>CM033633.1:12232323-12847864 GCA_019453435.1 Rhinogobius similis | reverse complement strand
ACATTCATCTCGGTTGCAGGAAATAAGAGAAAGATGGCAAAAGAATAAGTATCAAAAAATACAGACAATTTTAGTGGTGAAAAGAAGGCACACAGGATGAAAATGCGTCAACAAAAAGTTATGTAAACTAAGTTGTAGCTGATGCTGAAGTTGCTTGCTCAGCACTACTGTGGCCTGGTTTTATTAGACACACTGTGGAACTCAAACTAAAAGTATGTGAAGTGTACCTCATGAGGCTGAAGGGGTGGATGACCAGTATTCCGCTCTGCAGCTGCCTCATGCACTCCTTCTCCACGGCTATCTCACTGCCGTAGACGTACAGGGACTGGCGGTTGAGCTGGGGCAGGAGCAGCGCCCTCCATCCACAGGTGGCCACGGAGAAAGCGGGCGTGGGACCTTTGAGCCTGTCCACAAACGAGCGGGACGTCCTGCGATCTGCCATCCTCACCGGCCATCCCGCGTCCCTGCTGCCCCGAGTACTTCTCAGGATGAGTGGCGACTGACTATGACTTTCTACTAGTCCTCCCGACCTCCCCCTTTTGGTCACAAGGTAATTTTCCATCAAGCCAGTAAACCTTAGGGCTTATAGGATCTGCATCTGAGCTGAAAGGATGCCCGCCTTTCTCCTCTCTCTCCTCCCCCTCTCCATCCTCTCCTCTCTCCCCCTTGCCTCTCTCTATTTCTGCCCCCACCCCACCCTGCTCTTCTATTCTTTTTGTCCTAGCTCATCAACTATTCAGCATCTGAATCCCATCGCACATGAATCATGCCATGTCAAAGAGACTAAGGTCCAGCTCATATTAATATTGGGGGATGTGTATGTCACATGGGGATACATAACCTGGTCATTAGTGAATAGTTGGTTTTTTTGTGCTAAACTAACAATAAGTCATACAAATGTAAATACTATACAATTTCAAAGCTGGATTTCATTTACAGTGCTTCAAGATATTGATTTAGTTCAAAATAATTGACTTTCACAATACAAAATATATATTTTTTCAGTAGAATTCATGAGGGCTGGATTGTTTCATTTTTAATCCTTGTGTGTTACAAACAGGTCAACTTGAGTTTTGTAGTAGTTTCTGATACACTCAGTGTTTTCATCTTTGTTCGTTTATCTGCTATCTGTCAGTAGGTCACAGGAAGATACTGGACCATTTCAGTGTTGTTGTGTCCATCACATTCACAGTCATGTGCATGTGACATCTGCTGCAGACAGGGCCTCTTCTGCACGGATGTAATTAAACACTGTACTGTGTTACCTGATGCTGTACATATGCTCTGAGTCGCCACACACCCATCTGTTTTTGTTTGTATTTTTCACCTTTCAGCTGATGTCCCTAAAGTAATGTCTATATTTTTTCCTTGAAAGAAGAGGTTCGGAAAAAGTTTCAGTAATCTGAAATACAAAAATGACATTAGGACGTCACACCACAGGAGGATTAGATTTGAGGTCATGTCAGTGGTAATCTCAGTAAGATTAGTGTATGTGATGTGTCTAATACATGAGGCACGGTTTATTAGATTATTTTTATAATTTCTTACAAAAAATAATAATAATAATAATCTGAAAAGCCAAGGGACGTAGACTATATTATTGTTACACTTTTGTTGTTGCATTATGCTGTTAGTGTGCATAGAGCTGACTTGAGGGCTCAGGTAAGACTTCAAAAGTCAGTCCTGGGTATTTACATATTTTAATTGGGCGTGATATTCTGTTCTCCCTGCAGGGGGCAGACGTATGTCCCTCCGTCCCAAGAGAGTTAGAGAAGATAAATGTATCTAACCTCGAACTGGTTTGGTTTCATCCAAGGTAACAAATGTTTAAGGACAGTAGCTGTGTGTTGCACATAAGGGTGAGTGTGGGAAAGTGTTTTAAACATATGAATGTACAAAAAATGCTTATTTGCTCAATTATCTAGCACACAGCTGGCCTAATGACACTTTGATACCGCTTACGCACGGTTTTTCAGCTGTGACGCACAAGAAAGGTGGGACATGTAGCCTACATATTATATGCTCAAATTAACTTCGACTTATATAACCCTTGTTCCATGGAATTTTATTCCCCATTTCTATTGACATCATGAAGATGTATCATACATTGTAAATGGTTTCTTTGGCTAATAAATGTTGTCTGATAGAGCGAACACATTTTACTTCAATAAAATGTTGCAGCAATGGAGCTGAATATCATGTATTATATTTATAATTTTACCGTGATTAGTCGGCCACGTGGATCTATGGTCGGTAACTTGCTGTGTTAGCCGAAATGTAAGTGCGCATGTTGTAGACCAAAACTCTATTTCCCAGAATGCCCTGTTTGTCCCCACGTGGACTTGTGTAACCTTACCAACCTTACACACGTGAAGCCCCACGTTGGTTCCGTTTGAAGGTGAAGTGTCCTGACAGTGAGCGCATCTGCTGATTTATCCGTAAGTTAATATAATTATTCAGTAAACAATAACAGCATACGAAAAGAGGTAATGTATTTCATGAGATGAGAACAACACAACCTGAAAAATCTGTTCGTGGTTTAGCAGCTAGTCTGTAATAGACTAACTTTGACTTAGCATTAGCATCCTCTCATCCATGGATCTATTGTCGTCTCGTATCTTCTTACACCATTTCAGAATCGAATGAGAAAAGTAATCCCCATTCAGAGTAACAGATAAGAGCTAATATCGCGTGCATCTGTCTTTGAGGGCTAAATGTGAAGCTTGATAATGGTTAGAGGCTAAATGCTAACTGCATCATGTCATTTACGTGTGTTTGTGTGTCAGCTTCTCGGATGATGTACTTCATTCCTGCGGTGTCGAATAAGATGTGATGCATTAATCGTCTTGTCATGTGATATTGTGTATTGTCCGATGTCCAATCACCTCTTTATTTAACTATTTTTAATAATTGTTTCTTAGTTGCTGCAAAGATGTCATCGCTGTCTGCTGCCAGTGTGGAGCCTGTGGCGGAGCCAGAGAAAAAGCCACTGAAGCCTTGCTGTGCTTGTCCAGAAACGAAGAAAGTCAGAGACGCCTGGTAAGTCTTAGCTTAGATACTTATACCAATTTCCATGACACATGTTTTTGATTGTGTTGTAATCTTGCTTCTGCAGCATTATTGAGAAGGGAGAGGAAAACTGCACAGATCTCATTGAGGCCCATAAAGAGTGCATGAGGGCGTTGGGTTTTAAAATCTAAAGTTTTTCATCGCGTGGTAAGTTTATTTCAGCTATAAATGTAATTTGAATATACTTTGCAATCATAATTTTCTGTAAAAGCTGGAAACTAGAGGTTATTAGGTTTCCACGTTTACTGTTAGCTTTCTGTTAACAAGTTTTTTTCTTTTTAACGGTCTAATTATTTCAACATCGCACACTGCATTTCTAAACATGCATAGACTGTAAATCACGTGTTTGAGATTTTGCAATGGTTTTTTTGTAGTCATGTAACAAAAGTGTGTTGGGAGGGGTTATGAGGGGGGGTGTGGCCTGTGCAGAGAGCCATGATGTTCCTGTTAGACTCTTAACAAGTTTTGTTTTATTGTGGTGCAATACAGAAATACCATATAAAGCAAGGCATTATATCTAGGCCTGTCATAATAACATTTTCTGAAATAAGTACTTTTCATAAATTACTGCAATGACGACATCGAAGACCACTTTATTGCCACTGATATTTTAATCCTAAAGCTTTAAAATCCCAGTAAACACATTTCCAAAAGAATGTACACCTATAACGTGAGACAGAATGAACAGTACAAAGAACAACAACGTATCAATAAATATCTTCAGAGATGTGAATTGTTCAACCCTTTCCAACACTTGGCTGCTAGTGTAATATAGTATACACCCTATACTTTACCCATTAAAATGATCGTCCATTCTGTGTTTTATAGAACAATGAGTTGATAGTAATTATAGTAATTATCATGACAGGCCTAATAATGGTGACATTATCGATCGTAATAATCGTTCAGTACATGATGAACTGGGACAATATTTATCAGGTGTAGTGTACATTTCCTTTGCAATAGTGGAAAGATTTATATTTTTATTATTTTTAGTCACTATCATTAGATTTTACCCGTAGAGGCGTCCCACTGAGATTTAGCATATGTAACTTTCATTGCTATTTATTGGTTGCAGCTTATGTAGTTTCAATATCCTTTTAAAACCCACCGTCCCTGATCAGGGACACTTTCAGAGTTATTACACACATGCGTCACTCATTAAAAACAAATGTTTTCAATACAGACATGTTATATGTCATTTGAAAGCTTAGAGTCACCACTAAACGTCTAAAATGTTCAATCCTCACTAAATCACCTCACAAAATACTTGTAAGCTATCAAACTGTAACATAACCAAACTGTTCATCTCGCATTTCTTACCTTTCGTTGGCTCCTCAAGACGCAAACAAAATCCAATCCAGAAGTGTGTGCACTCTTTCTGCCCATCACAGTCCACAAAATAAGAATATCCAGTTGTTATTTCAAATAATATAATCCATTTGTTGATATCCACCGTAAACGCATCTTCTTCATTTGACAGTAACACAAAAGCAATAAAAACATAACTTTTGGCGCATCACTTTACACAGAAATCTCCGGCTTCCGGTTCGGCTTGGGTATGTTCGTTTTCTACTCAGTCTTGGCTTCAAAGCGAGCCTATCCGTGCAATTTTCCGCCGAAAGTACTTCCAGAGGTAGAGCCCTTTGAACAAAGCGACGCATCCATTTTGACACGCGAGGGCGTCGGCTCCGCGTGCGTAATGGCGTCACAGCCTGCAATGCCATTGGTGATTCAGTAAGTCAATCACATATTCTTCTAGCCAATCACCAGAGCTTTCAAAGAGGGGGGACATGCCGGTTCATTGAGGCCAAGATCTGCTTTACGTGCGTAAAGAGACCAAGACATCATTGTACGCATCATTTACGCAGCGGAACGTCTGTACGCACGACCTGCCTTTGATTTGAGGAAGTTTATGAAAAAAAATAATCTATAATGGATATTTATAGTCACCAAAATGACCAAATGTGGTTTTCAGGGTCATTAGAGTGGCAAAATGCATGAAAAGCAGTTTGGCACATTTGGCACAGAGAAGGACCTCTTGTTCGGATTAGGGTTATTTCATACAAAAAGCTGCTCAACATCAAAATGGTTGTATCTAGAAGTCTGAAATTTCACACAGTTGTTGTCAACAAGGTGGATAACTGCTGTGGGGAGTTTCAATAGCACAGCATGAAGTATGTCTTCAGGAAGACATTTTTATTTTCTCTTTTTTTTTTTCGAGACCAAAAAAACGACTTTTGGGGTGTGTTTGAACAGGTGTACTGCCAGTTGTATTTCACTCAGACAAATCTAATGCACAGATTCAGAAACTAGAAGGTCTTAGCTTTCAAATGACACATCATACAAGTCTATAGACTGTAAGTTTGCCATGCAATAAGCTTTTTCATTTGGGTATGTACTTTTCGAGAAAAACTGCCAAAATGAGGTGGGTCTTAACAGGATATATAAGGTTTTTTTGTAATATTTGTGTTGCAAAATATTATGCTTCAAAATTAGTTGAGTCAGGCTTTTATAAAGCAAATGAATAAATATGTCTTTGAAGTTGTATTACTTACAAAGATTAGAGCTATAGTAATGGATTTTGTTTGTCTTTCAGTGTACGTGTGTTTGGATGCTTGCTGTGACTCCTGCTCTTATTTATGACCTAAATTAAAGGGAAATGTGACACTTCAGAGACTCCAATATTTTCCTGAATTTTTTATGTGTAAAACTGGTCCTGGGATAACTGTGTGAATAAAATGTTCTATGCAACAAAGTCTGTACTGATGTCTTAATTTAACCCTATCATAAGTTTCACAACAATTAAGCATACATATATTTTAAGAGTTAAATGTATTCTGTGTGAAAGCTGTCCAGTTGCTGTCTGTGGTATGCACTTGAGCCCAAAATAAACTCTCCACTGAAGTAAATACTCAGCATATCTGCATTCTTATGCGTTGCTGAAGTGTCATTGGCAGAACAGCATTGGCACTTTGGGCATTTGCAGAATCTTTCACAAACCAATTACTGTTCTCAATAAGTTGAGCTCAACCTCAGTGAAAGTGGATTGTTGATTGTTGATGTTTAAGTGATACTATTCCAAACTGATTTCATGCATTTACTTTTTTGGGGTAAAGGGAAATTCCAACTACTGGAGCTACATTATTCAGACAATGTCGTTTTTTAGGATTAGCTGGTATATCATCTCTTCTTTGAAATGACCAGCTAACGGGACTTGCTCTGTGTTCTGTGATTGTCAGGAATATGTCATCAGAATAACCCTAACACCAAACATTTATAAAACATTACAAATAGTAGTAGTTAAATGGTATACATACACATATAAAGCATGCACCTTTAACTACCATGGTAAATGGTAGTTAAAGGTAACAATATAGTTTGAACACACCTGGCCAAACTAGTTCTTGTGTTGACTGAATGATTACATTTGTTTTTCCATCTTTTTAAAATTAAAATAAAAACTACCAACTTAAAAGGATTTTGCTGACTTTGCATGGACAGTCAAGGGGTTTAACCTGAAACCTGACCTCCAGAGTCCTCCCCGTTATTCAAGTGCCCCTAAATATCCAGTGACACTTTCAGTGTGGGCTCAGCTCTTGAAGACCGTGTGAATGGAGCACTGCTTTTAAACAGTTTTATACAGTGTTTTTATGGGACAGTGAAGCTGTGTGACATATTTGTCAGACCCCTCGTTTCCTCTCTCCCTCTCTCTCTGTGTTATGTTAAGTGCAGGCCTGCTTTCTGTCCACTGCTCTGTCCTCCTTGGGTTTCAATTCCAAACATGGTTATCCTTGTAGGGCCCTACTGACGCCCCCCCGTCACTTATCCCCTGCTCTTCCAGCTGTTAGTTGTGGACTGCAGGCCAGAAGGGGGTGATCGGGACAAACTGAACAAGCACAGAAAGCAGAGGGGACAAGCGGGACACATAATGAGAGAAGACCAATGAAGCTATTCCAGCTGTGTTTCAGACAGAGCTGAGAAGATTTCTTCAAATTGAAGACTTGTTTTTCCCAACGATCAAATATTTGTTTGTTTTCATATTGCCGGCTCCGTGGTACGTGGTACAGAAATAATCAAGAGTCAGTGGATGATTACTGTTTTGTATCTTTTTTTCTGCCTTGTGATTTGAAGAATATGGATCCAGATAACTCTTCACTGGTGGACCACTTGTTGTATGCCCCTATGTGCAATGGATGGACCAATAACACAGAAGGAGCCCTTTACCAACTGGGCAACACTGTCTTGTTCCTGGGCTACATGGGGGGCAGTGGGGCCTATGGCTGCCTCTTCATCTTTGGTTTTCTGAGCCCAGCCTTCCTCTGCCTCACTCTCTGGGGCTGGATGACCATGTGCGGCCTTGACGTTTTGAGCTGGAACTCGCTGCTGCTGTTTGTTTGTCTGGTTCAGATCTGTCACCTCTTGTTCCGTCTGCACCAGGAGGGACTGCCCAGTGAGGAGCTCACCTCCCTGTACCAGGCCGTGTACTTACCCCTGGGTGTTCCTGTGCATGTGTTCAAGCAGATTGCTGGTGCCTTTGAAAATAAAGTGGTGGAGCTTAAAGCAGGAGAAACCTACGCTGTGGAAGGCAAGACCCCCATAGACCAGTTGTCGTTCCTACTGTCTGGCAGGTGGGCACTGTGCGCACAAGGGATACTGTAAACTAGTCAGCACTAACTGGTTAAATACAAAATCTATTGTAATAAGTCTTTGTCAAAACAATGTCATGTTTTTGTCCAAGATACAGTATACATCACACATATTTTCTGTGTTATTTTTGGAATAAGGGTCTATTTTTAAGTTGTACAGGAAGTTTGTCTTTATCCAAACATTGGGACTTAAGTTGGAGCCATGGGCCCAGTGAACTGTTGTAAACAGGGTATTTCTGTCTGTGACTCAGCCATCATCAGCTGCTGCTCATATCTTTGCTTTTGGGACACTGGTCGTGTCTTCCCAAGTGTTGACCTTTCTCACACCAAAACCCTCTGACTAACCTTGCCAGCAAGATGAATTCTTGTCATTTTTGAGTTGTAGAACTCAATGTGCTACACATATCACTCTACTACGACTACAACACCCAAACTAATATCAACATTTGTTGTAGTTCTAATTAAACATTAATGATAATGATAAAATAACACAGGACATTAGTATGAGCCAAGCCAAAATGCAGCAACATTAGTCTGCCCGCTGTAGACTGATCAAATGGATTACGACCAGCGTGCCCAAATCATTGTTTTTTTCCACTTTAACTCAAAGCACTAGCTAAAGTGTTGTCTGTTTCTTTAAGGATCAATGTCTCTTTGGAAGGACAGTTCCTTCACTACATCCACCGCAACCAGTTCCTCGACTCTCCAGAGTGGGAGTCACTCCGACCAAACGAAGAGGGCAAGTTCCAGGTAAAAACCCCAAAGCTGACTGTACTGTCAACTTCACTTATTGCCTTTATATTTACTTAGATGTTTAATATGAACAAAGACACCATTATCACATGGGTTTGATACTTTGGTTTGGACACTGGTATTTATGCATTATGTAAAAATATTCCGCTGGTCCTTTGAATGAATTGAGACAGACAGAAAAAATTTCAATCAGCATCATATGAATCAGTCTGGCTGTTTTTGCGTATCTCATTCTTTCTCTCTATCAGTGGACAAATCAATGATTATGAACCATGTGATTTAGACTCTTTTTTTAAACCGTTCTTATCTCAAGGTGACCCTAACAGCAGAGGAGGACTCTCGCTACATCACATGGCGTCGGCGTCGTCTTTACCTGCTCATGTCCAAAGAGCGATACATTGCCCGTCTTTTTGCTGTCATGTTGGGCTATGACATCGCAGAGAAGCTGTATAACCTCAACAACAAGCTGTACATCAAGAGCGGTGTGCTCCTGGATATCCGCCTGCCCAGCCTCTACCATGTCCTTGCCCCATCGTCGCAGGGCAGCGAGGGGGGCAGCGGGAGTGATGGTGGTCTAATAAAAGATCCTAAAGGAGAAGATCATACTCCAGAGTACCAGCCGTCGGACCTGTCCCAGCCTGACCACTGGAGAGGTCCTGACAAGCCCTTGAACGACCGCTGGGACCCGGAGCTGCCCTCTGGTGAGGACTCCACCAGCCTGGTCCTGGAGGACTTTGCTGATGTGGCAGGCTCCTTAATGGACTATGGCAGTGAGAGGGAGTATTTGAGGTAGAGGGGCAGGATCTAACACACAGGGTCACCTCTTAAACACATGTAAGTACCGCACCTGGGCTCAGGAGGGTGAGGGTGCATGCAGCAACGCCTACAGTGCACTTACTAATCTCCTAACTCTTGATTGGGCTTGATGATGGTCATTTCAACAATCACCACAAACAAATCACTGGTGTTGGTCATAAGAAAACATGTGAACCACAGTGCAATAGCATATGACTGTCTAAAAAAGGATAAAGGTAATGGAGAAAGTGACAAAGGGTGTGCGTTCAGACTTGCACAAACACCAATTAAAATGAGGAATAAACCTGGACTAAACCGTAGCTAAACATGGACAAGCCCAGGATTAAACCAGGACTAAACCAGGACAAGAGGACCAAATCTGGGCTCAAACAGGTACCAAACAAGTACAAGTCTGAACACACCCTTACATTAATTCAGTATAATTCAATACTGACTGCATTTTGTGAAATGACTCATTCAGCCCAAGTGTTATGCCATGGTATTCTAATGCATCTACAATGGGCAAAAGTAAAATTATTGGAAATTATCAAAATTGCTTTACTTTGCATAATTACAGGTGTTTTTTTCTTTATTTACTATTTTGGCTGCAGTGACAATGAAACAAGACCCAATAGTGGCTACTACCACAAACTGCTGTATAAAGAGCTGGATTATTACCCTATTTTAATAGATTAAAGCTACCTTCTGCTTTGGCTGTGCCTCTCTTAAACCTGGCGTCTCCGGTACAGTAGCAGCAGTGGTAAAATTAGTTTACTAGGGAACATTCTTCTGAACAGTAAAAGCAGCAAAGAGGCATTTTAGTTCAGTTGTGAACCATGTGTGACTGTGAATGTACCGAGAGGAGCGGGTGAGCGGCTGCAGCAGCTGTGCTCTTATCCAATCAGGATTAGAGATTGTAATGTTAAGGATGTCCAAAAAATTCAGTGCCATGCTCTTAATCCTGGGTGCCCCCCTGAGCTTGCTCATGCATGCTGATCCGTCCCTCGTCCATGGCTGCCCTCTCTCAGTCACAGGTGCAGAGGATCACATTTTATGGACTCAAAGCAGCAGTGAAGGGCTTGGATTGAAATTTTATATTGATTAAAACGACAGTAAGGAATGAATTAACAAGGTGTAGATTATACCACTAGCTATACTATTTTTACTGCTAAACAGTGAAATTGTGCTTTACCGTACTGTAGTAAACACAGGCACAGGCGAACACCTTAACACTGTCCAAATCCTTGAATAAAACCAAGATAGTTATGTCATACATTGTATAAAGCAAGATAATTTATACACAGGGTATTGCATTACAGAAAAAAGGAAGTTGAATAATATAGAAATTTACTGATAAAAATATATGTATAATTGGTGTTTTATATGAGATCAGGACTGGTACCTTTATGTTGTATATAAATGAATTAATGCTAATTTTTCTTTCCCAGAGGAAGAGATTGAAGACCCCACACCTCCTCGATTCCTGAGGGGCCGAGCTCCTTTGGCCCCGACTGACACCCCCAAACTGTGATTGTTCTGGAAACACTGTCATGTCCATACACTGTCCACAAAATGCACTGACGGCCTTTGGTTCAGTGGGAGAGGCTAAAACTACTATTTACTTTTCACTTACTTTTCTTTAAGTAAATGTTAAATTTGCATTATTCTCTGTAATTGATGTTGACCAAGTTGTGCCTTGTCTGTTACGCTCCTTTGTATGTTTCTTCACTACTTCAAAGCTATTATTTTAGTACTTATATACTTACTTACAATTGACATCACAAAATAAGCTGGCTCTATATGTTTAGTTTGAGTTTATGTACATTTCAGAAACCTTAAAGCATGCTGTTTGGAAGCACCAGTAATGTCTGTCCTGCCCTTTTGTTTTATTTGACACCTTGTGTTCACATTTTTTAATGTCATAAACAGCCTGTACACTGTGAATTGTGTTAATTGTTACTGATGGGACACTGAGCAAAACTGTGTCCTGGATAGATGTTTTTAAAGGGGCCAACATTTCTCAATAAAGCTCTTTCAGACTAATATCTTTATGTCTTTATATACTGTCAAGAAAAGTTAAATAATAACAAATGGGTTTTATATTTTCAAGTACAGAAACAATACACAATGCACATACAAATCATCTGTACAATATATATTTTCCATAGACACCTCAATAATGGCTAAACAATGTTAGTAATGTTAGAAAGTAATGTCTTAAATAAGTTCAACAATAATTTAGGTAATATGCATGTGACAAAATACTGACAAATAAATGCTGGAGCACTTTGTTATAACCCACATTTAGGTCATTATAGACAAAATTACAAAGTGCAAAATGAGCAGACAAGTCTTTTTTAATCTTACATCTGCACAGGGTTCACAGTATACATTAAGTTACAATAAATAAAAATGAAACAACACATTTTTAACATGTTTGCTCTATTTTTTCAGTTACAGACCTGCACAAAGTCATGTGACCAGGGGGTTCCACGACGGACATCAAACTTGTTCACACAAAGAGGTGTCTCACGTCTACAATAAATACATTTTATGACGTTAATTACATGGTATTAAATAAAAAAAAAACAAAACTTTACATTGTGATCAAAATCTTGCTGTTAGTTGGACCAAGATGTAGTGATGGGCGATACAACTGATTTTTGATTCGATCCGACAATAATACTATGACAATTATCACGATGTATCAATCTGATACCGATGATACCATTGAAACTCCTTGATTATGAACAATTTTATGAACAATGAACAATTTTACACGGCTAATGAACTAATAAGAAAAGTAAATACATTAACTACATTCTACTTACTTTGCCACCATTCATCCTCACAAATAGAAATATTACGACAATAGAATAGATTGTACATAGTAAATAAAGTAAACTGTCCATCAGAAATGGAATTGTTATTTTTCCTCAAATAAAAAGTTGTCATAATTTTAGTTACATTTTATTGTGCATTATTTAGAGTTATAACAGGGTGCACTATCCAACTATTTTAAGTGTCTCCTAAAATATACTGGACAGCTGTTATTTCCAAAGCCATTCTTCTGTGAACAAATGTAACCTGCAGCTGCTAAACCTCAACTGTTTTAATGCACATAAATGACTAAGCACTCGTGTACTCCTTGTATATTTCTTCTCCTTATGTGGTGATCTGACAAAGCCAGATCTGGGACATGTTACGTTTGTCAAACCATAAATGAGATTCAGTCCGTTGAAAGATAAACAAGGGACAGTGGGAGGAAGTATGGTTGAGTCTGTAGTGAACGTGTCTGAGGACGTACCTGGGTAACTGCAACAGACAGACGGATCGAATGTGGATGTCTGCTTGTCGATAGAAACGCGCCCCGGTGTTTCTCAGTGTGATGGAGTCGATCTCACAGAGAGGAGCTTGATGAGCCAGCACTGTCCTGTACACTGTTGTATCTGTCTGACTGGAAACGCACACAAAACTACAGTAAAAACTACAGGTGCAAGTAGTATTTTAGATAATTTACACATTTATTGCACAAAACGGCAACTGACTTTAATTAGATATAGCCTGAATAGAACAAACTTACCTTATTAATACAGCTAAGATCAACAAATTTCAAACATTTTACCTGATTTTAATTTATTATAGGTAAGACAACATCAGATGCAGTAACATTTTGTTGGATAGAAATATATATACTGTTGAAGCCACTGCTAGGGATGCCATTTTTCGCCCAATGTGCGACATTGTTGGGCAAATTCTCTTCGAAAACAACTGCATGACACTATCCCAGACTGTGGTTTCTGTGTCGTGGTGCAATATCAGAACGGAGCAGGGCAAACACTTCAAATTAAAACATTTTCCCTGACTCAGAGTTCAAAATTAGGTACAGGCCTTTAATGTGTTGTAACTGGGCTGTTGATTGTGTTTGGAGAGGTGCAGTATAGAAGCGCTTGGGAAAAAAAAAAAAAAAGAAGGTAATAATATTGTGACTTTCCCTTTCTTTAGAAAAAAGGCTGCCGGCAAACACTGCACAAAGAACCCCCTCTCCTCATAATCCTCCTCACCTAACATGGCTCAGTCCACGCACACACAGTGACACACTGTACTGTCCTGCACCTGGCTCCAACTCTACTCTGCTCTCAAAACAGAAAGTGCACACTCATGCTTTTCTGGAAAACCTACTGCCTGCTGTGCTCTCCCTGGGATAAGGGCAAGCATCCAGCCGTCTTCTGACAGTTACTCAAATATAATGTATATAATGTGACTTTGGAAAAAGAATGATGACACATTTGATGACAATTACACTGAGCTGTTGTTGAGATGTAGGTCAGATAGTTATGTTTGTTTCATACTTACAGTCGAAGCCTCTTCTCAACTTTTTGATTTCCTTTGATCAGAGTTAACTCCAACTCAGCACTCTTGTCCAAAGGAGCGACATCCAGCTCCAACAGAATGTGATGAGCTGCAAAATCATACAAATGTGAGGCTTTAAATGTGCGCAAAAGTACTTATTTAAAACATTCTTGGTCTATGTGTGGTTGAAACTATAATGTCTTTTGTCTATAATGGTTATTTTTGAGCTGTCGTGAAAAAATTAGGTATTCAGTTGGGTGAGTGGTTATTACTATTACTGATACTCTGTAAGGAGCTTGTGTTTTGGGCTCACTGTGTTTCTATGAGTTGTCTCAGGCCCAGCGGACAGGACACAGGAAACAATGGGGAAATTAACTGATATGAAAAACTGACCGGAAAAAATATACTCACCACAGAAAGGTGTAGATGAAGTTGTTATTAAAAATACTTTCTGCTCTTTGGGGACTGGAGATACAGTGATGCCGCTGTTTTCTGATAAACCTATGACAAAAGGAGTGAGTGAGTGCACTTTACATTATCGCCTCTTTGGTGATTGATTGCACGTTCATGTCTAAATTGATAAGCAGCTGCCAGGAGATGCTAACCAGGGACTGACAGCATAATGCCCATTTTACAGGTAAATTGGTTCAGGACAGTATCGGTTATAAACATAGAGCTTGTGGCTGTTCCCATTGTGTCCTTCACCCTATGACAGTGACGTACTCCCTTGATTTTCAACAAGTGTGCCGTCAACACTTGAAAAAATGTGCAATTTGAACGAACAGATTCATAAATGCAGATTAAATTTACCTTTTTTGGAGTGTCCTGAGCCACATCTGCACCAAAAAAAGAACACAAAACCACCACTACGGCCTGATTTAAAGAACCAGACCGGCACAGACATTATTTGGCTCATTATATTTTTAATGAATGGTCTGATTTGATAATGTTTTAGTAGGTGATGTGCCATGGTATCTTTTAAACCCAAAAAGTGTGTCACAACTCAATGAAAGTTGAAGAACACTCTTTACTTTATCATAATTATTTTCTTGCACTGTGTAAGAGAGTAATTGGATATTGAGGTTATATTTGTTTACGCTATTAAGAATATTTATGGCGTTATCTATTGCATGCACCATAAATAAACCATTAATACCTAAAAACCTTAGTGGAAGTCTTGGAAATTGTGCTGTGATTCCAATCTTATGTTATTATCATGTTCTTAAATACAGAATGACAGTGTAGATAGAGATATTTCCAGTAAGTCACCTATAGTTGGACACGTCCCCTTGAACACATTGCAGTCCACACACTTGCCCATCAGGAATTCCTCATAACTGGTGCAGGGCAGAGCTGTGAGTGCGCAAGAGCCGTTCAGTGCGCTCATGTAGACGTGCAGCGCCCTCATGTGGTCACAGATCACATAACCGTACACTAAACATCAGGCAGCCAATTTAAAACATGTCCTACTGCTTTTTGTTTGTGAATATAAATGTGTAGAGCTTACTAGAAGCGAATCGTGAGCGGGCACATCCAGTCTGGTCATTGCCTCCGTTCAGAAAGAAGTCAATGTGACCCACGGGAATGGAGATGCCAAAATCTGCATTGGAAAAATATGCCAAATTAGTGCATCCAAAGCGAAAGTAAACTATATTGCAGTGCTTGAAATAGTCTAGAACATGTATGAACATGAAATTTACTTTTACTGTGATTAAAAATTATGTGGGTCTTGCTCAAATTTAAATAATGTTGTGGTAAATGATGTTAATTAAAGTCTTCTCACAGTCGGAGTCGGTGTGGATTACATCAACAAACTTGGCATCTGAGGGGTCCAGTCGATCAAATGTGTCCGCTCTTTTGAACATGGGACCAGCTGGATCGAGGGCTGTAAGTAAAGACACAATGCAATGCAAGAAATTATGTTATGTTTAAGGTGCATCATGTCACTTTTGTGGTTGTTTCTTTGCCTGGAATGTTCTAAACTTATCCATCTGTAGCATTTGTTTAATTTGTGTTTTTGTTGCTCAGAAACATTAATTCTGACTATGAGTGTGGTCGCCTCTCCACAGATGTGACCTGTAACTTGATCCGGTGGCTTTACCCGTTTTTTTTTCATGGAAATTTGTGGAACATTAGGCCAAGCAATAACATCTCCATGGAGGAAAGAAGGTGGTGGGCCCTCAGACAGAAGAATTACACCTCTAAATCAATCAATGCCTATTGTTTGTGCACTGTATCAGTCTATCATACCAAACACTAGGGTTGTTAAAATACTGAAACTATTGAAACTAGATGCTCAATCAATACAAAAATAATAAAAAATCACATAAATAACAACAACATTTGATCTTCGTTGAACAGTTTTTGAAGGATCTTGATTTTTATCGGTAAGTTAAGACCACATGCTACTATTATTTTGTGTCTAAAAAGAGCATTTTCTTTATAATTTTGGTATCGAAATCGTTATCGAGTATAGAGCCTTTTCCTTAAAATTGTGTTTGAAATCTTAGTATCACCACTAAACATTGGTCTAATCCTAATAACTATAAACCATTCTGTCAATAATTATGTTCCCTGACTCACTATAGCATACTGGTACTATAGTATACATATTTGTGTCTTAAAGACTTAGGAACAAACAATCATTCCACAGACTCACTGACCAGAGCATGAACACTGGTGCATTGTGCTGGATGATGTGTTCAGGGACATCAGGACAGTGTCTCCCCACAGCTCCAGAGTGACTCTTATCTCACAGCTATAGAGCTTTGAACTTTCCAGCACTGAAAGGGCAAGGTTACGCGCACTCACCACTCAAAAAGACAAGCAGCTATTGTCTGTTCTCACTTTTGTTTGGGACTGTAGACTCCCAACAGATGATGTGGCTGAACAAGTGAGATCTATTTAAGACGAGATGTTTGTAACTCTACACCAAACTCTACCAGAAGCTTCTAGAAGTGGTTATGTATCGCATAGAGGTGCACTAACTTTTCTGCAGGAGTTGTGCTGGAGAGCAACAAAGATGATAATGCATTGACTGGAATGTTCCTCAGTAAGGCATTAAACTTATCTTTGTCAAGTATTCAATTACACTGTTTTTAGAGCTAAAAATACTTTCAAAAACATGCATTCTTACTGAAAGTGGGATCGCCCCTCGACAGAGCTGACCTGTAACTTGGCCTGGTGGAGCCATGGAGATAGAATTGTTAAATGCCATATTGTGGAACATTACAGGCAAAGCAATAAGTTCTCCATGGAGACAAGAAGGTGGCGAACGCTCCACCAGAAAAGTTATGTCATGTAGTTTTTAGGGGAATATTTTTGACCTATGATAGGGCTGCTCAGTTATGGCAGAAATGATCATCACGATTGTTTTGCTCATAAATTAAATCACGATTATTTGAACAATTACCTCTATACTGTCAAAATTATTCTGTAGAGAAAGTAAATATATTTTATTAGTAATGTTTGAAAAAAGTGCATCCAAGTTGCTCCAGGTTTTGAGAGGCAAAAAGAGTGCTTGTACTTGTAAGTCTGAACAGAAGACAATGCTTTGTGTTTACAATTACAACATATCGATAATTGAAAAGGGTAATAATTGAAATCACGATATATATGATTAATTGCACTGCCCTACTATATAATGCTTTTAAATTACAAGATGAAAATATGCCGGATGTTTCTTGCTTCATCCTTGTGGTATGTCTCACTTACAGGTCATGAATTTTATCACATAATTCGATGTGCTGTTCTGGACACAGACTCACCTGTGATTCGTCCAATCTTTCCTTCAAACAGAGTTCCCACAAAGCCAGCCACGTGTGCTCCCAGACTGACGCCAATGAAGTGAAACGACTCCAACTTACTTCCTTGTTTCTGTCAAAAACACAGACTTTAAAATATGACCATCAGTAAGTAAACACTATATCTAAGACTTCCAAACCTGTAAATGGTAGATGAGGACTGAGATCTGCACAGCCACCTCTTTGTAGCTCTCCACCACCAGGTTATAAGCGAAGGATGCTCCATAAACCCAGTCTACAATCAGGACATTCGCATCCTCTGCTCTGAGCAAGGCCTGAGCCAGCTCCATCACCCAGGACGGCTTACTACCCATGGCCCTGCACCCAAGATGTTTAGGTGAAGCACACCGGCAAAAGGGACTTCATTTGAGCATAGTATTGTTTTAATTCTGAATGGAAAAAATATTTTAAAAATTAGCTTCAAATGAGAACCTGAATATGCCAATGGGGCAGATTATAATCAATTTTAAGATGTAATTTTAATAAGATATGAGTTATTTTTTGTGGTTGATTTGATTTTACACTGATTGGGCCCAATATACGGATCCTGATGTTATGATGAGCCATTGCTGGTTTTCTACTGTTCCTTATATAGGACCATTTGAATAGATATTAATGACTTTACACTGGAGGAACTCAAAAAGAACTGCAGGAATAGAAATACTCTGACCTGTCACAACTTAAAACTAAAACAGCGCATTTGTTGTAGTTTCAATCTAGACTCCAAAAAAGTCAAACTACATGAAATTACTTTTTATCTGGATGTTTATGTGACACAATCATTACTTTTTCATTCAGAAAGTTTGAATTAGTAAAGCTAGACTTGTGAACAAAAGCAAAATAAGTATTTCAATGTTTTTTGATCACAGTGCCAACATTTGTGAACAATTGTAAAATTGTGTTGTTGTTCTCATTATAACACAAAAAATTGATATTGTGACATAATATTGTACGTATCACACAAGCAGACTTTCATACCACTCTTTCCTCAATCATTGTAATGCCGTTTATTACCTGTATCCGTGGATAATGACCTTTGACGTGAGGGAGGTGTTGAAATGAGGTGGCAGCGGTGTTTTTGAGAGCGACTCCTGCCTGAATGCTTGAGCACACTCTGGGTTGTTCCTGGTCAGGAGCAGATACCGGACCTGCAGCTCTGTCCTCTGCCTGTACTGCTGCCATGTGGTGTTGGTGAGGTCTGCACATCCATTATCCTCCTGCTGCTCAGCCACACCTGGAAACCATTCAATGATAAATGTGTAGAATGTAAATGAAAGAAAATACATGTGTGTAGCACTCGAGCTTGTGCTGGAAAACCAGCTAAAGTTTCAAATGAGGACGGGATTAAAGATCAGATGGATGACTCATGTTAAATATGTTGGAGATGATGTTGGGGATTTAAATGTTTTTGTATAGGTCAAGAGTTGCTGACATTATACACTGCCTGTCCAAAAAAAACAAAAAACACCTGGATTCACATATGCAAATAGGTACAAGTCTTTTATTGGTTAATTCCTGCATGGGTGATTGACTTTCAGCTGCAACATTTACTTATCCCTTGTGTGTTCCTCAAGTCAGAGTTACACTCGCTGTCCTTTGGGGTCCTTTCTGACCCTATTTTGTTTGTCTTAAAACCCAGCCTATTGTTATATTTTTTATGACTTTACACTAAGTTGTGTTTTAAGTGGCCAACTGAGACCATTTTTGTAAAAAAACAAACAAAAAAAACAAACAGAAGTGGATTTTTGTACCTCTTGTAACTATTAATTTCCATCCCCCTGCTGTGAAACCACCATTTAGTCAATTACCAAATGCGACTTGTCAAAATGTTGTGCATTTTTATGTTTTTGAATGAGAGCAGAAAGTTACTCTTGTTACCCCAAAGTATAACAACTAAACTTTTGTTTCTCTTATAACTCTGACTAGAAGACTAATGCCCTGATACCTCTCATTTATATATTTAGTGTATAGGCCTTGATTATGTGAAAAAAGTGACCTTTTTGGCATTTCAAAGCCCTTTAACTATGATAATACATGACTCTGCCCTCGTAGAAGGTGGGAGTGCTCTAAATTTAGCGTAATTTTTTTCTTTTTTTCTTTTTTTTTTTTTTTAAAGTTTGAGATTTTTGATGGAGTGCACAAAGTTACACTCGTCCTCTGGGGTAATTTCTAACCTCAGCAGTTTTCCCATTAATTTCAATGGAATTCACTAAATCTAATTCACCAAATTGTTTTGTCACGACAGGGTCACGTATTTTCATAGTTACAGGGTTTTACTTGTCAAAAAATTCACTTTTGTCACATAATCAAGGCCTATTGACACTAAATACATGAGAAGAACATTTGATATCCGCATTAGTCTGAAGTCAGACTAACAAAATAACCCAAAATTATAAGAAAATGTTTTATAGCTGAGTTATAAGTGGGTTCAGAAATAACTGCAAAGGACCAGGATTTCCTCAAAATCCTTATTTAAACATGTAACATTTCAGACAATTTCACATTCTGGCAATGACAATGTTGCTTTTGGGGTCAGAAATGCCCCCAGGACTTCACAAGGGTTCAACTGATGCAGTGAGTGGCTCATTTCTGAAACGACCACGTGGACAGACAAATCCTGTGGTCGCAGAAAAGATCTCACTGTGTTTGAGCTCAAATAATTGACATCAAGCAGAGAAAACATTTATGGAGATCAGAAACTAACACTATCATCTTAACACCAGTGAGAATCTTTGGGATGTGCTGAAGAAGGCTTTGGGCAGAGGTCACTCCCTCCTTCATCAGTACAGTATCTTGGTGAAAAATTAATGAAACAATGAAACACATTTTTTGACATTGTGGAAGCGTATTGAAACTATACGTATTGAATGTGTGCCGTAAACAAAGCTAAAGATAGTCCAGCGAGATATTAGCGCATGTGACCTTTATTTTAAATAGGCAGTGTAGCTGTCAGGTTAGGCCCAGTCAGAGCAGAACCAAAAAATATAGTCATGTAATGAAAGAGGATGTGAAGTTTGATGATGTGAGAAGAGGATGCAGAGAATAGAAACAGGCACTGTTTGAAGGTTGTCAGATGAGTATTCAGTCAGTTTATGGCAGATAGTATGCCAGTATAAAGCTTGAAGCAGTTTATGTAGAAGCTTAGCATTGCACAAACAAACCTTTTTTTTTTTTAACTTACCTAGTACCTCTGACCTGATGTACAGGGCCAGAACACAGAGGAGGGCAGTGGCGGTGTATCCCCAGAGCATTTCTTCAGTAAAACCAAATTTTCCAGACAGTTGTTCTTCACGCTTAACTCTCCAGATTGGTGCAGGAGATCTGATTAAAAAGAGTTTGAACTCCAAAGTAAGGGCACAGAACCAGATGAAACTGTAGACCTCTCCATGGTTCAGCTCCACACCGCTGGATGTATTTACAGCTGGTGCCTTTTCTCTCTCCCGCTCTGGTCTTTTCCTGGCTGTGGATCCATGTCCCTGTTGGTGGTCAATAGACGTTTGTTTGGAAAGGCTGGACTCTGGCCTAAGCCACAGCTCAGTGTTTGGTTCAGTGAGTGAGGAGGGGTCATACTGCTGTGTGGGAGGACATAAATAACTATTGATCAAACCTGAATGATTTTTCCATTATCAGCCCTCTTCTTACATAATAGATTTATGTAAGTGGCAACTTTGTTAGCAACGGCATTTGTGTACATTAAACAGTTAATCAGAAGGGCGTCCTCTCCTGTGAGTCACTTCCTCACTTTTGAAAATGGCTCTATATGAAAAGTGTGTCATACATTGGATTGTCCCCATCTCGGTTAAACCAATACAGTAGAAAGAAGAGAGAGAAATAACTTCACAAATAAACATTTTTACAAATAACTGTATATGTGAAGCACAGTAACAATCAATATTTTATTTATTTTTATTTTAGTTTAATAAGTACAACATAGTATCAAAACATTTAGTTCCCTTCACAGTAGACACTTTGTTTTAAAAACGATGATTAATTTAAAGGCACATAATGAAAACTTTAATGGGACAAACATCAGTTTTATATCATGACTTCACACACAAAGACCTTGTGACTATTAACAATGTATAAAGAAGAATACATTGTAGTAAATAATCATGTTTCTAATTTCTCTCTCAGAGCTGGTAACTGGCCTGCGAGTGACTCTATTGTGCCCTTGCGCGCCTCTTGCCAGGTGTATCGGGGGGCATATCCCAGCTCGACCTGTGCCCTCGTGTAGGAGAAAGTGAAGTGTGTATTTAACATTGTGAGCAGCTGTCGGTTCAGCGGCGGGACCAGGCGAACAAAAGGGCGCAGTATTGTACAGGCCACCTCCATCAGGAAACACAGCACGTGCAGCAAACCCAGGGGCATGGGCAGTTTGTCCTGGATATGGAAGCCCAGAGGGGACATCATCACATGGTTAAAGTCCGAGTAACTCACTGGAGGCGTGTCATCGGATATGAAGTAAAACCTCCCACCGATAATGTTTCGTTTGTTGGGATCTTTTAGGCTGCGCGCTGCTTGGAGATGAGCCACTGCTACATTACCAACATAGACAGGGTTCACCTTTGCTTCTTGTGAGGACATACGGTACAGGACGTTCTTGTTGCGTACCCCATCTGCCATGTGTCCCAGGAGGAAGCGACACCCCTCTCCATAAATGTACATGGGGCGCAGGGCGCAGGTGGCCAGCCGGGTCCCATCGGGCAGTAGCTCACCGTTGGCCCGTAGTGTCCTCTCTTCTGCCTCCTTCTTTGTCTTGCTGTAGGGAAACTTCAGGGAGCAATCGTACTCTGTTTCTTCTGTCCCGTTGTAGATGGGTTCACCTCGAGGGTTTGGGCCCATCACCTCGATAGTGCTGGTGTAGATGAAGGAGGACACGTTCTCCTCAACACAAGCCTCCAGGAGCAGCTGAGTGCCTGGATTCAAAATAGATTAAAGAATAGAATCATACTTTTTGTTCAAAATTGTGTATGTTGCAAGTCACATTTAGGTTTTCCATGATCTTAAAGAATGTCATCATAATTTTCTGCTGCTATGCCAAGTGTCAAAAATAATAATATTAGAAATAAAGCTCAACTTTCTCAGAACAAATATTCTTATTTGTAGACTTTATTGCAGGGTTAGGCTTTATGACAAAAAATGAATAACAATTTGTTTTTATGACTTCCAATTCAGTTTTGTTTTCAATTTTGGATTATTAAAAACTAATAAAAGGATCTTAAATATTAATTTCCATAACATAAACAAGACAGATTAACTGCCATTAAAAAAAAAAAATCCAAACTATATGCTTTTAATGACAGTTTAGTGTGGACCTCTCGATAAGATAATCTTAATTTTAACAATGAAAGATGACTGAATGTAAATTTTAATTTAGTTGCTTTTAACAAGAGACTGACATTTGCTCTACAAAGACATTAGAAAAGCACGGAGCAGAGAAAAAGTACTTACAGATTGGGTAAACAATGGTATATGATGATTTAATCTAAGGTTATTTTATATAATCGATATTCTTGTGGTTGAGATACAGCTAATTTCCTATTCACTGGTTGAAAATTCAGTTTGTTTCGCGTTCACCTTTCACATTGACTCCGTACAACTCGCTGAACTCCACTGATCCCGTGACGTCAATGATGGAGGCCACATGGAAGACGGTGGACGCCCCTCGACAGGCTCTCCTCAGGAAGGCGCTGTCCCGAATGTCCCCCTCGTGAGCGCGCACCCGCGTGTCCCCTCTGCAGTCTGACAAAACAAGCAAGATACAAGTCTGTGAAGCAAAGAGAAACATGCACGAAACAAACACTGGAATACTGTAGACCTTTTCAAGATCACTGCAAGTCTGTGTCACCTATCGCATAATGTTGAAGATATTGTCATCATACAACCAAACCTTGAACCAAACTACTAAAAATAAATAAATAATACAATAAAATCATAACGTCTATTTCTACAATACTCAGTTCTCTTTATTGTGCATTTCTAAAAAAAAAAAAAGCAAAAATACATGTCAAAAATGTATGCACAGTGGATTACGTTTTTACCATTAAAACTCTGAACATCTTCCAGTTTGATGTGTTTGTCCACCAGTCGGATTTCACACAGGTTTTCCTCCTCGAGCAGCAGCCTAATCAGTCTCCTGCCCAGAAATCCACAGGCCCCCGTCACCACACACACATCCCCATTCAGCGCCATTGTAGACAGTTCTTCTTCTAAACTGCAGTGAATACTCCTCTTTCTCAAATGTGTCTTGGGTTTGTTCTGTTGCAGAACGACAGCCGCTTCTGGTCTCTCTGCTTCAGCCCTGCACTTTTTGTAAGGCCAAAAGGAGAAAAAAATGACAAGAAAAAATATATATCATTGTGCCAAGGCAATGAGGGAAAAGTGGGCAGGACTTTGCTACTTGAGGGAGGAATGTGATGCTTTTTAATCTTGACAAAACAAGTTCTGGGAAGTTTTATAACCCAGTGTTAGGAAGAAATGTGTCCTTCATTTAACAAAGAACTTTTTCAATTAGTAGGCACACAGTGTGCTTGTAAAGAAATACAAGAGAATGGTGGCGATGACAAGTTGCACACATAAGTTAATTTGGGTAAATGTTATTTTTGTTGCCTCCCCCTGATGAGACAAGAATCCGCAATTGTAACTGTAGGATGCTCATTTTCCGCCTCAGTAAAAACAAAACAAATCTTTCAAGCCTGTGCAATCTGAAAACTTTGACTTTGTTTTGTTGGTCTTACGTTTCAGACATTTTAAGACACGTTCCCTGGATGCTGTGTATTGTAATAAGAAACATAGTCTACATTTTGTTTTGCTGCCCCCTCAGTGTTTGCTGTCCTTGGGTTAAGAAGGTTTTTATCTGAAGTTTGAAGGCTGAAGTCTCAAGGTTGTACAACTAATAGAGCAAATATTTAAACTGTGTTGCATACATTTGATACATGACAAGATATTTAGTTTAATTTAGTTAGTAACACTTTATTTTGAAAATAAAATCCACAATTTGGCCCAAAATCATTATTTGATCACAATTCTCTTTGCCTTATAAATACAAATTATATTATTACAAACATTTTACACATTCACTTTAATGTCAGTTTGAAGTTGTGGCATTCTCTCTTCTATCTCAAAATGCTTTTCAAAGATAAGAAAGACTATAGTTCTATTTTGTCTGTTTGAGTGTCTGCTGTGGTTGACTTTATCTCAACTATCATGCTCAAACACAATTTGAACCACTTCTCACAAGGACATTTCTTAACACATTCTCATCTTTTGTGAGTAAAAAGAGAAGACAAAGATCATAAACCGATTGTTATCTACATATTGCATTTTATCTGGGATGCAGGGTTAAATATTTACATTAAAGCATCTTGTGTGTTATTAGTGATCATGCACAGCTGTACAGAGCATGTTTGCACCTGCCAAGACCACACACTTCCTGTTTTGTTGTGCTTTGGTGCACACTGACACACTTTCCACAGACAGTAGTTTCAGTAGAGAGGTGGGCGATATCAAGGTAATTGTTTCAAAGATGACAAAAAATCTGCAAAAAGTCAGTGAAAAAGGGACTTCCGGTGCAGCAAATGGAGTAGACGGTCGCATTGGGATACCTCTCTCCCACTTTAATCTTGAACGTCCCAAAAACTCGCTAAAACTGCATTCTCATATTACATTTTGTACTTTTTGGGACCTGTTTCACTAAAACCAAGACAAAAATCCGAAAATGCCCAAAGCTCAGCAAGACAAGAATACGGCGGCTAAAGCTAATGTTAGCTCTCAGTCGGATCTGGCTACTTAGCAACAACACGGTACATAAGGACTCTGAGGTACTCAAAGCAATAAAGGATCTAAAGGTTGAACTTCAGGGGGATAATAAACAAAATATGGACAGACTGAGCAAGGAAATAAATGATAAATTGGACGAACTGGGTCAGGAGATTAACGGGAAACTAGACAACGCGGTGGGTAAAATACAAGACTTGACGGAACGAATGGACGAGGCGGAATCCCGGACAGCTCAGATCGAGACCTGGGCTGTGGAAGCTACAACGGCAATGTGTGCATGCCTGGAACAGCAGAGAAAGCTTCAGTTCAAAATCACCGATTTGGAATCACGGTCCCGCAGAAATAATGTCCGCATATTTGGGCTGCCAGAGGGGGTAGAGGAGAACTCTGTACCTCGATTCATTGAGAGTTTTTGAGGCAACAGCTACAAGTACCGGAGGTCTAACTTCAAAATTCAGCGAGCCCATCGTTCCTGGCGAGCAAACCCCACCTGAAGCCCCACCGAGAGCTGTTATCGTCAATTTCCTGGAATATGCGACGAAGAGATGGTCTTGAGAGAAGCGTGGAAAAAGAAAATCCAGGTCGGCTCTAAAGTCATCTATTTTGACCACGACTACCCTGATGTTGTTTCAAGACGCAAAGAGTATACTGGTATTAAGAAAATACTCAAAGAAAAGGCATACGTTTCCAAACTCCGTTCACAAACATGAGGATCCACTGGGAAACCGGTGTGCGCACTTACACGGTGCCCGGACGTTTACAGCGAACTGCGAGACGAGGCTTCCATGTGGCGGTGCCGACCGCTGTCAACAATGAGACCAGCGTAGCCGCTCGACTCCAGGAGCTTTTTGGAATGGCAACCCGTGGAAAACAGCAACCCCGCCATAGCACGGAGAGCGAAAACTAAGCTCCAGGAATTCCAGAGAGATCCAGCTGTGTAATATCGAGTAACCCATCTCGTGAAGATAACTAACTTTGGATCGTGGCTTTGTTTCCTAATTCATCATTCTCCTGGGAGAGAAGGTAATCCCTTTTGGTTTAAATCGTTGGACAAATAGGATGGAAGTGTTTGTTAGTACGCTAGCTATCCTTACTGGGCCCCCTCATCTCGAGAGGTTTTCCCCTCGACCCCCCAGCAGGGTCACTGTAGTGGAGCAGGAGTCTCCCCTATCTTTTGGGAGTCAGGTTATTGACTGTATTAGTTCTCGTTGTTCTTGTTCTATCTATGTTAATTGGGGCCACTGTCTCAGATGCTAAATGCAATTTATGTCTTTGTTGGTTTGAATGTCAAATCTCTTAAAATTTGCTACCTTGAATGTAAATGGTTTGGGTAGTCCAATCAAACGAAAAGAATTTTGGCCAAAATAAGAAAAGACGGAATACACATTGCTTTACTACAGGAGACACACATGTCAAAAACAGCAGACATAAAAATTTAAAGGCTTTGGTTTCTCAAACTCGTTTTACAGCTCCTGTAGGAATAGTAGACAGAGAGGGGTAATCACTCTCATCTCAAACTCTGTAAACTTCGAATTACTCTCTAAAGTGGAGGATAAGGAGGGCAGATTTGTAATGGTTAAAGGGAGGATGAACGGTCTTGTGGTCACGTTTGTCAATGTCTATGCCCCCCCGGAGTGACAGAAAATTCTTAACCTTTCTCTTTGACACAATAATTTCATTTAGTGAAGGGATTCTGATCTCTGGTGGGGACTGGAATATAATTTTAAACTTTTCACTGGATACCACAAGTCGTAGGGAGACAAAAGACTATAAATCAAAATGATACTTAACGGCTCTAATAAAAGAGGCAGGTGTGTGCGATATTTGGAGAGCATTACATCCTAAAGATAAAGATTTCACACACTACTCTCTTACCCACAAAGTACATTCTAGACTTGATTTCTTTTTATTAAACCTTATTGATAGACACAAAGTGAAGGATTGCTCAATTGGCACTTCTGACATATCCGACCACAATATTGTTTACTTGACAATACAACTGTCAAATATTCCTAAATCTACCCTGTGGAGATTGAACATAAGTATTCTCAATAAAGAGAATATAAAAGAGAGATAAAAAGGAAATTTCTGAGTGTATAGAGGATAATAATAACGGTCAGGTGAGTCCTACAATGGTTTGGGACACAATTAAATCGGTGATGAGAGCTGATCTCCAGGACAGCCTATCTAAAGAAGGCAAGAAAAGCAGAAATGCGATAATTTGGAACAAGAGTTAAGAGACCTTGAACTCAAATTTCAACATAATCATGATAAAAATTTGCTTGGAAAAATCAAAGTGACTAAATCCAAACTACATAGCATGGTTCAAGAAGAAATGGAAAAGAAACTGAAATTCATTAAACAAACCTACTACGAATCAGGTCCAAAGGCAATAAAAATCTTGGCGACGACCTGAAGCAGGAACTGAAGCATACTGTCGTGGCGATCAGAGACCGTCTACTTCTAACTTGACGTATGATATTGCAGAAATTCACACGGTCTTTAAAAGTACTATGAAAAACTATACTCAAAGCCCAGCACCAGTGCCTGAAAGCGAAATAACTCAATACTTATCTCAACTTGACTTACCAGCATTGGGTAGAATTCATAACGAAACTCTAACAGCCCTATCACTAGAAAAAGAGCTGAACATTGCAATTAATCATTTGAAAAATAATAAATCCTAGTAGCGATGGATTTACAAATGAATGGTATAAAACATTTAAAGAGGAATTAATGCCCATCATGCTCGAGTCATTCAATTGGACTTTAAACAGAGTCAATTACCACCATCATGGCGGGAGGCAGTAATTACCGTTATTCCCAAAGAAGGTAAAAATAAAGAATACTGCGAATCCTATCGCCCAATCTCAATTTTGAACACGGACTACAAGATGTTCACTTTTATTATGGCGAGGCGATTGGAGGACTACTTATCAGAAATTATACATGAGGACCAGACTGGTTTTATTAAAGGCCGACAAACACACGATAGTATCAGGCGAACCTTACATCGTTATAGAGGAGGCAAAAAGGCAAAATCTAAGCATGGCGCTAGTGAGCCTCTCGGCCAGAAAAGGCCTTGATCGGGTCAGTTGGTCCTTCTTATATAAAATCTTGGAGCGTTTGGGATTTGGCGCTAAATTTATTAGATGTATTCAGACCATTTATAGTAGCCCAACTGCCAGAATAAAAATTAATGGCAATCTATCATCTAATTTCAAACTCCACAGAGGAAATCGCCAGGGTTGTGGACTCAGCCCTCTCTGTTTGCTTTGTTTATAGAACCTTTAGCCCAGAGCCATAAGACAAAATAAGGAGCTACAAGGTATCTCTATTGGCAACACAGAACACAAAATTGCCCTCTTTGCTGATGATATTATTTCATACCTACAGAATCCTGATGAGACACTCCCCAAACTAATGTTAACATTAAAAGAGTTTGGTCACTTGTCTGGCTATTATCTAAACATAACCAAAACACAATTTCTGACTTTAAACTACTCTCGAATATTTCTATAAGACAGCTGTATAAACTTAAATGGGATGCAAAACATATCAAATACCTTGGAGTTCATATCTCACAGGATTTTGAAAATCTGTTCGCATTGAACTTTAACAAAATAACAGATTCAATACAAAAAGATATATCTCGGTGGACAACATTGACGTTGGATTTTAACTTAAGATTAGAGATAGTTAAGTTTAATTTTTTGCCAAGATTTCTGTACTTCTTTATGTCACTACCAATAAAATTTCAGATTTACAGTTTAACACATAGGACAAGATAATTTCACGATTTATTTGGGCGGTGCCAGACCTAGATTAAATTCAAAACACTCCAAATTAGCAAAGACCTTGGTGGTTTTAGGTGCCTAACTTAAAAGATTACTACTATGCTGCCCAATTGAGAAATATAGTGTGCTGGTGTTCCCCTGAATTTGAAGCTGGGTGGAAACAAATTGAGACTAACGTGGGAAAATCTCCACCTCAAACACAACTGGGAGATAAAATGAAGGTTAGTCTCGAGAGGAATTGTATTGTGGAAAATACACTATTGATATGGCATGAGGTTATTAAAAATATAATTTGTTGAATGCTGTTAAAATCTTGATATGGCCATCTTTCTCTCAAGGTTCCAACCAGGAGTGACAGATCATGTTTTCTCGATTTGGAGGAAAGAGGTTTAACTGCACTGTGCATGTTTGTGGAGGGTAATACATTTAAATCATTAGAAAAATTGAAATCAGAATTCAAGTTGGATAACACGGATTTATTTCGATACTTCCAAGTCTTGAAATTTTTACAACACAGAAACAGGCACAGATAAGAGCAGTAATGATTTTGTTAAAATATTCACGGATGCTTACAAAATTCTTCCTAGAAAAATTGTGTCTAAACTTTATAAAGAATTGCAGACACAAAAAGGTAATAACACATTTTATGTTAAAACTAAATGGGAGGAGGAACTGAAAATTGCTCTAACTGAGAGTGATTGGCTTGTTGCCTGCAACTCGCAGCAAACATCAACAAGTTCAAAAGATGGAGGGAATTTGGGTGGAAATGCCTTATTCGATTCTTTATCACTCCTCAAATTACTTCCAAAATGCAGGGGCTTGTCATCCCATGTTGGAGACGGTGTGGGGAGGTGAATGTCAATCACTCTCATATATTTTGGTCTTGTGACAAAATGTGTCTAGGGTAACCAATAATATTTTGACATACAATATTCCCCAAGACCCTAAAATCTTTTTGTTTGGCCTTTTGCCGGATGAAGCACACAAAAAAGAGGACAAATATCTCTCGAATCCTTTCAACGGCAGCAAGAAAGACAATCACAAGGAACTGGCTCAAGGCAGCTCCCCCACGAGAGAACCAATGGTTGGAACTTATCGAAGAAATACACACCATGGAGAGAATGACTTTTTTTCTACAACTCAAGGGACATATTTTTAATAAATTCTGGAATAAATGGAGAGAATACAAATGTAAAGAAGCGGAATCTCTTTTACTATAATAATTGTAAGCATTTGAACAGAGCCCCAATTGTGTTTTGTTTCTGTTCTGGTTTCTGTACTGTTTTTGTTATAAAAACGAAATAAACATTAAGTTTAAAAAAAAAAAAAAAAGTCAGTGAAAAAAACGTAAGCTTGCCGTGTAATCTCCCAAAAGGATATAGAACGTGACATTTAAAGAACAGATTTGAGCACCTCTAATCAAATGCAAAAAATATAATCTGATTGTTATTGAAAGAATCACCAACATATCAATATTCATCAGTTTCAGGTTCCTGATAATTGGTAAAAAAAGATTTTTGAAAAACTGTTATATATAATATAAAAAAATGCTCCTCAACAATCCAACTGAGCGGCAGAACTAAGGGCAACACAACTGATTTGTGTCTTTGTTGTTTTTTTCCGTGGGGGTTACCATTTCGCTCAAATTAACTTTATACGGCAAAATGGAAACAAAAAGTAGTTGCTTCAACTGTGTAGAGCTTTGCTAGCTGGCTTATCAACAGCAGGGGGAGATAAAGGAGACTTCAACTCACCCACAACAATGAATTTTGTCAACATGCAGATTTTCATCATCAGTTCAACTGTATGTGATCACAAAGTCTGCATCAGTGATAAATGTGAGTGTAGCCTCAGTGTTCTTGTAGTTTATCTGGTTTTCTACAACTGTTTACTTGATTTTATTTTTTAAATGCCAGATACAAATACTATTGAGCAAAGTTGTAGACATTTATATTTGTTTTTAAGATAGTAGCAGCTTTCTCACATTTTAGATGTGCTTTGAGCTCTTACGGGAGACAATTTAATCACCATTGACACAGATACAGGGTGCACGGTGGCAGAGCGGCTAGAGCTTCTGCCTCTCAATAAGGAGATCGTGGGTTCGAATCCCAGACCACCCCAACATCGTGGTTTCGAATTCCGAACCACCCCAACATCACACGATCTCTCTGGGTGGAGTCTGCATGTCCTCCCCGTGTTACCGTGGGTTCTCTCCGGGTTCTCCGGCTTCCTCCCACCGTCCAAAGACATGACTGTGTAGGTTAATTGACAACTCTAAATTGTCCCTAGTGTGTGAATGTGAGAGTGAATGGTTGTCTGTCCTTGTCTCTGTCTCTCTGTGTTAGCCCTGCGACGAGTTGGCCACTGTCCAGGGTGTACCCCGCCTAAGGCCCAAAGTCACTGGGATAGGCTCCAGTCACCCGCGACCCCTAACGGGAATAAGCGGTAGAAAATGAAATGAAAAAAAAAAAAAAAATGACACAGATACAATTTTGCCACTCACTGCTAAATTTCTGAACATTGTGATGTCATCTGCATAATATATACATTGCCCACTAGCTTCTCATGCACCCAAAGTGATCCATCAGCTGCATGAAGGGTGCAGCGGACCCTCTTGTATCTCATCCTCGTCCACTGCCCCCTCAGGCAAGTGCACCGTCATTGTACAGGCCCTGATGCCCCCTAGTGGTTCCAGCACGTTAAAAACCCTGTCCCAAACGTCTTTTTCGGGGTCATACCTCTGCACTATGTCCACCATGCAGCGGCTGTTCCAGGAATACCCCCCCACCACATACACCTGTCCGTTAAACACCGTCACGCCTACATCGCTTTGGCCGCGGGGCATGGGCGCAACCACGGTCCACTGGTCCGTGGCGGGGCTGTAGTACTCGCAGCTCAGGACGTCGTCGTAGTCGCTGCAGCCCCTGAAGTGGTTGCCCCCCATCACGTAAAGCCGGTCCCCCACGGTGCACATGCAGTGAAGGCCGCGCAGATCCACCATGTCCGCCCTCCGAGTCCACGAGTCCGAGACCGGGTTGTAACTCCAGAGCTCCTTTTGAAACGTGTCGCGAGTGATGCCACCTAAAAAAGAAATGATATTAAAAGGCGCACTATGTAACTTTTCTGGTCAGAATTGGTAAAACTTTTTATTGCAATTGTCAGAGAGAAAATTTCACAAACGAGGAACTGAGGTGCAACATAAACAATGAATAATAATCATACAACATATAAACTATGATAAATTGTAGGCAAAAATATGTGTAAAAATAAAAAAGGCTTCAACACTAAATATATACAGCAAGATCAGAACAACGGCGCTAACTAGCAGTACAACAGATGTGTTGACATGAGCTGTGAAAGTGACAGGTGTTAAAGTGTTCAGGAGTGGAGGGTCTGCTCCATGAGATGTTATTGCTTTCTCTGGAATGTTCCACAGTATGGCATTAAAGTGATCTATTTGGCATTTATTCCATTGCATGTGGTTTTAGTGCTCAAAAATACTTGCAAACATACATTCTTGCAGCGCTTGCTATAGTATTCAGCATTGCACTTGGATGAAATGTCAAAAAAACGACCGTCACCATGGAAATCTGCCATTTTGTTGTATGTATGCAAGAGATACATTAGCCAAAACAAAAAAGCAAACAAAAGCTGTTGAGCTGTTGGGTCACTACTGGTAAATGCATTTATCACACTACAGTGTTCAGTCATGTTTTCATGGGTATTTATTGTGCTAAAATTTCCATTGGTTTAAGATTAGGTTAAGTGAAAATGTTATGATGCACAGTCCCGAGCTCTTTAGATGGGCTCTAAAATCAGTGGCTTAACTATATGACTGATCTCAGTAGTTGTAAAACTTCACATTTTTATTCTGACCATCTGGTTAAAGACTTTCTTGAGCTTTCCTAGAAATGTATTGTTAACAGATTCATATATTTTAACATTTCTCTATTATACTGCTACTTCACAAAGTCCCACTAACCATGACCTTTCATACTGCTTCATTCAGATACATGAGAAACTGGTTTCTTTTCATCATGTGAGGCCCATAAATCTATTTCCTGTCCAAGTCGGCTCAGAAACAGCCCGAGAGTGGTTGGAGGATTTCTGCAACCAGGAAGTGGTTTCAAATCGGCCTGCTCTACACTTTTGAAAAGTGTAGTGTTATAAATGAATTATGGTGAAACAGAATCTTAACAATTTGTACAATTTAGAGGCTTTTTTATGGTGTTTGTTATTTTGTTTTTTCCCTCAGATTAGAGAGTATATCTGTAGTTTGCATCTTACTTACATTGTTGTTTGGATTCATATGTTCAAGAGTAGTATTGCTAACAGTTTTTGACAAGGTGTATTGATCTTTGAGGTTTTGTGTTGCGCTGTACCTGAGATGTACATGAGATCTCCATGGACGGTCCCTGCATGTCCATAATGGGGCTCGATCATGTTGGTCACAAAAGTCCACTCATTCTTCTTCAGGTTGTAACACTCGACTGTGTCTGAACAAGAAATGACAACAGAATAATAATGGCATCATTGTTCCACACAAGAAAATATTTAAACATGTGTGACTTACCAATCTCTCCTGAGTCATTCCTTCCTCCCACAGCGTACAGTTTCCCTTTGAGAGCGCTCAGATGGAAGAATGTCCTCTTCTCATTCAGTGATGAAATCTGAAGCCACTTGTCAAACCGCGGGTCATAGCGGTACGCACTGTCGATGGCAGTTTTACCCTTGGTGTCATATGTACTTTGCCCTAAAGAAAAAAACAATGCTTGTAAATCATATGATTAAAAAATCTGATAGGATTGATTCAAACAATGATGTTTTATGGTTAAACATATCCAGAATTATTAGGATTTGTGAGAAGACCTATTTACAAATTTGAAAAGATCACACTTGAATTCTAAGGGATATTATAAAAAGCATTGGTCAGATTACGATTAATCACTTCCAGAAAAAAAGAAACGTAAGGGTCAGGAACTTCTAAAATGCATGAAATTATTTCACTTTATTTAAATGAATTAATTTTAAATAAACGGCAGCAGAGTTGTATTTGTTGTTTGTATCTTTCATTATAAGACAGCTCTATGGCTGAGAAAAAGTAAGGAAATAACAGTTATCTATATCCTAAATTTTAAATCGTATAATGTTAGATTACTGCATTACTAAAGAAGTAATCCGATTACAATTGTCCCTATTCATTTTTCAGCCATGGTTTATTAAAGGCTTTTTTAATTTATAAAATCCCATGAGTGCCTCTGTCCTGCTTACTTGGTACAATTGTCCCTTACTTTGTAACTGGTTACTGCACAACACTGATTATAAGTGGTAGTAGTTAAAGTAGCCACATCTCAAAACATAATCAAGATAATAACTAAACTATATATAAACTATTTCACTTCACTCACAAAGTTTTGTTTTGTTTAAGATGCCTGAAAATAGACTATAATATATAAATAGGGATTATTAATACATCATGAGTCAATGTATGATTACCATTATTTTATTTTTAATACGGTCTCATTATTATCTCATTAACTGCTAAATCAGCTTTTTGTCATGATAAAATGTTCAAACCTCCAACGATGAACAGAAACCCCCCTAGCAGGGCCACTCCGTGCTGGTAGCGAGGGGACTCCATGGGTTTGAGCGCTCTCCAGTGACCCGTCTTCTCGTCGTAGAGTCTGAGCTCACGGCTGACCACCAGCTGCTGCCTCATGACGCCGCCCAGGGCCAGGATGTGCGTGGAGTCTGAGCGGATCTGGGTCCTCTCGGTCTGCAGGGCCGGCTGCATGTACGGCATCATCTGGTAGTTACTGGCCTCCAGCAGCAGGTTCACGCACGCCGCATCTGTGCGCATCAGCGAGTCTCCGTCATCGTCCTGTTTGGATCACATGGACTTTCAACTTTAGGCTTTAATATAGAATAATAGCAACATAGAATAACAGCACCACACTTAATTTAAAGTTAAATTATAAATTACAAACATTTTTTTCACCTTCAGTAAAAGGATTCTGATGACTAACTGGCTGTGGTTAAATGCGCACTCAAAATCTGATTATTACCACATTTACAAGATTATTAAAATGTTAACAGCAAATCTTCATATTTCTTTCATGTTCCCTCTGATAATTAAAACCCTATTTTGTGGTTTTCATATCATTTAAATAATCTAAGAAATCAGATGTTGGTGTGTGTGTGAACATACTGTAGGCAAGGCAAGTTTATTTGAAGAGCACAATTTGTACAAAGGGCAATTCAAAGTGTTTTACACAACAGGAAAAAATTGCATTACTGTAAATAGCCATTCTCTTACTCGCTTAATTTTTGCATTTATTTTGGTTTCTTGTGATGAATCTTGAGGTTTTTTATGATGAAGATATATGGTCCCACTTTCTTTTATAGTAGTGTTTCTTATTATTGTGAAAAAAAAAAGGTTTAGGTAGTGAGGGCAAAATACATGGTCGCAGAGTATGTGAGTTTTTTCCTCAAATGATTAGAATTTAGATAGTTTTGACATACACTTTACACATTTAGAGTTAATCTGGGTAAAAATCTTGGCAGCTCAACTCACCTCGGTTTGTGATATGTGTATGAGGTCATTGGGGCTCATCAGAGGGAAGCGAATGTGCCTCATCAGGGTGTAAACAGAGGACTGGCGGTTTGGGGCGTCATGGTCCAGCCACTCTTTGGCGACTTGGTACAGCTCTATCTCTGAGAAGCCCTTCAGAGAGTTACTGGACAGAGCTTTGGCCATGGTGACTGCTGACAGCTGAAGGTGAAGGCCAGACTCCATCAAGGCCAGGAGGTTCTGGCTCACAAACTCCCCTGCAAGGACACACGAGAATACATTTACCACGTCAGAAAAGCACAGCATACATTCCAATCTGGTGAAAAAAGTAAAACCGATACTATTGAATCAACATACTGTTTTGAAAAACTGTCAATATTGAAAACATTTGCATAAAAGGGCGTTTCCTTTCCTTAGAACTAGTATACAAGCACATTGTATAAACTGTGTTGACAATGTCAACTATTGTATAAATATTATTATCATTTGGCATCAAAATCAGTATCAGTAACATTGTTTTTTCCTTCCACAAAATTAACTTTGAATTTTTTTTTGCATGGTTTCCTTCTCACCTATGTTAGCTTGGACATCCTCAAGATTCAGGTCTGTGGCAATGTGCTCCACTTCAACACAATTTTCAATAGTCACCTGCAAAAAAAACAATATTGGTTTCAATGAGAAAAACAAAACAATTTCCATTAGGAACATTACATCATAAAAACTTGCAGTCTCTAATCAAGCACTTTTGAAACATATAGCACTAAAAATAATAGCAATTGTAGTGGTACCGGTGGTGTTTTTTGCAGTATTTAATTTACATAGCATTCACCTGAATACTTTTCCTTCCTCTGAAACTTTCACACTGCTATATTGTGTATAGTATGTACCATAAGCTTGAATTTTGTCATTGTGATTCCTCTCACCTCACTGCAGAGGAGCTGATTGCAGAAACGTAGGACGGGGATGACCTGCAGAAAGTTGGCTGCCTCCAGCGTGTCCTGGAGGTTGCCCATGTCCAGGCTGACTTTGGATGTGTAAATGAAGTCTATGATGTTTCTCAAACCCAGCTTAGTGACTCCATGCAGCTTAATCTCCGTCATCTCCTGCTCCCTCATGCCTCCTGGACCAGAAATAATACAAAGACAATAGAGAAGGTCAAACAATGTCTTAGGACCTATATGCAAACTCAGCAATATGCAAAGGGATACATTAAATCCCTTGAGCAGAGTCGTTGTGAAAGTCGTAGCAGTTATTCACATTGGAACATTTAGTGAACTTTAAAAGAGAAACGTTATTTTAAGCTGTTAAAAACCAAAAAATATAATAATTACCCTATAGAAATATAAATATAGCCTATTTAAGACAATCCTGGCAACAGTGTAAAACAAATGCTTGGCTCTAGTAACGTCAGTATTCATGAGTTTTAGCGTCCTGTTTCAAGGAGCCATTTTGAGTACTTCTTACCATTCAAAAGACAGAAACTTTGGTTTTGAATTGTTAATTACTATGGCAACTGTGCACATTTTTTGTTTGTGATTGAGATGCTTCATACAGCAATTTATGCGCAAATTACAACCCCTTTAGACGACTAGCGTTATATAGTACAGTAAGATTTTGAGTTGACAATTGTTAGGTATTGTCTATTAAAGAGGACACAGAGTATATACACATACAATGTTTTGTCTTTACGAGGCCCCACCTGTGAACATGGCCTTGAAGTAGTCACTGCACGAAGCCATGATGACTCTGTGAACTGGGAATTTTTCATTACTGTCTCCAGGAACCAGCACCACATCACAGAGGACATCAGTGGTCCGAAAGGAGTCCAGACCCTTTGGAAAAAAAAAACACACATGTCAAACTTAAATAAGGGTAATAAATAATAAATAATAGTGGTCTTAAAGCTGTTCATTTTTTAGTACCTGCATCACTTCTGAGTCATGCTCTTTGCTGATGAAGACTTTGGACAGTGGCCTTGGAGGAAGTTTGGGCTTGGTGGATTTATCGGGCCGTTTGGGTAAAGTTGACAGAGGCGGGGGCAGAGGGGTGGGAGCGGAGGCAGGAGCTGGATAAGAGGGTCTCACATCTGAAACCACACACAACTTGTTATGCCCAGGTTATTTACAGGTTATGTATATTATTAAAAGGTGCATTATGTAATAAATATGGTGAGGGAGCCACTACAGATAAAACTCTTTTTTTCTTTTTTGTCAGTTCGCGCTCTGTAATAAGAACTTTATGTGGAAACAACAACATTGTTCAAGCTGGACCTAAGTTTTTGTATTATTTAATTTAATGAATGTGCATCCATAGATTTATATGGGATGTTGTAACTTCAAAGGCCATTTTCTTAAAGTGCAGAAATCAAACTTTACAATCTTACTTCTTACTTACGTACTTAATATTTTGACAGATCAGGATTTGTTGATATTTTAAGACTGATTTATTAGTGTTGGTTGTAACTAGGTTACTAATACTTAATTACTGTAATTGAATTACAATGTTATTTAACCTAGTAGTGCAACACATTCCTGTGAAAATAATCCTTACAATAAAAAAAAAAATCCTCACTACTTACACAGTACAATTGAATATACTTCATTGTACCCTTAGGGAACTTTGTCGTCACATTAACTACAAGGAAGAGAGTGCAACCTTCCTCTACAAAGATACAGAAGCAGGTTGAATGCGCTTAAAGTGAAAAACCCACAAACATGACTTCTGCTCAGGTTCACACCTCAGAAGCAGAGATCAGCAGCTTCTAGCAGCATTGTTTCCCTTTTCTATTGTTGACAATAATGTTGTTTCATTTGAGTTTTCTTAAATACTAAATAATAATTCCGAATATCATCTGTACATCTAATATGTCATAAGAAAAAACATACAAGATTTTTACATTTATGTAAACCCCTAAATGTTAGACGGTTTCCTATTCACATGCAGTGTCTCACCTTAATTATACTGCTAAGAAAATTACCTTGAAAAATATGCAACAAGGCAACAATTGCTTGTCACCACGGAGAGATAACTATATCACCATAATGAGGAGCATTTCAGGCTAAAACAAAAACATCTCCATGGAGACAAGCAGGTGGTGGGACCTCCACCAGAAAACGCATGTAGTGCCCCTTTGAGCATGTGCAGATCCACACACCTTGCCGCACAGGTTGCTGCGGGGGGACAGCCAGTCTCTCTGGTTGGGCCTGAGCTCTCGGATTGTCTCGGTGTCTGCTGCCCATTCGGGACAGTCTTCCTCTGAGCCCTCCTCCACCGCTATCGTCTCCATTTGCTCTACAAATAAACAGAAATAGGGAATTTATTGACTTAAAAATATTCCAGATCCATGACAACAGCGTTAGTAATTCAACAGAAATAGTATAAAGTGCAATCCCACAAACGTTGCTTTTTGCATGACTCTTGAAAAGTAAATGAGGAAGTATTTCGTGTAAACTACTTTCTCAAGAAGATTACTCATATGGAAGTTTCATGTGCAAAAGCAAATCGGATGTTCACAATTTGATACACTTTGCACAACTAGCGTGAAGGAGCCTTACCCTGCATCGTTGGCCTCTCTGGGTTGAGGACTGCTATTGCGCCGATGGGACCTCCTAAATGAAAACAACTTATTATTATTATGTGAGAAAACTATGACTGATACACATAATCAAGGTATCTAACATTATAGTTAGGGGAGTCAAGGAGTGCCAAACTGTTAATAAAATACATTTTAGATTACATCAACGGTTGTTATTTTGGAGATGATGTAAAACCGACCACATGTGAACAAAATGAACTTCCCTTTTATTTATTCATTTTTTCCCACAAACTTATTTTCTACTTTTTATTATTTCTAATGAAATGTACAAGAAGATGGCTGTTTTGTGTAAGGACACGAAGGTTGTATACGCTATGTAATTGTCATACAAGTTCTTGTGCTCTTGGTTAGTAGTTTTAAGTTTGTTTCTTTCTTTTTGCCAATTGTCAATGAAGTATTTGCAGGAATATTTGCTGCACCCACACAAAAAACAAGTAAAATATATTAAGGTTGTCAGACATTGACCAGAATAAGTGAGTCACCCTAGTTCCCACAAAGACATTGGAGGAGCATCCTCACCAACCCCGCACAGCTTTCAGCTATTTATTTTTTAATTTGGTATTTGTGTAGATCGGTGTTTAACAAAAGTACTTTTTTGGTCATTTGTATTGACTCACCAACTTAATAAAAAAAAAAAAAAAATACTGATATACCTCATAACCAAATAGAACACATGGATTTTATGCATACACTTAACCTACAGAAGCTAAAAGGTGAATTTGACCTACCTGAGTGAGAGCCTCCCCAGCAGGCTGGACCCTAGACTAGACTCCAGCCTGGCGATCAACCCAAAGCAAACTCAGAGAAAAATAGAGGCCAAGGAGCAACTTCTTCTGCACAATGTACTCTGCTTCTAGTCTGTGAGGTTCAATGATCACTGTTTTCACGCCGACCAAGACCTCAGTCACTTCCTGTGCTACTTCTCCTTACTGCGCCCAATATGAAACACAACTTACACTAAATAACACGGTAACTAAAAACACTATATAAGCTCTAGGTGTCTATGTTAAAATACCTATATTAATATTACATTAAATTAATCATATAGTTAGTCTTGTATGCTGGGAAACATATCAGATTATAGTGGGGCTGTACATATTTAGTGACAAAATCTATGAAAATATATTTGATCATTTGAGCATGCTTTTATTTAATCACAAGAACCAGTAGTGTGTCATGAACTGCAGTTTTACAGTTAGGTCCAAAGGGTTTTAGGGCACAGTGCCTAGTCCCCTCAATTTCAATCAATTTCTACATGTATCATTCATGTATCCTGAGACTTTTACACTCTTGAATAAGTTTAAAATATGACATCATATGTCACATCTTCCCAAAATGGAAGCTTGTCTCAAATGTTTTGTTTCCCTCCTTGAGAATGTAGCCTTGTGCCATCTACATCTTTCATTAAGGTCATGAAAGTCCTGTTTTCCGCCTTGGTGCTGCCACCTGCTGGTGTGTTACAGTTTAGAACACTGAATTAGGTTCCTGTTGATTTCAGCCACGTTCCTGCAGCCTAGGGAAAAAACATTTTAAACCTTTATTTAACATAAGCCTCAAATATAATGCAAAGATAATAATTTAATGGATTTGTCAGAATTACCTGATAGTGCCATGGACAGTCGAAACTCATCATTTAAGATTTGTAGGACTTCTCTCACTCCCTCTTCACCCTAAAATGTTGTTTAAAGGTGTACTATGTAAGTTTTCTGGTGGAGGGTCCATCACCTTTCGTTTCATTAAAGTGTTATTGCTTTCTCTGGGATGTTCCACAATATGATAAAAACATATCCTTCTCTCATTTATTAAATTCAAGTTGTTTTTATGGCTACAAAAAATAATTGGTTTGGTGGAGTTATGTACTTGTCGTCATTGAAGTTGCTAAGTTTTATGCCATGTTGTGGAACATTCCTAGCAAACAACAATATCTCAGAGGAGAATAGAAGGTTTCAGACCCTCCGTTTACATAGTGTTTCCTTAAATTCAATCAATAACCTAACGTGCAACAACTGTCCACTTTAGGTCTTTGTAGCGAATGATAAAAGATCTTACATTAATAACATACTATTACATACAACAATGAGACTACAACTTACCTTGTAGGCCAAACCCCAAATAGCAGGCCGTCCAATGAACACACACTTAGCTCCAAAAGCCAGAGCCTTGAGGACGTCACTGCCGGTCCTGATTCCCCCGTCCACGTACACTTCAATCTTGCCCTGCACAGTATCCACGATCTCTGCTAAAGCATCAATCTGTGGCAATAAAAGACAGAGGAGCACACAAAACCTATTAGTATTTGTAAGGGTAATGTGTAAGTGCTCACTGTATACATTTTTTCTTGGGTTTTAGATTAAAAATTGTGTCTATTAACAGGAACTTGAAACCAATGAATGTCCTGTTCATGCTTGAAGGAGCTGTCCATAAAGCCAGGGCTGACGATGTTTTAAAAAATGCTATAACTATTTGATTAACCCTTGAAAACTATTGAATGCTTTATTTTCCATTGACGATTTATGATGGACGATTGGGATTGCAAAAAAATAGAAATTAAAAATCAATACTCTGTCAATCAGTATTTACCCATTTGATAATCTATCAATGCTGAAACAAAACTAAAGCAAACATATATAAAACAAATAATACAGATATGAATAGTTTTAGAAGTCTTGATCTATATTAGAACTAGTATAAGACCACAAGGTAATATAAAAAAACTACTAATAAAAAATGATTTTGTGTTGAAAATCACTATTACTTCTATTTTCTCCAAAAAATTACTTTTACTATTGTGGTATCAAAATTGGTATTGATTATGAATCTGTTTCCTTTGTATCGAAATGGAGTTTGGAATTTGAGTGTTGTTTTTCATCACTAAAAAAACACATTTACTAGTTAAATATAAATTCAAAGTATTCTAAACATGTCAAAAATCTGGACTCAATTTAGCATTTAAATAAAATTTGGTCATAATGTGGTAATGATAAAACATTTGCAATTTATTGTGCAACCGTGTTTACCGAGGCAGGTCCCCCATCTAGCTGCCTCCCTCCGTGGTTGGACACGATGATGCCCTGGACCCCGTGCTCCACTGCCAGCTCCGCGTCCTCTTTGGTCAGGATGCCTTTGATGATGATGGGCAGGCTGGTGATGGACTGCAGCCAGTGCACGTCCTTCCAGCTGATGGAGGGGTCCAACGTGTTAGCTGGGATCCCATACTCCTCTGGCCCGGCGGTCTCCTGAATCAGGCAAAACAACAGGTGACAGCAACTGCACATTTTAGAACTGAGTTATGATACCTGGCATATATAGGGCAGGTGGACAATAAAAATGATGAAAAAAATTAAATTGTGATCGTATTCTTGTAACAATAAGCTGTTTTGGGAAAATCGCCAAATTGTGAGTCACTAATTTTCTCTTGAATGCAGCTCTATGCACAAACAAAGATCCCACTCCTCTTATTGTTTAGAAAAAAGAGTGAGGTATCTCACTGATGAGACAGCGCTCTATGCTGTTCTAGAAGCCCTATTACACCGTGCCAGTTTCAGACCGGCAGATGTGACATATGTTCCTCGGAGGGGCTTCTTCCTGCTATAAATGCACTTCAGTCTAAGTAAGCACACTCTTCTTGCTCTTGGCAAGGAGGTGAGATACCTCACTCATGTTTCAGAGAACAGGAGTAATTTCTTAACCTTTAGTGCTCTTTAAATATTTGTTTCTGTATTTAACAAGCAGGACATAGCGACTCAGGTATTGACAGACAAGCTTACTTGAAGATCAGTGAGAGAGTTGGCTAGAGTGGAGCGGGACAAAGCAAGCCGAAGATAAAAATTAACTCAAGACAGAGTTAATCTTGCAATACCCCATCCACATGATTAGAATGATGATTAGATTAGAATGAATGCCGAGTGCTGTACGTAGTGATGAAGGGACTGTTCACCTGTGAAGGCATCTTCACAGCAAGTGTAGTGTGAAGGTGTATGGAGAGGGAGGAGGATCTGGGTAACACTAATGCATTGTTTCGCAAACTGAGAATTAGAGGCCTGAGGGCCACATTTGGTCCCTGGGCCATAGATAGAACATTCCTGCTCTAGAGTTAATTTATCCACATTTTCCTCCAACTTTTAAGTTAGTACTTAGTTAGAACTATGCAAGCAATGGTGTGTTGTATTTTAAACGTGGAAAGGTCTTAGTTTAAGACCTAATTTATGTCTGGTGCCACTCAGAAAGTTAAATATTTTCGTTAGTTGTACTAATGAGTTGTAAAAACAATAACAGGGAAAACAAGAGGATAATATTCGTAGTCTATTGATAATAGGTGATATGCTACTTACAGTATATGATTATAATTTAAATGCTACAATAAGATGAAAGAATTTACCTGAAAAACTCCATCAAAGTTCTTGACCTTGAGGTGTGGAGGGAGTTTGAACTGGTTGCGAATGTCATTTCTGCGTTTGCCGGTATAAGGCACGTCCACAGTGAGGACCAGGGCCTTGTACCCAAGCCCCTCCACACGGTGCACGATGTGTTCCGACAGTTTCCGGTCCCGGTACACATAGAGCTGAAACCAGCGGTAGCCGCTTGGAGCTGCAGCCACAATCTCCTCCACTGAGCAGGTGGAGTAAGTGCTGGTGATGTAGCAAGTGTTCAGGGCCTCTGTGGCTGAGGGAAACAGCACATAACATCATCGGTCAATAGATTTATTATTCAAAAGATAACCCTAAAGCCATCAAAATACTAGTACTATGTGGAAAGGGTGAAGTCATAGCATACATCTAGTACAGAGGGGGGCAAACTAAGGCTCGGGGGCCACATGCGGCCCTTTTGGCATTTTGATCCGGCCCGCAAAGCATTCAATAAAAAATTGTATGAGTTAGGTGTGGTGCATTTGTCATTTTATAGTTTCCTGAGCAGCTGCTTGTTCATTAAAAATCAGTTTTGAGAACAGCCACCACTAGAATAACACCAAACGTTGATGCATTGGATAAAAGGAGAGACCAACTGCACTGTTCCCACTAAATAAAGGTAATGATTTTTGCTATTCTGTAGTAATTTTTTGTGTATTTTAGTCTATGTGTAGTAGTATGTGTGTAAAATGGTCCGGCCCCCAGGCGAGTGTAAAAATCCAATGTGGCCCTTGCGTCAAAATAATTGCCCACCCCTGATCTAGTACAAAGACAATATAATATTTCAAGCATTTCTACAGTGGTTACAGAAAATAACTTAATAATAACATAACATTATTCATATTTTTCTATTAACTCCCTTTTTAATCAGAAGCTGCCCAGATAGTTGCCCTGTAATTTGGCTTTGTTAATTGCTCCTTCTGTTACCACCTGCCACAGACTTACTGACTTATTAGACAATGTGCATGAAGTTCCTAGGGTCATAGCAACTGTAAGTGTAAAATGAATCTAGAGTTTTATTGTTTTAACTAAATCAATTTAATTTAAAGTCTCTGTATGGATTAGAACTCTTGATAAAACCTAGATATTTTATTTGGTCATTGGTGCCTACCTCGAGCTGTAGCCACCTCTCCTTCGTGCCAGGCCAAACAGTGAAAGGCTGTAGGTGCGATGCCAACAGGGAAACTGATCTCTGTCCCCTGAACCGTGGTCCGAGTGTCACAGACTGAAACGTCCCTCAAGATCCGAGGCCTCAGCCGGATTCTCAAGGAAAGAGTAAAAATGTCATAATAATCAAAATATATAGTTCCCTGAAATTATAATAATGCAAGATAATGCATTCTAATAAATTATATTTGTAAAAGTTGGTGTAAACCCTCATTCGTTCAGGAGTGATCCAGCGTATAAAGTCTAGCTTCTCAGTCCAGCTCTTTGAGATTTAAAATTACTTTTAAGTTGAAACGTCTTGATTTTAAGAAAATTGTGCGGATGACTACCTTTGAAACTTTTCCATGTTGTTTAACAAAAATAAGAACAGAAAAAATCAGTTTGCTTGTGAATGTACACTACCTTTTGTATGCGAGCAGATTGTCATCTCTGGTGCAGCATTCGTCCGCTCCGGCTGCGTAATAATCCCATGTGGCTTTGGACAGGTGCTCCTTGGCATACTCCTCGAAATCGGTCAGACAGACCATCGCCATCTCGGCACATCGGCCACCCTCTCTTTCAATAACATAGAAGTCAAAAGAAAACAAAAAACAAACAAATCCTGCCAATTGCCTCATACATAAAAATACTGAAATAGTTTCCACAATATTCTATTGTCAAAACAAACAGAGTGAAGATATATCCCTCATTGATTACATGGCTCAATGTTTTTGTCAATTCTATCCGAAAAGTGTGTTACATTTCAATAACAGCAGACGACAACAGCAAAATAATGGAAAAAAATACAAAAAAACAAAACAGACTTACCAAAAACTACTAAATGCTTCCAACCAAAACTTGCTCAATATCAAACAATCTTCATGCTGCCAAATTAGAATCCTATCCAAAAATGTTTTAAAACACACGGTTGTGGGAGTCGAACAAACATTTACAGTCCCTCTGAAAACAATGTCGGTCCAACCCTGAAACGACCTCTGCTCTTTGTGTTTACACAAGCTGAAATGTGCTGATGATGAGTCCATAGGATACTGAGGCAGCAGGGAACTGTAGTCCTGTGGCACTATATTTACATGTTAGAGTGCATAGTGTAGTATATAGTATGGTATGTAGTATGTAGTAGTGTAGTTGTAGTTGATCTAGACCAGGTCTGGGCAAACTTTTTGACTCAAGGGCCACATTGGAGTTTTACACTTGTCCGGGGGCTGGACCATTTACAGTTTGGATGTTGTTGACTACAGTATATTACACACATACTATTACACATAGACTTAATGCCTAAAATACACACAAAAAAACTACAACAGAAAAGCAAAAATCATTGCTTTTGTTTATTTCAGTGGGAACAGAGCCGTTGGTAGTTCCTTTTAGCCATTGTATCAAAGTTTGGTGTTATTCCAGTGGTGGATATTCTCAAAACTGATCTTAAGTGTCCATCTGTCATCAGGATCTGTGACGTTCATTGTTAAAGTTCACTAGCGTCTAGACAGTTAATGGGTATGTGATTGATTAGAGATGAAGGGTGCACAGAATGGCATTTAAATAGATTCATTTTTAAAATAAATATCTTAAGAACATGCATTCTCACAGTAAGCGGGATTGCCTCTCCACGGATCAGACCTGTAACTTGAAATGCCCCCGTGGACATAAACAGGTTTAATAATGGAGGATTAGGCAAAGAAATAATGTATCCATCCAAGTGCACCTTTGACAAGAAACAAAATATGTATTAACTAATGGTCCTAATGCAAAAGTTGTAAGCTTGATGAGACCAGGTGGGCTCCTGGTCGAACTATGAAGCTAAATAACAGCTACACATCATCTGGGCTAGTCGTGGACATTGTAGCCTATTCCCAAAAGGTGTTTTGTTGTTGCGTCAGATGAGTAGGCGAAAATCTGAAGGGGGGGGGGAGTATCAGAATACTCCCATAATCCACTGAACACCGTCAAAAACTTACCGGTTACATGTGCACATGCTCATTCTTATCAGAGGCACCTCTCACTCACAATCTGAAAACAAACAAGCTACGTCATACTCGATACATGTCCAAGCGCAGCGAGAAGTGCAGCTTTGACCCACAGTTTGTTTGAGAAGCTTGTGCACAACTACTACAACTAAACGAAAGCAGACCATTCATGCTGAGAATGACAAGATTCAGTCTTGACCACTTGAGGGCAGTGTAGCACCAATTTTGACGAATCTCATCACCTTCTGCACACACTTGACTGTCTGCTGTTAGATGCACTAATACGTCAATATGAAAATACGAATCATATTGTATTTAATAACTCTTTAATGAATTATTTTTCAAAACATAATCTTGTTGGTCCAATGGACTATTAAACCAGAACTCAGTAGGTGACTAAGGTGATTAAGGTAACCTTGCCACATTTATTTATTTAATGCCCCTTGAGATAATCTAAATATTTTCAAGAGGTCATACAACACAAAGATGGCTGTACATTCACATAATACAATACAAACAAAATATCCATACTCACATAGGCTGATTGTCACTTTTATTCCCAGCATATCCTCACCAATCCTCACATTAGTTAATTTACATTTAGAAACTATAACTGAGAAACAAAGCATTTCACACCATACAAAAATGTCATTTAATTTACTAGTACACACAAAAAAGATATGAACTCTATCCCCAAAACAACAGATTATTTGCGACAATTAAACAAACTGTCCTTGAGGGCACTTTCCGCATCTTTATCATAATTTATTTAACACAGTTTTAATCTTACATTAACACCAGTTTTGTGTGTTTTCCAGTGTAAATATCCTTTTGGTCTGGGTTTACCTCTATCCTCTGCTGTGAAAGGTGCCACTCATTTAGAGTGGGTGAATGGCAGCTGAGTGCTACATTGTCAGGTGAGTTTCTAGAATCTGTGCTGTAGCTATAGGGCCAAAGCTACATAAAATCATTCATGTTTCCATCTTTTGTAATATACCTGCTTATGAATCAAGGTAGATAATACACAGTCTGTCTTATCTGAGAGATTTGTTGTCCATTTGAGTGCATTGTCTTACCTGTACTCAGTGTCCGGCCCGTTGATGAAGTTGGGTCTCCTCAGTCTCATCCCGCTCCACCACACCTCCCCCCCACACACAGGATGCTCCGCCCCTCCCTGCTCCTCTGTCAGCACTCAGGGCCTCTTTTTGTGGCAAAACACTGAAAGCTCACTCAGGTCAATTGTTTTTGAGCCACAAAAACCTCCTGTTTCCTTAAATAATAAAAAAGGCAATCTCACCTCAGTTTGACCTTTGCTTTTTCCCTGTTAAAGTCCCGGTAAAAGGACTTTGTATAATTGTCCAAAACATATGAAACATCCATTAAAAAATTGATGTAAAAAAGTTTGAACTTTGAATTTTGATTCAAAAAATTACAAACAATATAAACAAAAAGAATCACTTCAAAAATACACCTCATTATTTAATTATTTTATAGGCTACCTCGTTCAAATGTTTTTGTGTTTTTTATTATTTAAATTTAACCATAATCTAAGGAAGATGTAGTCAGTAAAAATTATAAATTCACATAATAAAAACACCTAAACTACTAAAAACAAATTTGTTTTTCACAGATCCGTTTTCACAAACTACTAAAGTTAATATTCCAAATTAGATAAATGTGGAGCTCACATAACAAAAAATACACCCATTTGATGTTTGTGTAATTGTCAGACTTGTTTGTTCTTTCTGACAGGTGTTGTCAAGGCCTTTTCATATAAAACACAGATGTTTTGACCTTTGAAATGGCCTGCTTGTTATGTTTTGGTCCCTCTCTGTGACTGATGGATGCACTGGCAGGATGTGTGCGAGTAAAAGCTATGAATACAGCACTGTTTCAGTTCACCACAGATGAAACAAAACCCAGTTATCGAACCATTTTTAAACACAAGTTAAATTAGATTCTGCCGCTCTTGATTGCATTATTAAATTTTGCAAATGCAATATCTTTTGTAACTATTCCTTGCTTTTCAAGGGCTGTCCGTCTTTCTTCGTTACTGGATTTGATAGTTTGATTTCAGGTGTGAAGGTCGAGTCGGAGGTCAAATGTGACAGACTGGACCTCCGAAGTGAGATGTGTGTGAGCGCAACAAAAGGAGGTGCAAATTGTGTTAATCTGAATCTGACTTGGACGCTCGATATCACAGAGCAAAACGTAGCTCCAGGGTAACTGTATTGAGGTTTGTTGGACTTTTCAGCAGAGTGGAAAACCTCTTCCACATGGCGGCGAGTGGAGCAGGGGCCCGAGGCTGCAGACCGATATGCCGTACTACATGTGGGTTGAATTGTGAAGGTGTTATTATTGTGCTTCAGTGAAAATACTCTCTCTGTGTGTCTCTGCTGGCTTTATTATCAGACTAAAATAAGCCAATCTGCTGACATGCCTTGCAAATCCACACGTGCATTTTCAACTATAAATGCTATTGAATAATCAGGTTCTATACATTTGAGCTTTGTTGCACAGAGCGGTCAAGAAAAGCAGGTTGCTAAATACAAATGTATGTTAGAAGAATGAAAGTGGAACAAAACAATTTGCATAAAAAAGCCACATCATTTAACTTCAAAGCAGAATGGATTGAGTCACTGTCATTGATGTTATGTTTATTGGTCTGGTAAAAGAACATAATTTTGCCGTAAATGTGATTTTGGAAATAAAATCCGTGGCAGAAGATGTGTCACAGTGAAACGGTCACATTGTAGGGTTTAGTAGTAGATGGTTAGCTGGTGATGACTTAACATTATCAGAATCTAAGAACGATTGGATTTGCCGTTTTTGTAGCATGTCCCATTTAGCTTTTTAACGGCACCAATCAGTACAGTTCAATAAAAAACAAAGGCTTTTGGCTCCAGAGCCTTTGATAATCGTCCAAGTGAAGTGTGGGCGCAAATGTGGAATTACTGTTAGTATGTTTTCTGTTGTCATTCATTTTTCTATTTCTTCCAGAAGGCTGAACCATTTTTCACATAAAACACAGATCTTTTGAAGTTGAAGGAGCTAACTGTTCAATAATCCTCATGCTCCGCAGCTTGAACCCGTTTACTGGGGTGACGACTTCTTCTGGGGACAAAGACATTCTGTTGTATGTAAAAACATTTAAAAGTCTTTCTGCATCGTATTTCTTCTTTGTGATATGTAATGAAAGTGCAGGATCCTTAAAATGATTGATTTAAACTCTAGAATATTTATGATCGTCTTGTATTACTCAATGTCGACAATGAAATTGGGAAAATATTGTCATGCCTGGAGAGCCAGTAAAGACCAAATATAGTTTGAAATTTAAGGTGCTATTTTATTCATTTTTGTTGGTATTTTATTGTATCAAAATGTCAATATCTCACGTCCATATTTATCTGATAAAGGATTTTTTGGCCCGTTGGCTTTATTTGACAGGACAATACAGCGTGAAATGTGGTGGAGACCGGGGAATGACAAGCACTAATTGTCATGAGCCGCATTTTCTTTTTTACTGTCGTAGTAGTTTTCCTTACATGCAGGATGCCATATATTTTAAACATGTACAGCATTCTTGAGATTTTTGCTGGTTTACTTTAAGATTCAAATGATCTACATGAAGGACAGCCCATTCCTTTTTAAATTCTTAGTCTTTATGGTTAATCTTATGAGACAAGGTGCCATTTTAAGGCATTCGTTTCTAAAATTGTAATTCAATATTTTTGTACAAATACAGTGTTTCTAACTAACTGCACAATTATCAGTAACAATTATAAATTCCAGCTCCACAAAATATAAAATTTGATCGTAATACTGATTTGAGAGACAAATTAACTAGTTGTTTTTACGCTTTAAACTCGACACTACAATGTTTAGTATTAGTTACAATCCTCCACTTGCGTAAAGTAACCCTCAATCTTCACGTACTCTTCCTGGTCCTACAGGCTCTTTTTGAACTGTTCTGCTCCAATCATTCACTAGAGAAGCATAAATCCTTTGCCAACATCTCCAATCAGTCTTCTCCACAAGGCTCGCCATCCAACTTGAACAAATTATGCAGATCAACGTGAAAATTAGCTTTTAAAGGATGCATAAAGGGCACCACCAACAGATGCTTGGGAAATGCACTGACATTAAATCACTTGTTCTTTTATATTTGCTGACCTTACCTTGTCCCTCTGGTATCGCTGCATTCTTTTCATAATTGCACATGTACGTAGACGCATAGCAACCTAAACAATATCCAATATTTGTCCCCCTTGGCTTGAGAATTTAAACTTTTCTGCCAGAGCTGCACAAAGAAATGTAAGATTTGACTTCAGAGAACAAAGTCATGTGGGATTTAATGGGCCGACCTCAGTTTTATTAGATAATCTGAAGTTAAGGTCAAGGCGCTGTCTGTCGTTCAAGGCCTGGTTTGTTTCAAATGCATCACTACAGGGTTCAATCAAGTCTGACTGTAATGGATTTGACAGGGTTTATCGCAGAGTGGGAACCAAGAGAAATGTAAAAGTCTAAGAATAGATAAAGAATTTCACTATGATGAAGTAAGAAGAAGATTTATCAGATGCCATGTTTGTCCAGTGTTGTAGTCATTGTATTATGTTTTATTTTAGCCAACAAGAGACACAACACCTTTGCCTTTTCAGGACAAAGAGGGCATCTGACACAAATCTGTCCCGATGAGCATGATGAACTTAATACAGAATTTATGACTGATGATACATTTAATGGAAACTCAAGACTGAAGAATGGGTTTATGTGTCTTATTCAGGGTAGATTTAAAAACATTATGAGACATGGGCACTGCAGAGGGTTGAATATGTTTTCCTGGAGAACTAACCAATTCTCATTTGAAATATATGACTTCAACAATAGAAACCACAGTTATTTTTTAAGGCCAAGGCTTTGGTTTATGGTTTGGCACAAACATTGAGAGATTTTTACAGAAAAACTTGGATTATTATTTCCAAAATTGTGGGTGTCCAGAATGTGAAGTCAGAGCCCCATCTAAAGAGCCAGTTTTACCAAATGATTACATGGTATCTCAGAAAGAACTATCCAAAAAGAAAATAGACAACCTGATCTATGTTATTAATAGGCAATTGACCTCACATTATTACAACAAAAACACTTATTACACCTAACTAAAGTCGTGATGCTGCTACTCAAGCTCATAAAAGAAAAACTATGTGACTGTTTGAATGACAGAATGCAACATGTCTCGTTTTCAAGTTACTTTGTGATTATGGTTCACATGGCCTAGTCTCGTGTCTGTTGTGTACACATGAGGCCATGGCCTGTAAAACACAGACCCTTCTCAGTGTAACTTATGGGGACAGCTGTGAAGACACCATTGTCAGATGTCCTATGATTAATGACTTCATTTACGCAACATAACTGTACACTTTAAATATAGCTGACATGAACTGGCGAGTTATTTTTCTCTATCTCTTTTTTCTGGCGTCTGACTTTGCTGAATAAAATTATCAGATTTACAGAAGAAACCATGTCCCAGGAGACGAGGCAGTGTGAATGGTCTCGTGCTGACAGGTTGTTGTGTAATAGAGGGATGTGGTGAGCTCCTCTCCTTCCACTGGGTCCAGTTATCAGTGAGTCTTCTGGGTGCTTTCTGTCCACCTGCTCCCAATGACAGACCTCACTCAACTCAACCAAATCCTCCGACTCTGAATGTGGCATGGGCCTTAACAAGCTGTCACAATGCTTTAGCTGCAGTGATTGAGAATGACTGTGTCTGGGTGCAGTGCATGCGGGACATCCAGGGCTGGTTCCAGTTAAAAGCAGAAGCCCCCACAACAAAGGCGCGGGCCAGAGGAGTCGTAACGAGCACAATATCATTTTTCTTTGGCCCCTGTGATCTGCCAGTCTCACGTTTCACTTTCAAAGCTCGGCTCGTTGGCAGAAGTCCTACTCTTCTGCATTTCTGATGGAAAGAAGGAACGCTGCCCCGAAGTCTCTCCTCACCTCCAAAACCAGCTTACAGAAATGTAGGGAAAAGACCATTAGATTACAATAGAGGCGCTGAAGTAAATACTATTCAATTGTCAGGAGAAGGTTATAGTCTACATTCATATGATTTTTTTTTTTCCACATAAGATTTTATTTGTTGGCACTGTCTCTGCCTCCTACAGATGTGTCCCCATCAAAAATGCCACAAATCGCCATGGCTTTACCACACTATTAGTCCTCATCAGTTCATTTGTCATCATAAAAAATCTTACACTGAACCACAAGCAAGGCACAAACTAAACATTTCATTTTGATCTTCCAGTTTTGTGAGACAAATGAACAAACTAAAGTTATATATTATTATTTATCAGTGTGTACAATGTTGTGTTTTTCAAAAATGGGATGAGTTTGATCTCTTGTCTTCTCAGTTTTTCAAGGGCTATTGCGTTTTTATAATTTTATAGGTTCATGGCTAGAATATAAGTGCTATAAATGAGATTAATTATTGTAGTTATTTAGAACTACTCTTGATTCCATTGGCTATTTCAGACGTGGAATAGTCCTCTGCGTGTATCAATCTGGTGCTAATCGGAAATAATGTCAAGATTATTCAGTTGATTGGTGATTATTCAGGCCATAGAGCTAAAAATAATACCTATAAGAATCAACAGTGAATCATTTCAGTTAATTTTTTGCCCCAAAAAAGCAAAATTATTTGTGTAATGTGCTGTTTATGTGCTAAGTTTAATTTCATAAAATAATCTTGTGATGTTTCTTTTCACAATAATCATGACATTTTTACTGTTTTGAAAAGTGACAAACAGTTGGTTTTAAACTCTTGACAGCAGTCACAAGTATCACTGACTTACGCAGACCCAGCATCCTAAATCTTCACCACAATGAGTTTATGAGTCCCTGAGCCCAGAGTTCCAGGGTAAAGCTAGAAAACAATAGCATGCTAACGGCAGTCTCCCTGTTTCTTGTAGAATAAAACACTATAAATAGATGCAGAGAATGAACTGATCTCATTTTACACAAATAGATCCTTTCGCAATATCTCTACTGGGGCAAAATATTTTACTTTACATGAACAAGTTATGTTTTCCATGTTTGAGGTACAGGTACAGCCACTGTAAAATTTGATATTGTAACATCCTTACCCGGGAAGTCATTCTTTTCTAACGTCTGACAGTATCAGTAATATCAGGAGGATGCGTGAATACCTCTTCAAAGGATGTGCATTTATGATCTATTAGCCCATCCCTGTGTTTTCCTCCATCTCTGCACAGCATGTTTGGTGTGGTATATGTGGAGCCCTATCCATGGAACACAGGCCTTGTCTTGTTGCAATAAAAATCATCTTACGACATAAGCATGAGACATATAGCTCGGTTGTATTTTTCCTTACATTGAGTTAGAGTGATGAGCGCGGCCCTCATGTGTGGAGCAGATCTGTGGATAGATTCACTGCACTGGTATTTATGAGCGGAAGGAAGGCGCCTTTGATACAGCCTTTTGAGCGTCCTCCAACAAGAAATGTACTCATGTCCTCGACCTCTGCCTCCTGCTCGGCTTCATCTCTATCTATTCTCCAACATGGCGGCTTTGTGTGAGAAGAAGGGGAAGATCTTAAACAGCTCTGCTCCATTAAAATGTTAAGGGTCCGAAGTATGTGCGTGAAATGCTTGTGAAATCTTGGGCATATTTCATCCGTCGTGCACAAGATGTTTATGTGGATAAGACTGACCAAAAGTGCAGAAAGTTTTGAGAGCTGTCTCGTCTTGATGTGAGTTGACTTGGTTCTTGACTGTTGCAAATCCCATTATTGTCTTGTTTTGATGTGGAGTATAATGTCAGTGAAATAAAACCTTGTTCAATCATAATCCATGTGCAGCCATTCAAATTGTTGTTATTGTTATAATCTGACTCATATGTACCACACGGTCTGCAGACAATGAGCCATTTGTATTGCAGCTTTGGAGGTCATCCACCCCAGTTATAATCCTATACTAATAGTTTATCTGCATTCCTGTGAGTGGAGTTGTGTCCAAATGCGCTGGTGTGCGAATGAAAGTGTGTTTCTGAGATTGAATTCTGAACAGTGGATGAAAATTGGCCCATGGCTTCAATCATGGCATGTATTGATCCATACTTTGTTAAAAAGCACATTTTATAAACATGCCCGTTCCCAAAGTGCTGCACAGTTGATCTAAGAAAACAAAACAAACAAAAATAACAACAACACTAAGACCACTATTACTCAAATTAGCAAAATGATCAAAGTAACAATAAAATACATTAATGCGTGCACTGGCCCGACTTAATAAACAAAGAGACAAGTAGGTGACAGACCCTCCACCAGAAGAGTTATTGCACTATTAAGAAAAAAGATAAACCATTTCCTTTACAGATTTAAAAATGAAAGGCTGAAGAAAAACCTTGTTGTGACCGCAACTGTGGTTACAGCTGTATGTTGTGTCTTTTCATTGTTTATTGTCTATAAATGTAATTGTATATGTTATGTTGTAACAGCAACTGTAGTTTCAACGGTTTGTAAAGCGCTTTGAGTGCCTGTTAGGTGGAAAAGCGCTCTAAAAATCATCATCATCATCATCATAAAGGATAAAGATTTGAAGACATCCAGGCATAAAATTATATCTAAAAAGAATTAAAAACTACACCAATTGTTTTGCGCTGTTTAGAATTTCAATCGGACCACCAAATTGTTTCATCATATATCACATTACCAAACTGCACAAATTAATATTAGTTTTGATATCGATCCACCGTTGTAAGTCAAAGCTGCCTCGGTGAAGGAGAACTAGTTAATTATGTTGATCCACCCATGTTAGACTTTGCTGTTCTGTCAGCCATCGCTGCCATGCCATATCATGGGTTATTTTTGTCAACTATAGATATTTTTTAGTCTCAAAGCTCTGTCAGGCTCTCTCTGTCTCGCTCTCCCCCCTGTAGTGTGTCCTCTGAAGTCAGGGTGTACCCGCGGCTCTCCTCCGCTCCAGCCACATCCATCCTCTCATCTGTGGATCTGGAGACAAGCCATATGCAGCGACATGTGGACATCAATCTGCCCCAGGTCTGCAGCACACATGTATGAGCTCCTGCTAATGTGGCCAGAACAATCCTGACTTGACTTTAGAGTCAGAACTGCTGTAGACCTTTAATTCTCATTTTTAACGTTGAAAAGAGGTGTGATTTCAGCAGAATCAATGTGCAATTATTTGGGTGTTTGATACTGTTGTGTACCTTGGACATGTTCTTCACCAAAATTGCCTAATCCTGTCACTTTACAACTTTAGCAGTAATATTTATCATGGCATTCATCTGCAAAATGCAACAACTAACAAGTGATGTATCACACAACTTAATTTTAAAATGTGTTTTGATGAGGTTAACTATTGTTTAAATTTATAATCTGAAAGGTTATTTTCAAACATTTTTTTAACCTGACAATTTTGACTGCACACTCGCAATCTTCTTCAGATTGTCACTCAGTGTTATTGTGACATGTCTTGTCTGGTTTTGGAGCTGTTTTCCTGCTGATAGAGGCAGGACGACCGCCCCATCTGCAGACTTGTTTAGCACATTATCCCAGGAGTGGGAGAGCAAAAAGGCCCCCTTGTCCTGGTTTATTGTCCTGTGCACATGTTTCAGTATTTCACTTACTTCCTTAATATAGTGACAATGTTTGTTGTCCTCGGTCTCAATTATGTTAAAATTAAATTATTCAGAAGACCAAATTAACCTCATTGGACTAAATGTGTTTACTTGTCTGTGTCAAAAACATCAACAAACATCAACATACAATGACTTTTTCAGTACTTTTATTCAGATTTTTAGCTATGTAAATCAGAAATGATCTGCTAAACTACAAAAAATAACCCTAACCCTCAAGGCACCCAGGCTTTGTTCTTAGCATCCTAATTATTCTCCGCTTCAACCAGCATGCTAATAGCTAACATGCTAAAAGGCCCCATACTTAGATAATGCCAAGTTCTGTACTTTTGAGAATGATTAACTGTATGCCTAAAAATCTGACTATTACATAATAAATGGTCAGTCTCAACAAACCACAACCAACTAACAGCAGTTTTTGAATTTTCAGAGATTTTTTTCTTCCCACTCACTCATGTCATATCTGCAGGTCAGGTCTCTGTCAGCACAACTCCGTCACATTAACAAGTCTCCACATAATGCAAACCAGAGGCAGGTCAATCCCCGCTCATTTACACAGTTAAAGAGGGATCAGCACCGTGAGAATCGCGCTCCTCCTGTTGGGACGCTCTGCGGGCCTGAGGGGAGCGCGTCAGTGAAATGAAAAGGTGGAGATTGAAGCTGGCACCTCACACACAGCAGGGGGCTTGGGGGAGCTCTGGTGGGACGTCCCAGGTGAGGAATGGTGGGGGAAAGGGGACATGGCAGCTCCACTTCCTGCCTCTGTGCTGAAGCCAAATTAGAAAAGTGAAAAAAAAAGGAGCACAGCCGTATCTATCACCCGGCTCTCTTCTGCGGACAGACCCCACTGTGCATCACCTGAGCGCTCTGACAGGGACAAATCAGCAGCTACAGGAGCAGAGGCATCGGACAAGCGCCTTTAAATGTTCAGCTTTATTTGTGCCAAAAAGTTAAGTTTGAAAACAACAAACTGCATGTATGAGTACTGCGAAATGTGTGTTTTTACAGTAAAGTGACATTTTATGAAGCTTTTTTTTTAGTTGTCTAGTTGTTTTTCTAAGTAATAAGATTAGGCCTTGTAACATTTTGAACCATCACTTTCAAAGATGCAGAAAATACAGTCAGTGCAATATTTTTTATAGTTTGTTTTATTAAGCAGCTTATTAAACTTAGATTATTTCTGATAAGCGTTTAGTGTCTTATCTTTGGCGTTAATAAAAGTTTTACACATTGTGAATAGCCTCTTGTTGCTTGAGTAAATTACGAGCGCCTCTGTACACGCAGACGTGTGTTTACACAGGCTTCTGCTGCTGTATGTGATATACAAATGTCCACTCAGCGATGACAGAGATGAGGGGCTCTGAGCTCCACACTTCACAGCAGGACTTTGGTGAAGGCTGAAATGAAGAAACCACACAACAGCCATCTTGAAAATAGGGTATCACTAAGAGGAAACGGGCAAATATGAAGGCTGATATTGATGAGCCTGTTCACTGCAGTTACGAGTACACAGAAAGAATCAGTGTACACACAAAAACGTACTATCCACTTATTTATATTTTGTAGGATAAAAATACTTACTACTTATAAATAAATACTCTCCATATCCCTAATCTTGTATACAGCTTTGGTATATTTAGATGTATATAAAAGCAGCTATCTGCACTGCCAAATTTGCACTACTGTCTAACTTTCTGTAAATAGGCTTAAGTCTATTTTATTTTGTTCTTAATTTTATGCATGCCTTCTTTTACATATTTTGCTACTATTTTATTTATTGTTTTATGTTGCACCTTCTGATTCTATTCTACATACTTATGTTTACCTTATTTGAAATCTTGCTTTTCTGTTACTTTCTTTCTTTTTCTTATCAATTGTCGTTTGCTCTGGCTAATATATCGCAATGTGAGAGCGAATGTATCCAAATCATTTTCATATTGATCATAAATCTAAAATAAAAACAAAGAGTCAAAGTCTTTTAGCGATGCAAAAACTTCATATAATATTGAGGGACTATTTGATTTATAAGTTTATATTTTTGGTCTTTAATTTGACGCAAAAACAAGTCTAAAAACACAAAGGTAGCGGTTATGTCAGAACGTCTTACGTCTGTATCTTTTTCTCGACTAAATGTGTTGTAAAAATAGACTGATACTGAGACTGAGACCAATCTGGACTTCCTCTTTAAGCCCTGCTCCTTGATGTCAATCTGGCTTTCATTCCGTAAAAAAAGATAAAATATTATGCAAAGCTGTAGAGGAGCAAAAAGTCTTGCCTTATAAATCCATAATTGTTCAGGATATCTGTAAATCCAGCTTTAAACTCGCACTGCATGTGTAGGATCTACTCTCAATCCCCGACAACATTATCCCATTCGATGAGTAGACCGAAGCTGAGTAAATAAACACAGTAATAGATCCCATGTTATGCAGAAAAAAAGCAAAGTTTCAACCAAAATCTTTTCCAGATGCCATCGATAGATCACATTATTTACCTCGGCCGTGCTTGAGTTTCCACGGTAATACTACTCTGCTGTACCACCATAGAATCGCTGACCCGAAACATACATTTTCCCCATAACCAGGCCTTGATTAGCGCGGTAGAAGATGGTGGAACAACCCGCTGCCGATGCACATGCCCTGTCACTCCACTGTACCTTTTTCAAATGCTATAACCCCGGCCCCACCTCTGCGCATGTGGCTTTCTTTATGATATTCAATCCCAACGCTGGATCGGCATTATACACTGGCTGATCAGAGCGCGTCTTTAGCATCAGCGTAGCCTGCTCTTTGTCCTTCACCCGGAACACTGTGGTCGACTCATTACCCCTGCGCTGTCTCGTTGGGATACGGATAGTTAGCTTCGATCATGAGCCCAAATTGTTTCTGTTTGTGTTTGACTCTGGGATGAGCAGCTGCAAGAAGGAAATCATGTCAGAAAAGTCAGGCCAGCAGGAGGAGACATCAGCTTTAAAACAGGTCGGTCGCAGCTCAAATGTAACACCAGGGTCGGTTCTTGAGGCGTTTGGAGCCCCTAAACAAGACTTTCTTTGTCACACGCTCTTTAAAGAATTGGACTTATGGTATATGTGGAGTAAAGTGCGTATGACGGGTTTTTATGATTTTCTAAAGTCAATTTTATTTGGTGTATTAATACCTGTTGTAAATATAAAATAGAGTTTTACACCAATCGAGCTGCTGTTTGGGGAGAAAAGTGTAAAAATCTGCAAAAACAAATTGATGACATCACACTAGGAAGACTCAGACTCACTTCCTCCAAAGGTTATAGATCATTAACACAACACAAGCAGCACTTTTTACCCTTTAAACATTCATTCAACAAAATAAAAGCATTCAAATGTATTTTTATTTGTCTAAATAAATAAATAAATAAAGTTTTAGCCCAGTGTACAGTGGGGTTGCTACGGTAATTTCCAAATATCATGTCATCATTTGCAACCAGGAAGTAATACAAAGCTAAAAAAAAAAGCTAAACTGGGATATAATTTGTATATTTTTAGCCACATTTTAAATACAATTATCTTACCTGTGTCCTAGTTAAATGAGTGGTCCAACCTGTCATGGGCACTTTAAGGATCTCTAGTTGAGCACGCCACATTCGTCAGCGTTTAGATTTTTCTTTTTACAGTTAGAGAGAGGCAAATGTAAAGGGGGATTTGAGGGTCCTTCTCAAGAAAATCTGAATAAATCACATGTCATGCCCTGTATTCAGGTGTATTTTATTTGTAATATTTGATTTGATCTAGTTAGCCATTTGAATAGACCACACAAGTTAATATTTTTTATGCTACATTCAAAGCGTTTTAAAGTGGAGCGTATTTGTACATTGATATTCATTTTACATTTTAACTTGTGTTTATGTCTTTTACCAGAGCATGCGGCCCCTTGGTGGTGGCCTTAAACATATGCACGTACATGGGCCGGTCCTGTGTCAATTTCAGAGCCAGTGCTTCTGGGCTCATGTAACCTAAATGCTTCACGCTCGCCAATTGAGGTTCATTATTTGAGGGAGAATATGTTATCTTACAAATGTGTACCTTTTAACATTTTTCACTGCATCCTTCACCTTTTTGAGTGGACCCTCCTGTTCACCCACCTTTTTAACTGAATTACCCAAAGACAAATGTTTAGCTGATGCAATTTCAGACTTTATGACTCACCTTTGTTGCTCAATGATGAGGAACATGCCCTCAAACCCCTGTCACCTTTTACCTTTGGCTTGGCAAAACCCTCTGGCTACATAAGCTGTTGTGTATGAAGTGGAAAGAAATAAGGTAAAGGTCTTTTTTTTTCCTTCAAACTTTTAAATTTAAAACATATGAAACACAAAACAGGACCAGAGAGCAGACAACAAATCAAAAATTAAAATAAAACGCAACAAATGTAGAAAGAAAATTACGAGACAAGTCCCATTTAGGGCAAAGTCTACCAATTTAGTCCTTTTTCAAATTAAGTCCAAATCTTTTTTTTTTTTTTTTTTTTTTTCATTTTTTAAATGTCACAATTCCAGTCTAGTCCTGGATTGTCGGTTCTGTCTGTGTCATCCATTTCTTTGTAAATGATTGAGTGGGATGGTAATTCGGAGTGCTTTGTTAATCTCAGTCCAATATTTCTGTGCAACAGGACAGTCCCCAAACACATGGTGGTGATGGTCCACTCGGCAGCCCCACTCCAGCATTACAGTCTGCTTGTGAAGAGTGGACATGGTGTTATAATTTTTTTTTTTTAATTAATTTTTAGTTCACTCTAGTCAGTTAAAAACTAAATAAGAAATAAAAAATACAAAATAAATTGAATTCTGGTTCTGTCCATTTTTCAGGTTTATATGTCCAAAATATGGGAATTTTTGGCAATTTTTACTCATGAAATTCCTTATTTCTACATGAAAACATGACATGATGAAAAACTTGTAATATATTTTTCTTACATTTATGTGAGAACTCTACAGAAGAAGTTTCAAATTGATAGCTTTAAGTTTAAGATTTTTTCCTATTTGTGTTGTCTCACGTTAACAGTCATTTTTTTAATGAGTTGCATGCATTCAGGAATGGAGTGTGTTGCAACCATCATTCTCCTATAAATTACTTCAAAACTAAAATGTTTTTTTCTTTCTTTTTTTGGCAAATTTTGTTAACTCATCAACGCGAGTTCCCGTGTCCTCATCCAGCGCTGTCATGTTTCCTTCACTTCACACATTCTTGTCTTTGCTTTGATAAAACACCATGTCTTTTCCAACAAAACGAAATCACACTAAAACAATGAGTTGTTTGGGTTCATTATTCAGACTTCATTCCAAAGATAAATCAAGTTCTTTAACGACAGACTAATGGACAATGCATTCAATTATGAAGTGACAGTGAGAGGTTTGAACAAATGCAAACAGTGGAAGCTGGAAATGTAATTATTATTGAATGGAATGGGTTCGGCGAGTTTGGACAGTAAGCAGGGGCTTGTCAGGAAGGCTGTGGGTGCAATTCCCCTATCACTGAAGCAACGCAGCTGTGTAAACCCTGTGGAGGAATATGTAAATGAGAAAAGTAGCAGTTAAATGATGGACTTTTACAATTTTCTTTTATTTACTGCTCTAATTATAAAATAGCTGAAAACTTAAAACATTTTCTCCCTTTATTATCCAGATCTTTATTATTAAGAAGTATCTTTTTGATGTTATTTATTGCACGGTGGATTCAAAATGTTTCTGCTGGAAACATGGATATACATTTTGTGCACAGTTAAACCATGCCAAGTATTGTTTTAATTGTTTACTTTGATTGTTGATTAATAAAGTAGAGTACACTATATTTCAACAACATACAGTTTACTTAAGATGGCTTGATAAAATAAGCATGAAAGAACATGAATAAACTTGTTGGCCTGACAAATGAAAGGATCAAAATAGTCAAACATTTATTGTCATTTGTCACTGACAGCTATAATGGGATGCTGGTTTGGGTTTGGTCCTAAAATAGATGGCATCAGGGCGTGTGAGGGCAGATCTGGATCAGGATGACAGTGTGTGGAGTCAAACCGACATGAATGAGAGGAAATCCTGCTGTAGACCTATAATTTCAGAGAGGAGCATCTTTGTCACACCAGCGATTCTTAATCCACTCATAAACAAGTCTGCCGGGACGTCTATGTCTCCGCTCAGGCACACAGGCATTAATCTGCTCTTTTCAAGTCCCAAGATGTTGTTTCCAGATGGATGCATGAGAAGAGGGACTGTCATGGGTGCAGGAATCAGTGCAGCCACTACGAGCTATCAAAGCAGCCAACATTGCACTTTATGACTTTAATTTGTGTTTTTATATTATTATTCTATAAACCTAAAAGAGTGGGGGTTTTATGTGTCAAATATTCATAGCGTTTATGGGTTATTAAAGCAAAATGACCATTTATACTTCAATAATATGTTTAGATTCAATAAAGTTGCATGAAATGAAAAGTTAGTTGCAAGTTTAGACTAAATATATTTCAGTAAAGAGATGTGTCTTAGATGGAATAGATTGATGACAACTAGTATTAGATGATACTAAAAAAAAACTAAATCTGGTCTACAAACACACACTATAGCATACAACAATTTGATGCAAAACTATATATTACATTTAGAACATTCTTTCCATTCTTCATACCTAGATTGGTCCATAGTCCTGCCTGAAGTCTTGTTGATACGGGCCGTCAGAGTGTGTCTTTCGTCACTCACTGATCATGTGACGTGCTGACAGCAGTTAAGAGCTTCAGCACATACATGTCTATTACACACGAGCCACAATCACACCCCACAGACACACGTGCTATCACACACAGACATCATAATATATTTACAGCTGAACAGGCATAAATACACAAAAATAGTCAGTGAGTTTGTATATGCATTATCAACAGATTTCTTTTTAGCATTGCACTCCAGAAGGCGACTCAAAGTTCATCGCTGTTTCTTTGATTCCATGTGAGTTAAAAACCGCTTGGTTCATGTCACTAAATTCTGGTTTTAGGTTGAGAAAATAAGGTCTTAGGATGTTATGGTTGTTTAAAATGGCTTGAAGATGTCCAAATTTAAACCAGGGCAATTTTGTAAGGCATTCAAGTATGTGCAGATACAAGGCTGACTCTGGATCAGTTACCAGGTCCAGGAAAGTGAGTACAAACACACACATACGCATTTTAATTTTTCTATGCATATTTTAAACACTAACATTTTTATTCCCTCTATAGGAGCTTTGTGTGCAGTGTGCATGCTAATGAAGGATCAATGGGGGGTTGTTTGTCTGTTGCTTGTTGTTGTATGTGGCGCACTTTCTGCTGCATTGTATATGAAAAATACTATCAAAAAGTTCGAGTGATTGATTGATTAATTCTTAAATGATACCCTAACTCCTAACCCAAACCCCTTTGTTGAGTAATAAGCCTGAATCATTCCATTTAAAAAAAACAAGTTCATTATGAATGAAGTGTTTGTTCATTCTTACAAAGTGGTACCCTTCAATAAATGATTTATTTTGGACTTAACTGTGTAAGTTAACATTTGTCAGTGTGTTGTTTTTTGCAGATGCATTTTATGTGTTCATAGCTTTCTGTAAATAACTAAACAACTTCCAAATTTTAACCCTTCAGGGTGAACAGAAGTGGAAAAAGTACACAAAACCTACACAGACACACACACACAAACACACACACACACAAAAATTACATTGAAAACGAAATGAGAAGAAGCTTGATGGCAGGAGCCCAGAAGTGCGAGTTTTCCTGTGACCCATTTTGAGCATGTCACTGTTTTATTAATGTAAAAAGGAAAAGATGAGCGTGAGCCGCAGCAGTCTTCGGGAATTACACTTCGGGGAAAACAAGGACAATTTGTCAATGCCACAAGCTCTGCCTGTGCTACACGCAGTTTCTTTGGTGGGACGGGGAGAGAGAGAGAGGTTCACATCCAAATACATTATTTCTCACTTTAGCTGAGTGAATACATGTCTGTCTGAGCGATGGAGCCGCTGCACAGTGTCAGGGATGGACTCTGATGGATCACTGGGTCTGGGACTGGTTAGAGCATGTACACCCTTCACACACGACCATGACGCCTGTGTTATTTGGGAAAAGGGAAATAAACACATACGAGGTTGAGGATTTTTGCACGCAGATTACACGTTTTGATACATTTTGATATTATACATGCCTTTAAAAGTGAGTTTAGAGATCAATAAAAACAACCAGGAGAAAATTCACCTGGTCAGCAGTGACAGTGAATGGAACAACCGCTAAAACAAGGTGCCACCCTGTCCCACTGCACACATACACACGTTTTACACACAGTACTGGCCTCTGTTCACTTCTTATTTGTAAAATTAAACGTATCTGATCAATGGTTTGTCACTCTTTTTTTTGTATCATTTCACTCACACATGTTGCAACTTTTAATAGCTAACAAAATAAATACACAATACTGACGATTATTTACGTAAATATACATGCAATTAAAGCCCTTCAACATGATCAACAATTGAATAAAGACATAGCTCCTGTCTGTGCATGCTCATGAAACGACATCAACGTGGACATGACAAATCGAGGTGTTTCTTTCATGCGTGGTCACATAAATGAATAATGAGATCCAGACCTTCCTCGGGGTCTCACACAAAATACTCTGAGCTGAATGTTTATTATAGTTTGAGAGGCTTCAGTCTGAACACAGCGGGCCAGGGAGGGAGCAGCGGAGTGGGCTGTGTGCGGTCGCAGCGGCTCGGTCTTCTGGATCTTCACATATTTAAATGAAGAAAAAGAGCCTTTTTTATTTTTTTTCAACACTACTTATTTTCTGACAATAACCACATTTATTATGCACATTCTGTATTGCTCCAAAAGAAAATACTTGAACAATATTAAAGTTTCAGTGGAGAATATCTTTTTCTTTTTACAGGCTTGTTTAGGACATGAATAAATGTGAGCCTTTTTTGATCCCAGTGTCAAAAAGTGTGAAAATCACCTGTAAAATGTCGGTTCAATCCTCCTTCCTCTGTCCATCTGTCCATCTCTCCACTTGGGCGGTAGACGTCACGCAGCTCACGGTGTCAGAGGGGAGATCATGTCTTTCAGCGTCAGGATCCAAAATCCAGAAAACACACATTTTCAGAGACAACTTTGGCCCCTTCGTCAACAGCTCTCCTCCTTCCCATGATGCTTTGCCTGGCTCTATTATGACAGGTGCTCTGTAACTGCAAGGTGTGTGTGTGTGTGTGTGTGTGTGTGTGCGTGTGTGCGTGTGTTTGTGTGTGCGTGCGCGCGCGTGTGTGCGTGCGTGCGTGTGTGTGTGTGTGTGAGAGAGAGAGAGTTTGCAGATGGGAACACACTTAATAGGCCTACAAGCAAGTGATGAAACTGAGATTTGCAATTGTACGTTTATTTTTATTGGTCTCTTAAAAGCATTTAAATAATATTTGTCTGTATGAACTGGAATTTACATTTAGGTTCATGCAACATTCCTCATGAGAAAGTAAATGTATCATTATTCAGAAGAATAGTTTTAGCATAATAGTGGCGGCACAAATCAGGTCTATAACACGCTTGGTGGGTTTCTTCTGAGCAGTTTCCCCTTCAGTCTAAAATCCAGATTATAGATAAGATACAGACTTCTGACCAAGCAAAGCTCAAGATTTGGAGATAGGCCCTCGTCTCCAGACAGGTTGCCCCAGCAGCATTGGAGGATGGGTCATATTCAGAGGACACATATCCCTATGGGGACAATAAAGCATACCTTAACCTTAGTTATAGTACGCTATTGTGAATTTGAATTAGCAAAGAAAATGAAACTAATTCCGAAGGTTTGGGCCATTAGTTAACAAAACATGCATGCAGATGGAAACAATAAAAGCATCAACTAGTTTAGTCTAAATAATTTTGATTTTTGATATGTTTATATCAGAAACAGATAAAAGTGTCTTACATTATTTACTTTCTGACCATAACTGTAAATGTTTTTGGTATGGTTTTGGCTGTTTATTCACAGCAGACATTCTCGTATCTTGTATGTGTGATGAAGTTGTGGACAGTGAAGGTAGCAGGAGCTGTTAAAAGCTGATGTAGATGAAAAATGTCGGTCCCTGTTGGACGTTGGACCGCCCTGTGGTGAAAGCCCAGCGTCTTCACTCATCACCTGCGTGGCCTCTTACCCTGCACTGCCCCGGCTCCAGCTGACGGACGCCCGCTTTTAACACCCCAACTCCCTCTGCAATACTGATTAAGACAATACATTTACTGTTCAGGAAAGACCGGATACTTTAGATTGAATTAAGCTGTATTACCCATCTTTTTTTTCATAAATGAGTATATTCTGTTGTCTCCCCTAGAAAGTGGGTTGTAAAAGCAATTATTTGTGACAAAAAACAAAACAAAAAACAATTACACACTATCTGCATCTGATTAGAAAACATTTTATCAAGAAAGAGCCATGTGAGGGACCATATGTCACTTGGGGATGAGAGCAGATTAGCTGTGTGAAGGTGGTCCACTCTGCTTAACTTCTCTGTCTGAAAAAGCTGTTTTAAAGTTGTACAAGTAGCCAAGAAATTAAACGGTACTAGTGATGTGCCAAAGGGTTTGTGAGCTTGGAACAAGAGGTAGTACCTACTTCCTCCTTTCCTGGTTTAAAGATCAGGAACCCAAGCTTTAATTCACCAATTATAAGAATACTACGCCAAGTTTAGAAATGTTTCGACCAATTTTTGTGTGATGAAGAAATCCAATATGTGCCCGTTTTCATACTGAGTGTGCAGAGTGTGCAGACGTATTCAGCAAAACTGTAAATGCTGAGGCAGGCAAGTCAATGCATCTCAAATCTAACCTCAGAACCACAAAAACACAAGTTTGATTGTTTACATTTTCTTTGAAAGGTGATCCTTCCAAATGACCGTTCTTTCCATACATTTTGCACATGTGTTAACAAAATTTCCTTGTAGCACTTTATAGAGATAAGTCTGTGAATGTCCAATGTTTAAATGTCCAATTCGTGTATATTTGTCCATGTGTATTTTAAAACTTGCACAATAACAACTTGTCCTGACCAAGCCTTGTTCACGATCTGGAGATAGTCCTTGAACAAAAGGTATACCTCCTTAACCATAAAATTGCATACGCTATATAATATTTACCAGTAACCTAATGGAGTAATTTCAAGGAGCTTAATTGTGGATGAAGAGATGACACAACAGTGGGCGGCCTACAAATGGGAGCCGAACGTTCACAGACACCAGTGGGAATTTATAGTGCCCAGATCTTTGCTATGTGAGAGAACATACAGGTCTAATCTGATGCACCACAATGCCACAGCCTCAATGCCTCAAGATATAATAATGAATATGGAATGATCGTCTGTATTTCGTGCTGCAAATGCAACCAGATGCTCAGTGTGGAGGGAGGAATCAGGAGCAGATGTGGCTAACGTCAGGAGAGTGCCCTGCAAGCATACTGTAATCCAAACCTGTGCTATAATCAGTCAAAGCGCACACACATGGACAGCATGTAATGAGCAAAGAGGAGTTCTGCAGCTGTTCTCTGAGATGGCTCTATTGTTAAATAGCCTCCAACCAGACACAACACCAGCCAAACAATTAGCATATAGGCCTATGACCACATTGCATGTCTTCTTACAGTTTTTGTAACTGAAGGGGCTTTTAAGGAAAGGAAATGGGACATAAAAAATAAACCTAATTGAGTGCGTTTCATAAATATGGCTGGCTTTATTTGTTCAATGGTAACAATGGTAACTAACTGCAGGCTAACTGTTGTTAAATATCTGTTAGTGAGTTTTTAGTTTTTAGTAGAGTTTTTTTGTTTGTTTTGTTTACAATTTTCTCCCCTTATGTTTTATTCATGTATGTAGTATTATTCTTTAATAAAACAAAAACAAAAACAAAAACAAATACATCTACTTATTTTGACATTTCAGAGCCACCGTAGTGCGTGAGGTCACAATCCAAGATGGCGCTGTCCATGAGGAATAACATACACCGTGTCTTCGGTTTCATTCAGAAGTTTAACTTTTCCAAAAGGGCTCTGTGCGCTTCTGTTCCCTCGGATAAAAAGGTAAATTACACATTGTCAAGTTCCTGTCGGTGTGCTGCTTTTCTGAGCTGTGTTCTTTACGTGTTGCTGTGTTTCGATCGGACATCAACATCATCCTTCTCAATGTAAACTATTGATTTCATTTTGACAAAATAGTGTCGTGTGGTTTTGCATCGCTCTGGTCTATGAGACGATGTGACGAGAAATAAGGTGTTTTATTCGCAAAGCGAGGATGTTGAGATCAGCTATTGTTATGTTTATGCAATGTCCATTTTACACGATATAAACGTTACAAGGGCTTTCATTCATGCAATTTCTATATTATAACTTATAGTTTAATCACATTAATTTGTTTATTCTTCTGTAAAGATGCTTCTCACAAGTCACAGCGTGAATTTGTCTGCATAGACATGTTTTTGTGTTTGCAACATTTCCCTCATTATTCAAATCAAGGCTAACGCTGGCATGATAATTGTCTCAAATAAATCTAATACTATTGTGTGTACATGTTCTGATTTTAATGCCACTTAGTAAGTAATGACTTTTTATAAACTAAACTACTACTCAATGACTAGTGACTACTACTAGTAATGAATGAATAATGCAATAGAAAGTACTTGAGTGATATTACAATTTTAAAATTATGTTGTTTTGTTTAGATGACATAATCATTTGTTTACCTTTTACAAGTGTGTTACTGTTACATAATGTGGTATTATTCAGCTTCAGTCTGACATCAAGATCAAGGTCAGTGTTTGTTTAGATTTAGAGCATATTTAAAACACAGTCATCTTTGCCCAAAGTAAAAATATGTTGCCTTAACCAGAAGAAGATTAATAGTGTTTATTATTAAGAATGTGTCTAATTTGAGTAATGAGGCAAAGTGTACAGTTAATATGTTTAGAAAGACTTAGTTTTTAGTTTAAGAGTTCTTGGCAGGTGTTTCCAGTTTGTCAGTAAAAAGTGAGTTTGAGCTCTGGTGTCAAAGAGATGAAAGTAAACATGGCCCACCCTTCCCCTGAGAGAAGGGCATACTGGGAAACGGAGGAAATCAAAAACTTAAGGCCAGTGGACCAAAAAATACTGTACATTATTAACCAAATAAAAAAGGGGTTGTTTAGGGTTTATAGAGTGGATTTAATGTTTCATATACATTTTATTTTCTGTATTCCCCAAATTACATGTACTTTACTGACAGTGTTCAATACAATGTTTTATTCTCTGCTTATTTTATTCCCTGGTTTCCTGTCGTAGTCTGGCGCGTGACATCACCTCCTCAGTAGCACTAACTTCTGACTGTAGTGCCTTTAAGAAATGTACCATAACTCCACATAGAGTTCTCCATTACTGCACAGCTGCCTGACTGAGGCAAATGGGGTGTTAAGGCAAACAACGACTCCCCTGACTCCCGCAAGAATAACCACTTCATTTCACCACAACAACAGGGCTAATTATTGAGCTGCTCTTGCTTTGCGCCACAGTTAGAAATGTCGTCTTTGTGATCACAGCTCTCAGTTAATGTAGGACTTGACACAGTGTGGACCTAACGTCTGTATTTTGTTATGTCTGAAGTCTCTGGAGAAGATTTTAAACGTGTAGTGTGAGGTGAGGAAGGGAACGTCTGTAGTGCTTCATTACCAGTAATACCAGCGCACATGAAGTGATGGCTTAAAGTTGGTTTTATGTTTTTGCAAATGGATTTTAACAGACAATGAACAGCAGTGCTCTTATGGCTCCATGGTGTGATTTGTTGCCAATTAGACATTTTTTGTCTGACCTAGACATTTTGTGGGTCATTGACCATGCATCCTTGGATATATATACTAACTACAACATAATAATCTGCATTAATTTATGGATTAAATTGCATCTGAATATAATTGGGTTAACAAAATAGTGAAACATATAATATGCCATTTCATTTCTGAATTCCTTTATTGCACTTGAGATGTGTCTTAGTTTTTTTCTTTGTGACACAGAGAACTGACTTACTGTGTGTCGGCTAAAACCATTAGAGGGCTGGAGGAAATGTGGCCTTGCCTTTTAGGATGTTCATTAACTGCCCTATTTATTTTCATCTGTCAGAAACTTCTGCTAATGCTCAGTGGTCCCATAAGTGTAATTAAAAATGTCATAGTCTTTCTGCAGCCACTTCTTCAAACTTATGTGCCAACATACACCATGTTTTATACACATCTTGCTATAGTCAAAGAATATATCTAGTATATGGTTCGGTATTTTGAGCTCTATGACTTTTCAAAGAAACGTTACCAAAAAAATTACATCTCAATACATATATACATTTGATTTTCAATACAAAACAGTAAGAACATGGCCAAATGCAACCTAAGCAACGTACAATGCTGTGTGTGGTGTACATCCATATGGACAGGGCACACTTGGCAAAGTTACACTGGATTTTTTTTTTCAGTAGATCTGTCTGCATACCTTTGTCATTTTGATTGTGATCAAGTTGTTAATTGTGTTTGTATGATGACATAGACATTCCAGTGCAACTTACAGCTTTAGTGCCACTGTCTGTGGCAGATTGTTTTGTTTCCATGACTTAAATTTTACATATAATTTCATCAGCTGTTCATTTGAGACAGCATCTGTCACTGGCCAATACCTTCACAGTTTACCTTTCTAATGAGCCACAATCCTGTTTCCTGGTTGGCGCAGGCCTGCTCCAGGCTGAGCTAGAGCCTGGTCCTTCAGAAGCTGCATCCTGTTAGGGCCCGCTCTTCCTTGCATGGTTATTTTTGGAGCCATGTCAGGCCTTGTCTGCGGGGAGTGCTGTTTTTGAAGGACCTCCATTCCCATTAATCAGCCCAGGGACCCCACGGTGCGAGCGGGCCCCGAGCCTTGGCCGCCACACTGCACTTTTCTGTTCCTGTGCCCCCGCTCTCCGCACAGTGTGAAGCTCAGAGGAACCTCATCAATCTCACCTGTCCCACACGTCAACCGCAGATTTAATCAAACGCTCCTTTTGGGCCTCTCCCTTTGCTGCCCCTCAGCCGCGCTCCTGGAGGAAAGAGAAACCGCTCAGGCCTTTACTCAGTTTCACTCACTCTTTTAAATCTCATATTTAACCTTCATTTCAACCTGAATATCTATGTTTTGACTGTTTCATGTTTTTGTGTAGTAGGTTTCTTTTGTGGTTGTGTATCTTTGCTTCAAGCTGTGTTGAATTCCCACATTATCCAACAGTTAAACACATGCCTTTATGGATGTCGGGGTACCACACTCACCCCTGCTTCCTGGTGGATACCAGGCTGAGGCGCTGCTCTGCTGGTCGCCTACGCTAACAGGTCCCAAAGAGAGAGGAGGACAGAGTAGAAGAAAGCCGTTGGGAGCGGTGGGGGGGAGTGTGCCAGGGTGCATTTCAACATGATGCAGGTGTTAATGGGGTCTGCGGGTCTCTGTGGTCCTCAAGATCAACACTGAACTCTATGTTCAGATACCTACAGGGACAAGCGGGTGGCAGAGGCAGGAAAACCATCCATTCTCAGAGCTGAGCTGCTGAGATCTGCAGCTCTTCTTTGAGTCTACAAAGAGCTGATGGTAATTCACAGCGGGTCGTGTGGCGGCGCTCCCAGTGGTGACTTTGAGATGTGTTGAAACTGGCTCAGGTAAACGGCAGTGACGGACACTCCTGCTCTTCAGCCCCTCAGCGAGAGAGATGTCAGTGGCCCCACTGCAGCTTCAGCACAGGTTTGATGTATGAGCCCTGTGCTGGAGCTCTGAACATCTGAAAAGAGAAATGCACTGTTCTGTGAAGGCCTGCTTTAGCATATCCATAGTCATGATTCATAACCTTGGGACGTGAAGCTATTTTGGCAAATATCAAACTATACTTATCAAAGCAGCATACGTAAATACTTCTCACTCAGAGATTTCTAGTCTACCCTCTAAGTCATAATAATACATCTAAATGAGCAGCATTTAGTACGTTGTCAAAAAAGTCGATACCTAAACTTAAACTAATACAAAAAGTACAATTGAACAAGTATTGATATTGATACTGGAAAATACTTGGTAAATTGTGGTGCTCGTGGCTGATTGTCTAAGCGGCAGCTTAGGCTTTGTGCGACCCATGTACAAGTATCATGAGATTGATTCTTGACAATTTTCTGAATATCTTTCCTGCTCTCACTCCCATTTCACACTTCTCTGCCTTGTCTAATAAAGCCTGTTCACCTCATTTCGGAAGCTGCCACGGCGCCGCCATTATTTGTGCCCCCCTTCTGCTTGTATCATTTTACATAGAGCTACCGATTTCAACAGCAAATAAGTTCTACAAAGACTACAACGCCATTTTCAAGCCGCCCAAAGAAACTGTGCAGTTTTGACTTGTCTGTACCATGAACAGTGAACATTTTATAACAGGTTTTCTAGAGGTTTTTAAGCATATTTCTGAGTGCAAAATCTTTGGAACTATTTTTACAGAATTTATTTCTTGCAATTATATTATTATAAATAGCTTATCGAGCAGGAAAATGGTTTCTTGGTGGATAGTGGTACTGTCTGGCATTATTGTTGAAAACATAGTGTTAATTCCAATAGAAAAGGAAACCGTTTTACTTGATATTGCTCTCTGTTAAATAATGAAGTGTCTTTAGATCTGCTGATGATGGATTGTACTGGCTCTACATTGAGCTGTCATATTCAAACTGGCTTACACCTTGGATGTTGATCTAGGCACAGACTACGACATGTGCGGACACATGACCTGGGCCCCCGAGGACACTACCACACACATGCTACACACCAAGACAAATGAACTCAGATTCTCGGAAAAGTACAGCAAGTGTAAAAACATGGCCGAAAGTGTGGGTAACCTCCAAACTGTCACACACATAGTAATGCATAATCTATTCAGCACATGGCAGAAATGGACGCATAAAGCTCTCAACACTGCTGACTGTATTATATGACAGGGCTGTGGATGTAAGTGAAGGAATGACAAAGCACAAAGTCTGCAAATCAGTGTAGTTAGGAGTTGCACTTTCTGTTAATGGCGGCTAGTGACATAAATCATATATATATTTTAAATTATTTCGATAAAGATAATCAACCAAACCAATCAAAATGTGCAGAAACGCAACTGTAAATAAGTAAAAGTGGTTATGATTGAAATATCAAACAAAAAATGAATCATAAAAAACAGAAACAGAAATATACAGCAATAATACTTAACACTGATGTTTTTACAAAGTTGGGAAATTGGGGAAAAATATCTAATTGTGATTTTCCTGACCAATATTGCAATTGCGATTAGATTTTGCGATTTGTGTTTTAAAGTTCACATTTTAACCGTGTTCAGGAGAATTGACCAAAAGACAGACTTTTAGGCTTAATAAAACTTTGTGGCTTTGTGGCTGAAATTATTGCACTTCAGAAATTGCAGCCTAATTGATAAATACGTCCATTAAAATTGCTGTTTTGATTAATGTGCAGCCCTAATACAGATTACAGTGCATGTTTCTAATATTTTTTTTTATTTTCAGTCAGCTCTTTTTTCAGCCTTATAATAAATTCTTTAAATTATTGACTAAAACCCTTCTAAACCATGATTTCGTTATTATCCATTTTTCAATAAATCTCACAATCATTTTAAATGTTTTGTTTTTTATTTTTCGTGTGAGGTTAATACAATGTACAAAGTATACAATTTTGATCTTGGCCTACTCCTTTGGTCCATATTAAGACGATATTCAAGCAGAAACCGTTACCACCATTACTTGCCTGGACATTTAATTTAACATATTACTCATCATATTTCATTTTCATTGTGGGTTTCTTGCTTTTTTGTGACACATAGCTCAGTTTTCACTCGGCCGATATTAACAGTTTGACATAAATTGACTCTCACAGGTCTGATGTCTTTCACAGTGGTGGTATGCTACGTGATAATATTTTATGACCGTTGGCTGTATCCATTTCAACCATAATTGCTTTACAACAGTTGCTGTCTCTTCTGTCATCATCCAGGACCTGATTTACTTGGTGCAATAATCGACTTTTGCGGTGGAGTTGCATGTTTTAAATAGGCATTAGTACGCAGACTATAGCAGTAACAGGCATGCACGATGGCCTGTAGTTGCCTGGTGCACAGTTAGTCGCGTGTTGACTCTCATTTGACACCTGATTGGCTCAAATGACACTATTACCATGTCTGCATTGCTAATGGCTTCCCCCGGGGGCCACGGTGGAGGGGTACATGCGTTTGGCGTGTCAGCTTTAGGTGAGAACACACATGAGCCAGACTCCGGGCCGGTCCGGTCCCAAATCAACCCTGACACCTCTTAAGAGCCTCTCAGCCTCAATAGCGACCCAGCGCAATTACCCCGTCGGTAATGACATAAGCACCCAGTTCCTTCCTGCCTGCTGCTCCCCCGGGCCGGGACAAGAGACACTGTGGAGCGGGCAGGCCCCAGTGCAGTCGTTACCTGATCCAGAGAGGGATAGAGACGTTTGGGCCAAGCTTTAGCAAGGAAAGCTTTATCTGATGGAGGGATTGTTAGGACTGTCGTTATACTTATCGATTTATCGTTCAGGCCATGAAAGCTGGAACAATGTTAATCATATGTATCTTTTCTTTGCACTAATATATTAGAATTTCAGCTGTAGAGGGTTTTAATAATTAATATATTAGGCTCATAAATTTTACTATACAATTACTGAAGTGTTTCGTTCTGCTCATTATTTATTACTGCTCATGCTTTTTACAATTTGGTTCCTTTGGTGTCGGTGGCATGAAGCAGTTTCAATTAGGAATGGGACAATAAACGATAATAATGTTTATCATGACAGACATTGTTAGTACTACATTTTGTATTTTCGTGATAAGTTAAGTATAATTTTATCACCAGATTATCCATGATTTTCTCCTGAATCTTTGTTGTTTTCACTTATAACAAAATACCGTTGTATTTTGTTTAAACATGGAACTCTTTCTTGACATTGAAGATATACATATGAATATGCATAATATTTTTTAAACAGTCAGCAATTTAAAGGACACATATTCTGCTACAGTGACTTTTTTGAGCTTTTAACCATGTTCTTTTGAGGAATGCTGATTAGAAAATCCTTTCCTCTCTGACCGTCAAAAACAATCCCTGCTGAACTCCCTCCATCCATGACGTTATTTCACTTATCGGAATCTTCTGCTGTTTTAAGTCCTTAAATCATCACCAAAGTCACTAAATACGATCACTAACAGCAAATCAAACCATTCTGTATATACACATGTGTAATCTCCTCTGTGGCCAGAAGATAGAGATACAGTTAATAGGGCATTTCCCAAGACAGTGATAAAGTTATATTGTTCTTTCTAAAAAAACGTTTTATTTTTAATTCTAAAACAAGAGATTTCAAAATAAAGATACCCAGGAGAATGTTTAAAGGCCAATACAAATAATGCATAAGATTTGTCTATTAAAGAATTATTTTATTGTGATGTTATCTTTAAGAGCAAGTATTTTGGCCATGATAATCGTGACACGAATATTTAATATCATTAATTAATTATAATTGTATTATCAATAAAATATTGTTCATCATGACAGGCCTAAGGATTGTAACTCTTCTGGATTATGTAACTCAATAAACTGTCACGCCTGAGGAACAGAGGAAGAAGAGACTGAAAGACTGAGTTTGAATGGATGTAAATCATAAAGTTTGAAGGACATTCAGAAACCTATGATGGGCGGTTAGACTGAAGGCGATAACAGGGAGCCATTGGGAATAGTTCTGTTGAAATCCCTGACTGTTGCTATTTACCTTCCATCACCACATTACATTCAAATAAACCAAACTTCATCACGAGAGCTGGAATGAGCAACGCTAAGGACTGTCAACTAGGTTTTTCGTTGAAATTTAAAACTACAATAATAAATTCAGCGTAATGAGATGTTTCCATCACACTTTCTCCTTTCTTTAGTTCCTGGTGCTGGTGTGACGATATGATTCCACTTAGGGCTGTGCAGTTACTACAATTTTAATTGAATGGAGGTGAAATGGTCAATGATAAGTTGGGGATTTTTAATGGAGAAGTCTTTGGCATATCCTGTGGTAGTAAAAGCTTGTGGTTTTGGGAGTTCACGTTTTGAAGGATTACATTAGAATTTATTCAGTATGTGTTTTTTAGTTTTTTAAGTGTAAAATAAACTAAAACTAAACACTAAAACTAGTATTGCAACTAGATACTCATTTGAGCAAGTGTAAAATGATCTTGATTTTTATCAGAAGTAGCATTCAACCACTCAACGTAAAAAAAAGTTTACCGTTGTTGTTTACCGTTCTCTTGTTTTAAAGACATTGTCATTGTGGTATCAGAATCAGGATCTTGTTTTGAGTCAGTTCCTTAGTATCAAAGTTTTTTTTTTTTAGTTTAAAAATTGTATAAATGTGACAGCACTAATGGAAGCCATTTTATCTGTTTCAAAAAATCTAAGTGGACACAGTGATTGACCAATATGAGGAGAAACTATTCCACTGCAATGTCCCTGATGTGTCTCCACAGATCTCTAATAGAACGTTGTGTTTTGGTATCGCACCAAACCCAAATATACAGCGTTCAGCAGCCTGTGTGAGTAAAATGGCTTACACTTTCATGACAGGTGGTGTGTTGCGTGCTGTGTGAGATTTGGCCACTAGAAACCAAGCCTCACTGAAAGCAGCTGATGCCAGACGAAATGAGGCGTTTAGTTTCGGTCCGAATCTGCAGGCGAAAAAGAAACAAACTTTAGCCCATGTTATAAACAGTCTGGCTCCTGCAGCTCTCCTCGTCACATAAACTGTTGTGTTTGATCCATTTGATCCTCTCCTCTCTTTCTTCTTCAGTGTCACTCCTCCGGTTGAACGAAGTGTCATTGTTGGCCGGCGAGGTGATGCATTCTTTGTGCTGAAAGTGTCTGGGAGAGAACAGAGGTGCTAGTTATGGAGTTAGCGTCTAGCAAAGTAAAGCGTGACTGCGGCGGCCTTCAATCTGTTAATGGTTAATGTTTGACACCTGAGCCTCTGTGGACATCCAAAATGGTCCTCGAGTTTGTTGAATTGGACTTTATCATCTGCACCGTTGTCTTAGGAAGTTCTGACTCTGATTGAAAAGAAACAAACACAAATCTTAACCCTAACCGAAAAAAGTAGTCTGTACCCTGTCTTAATTAAGGTATATTCTCAAATGCGTTAATGTGCTTTTACAGTCGATGCTTGATAATGAATCAATAATATAGTTTGAACACTGTTAAACAAGCTACACAGAGCATATTTCATAGATGTTAAATAGTTTTAAGTACGTTTTCAGAAAGTCTTCATTCTTTTTTTCTAGGAGGCCTCAGTGGACTGCCGGGTCTTCTCTGGGATCCAGCCCACAGGAGTGCCTCATTTGGGGAACTACCTGGGTGCTCTGGAGAACTGGGTGTCCCTTCAGCATCAGTTTCCTTTGGTCCTGTACAGCATCGTGGACCTTCACTCCATCACGCAGCCTCAGGACCCGGAGCAGCTCAGAGACAACATCCTGGACATGGCAGCCAGCCTGCTGGCCTGTGGCATTGACCCGGAGAAGGCCGTCCTCTTTCAGCAGTCTCAGGTCAGCACGGCTCATACATATCAACATTTAGATCAAACCGTGAATGTTGTTTTGAGGATATACAAAAGTAGATTTTTTAGTATATCATTTACTGTTAAAAATTATACAAAAGAGCTGATTAAAATACAAATGACAAAAAAGTTATAGTTGTAAACTTTCAAAACTATAAAGTGATATTTCTGCACTGCAAAAATAATAATTTTACATACATTTCAACTAATATGTTTAAAGACATGTTTTAACACATTTCTGTTGGACTGACATAATATTATCAGTATCAGTATGAATTATTAAATTATGTTATAGGGCATGCAATATTTCTATTAATTATTGATATATTTGCAATATTTTTACTACATTATACTTTTTGTAATATTGAAACTAAAATTTACCAGACTCTGCCAAGACAAAAGTGACAAAGCCAAGATTAAATCAATTTAAGACTGTAGGAAAATAAAATCTTCCTTTTTTTCATTCAAAAAGACACATTTTCATGAATAAAAAGTAAATTGGAGCACCTGACTGTTATGACGATATAATTTGTTTGTTGCGATATTGATTGTTGTATAAGTCAGTATAGTGAGATTGATACTTTTGCAATATACAGTAGTGTGTAGCCCTAATAAGTCTATAAGACTATAAGAAGTGCTTTCTTGAATCATAGTTTTAGCAAATGTATTTGTCAATACATTTGTTCTTACAATATGACATCACACCAGTGTTTTTGTGCATCCCGTCCATTAATGAGCTTAACATCAGTGAGAGAAGTGGCTGCTACATACAAACATACAAACATTTAAAGACATTCTGGAGACAGTTTTTTTTTTCCTGGAGTGATTGGAAAATGGATGAAAGACCTTGATTTTTTTGGCGTTCATATTAAGCCTGTATAAGTTTCACATTTGCCGTTTATATGAGTTTATTTTTCTGCTGTCAACCACTGTGTGTGTTTATTGATAGACACGTTGATTCGCCTTGAGACGCTTATTTGATCAGAGCTGATCCTTATCTTTGCTCTGCAAATTCACAGAAACTATCAAAACATGCAACTGTACAAACTTGGTTCAACTTTGCCGTTAAGTGCATAGTAGGGACCAGATCAGGTTCACTGAACACAGTACGGACAATGTATTATGCCGCACTAAAATTAGGGCAATGTGATCAGAAGAATCAAATCGTGATCTGATTTCTGTGACAATCTGTTATTTAGATTAAATCACCAGATCCTGATACATTCATGTTTTGTTTAGTACAGCTTTAACCTCCCTTTTCCCTCACCCACTCTTATGACTGGTCAGCCTCAGCAATGCTCTGAGTGAGAGACAGGCGGAATTAACTACTTATAGCTAAGTCTTACATTTCTGAAAAAACAGATTATTTTATTTACCTCTTCATTGCAGTTTTAGTGTTGTCACAATACTAAAATTTCAAACTTGATTGTGATACTAGGGAAAAGGCTTGATATCACAATGATATAAAAATAACATTTTTCTTTAGTCAACAGAATGTTATTCTAATGTAACAAAATGAATGTAGGTTAATTCATGTTACCGTCTAGTGTTATACTTGTTCTAATAGGGCTATAGATCAAGATCATTCTAAAACAATTTGGAAAGATCCAGATTTGCCCTGTTTATTTTTTTATGCTTAAATTAGTATCTAGTTTTGATACTAGTTGTAGTATGGATTAGTGTCTAATTTTCGATGATTTTGACTACAAGTTTGCGTTAATCATGATCGGATTTGAAATTGTGATCTGGGTCCTAGTCAATCGTGACACACAGACCCCACCCCTTACTCAAATACAAAACGTTTTCACAGTTCTGCAGATTATTGATCCAATATCAACATTTTAAAATCAGACATAAAAAACAGTTTTGTGTCCATCTGTGTTTTTCTGCCCTCCCTGTGCCCTTCACATGACCCTATTTTTACACATATTTAACTTCATGCCACATAACTTGGCAGTGAGGTGACCCTCCAGTGTAACAGTCCCGCACACATGTGAAAATATGGTGACTGCCCAAAGACAACACTAGGTTTTATCCGAAGCAGGATTTGAACTGGCGACAGGCTGAAGTTACAGTTATAAAATGAGTGGATCAGCAGAATTAAATTAGATTGACTTAATAGACGTTTCTTTATGGTTCTATTAAGCTTGTCAAATGACATGATATGTTTTAATGATTTAGGATGTGTCTGCGTGGTAAGTGATCTGTGTCTAATATAATGCACGTAATTAGCCGTAACATTTGTATTGGTGTCTACACAATAAGCGCTGTGAATAGATGTCTTGTCTTTCCTAAAACCCTTAAACACTAGACCCCGGCTGCACTGTAAACCGGAGCCATCCCTCTGTGTTCTCATCCACATCTGTCCCATCCCAGGCCTGTCTGTGAAATGGACACCGCCCCCCAGATGTTGGTCTGACATTCTGCTTTATCTCCCTGAAGCGGCTGATGTCATGCCCCCCAGAAGGCTCCAAGACTTCAGGGGAGAAAACACTTTTATTATTGGGCCCTTGCAGTAAGCGACTAAAATAATACATGTACTGGGTAACCAAGATGGACACTGCCAATTCACAAAACTATTTATTTAAAATTTTAACAATGTAAGTTTTTATTTTATTTTTATTTTTTGTATCCATAGATTTCTCTGGGACATTGTAACTTCACAGACCGTTTTCACCACTTCACCTAAATATTACAAATTTGCAATCTTTTTGATTTTGATGGAACTTACAGATGGGTTTGTCGGTATCTAATTCTAAGCCTGAATGACTAAAGTTCTGTGTCTGTTCTGAAATTTAAATTTTTAGGCCAATTTTCAGTCAGATCTGGTAATCCCTGTAAATCTTTTTGTAACTAATATGTGTACAAAATCAACCAAGAAATTTAAACCTGGTTCTGTCCATTTTTGTCCCAAATAACGGGACAAAGATTTTGCGGTTTCCTTTCTTTAGTATTTTTATTTATTTATTTATTTACTATCTTTTTTCTCCCAGTATCAGATTTGTGCATTTCATTCTGCTGCCACTTGGAGGTGCTATGTAGATATCCCTCCACTTCAGACCAAACGGTGTGCCTGAGTCCTAAGACTAAAGTAGGCTGTACACAAACAGTACATGCGAGTTGTACAGATTAAAATGTAACAATCAAAAGTGTATCGCTAACAATGTATATTTTAAACGTTTATTTAAAGCACAAAATGAAAATCTGAAATGACTTGCCATGTCAATAATGTTCAATAAAGCACCATTGATTTAACCGTGTGTGTCTTGCAGGTGTCTGAACACTCAGAGCTGTCCTGGATCCTGGGCTGTCTGACCAGTATGCCCCGCCTCCGACACCTGCCACAGTGGAAGGTCAATTATTTATATATTTATGTTATATTTGTATCTAAGTTTATAGATGGAAATGTGTTTATGAGAGAGTTCAAGCTATTGCAGTCATAATAGTTGCTACTAAAGTCCTTTTGATTGATTTATTTCAGAGCAAGTACAGTTTAGTATAAGGACCAAACAAAGAATCATTCATATATTTAGTTTCTAATATTTGGGCATGTAAGACATCTATACTTTCCTCTAGCCTTTTATTAGTTTCCTTAAAGTTTTGTTGCGCAAATGTTGATGAATGGTAATTATTTGGATACTTGGCTTTAGATTGCCGTATATTTATTTTTGTTTTTTCACAACATGAACTCTCAATCATCTCCCTGTGTATTCTGCAAAGCCAGAAATATCTTGCATTTAATTGAGCTTGTATCTTCAGCTCTCGTTACTCGCTGTGGTCAAATTATTCTCCCACTGACATTATCACCATCGAAGATCAACTGTATGCGTTTCATGACTGAATTTGAGAATCACTGATGTAAAACTCCTGCAATCACTGGACACGAAGATGCCATTTATGATTATGAAATTATATAGTTAATGTTTTCCTGCAGAATTATTTTTCCGTTTGTGTGTGGGTCGAGCTTCATACTGTTGTAATTATTGTCATGTCTTCACTTCACATGAATTTAATGGATGCAAATGGCTGTTTTTTTTACTCCTTCTGTTTTTGAAAGTTCTGTCTGTTTACTATTTGCGTCATAGTTTCATATGCTAAAATGTGACGGTGTTTTTTGTCCGTCCATCTTCTGCTTTTCTGTGTTTTCAGAGACTTCATTTTGGCACAAAATGAAAACCGGGCTTTACCGTTTACACAGGTTTTGAGCCATAAAAGTAAAGATGTAAAGGCAATGACGCTACAGCAAGATTGGGATGTCAAGATTATTAGATTAATCATAAGAATAAAAAACAAATATATTTAAATATAAAATGCTGTTTTTATCACGTTTCTTATCTGTCTGTTTTTGTAATTTTCTTCATTCACAAAAAGCTATAGAAGACACTGTATCAAGAATTAGCAGATGTATCTAACAGGAAAAATAAATTCAAGGAAACGAAATGACAGACTACCATTTTGGAATATTTTGTTGTGTCATTTCCTCTCAGGTTTTGCGTCGTGTTTACGTCCTCCATTTTGTTCCCACAGATGAAGAGCAAACAGAAAAGTGAAGGCAGCGTTGGTTTGTACACGTACCCCGTCCTGCAGGCTGCTGATATACTCCTCTACAAGTAAGAATCCACCAGTTTTTCTATGCATTTGCCAATATTTCAGTCAATAAATAAGTCTCATTACTTGAAGCCAGTACAAAGTTATTTTCATATCGTCATTTATGTGGATAAAGTCTCTTCCCACTTGAGATCCCACTCACATGTGCGCACGCCGTGTTCACGAGCAGAAGATCAATCTTTTGTATTGAAATCCAGCCCAACTGTGTTCACTGTGGGGGAGATCCAGCAGTTTGGTTTGAATTGTCCATCCATTCAGTGCAGGAAATAACTGATTACTGATTATATACTTTGCATTTAATATGTCACCCGCATAAAAAGACTATTAAATCTTTTGTTTATCCTGATGAGGGCTTTACACCGTTGGTGCAAGAAGTGTTGTTAATCCATTAGTTGTTACATTTAAATTAAATTCCCATAAATTATAACATATCTGTTCATATCTATGTGTGCATATCACTGTTAATCTAGAGGTGTTTTGTGAAGATATTAGTAATAATTAAAAAGTGTTTTAAAAAGCATAAAAATGGCAACTGATGAAATGTGATTCAATCGACATGAAGCATTCCTTGTGTTGAATTTGACATTGTATGCCATTTCTACTTAATTATTTTGGAGGATAATATATGATCTAATTTTTTGTAACAAGATGAAAGGACAGAGTCAGATGTGTACAGTAAAATCTTGTATATGTATATAAGTAAGTAAGTACTGTAAGTCAGATGAAACATCTATTCAGGTTGTACAGAGGGTCATAATAGATTACTTCCTTTCAGTGACAATCAAAGGGCTTTCGCTGCTGGGTTTTATTTCCTCTTCCCTCTGCACTGTCTGTAGAGTCTGTCCTGGGACGCTCAGCTCTCTGTCTCCTCAGGTCCACTCACGTCCCGGTCGGAGAGGATCAGGTCCAGCATCTGGAGCTGGCGCAGGATTTGGCCCGAATCTTCAACAACCGCTTCGGTGACCTGTTCCCCGAGCCATGCACACTATTGAGTAAGAACTTTACTTCATGCTATACATCGCCGTACGCACTTTTAGAGACTCTCTAAAATCTCATCTATCTAATTATAAAATAGCTAATAATGCCTAATATTAAAGTTAAATGTACTGCAGAACTAGAATGTAAACAAAAATGCTCAGTTTTGGAAGTGCTCAAGGATTTTTTTTTTTTCTGTTTATTGTTGACACGCTGTAAAACACACACTGTTACAAACGCCAGTGTGTATAAAATGATGCATATTTGCTGTGGAAGTTGTGCTTCCAGTATTACACAGAGATGGCCCCTGTTTAGTCCCACTGTTGATGATCAGAGAAAGGGAGTCAGTCATGTGTGTGGTGCTGCTTTGATTAAAGAAGGACTTTCTTCCTCTTGTAACTAAAATTGAACTTTGTGTGCTAATGTGTTAGTAGTGAAGATGACTCCATGTTTATTCTGAAGAAAACAGCTTGGTTCTGACTTCTTAACCAGCCAATATACTTTGAAATATATATTTTATTTCACAAAGTAGGATGACAGAAGGAAATCCACTGGGCAGTTGCTGTTTTAAGAGCATCAAAGATGTTTTGAAGACCCATTAGCCATTTCCGTTCATCATGTCACACTTAGATATGTCTGCTACACACACCCAAAGCGCTGGGCCAAAATCTTTCATCTGTTTCCAAAATATTTTGGATTGTGTTTTATTGATTTCTTTCTCACATTCAACATTAGACTCTATTTTGTTGCTTTTCTTACAATTACATTAACATTAAATTAATGTAAAAATATTACTTTTGGGAAAAGTTGCGTCAGGTTTTGTGCAGATACATGTGGTTCATCTTATCTGCTGGATCTAACTTTTGTTTTATTTTTGCGGCAGGTTCAACCCGAAAGGTGAAATCCCTCCGTGATCCATCATCCAAAATGTCCAAGTCAGACCCACACAACATGGCCACCATCTCCATCACAGACTCTCCCGACAACATTGCCCTGAAAATTCGACGTGCAGTCACAGACTTCACCTCAGAGGTTACGTTTGACCCTGACACTCGCCCGGGTGTCTCAAATCTGGTGACCATCCATGCTGCGATGGCTCAGATCTCTGTGGAGGAGGCAGTGTCACAGGCCAAAGGGGCAGATACAGGGGCCTATAAGACGCTGGTGACTGAAGCTGTGATTCAGAAACTAACGCCGATCAGAGAGGAGATCGAGAGGCTGAGAGCGGACAGGACTTATCTGGAGTCAGTGCTTCTTCAAGGAGCTCAAAAGGCTCGAGAGCTGGCTGCTCCCGTCCTGAAAGAGGTCCGACACAGGGTGGGCTTCTGCTGATGTTTAGAAACACGTCTATCGAACTTTAAATACCTGTGCATATGTAATAAAGCTCCAAATGTGTTTTATATAAAATATTTAATTTGAACACTTTCTCCAATGACTCCAATGTCTTCATTTGGGAAATAGAGCAACATTATGTGTTTATATTTTACACTTACATAAAAAAAAAAAGACTCCAGAATTGCATTGTGTTTCATGTTTTTATTTATTTATTAGACTTCAATGATTTAACTTGACCCAATTTTTAAAGCCCCATTGTTTGGTGGTAACGTTTAATAAGATGATTATGTTAAAGCTACACTATGTAACTTTTCTGGTGGAGTATGACATTGACCATATCTCCATCTCTAGCTGCATCTATCTCCATGGAGACAGGCAGGTCACTCATGCCATCAGGGTAAGTTACTGGTCAGATCTGTGGAGAGGTGAGCCCTGCACTCTCAGTAAAAATGCGTTTTTAACATTTTTTAAAAACTGAAAAAAAATGCAAGGTAGATAATTTTACAGTATTGCCAACTTTATTGTGGAACATTTCAGGAATATCAATGACATCTTCATGAGTCAAGGAGGTGGGGCACCACTAGGAAAGTTAAGCAGTTCAAATAAAGATGATTTTGAATTGAAATGTTTTTAACTACTTCAACTCTGCTGTTTCGTGCAATTATTTTGTAATTGTTGATGTTCCCTTTTGCAGTTTTGTTGGGCCACAGAAAATGTAAAACTCTGACTAACAGGATTTTCATCGTTAGTTTCAGAACATTTTGGTCATTTACTTAAATTCAGCAGAAAAGTTGTTCTCCTGTTTCTGTTGACCTACAACATTGACAGCCCATAAATACAAATGTATAGACTGCAGCAAGCTGTAAATCACATAGAGCTGTTCAGTCACAGACTCTGACTACATCTTATTAATGCTAAAATAACTGCACTGTTAGAGAACTCGTACAGAATAAAAGTGCAATAAATGTGTGTTTCAGAGCAATGGAACCTCGGTAGTAAATGGAAATCCGCTGTGAAAGAGTTGAAAGTGAGACATTTTACTGGTGTAAGGCTTAGACCCAGTCAATGAAATAACTCAAAGAGGAAACCGTAAACCTTCACCTGCTCTCACATAATCTCACTTTATGTCCGCCCAATATATTCCTACCATTTAATACAGCCGGTAAAACCTGCAAGAACAAATGTGCCCATTTAACTCATTGTCGGGTCTCACTTGAAAATGGAAATTCAAACATTGATATTATTTAGTCAATGTTTAAGCATAAACCGAATATTTTTTTGAGCAGGCCTGATCAACGTTTGTCAAGAATTAACAACAAAAATAGCGTATCAATTTCCTGAATTTCTATGATTCTTTTGGATTACTTTAACAAATACAAGTTCAAATCACCGAGTCCTCCTGACGCACGCGATGAGAAGGATTGTAGAAAAAAACAACAACAACCGACAACTTATTTTTCTTCCTTAAAAAGCTGAGCGACGCACAGAGAAATTGCAACGAGCAGTGACGTTATATCCACTATTGTACATAATAATCTAAAACAGTCCTTCGGCTCCAGGTCGTTGCTCCGCCGTGAGCTCTGCGCGCGGCTCCGTCCTTCTGCGGAGCCTCGGTCTGCGCTGCTCAAACTCCTGAGTCTGTCCCTGGAGGAAGAGGCTGAAGCTTTTCCATCGCCGCAGCGACAAGGCGTTAATCAGACAAGTGTTTCACAAAGGGATTTTCCTCACGGGATAAAAATACCTCCACATGACCCAAACAAATATCGGGACGCCCTTTTGGGTTTAGAAGCTGGAATTGTTTGCACCAAATTGGCAATAAAAATGAATAGACAAAACAAATTAAACTCACGTTGTTCGCTGAAATTAGGCCTTTTTAGTAAACTTTTATTTTTTCCATTAGGCTAGGCCTAGCATAAGAAATAAATGGTTCAATAAATAAAGTGGTTTGTTAACTTTAGCAATAAGAGTCGCATAAGTGCTTTGACGCACGACACGATTATAGCCTATTCACAAAAGGAAAATATAATGTTATTGTGAATGTGTTGTTCTTAAACGTTCTTAAATTTATCATTGAACTGATGTGGCCTATTTTCAGTTTTGTTCTTTTTTGTCTGGTAAATAAGATACGCCCGGCAGCATTTGTTTATGACTTTAAACTCTCATATTTTCATTATGTTTTATGAACATTGTCATTGCTTATTTCAGTTTCTAAATAAAACATTTCGCAAATCTGGATAAATGTTCTTCACGCTCTTGTAAAAGAAATGATGAAACCCCGAGTCTAAAGAGCCACAGCTCTGCGGGGCCCGCAGACGCACCTTCTTTTCACACACCTCAGACTTTGTGTGTAAAGCTCACCGCTTTTCCCATGAACAACACTGATGATCTGCTACTGATTGTACAATTTGTATGTTATATATGTATTGTATTCTTAGTTCATTCATCTTAGACATTCACTTTTATTCTGCTTTCCACTTTTCCACTTTTTATTTCGCCGTAAGCCTGGCTGAGGAAGCCAAAGTGAAAGGCTGAGCTGGTGCGTGCGTTCATAGTGGGCCGTAGGCCTGAACACCAGGCTGACCATGATCATGGTGCATACAGTGATACAGAAGAATTGTTATCGTTGAATGTGTAAAACAGTGTCTTTGGTCTAATCGAAACTTCCATGCACAAACCCGTGGCACACTTTGTCCGTGTGTCTAATGCAGCTGTCACAAACCTGCTCTAACGCTGAGGGACTTTACCTAAAAGCCCACGTAATGTCTCAGCGCTTCGGACACGCAATAGACTCAAATATCTTTTCCCCTCGTTATTTAATTGGATGAAACGCTTATCAAGTCCACATTGTTGTGTTCTATGTGTTTTAGCCCAGTGTCAGGTGTAAAGGCACAATAAGGCCGTATTATAGCATGTGCAACAAGAACGGGACGTGGTCAGACTCTTCTCCAGGACGCGCGTCTCTGCTCTGCGCTGATTGGACGGAGAGTTTTTTCTTGTCGTCAGCGCGCACTTGTGATTGGTTGCTTGGCTTTGACTGAGCGTAAAGAAATGGGCCGCCCTTTGCTTCTGAAAAAACTCCTCCAGAAGTGGGTATCAATCAGAGGGAGCCAGAGACGGACAGACTTCGGTAAAGAAAAAGAGAGGACGTGGAAAGACGTGCCACTGTGTCCGCTTTTTGAGCACCATGACACGGCCAGTCCGCAGCGCGTCATCGTGCCGTCTCTAGACACACTTTGGATTAACTTTTCCTCTAGTTATCTGTTCTTTTCATTTGACGTGGACTGCCGCTCTCTCCCCACGCGTGGATCTGAGAGACATGAGTGAGAGGAGGCGATCGGCCGCAGCTCTGAGCTCGAGAGCCCACGCGTTTTCCGTGGAGTCCCTTATCGGATCCAACAAGAAGAGGAAGCTCCGGGGCTGGGAGGAGAAGGAGCTCGAGCTGTCCATGGAGAGTCTGGCGGCGGACGGAGACGAGCCCGAGCACTGCGCCCTGGACATGGACCCGGGTCAGTGGGACAGACACACCGCACCACATCACAACATGACCGAGGGGTCCGCTCCGAATAAGGATGGATAAAGACACGGTCCACGTTTGCCCGGGCCTTCATTAGTGCGCTGTGCCACACTTTGAACAAAGACACACTTCAAAACAAACTTACGCGTAAACAGAAACATGACCTTTGTGTCATTATTTATCAAACTCCTCGGCCCCAGTTTCAGCCTGTTCATGAATAAAAAGCCGGGCGTAAATATTTAGTTTAGTGCATTCAGTTTAGTGACGAAATAATACATGTGTTGTGTTTACGCACAAACGCCATGTCTCGTTATTAGCATTATCCATTCAAGGCCTATGAACTTCTCATGTATAGCTTCAATTTAAATTACATTATGATGATGATGATTGATTAGCTTTATAAAGTACTGAGAATATTTGTTTTGATTTTGAAACGCCAAATATTGTATTGTTTGTAAAAGTTGCAACATACAGGCCTATCTGACACGGCTGCAATTCTTTAAAACGTCGCCCGATGCAAAGGATATCGAAAATGATTAGGCTTAGACTGTTTATTTATTTTAAAAAATATATGTATCATGTCGGTGTAGCATTTTGACCTTGAGTGAAACATTAACAAAAAAATTTGAAAATCTGAAACAGTTGTTCTAAATGGAAACACCACGCGAGTAAATTGTTAAGATGAAAGAAACACAGAATGTAGGTCCATTAGTTTAAGTGCGTAAATGCCCAAACTCTCTTAACAAAAGTAATGCAGCTACAATACAAACCCATATTAACTTGAACTGAATGCGTGATCCAACTAAACAGATAGACATATCAGGCAAAAGTGTGTTTCAGACTTGCAGATGCTGACATGAGAGTCCGAGCCTGAGATTCCCCTCGAAGCATAAGTGGGACCCTCTAATAAGAAATCCCAAAGGAACGTTGCTTCATGGATTGTAAAGATGATGTAAAACTGTCATAATCGTGTTTAATTAATTTTTCTAATTAGATGAAATGTTATTGATCTTGGGTCACCACTCCCCGCACGACCCCGAAATGGCGTCCGGTCATAAGCGCACGGCTCTAGAATATAACCCTGGTGCCTTTTTATTTGGGACACATTTTAAATATTTCATCATGATGTTAGGGTTGTTTGTCTCGCAGAAAAACGAAACTCAGCAGTGTGGTTTAATATCGTTTCTGTGACAGACTGAATGACCCAGTCCCAGTGCTTGGCCCCTTGCGGGTGTGTGTTGCTCATTAGCAGGCGCGGCGCTTCCAGGTCCAGGCACCGGGTACGACGAGTCTCTGTGGGCAGATTGTGGTTTGGGGAATCTTTAACAGCGTCTTTTTTTATTTTTACTCCTCTGTAAGCTCAATGGCTGGTCGTATAACACGTTTATTAGCCACAAAGACAAGGGCACGAGTCACTGAGCTGCTGCTCACAGTGAGCTGTTCTGTTTCTGACACATCAACATTAGGCCTATAATATCGTAACAGAATTGTGATCCGCAATGTGCCACTTTACGTACAATGTAACTAAAACCATGGACATTATTGTTGGAATTGGAAATGGGTCATTAAAAAAAAAATCACATTCATTAGAGTAAGTCCACCTATGGACATATAGTTGAGAGTCAGGGGGAAGATTATTGTTCAGCAGCACAAACTTCAAAACAAAAAAGTTTGTGTGTGTGTGTGTGTGTTTAAGTGCAGCTGCAGGCCAAAACAATATTTTGAACGCATGTTTTGACCGCGTCGGGCTGTGGATGTTCTGAAGTATAATTGGAAAACGTGGGGGATCCAATTATTTCATACTGTATTTTTACTTATTTACTGCCCATGACGCCTTTGGAGTTTGGGGCAGCGACAAAGTCTCTCCAGCCCTGTCAAATAAAGCCCATTTTAATTTGTCATAGTTCTATGAGACAGTGCAGTTTGTGTCAGTGCGTGGTCTCTCACTTTCAGCTGGACTTCTGCTGAATGAATAATTTTAGAGTCTCACAAAAGTGCAGTTTGTGTCAGTGCGTGGTCTCTCACTTTCAGCTGGACTTCTGCTGAATGAATAATTTTAGAGTCTCACAAAAAGGTTATTAAAAAAAATCCTCAATAAAACCCATAAAGCTAAAGCTTGTAGCTCAATTCTAATGACGATGGTGTCACGTGGGGCTGTTCTGGAGCGCAAACACTGAGGCTCCTGGCAGAGCCTCAGAAACGCAACACTATTTGTCTTTATTTTTATTGATTCATTTCTTTCTAATTTTGGTAAGTCGCGTTTCTATTGGCTTTTTTCTTTCAAATAAAAAAGAAAAAAAAAGATTATCAAACAAAAATCTAAAACAATGTGGCCTTTTGCCCTTTTTGTTTGAACAAACGCAAGGATACCGTTATTCATGATATTCTGCCGATGCCAGGCTTTAACAACATCACAAACGTAGACTTTACAGAAAACAGTCAAATTGTGTCTTAACAATAGCTCTCCTGAAGCCTGTGGTCCCCCTCCTCTTTGTCTCGGCGTCTCTCGTTTCCAGAGCTCTGGCTCTTGCTCCGCTGCAGCGGATTTGCCTGGGACGCTGTCCAGTCTGTGCATTTGCATAACCATATTTGTGTGCCCTGTAGCCTGCCAATTCAACCTCCTTGTGTCAAGGCCCTCAATAAATAATACATTATTACTTTCTCTCTGGCTTTTCGGGTGCTGGTGGTGTCAGAGGGGCTGAGGCAGGATATTCAGCTACAAACCAGTTCTGAGAAAGTGAAATGGGAGCTCGTGTGGTGATTGTACAGAGTTTAATCGGAGGGAGCTTTAATGTGTCGAGGATGAAAGATTTGACATCCAGCTGGAACAACTACAGTGATATTTAGCCCCTTTCTCCTTTGAACTGCACCAGCCATTTAAGGTCAGGGTTAGTGACTGGAAAAGAGTTTCAAGTTGAGAGGATTTGCCTTTATTCATGTCATATTACACCGTGTCCCTGATGCATGAAAATATAAAGGAAAAAAGTGAGAAAAAACTGCCTTTACAGAAAAGAAATCAGACATGTTTAAAAATAAAATGTGAGTTTGATTCAAGTTTGGGCTGAAGAGCAATACGAGGCGCGTGACAAACGTGTCTTCATTGTCTTGTTCAAGTACAGAATAATAATGAAAAATATACTATTGTTTGAGTAAACTTTTTCTGGGTCCTCTGTGGTGAAAAGACCCCATCTTGACAATCATTGAAATCCATTAATCGAAACGGGCCATAAGTTAAGGTTGCCTGCAGTTTCTCCGATGTGTGGTCCAATTCAAATGCAGAGCTATTTTCTTCATTGAATTTCAAAGTCGTTCCGCGGCATTTACTCTGCTTTTGACCTGGACCCAAACCCTCATGAGCAGTCTGAGCTGCAGGCGGCAGGTGATTTGGATTCCGGGGCGTTGTCTTCTATTGCCAAGTTTCCTGTGTAAAGCCTAAACCTATTAATTCCACGGATATGAGAGCGCACTGTTCATCATCTTCTTCATTTCCCTCAGACTCAGAGGCGAGTCCCGGCTCGGACGGAGAGGGTCTGGCGGAGAGGACGTCCTGCTCTTTCGGTTCACCTGCAGAGCTGCCCTCCGGGGCCTGCGAGTCTCCCCCGGCCTCCATGGACGAGATCCAGGTGGAGCTGCAGTGCGCAGACCTCTGGAAGCGCTTCCACGACATCGGCACCGAGATGATCATCACTAAAGCTGGAAGGTAGGCCCCGGTGCATCCAGGGAAGAGCTGCTCCAGGCCGAAGCCCCCTGTTAGAGCTCCAGTCCTCAGTGTTCAGTAACAGGCCACGGAAATGGTCTCATTAACGTTGAGACAAAACTCTTTTTTTTTCTTTCTTTTTTTTTTTTTTCAATTATTTTGCAGAAGACGTCGCAGGGTTAGGGTTAGTGATTGATTGCGCGCGCATTCTTCTCGCTCAAAAACGCGGATAGGCCTATTTGTCTCCATGATACGCCTTCTCTCGTTCTTTGTTGTGTGTATTTGTTGTTATTTTAAACTAAGTGTTATGCGTAAACATAAGTGGCACTCGTGTCACAGTTTGAAAGTCAAATGGCTTTGTGTGTTTCTTCCATCTTTAAATTAAGTGAAACACGTTACAGCGTGACTCTCCGCCTCGTTAGTGCGGAGCCTAAATTGGCTTTAAATTGGTGAATCAGGTCATAAATAGAGCATCACCGGGTTTGCGCAGGCGGAGCGCGGCGGACGTGGAGCCGAGCGCATTTCACGGCTCGCTCTTAGAGGCTCATAAATCCAAAGGAAAGCAACTTTCTTTTCTCATTATCCAGGGCCCGATTTACGACCTCAGAATGAGGCAAGAAAACGCTGCGTTTGAAGAACAACACGAGGAATTAGGTCTGACCGTCTCTTACGCACAGGCTGTTCATAAGGTGACGTTTTCTCATGAAGGATGCTTAAAAGGAGGATCTGGTTGAAGGGTGCATTTTATCTGATTAAAGTGCAGAACATTGGGGAAATTGCATTTATGGCTGAATAAATACTTTTTATTTATTTATGTTTTAACCACCCAATTCACGTTGATGCTCAAGTTTGAGGAATCGAAAGGTGAATAGTTGCATTAGCTGCAGGTTTCTCATTAGTCTTGACTCTTACTTGAGTCTTAGGTGTTTTCTTCCTGACCTGTGAGCAGACGTTCTCTTTCAGCGCTGTGTAAATATGGCAGTGTTTACATCAGCCTCATGTTTGTTTTAATAAAAGAAGAAGAGTTCGCACCGACACTCAAATACACATTTTATAGATGGAAAAATATGAAGTTTATTTAGCTAACTGACATGTTTAAAATAGTAGCCAATTTGTTCTTGCTTTTAAATATTTTATTCAGAAAAAGACAACAAATGTTGTGACGAATCTTAATAAATAACCCTGCTTTCATAAGCTAATTGTTTCTTGGTGACCTGGATACAAAATCATCAGTTTTTCCAGTGACAACAAAACAAGAAAGTTAATTTAATTCTAAACATTTTACGATGTCATTGAAATGATCTATAAATTGTCTTATATTGTTTTATTTCTTTGTCAAAGCCATATGTACATAATGTTATTTGTTTAAAAATAGATGACATACACATTGATCCTTAAAATGTGCAGGATCCAAAAGGCCAGCGTAAAAATGATGAAAAAGATGCATAAATTCATAATTTTATTTATGTCTACAATAGAATATTTTGAAAGGAGTTATAATTTGTCACCATTTAGCTTAAACTCTGCATTTTGCTGTATGTTTAGGAGGATGTTTCCTGCCATGCGAGTCAAGATTGCCGGCCTGGACCCACATCAGCAGTACTACATCGCCATGGACATAGTTCCTGTGGATAATAAGAGATACAGGTTCGTCTACCCTCTTCTTATTCTTGTGAAACCACCATTCTCCAGTTTTCACGACTCAGTTACTCAGAAACTATTGCAAGCATGGTGGTGCTGGGAACGCCGAATAATTGTTCTCTAAGGAAAGACATGTGTCCACTCAAGTCTGAATATAGCCCAAATCTTCTGAGACCTGCTTAATAAATGCACAGCTGGGTTGTGTGAGTGTGCACAGTCATATCTACGTGAAGCGCTCTGCAAACTAGTCCTGCTGCAGATGGTTTTACAACTGGACTTTCCTGGCTGCTGTTCAAATGTCAGCTCACATTTTTAACCCACTTGGACGACGTATTCTTTTTAGCCTGTTCTTTTTTTAGTGATGTTTGATTTATTCGTTGATCCAACTTGTGAGTTTGGAAGGAGTGAAGACTATTTAAGAAAAATACCTTTAGGGCTACTATATTAATTGGAGTAAAACAAAAAATTATTATTGACTGTTGAATAATCCTCAGTTGTTATCCTGACCATACAGACTAGACAACACTGAAAGACGTCTTATAACTAACATGGTGGCATTGTTAAAACAGAATGACTGACACTGTCATTTTTGTCAATACACTATAATGTTTTTTAGATGCTTTGAGTCGGCATATTTATTTGATGAAATTTATTCAATTTCTTTTGTTTTCAAATTGTTTGACAAGTTGACCAATCAAAAAAATTAACAATTATAGACGCCTATTAAAATAGTTTGTTGCAGACCTAAAATTGGGACTGTTGCTATTCAACTGATCATTCAAATACAAAATGTATCTTTGAATGGACAATGTCCTCAAAAAGTCCTTAGAAATCCATGAATAGTCAGAAGGAAGAGCGCGCCAAAGATTGTGTGAATCATCATGACTCTTCTGAGGATGATCGCACTGGTCTGATAGAGGAAATAAAAGTATCTCATAAAAGAAGAGGAATTCATCTTTATGAACCTATGATTATTTATGTATGTATTGTAGGAGAAAGACATATTACCCTGATTTAGAGTGATGAAAATTAGCACCATTGACATGGCAACTAACAATTCAAAACTATATCTTTTAAATGTTCAAAGTGGCACCTATAAACATAAAACTGAAACCTTATGGCCTGAGAATTGAAACTCACACTGACAACACATGAAGCAGAACCAGAAAGGTTTTTATTTCCATTGTCAGTGAACAAAATTCAATTGTATAGACTATGTTAAATAAGATCAAATAAGCTGTACGCTAAATAAAACATGTGTAGAATAGAAATTAAATACAATACATATACAATGACCACAAGCTGAGAGCAATAGTGCAGACGTGCAGTGCAGGTGAAGTATTATGTACATGTTATAGTGACAGGTGTGATTAAGGCGGTTGGTGTTGATGAATTGTTCATGAGTCCAACGGCAGAAGTAAAGAAACTGTTCATGTGGCGAGACATAGCCTCCTGCCTGAGGGGAACAGTCCATGTCCAGGGTGAGAAGAGTCCAGACGTGCAGGTCCTGGAGAGACAGGAGGCTGCTCCGATCCCCTTCAGAGGACACAGTGCGCTGCAGTCTCTACAAGATGTTGGCCGTGATTTATCTCTCTGGATATGAGCTCTAATATTACAAGCTAGAGGCCGATATGAAAATGTATTTACCATCTATGGAGCAGAGCCAAATGCCTCCTCAAATCGGAAAACTCTGAACAGAGCACATGAGGGGAAAAGGAGAGCAAGAATACAACTGTAGTCATTTTTATTCAGTTTTGTTTTGCGGTGTCTACCACTGGCAATTAAAAGCCATCAAAAGCATTACATGTATATTTCACTTAGTGTTAAAAGCCAAATTTGAAAGGTTAAAAGTTTTATATAATGCGTGACAGGGAACAAAGGATTACACTTATTTTTGTGAAAAATGCAGTCTGAAAATAATAAACCAAAAGTTGTAAAATAAAAAGAAACAAAGTCAGCATTTCTCTGCACACTGAACATATTTTGTGTACACAGTTCACATTCTTGTTTATTAATGAGAGGATTTGAGACGAGCTCAGCAGACGCTCTGCTCCGCCGCCTCCTCAGTCTCCTGTCAGCTAACCACAGTGCCCTGCGCAGGGGCCACGGGGCCAAAAGATCTTGTAAAATTAAATAGGATTTTCTTCCTGGCTCAGGATCTCAGCACATGGTTTTAGAACTGATCTGGAGACTGTCATTGCACGGTTACTGTCCGAGTTCACAGTGAGGTCTGACGTGGTCGAGGTTTGGTTTACTTAGAGTTCATGTTACTGTGTTATTTAATATTACAGTGTATTGTTGACGTTCAGATTATTTGGTTCAAAATCTGGAGTCTTTCAAAAAGCATTAGAGAGCACTGAGAAACCACTCACCATTTTGAAACTATTGCACAATCATCCCTGAACTGGAAATCAAACTGCACATTTCACAACCATTAATGTGAACAGATGATAAAGTTACACAGATTAAACAAAATAAAAACCATCAAATAATATTGTAAAATTATACATTCTCAAAACTATCAAACAAGTCGTATTATAACGTATAAATTATAAACCAAACATAAATGTACTTTGGGATTACAATGCGCACACTTTCAGGTTTTGCCAACATAAAATTTAGTTGGAGCATAATAAAGTCTTAACGGCAACATCAAATACTGTAATGTGCAACACAAAAGCACAAAGAATCGACCTGCTGTTTGTGATTTCATCATGGCACATGCGCAAAAAATAAACCTCACTCTTCCTGATCAGAATCAGAACTGGAACAAGTTTTATTGCCCTTGTCAGTGAACAAAATTCACAAACTAGAAATGTGTTTTGACATAAAGTAAGGGACTTGTAAAAAGAAAATTAGGAAAACAGGAAATAAGATCAAATAATAATTTCAAATGGAATAAAAAGGCAGGTTTCTCTATTATATTCGTATGAGTTTGAAATGATTTAGCTTCTTTAGGCAAACGATATTTCTCTCTCCAAATTGAAGAGTAATCCAGTGCCCACATTTACTCTGCCGTCAAATCAGCGACAGCCCTGGTTTGGCTCCAGTGACTGTTGTCTGTCTGTTATGCATCTGATCAGTGTGTGTGTGTGTGTGTGTGTGTGTGTGTGTGTGTGTGTGTGTGTGTGTGTGTGTGTGTGTGTGTGTGTGTGTGTGTGTGTGTGTGTGTGTGTGTGTGTGTGTGTGTGTGTGTGTGTGTGTGTGTGTGTGTGTGTGTGTGTGTGTGTGTGTGTGTGTGTGTGTGTGTGTGTGTGTGTGTGTGTGTGTGTGTGTGTGTGTGCGTGTGCGTGTGCGTGTGCGTGTGTCCAGTCTGGTCCTGTCAGAGCGTCCCATAAAGTGCAGTGTGTGTTGATTGTGCTGGTGCCAGATGTGTGATTTATAAAAGATGAAAGTGTATGGCTTAATCAGATTTCCAGTCGTGTTTGGAGCTGAAGTTTCCTTGTTCCCTGCGTTCGTGAATGTGACTCTTAAACAGTGAAAAAAACAAAAACAAAAACGGGAAATCATACAGACACCAGTGATGTGTTCAGTGTTCTGTTTAGTCATAAAGATTTTTTCTTATTAGATTTGGAATAATTCTTTATAATAGTCTGGTCAGGAAGAGTGTTTTCTGATCTGATTGTGTGTACTGCTGTTCTTCTAATGTGTTGTAATGTGGAAATATGTTTTATAGTGTGGAAATATGTCTTATAATGTGGATTAGGACTGTACCTAATGATTATTTCAGTAGTCGACAAGTCAAGGATTATTTTTTCAATTTGTTGATAGTCAAACGATCGTGTCTGTTGTACATTGACACTTTTCAAATACATTTCAATCAATTGAAGGAAAATATCTATGAATAAACTGTACTGTTGATTCAATTCAGAAATAGTTGATTCCTTTTTGACATGTTGATTCAATAACACCACTGTCTTTATTATAAACATGACTGTATTGTCCAGATAACGATTGCAATTATTGTTTTATAGTCACGATTAGTCATGATCATTTGTTGCAGCCCTAATGTGGAAATATGTATCAATCCAGGGGTCAGTGTGTGTCTCATTCTTACTATTACAGTTTTACTACTGCAGTTTGAGCATATTAAATCTTTTCCCCCTCCCCCTTGACTTTATTGTTCCATGGCAAGTGCTTTGAAAACCACACATCACTGCACTCCTCCTCTTAATGCTTTAACAGAATCTGCAATCCTATCGTGCAGTTTATTTGATGCATTGCTAATTCTACAAAAGTCTGTAAATTAAGTTATGCGTTGCTTTTGTCCTTTGCGTAACAAGTTTATTATGATTTTGGTGCATGCGGCCCTCTTAATCAATGACAAAAAAAGGCAAAGCTGTAGGTTTGAAGCTGGGGGAGGATTCTCGCACAACCACTGCAGAAAGAACTTAAACCAGAACTAAATTCTAACATCTGCCCTTTCTGTCTCTCTTTCCTCCTGCGATTTGTCTCTTGGATAAAAGCGATTTGCCACATTTCTTACTGTTCGTACAGCACTTTGCAGCCTTTACATTTGTAAATAATGTTGACCATGATCTCATTTGGCAAGGCAAGTTTATTTGTAGAGCTCAATTCGTACATAAAATGCTTTGTAAAACAGGAAAGGATCCATTAAAACGACAACACAACCTGAGAAAAACCTAAATAATCATTAAAACATTTACAGATGTGCAGTTTTGAATGTTAAACTTCACCAAAACACTGAAACACTACTTTCAGATATGACTACAACTGTTTCTACATACTTTAATACTCTTCATAGTGCAAAGATCATTTCAGTATCGGTTCTGAGGCTGCTCTAACTCGCTCAGTCGTCTCACTTTCGCTCTCCTCTCTCCCGCTGTGTTATGGGTGGGGCGCCACATTATCCTCAGCATCATCAAATATTATGACTCTTTCTCATTCAGACTGTGCAGCTGCGCGTGACTGCATGTGGCACGCTTTATGTTGCTCTTGTTAGAAATTTCAAGCGCAATAAAATACACATGAGTCTGAAAAAGCAGCGTTGTGGTCACGCAGCCCAATTTTGTGGCAAAGTTAAAAAACAAAAGGCCTCGGTTGATAATAAAAGTTTAACCCTGCTCTGCCTTCGCTTTGCACAAAGTTACTTGACACACGCTTGTTTGAAAGTTTTGAGCTTGATTGCAGTAGACTGAGTTATGATTAAATTAAAATTTGTGGCGTAAATTAAATCAGAGTAGTTATAAAGCAATTTTCACCGAAGATGAAGACATGAATTATGAATTGTTATAAATCACTCATCAGTCAGCAAAATTGGGCAACAAAAATGAATATCTGTCTTTTGTTTTTGCAATATCTGGATGAAGATATTTTCACAAAAAAATCAGGAAGGTGCAGTGCTAAAATCTGTCTGTAAATGTCTTGGTTTAAGTTCAAATCAAGCAGAAAACATAAAGGAACAATCAAATTAACGACAAAAGTGCAGAAATGTCACTTTATACTCTTGTTTGGAAGTTACACTAAATGTTTCTGTCTCTTTTGGTGTTCAGTTTAATATGTTTAGATGTACACGATATACTTGATTGAGACAACAGTTGAGATATTGTCAAGTTTTAAAAAATAAATCTCATTTCCACAGCTGACACTGTTCAAATGAATTCTCAGTCAAACCAAACCTAAGTAGCTACAATTTACTGTCTGAGTATTCAGTATTTTAGTTTCTGTGTCGTTTTTATGAGCACTGTGTGTTTATTTGTTTGTTTTTATTGTTTACTGCGCAGCACTTTGGAAATGTTTCAGTTTATTCAACATGCTATAAAGAGTGGATGAATTATGAGTTATTATGAACTGTTGTCAAAGTTTGGTTCATTGGTGGAAAGTAATAAAGTACACTGATAAAAGTACTGTACTAAAAAATACTGTAAGTAAAATGTGTTGATATCTGTAGTTTAATTAAATACATTTTACTGTGGATACTTTCTAATTTTGCTTCATTCCATTTCAAAGCATGTATCATTACTTTCTACTTCTCTATATTTTTAAAAGGTTTAAAAAGTAAAAAGTACTTTTCTTTGCTGTTTGAGACCGCCTGAAATGACAGAAGGTCTTATTTCAGTTTGGGTTAATGTCCCAACTTTGATAAAAACAGAAAAAATAAATACAACTGGACAAATCAGGAAATCAATTCAGTTGTTTCTGATGAACAAATATCAGAAACATTTTTCACTAACGTCTCAGCTTTTACAGCGTCTTCCAGATAGTTGAATCTGTCTGAAATTCTTTTACTATGTACTCTAAAAGTTGCTGTTGTGTTAAACGTGTTCCTGTCTTCCTTCAGATACGTGTACCACAGCTCCAAGTGGATGGTGGCTGGAAACGCAGACTCTCCGGTGCCCCCTAGAGTCTACATCCACCCCGACTCCCTGGCCTCGGGCGACACCTGGATGAGACAAGTGGTCAGCTTCGACAAACTCAAACTCACCAACAACGAGCTGGACGACCAAGGACATGTAAGAACACTTCTGCGACTGTGTGGTCCCATTACAGCACGACATAGTGACGTTTTGATGCTGAGCCCAAACCACAGAGGCGTCGGTTTGAGTAAAAGCAGTGTCTGCTTTATTGAAATGTGTTTTGATTTCTTTAGTGGCTTTGTGTGAACCAGGGCTCTTTCTAGCTTTGTGGGGGCCTTGTGCAAGATAATGTGTGGGGGCCCTTAGTTTTGCCATTAATAATGGTCTGTGAAGAGAATTATTTGGATATCTTGCCTTTTAATGGTTATGACAGAGAGACATGAGGTAAATGTTGCATTCACAGTCGTTTATTACAACAGCTGAGGAAAAGAAACAAATCATTATTATTATATCATATTGACTAAACATAATTTGTCAGTATTTTTTTGGAGTATCCTGGTAACAATATTCAGACAATGTTATGCCAATTCTATATAAATGTGTTAAACTTATAAATGTGTTTAAACTTATTGGTTATAAGTTTAAATCTGGGTTCCACCATCAGAACCAGAAGTAAGAATTTAAATGTGGCGACCAAGTTTCTATCTTTAATCAACCCTTTGGCACTTTGTTAATATCCACAAGTAATCATTTTCAGGCGCGTGCTCATGCGACCACCCCAAGCACAACCAATCAACCAGCTTTCAGCTCTTACTTCTGCGTTGACGAGACATAAAATACTTCAGTAGTAGATGCAGAGTACTACAGAGTGTCTTGTAAAAGCAATACTTTTTGTCCCTAAGTCCTACTTTTACAAGAGGAGTAAAAATACTCAGTTACAAAAAAGGCAAGTTTTTGAAATTATTCAGAAAAGCGCAGAAATATCCCCATACCTTCAGTTGAGTTTACATTGTCACTTGTCACTTTTTCCCCCCTTTTTTTAACTTTACAGCAGGCCTTTTTGTAGCTCTTTTTCACTGCAAACAATATACTTGATATTTAAATATTGCACGTGTTCAAAACATTCACGATATTATCTAAAGTTACTCACCTTTAGTATTTACTCACACATGGCCCAGAAACAGATTAGGCAACTCGAGGGAAAGATTTTTGCACAGTTTAAAATATTGCATCATAATAATAGTCTGATGTTATTGCAGCACAAAGTTTATGTTAATATATGTACAAGTTCAAAAAGGTAAACATATTCCCACGTTCCCAAGGTTAGTTTTTGTGATAAGTTCGTGAATAACTGTCAGGCGAGCCTCTGTCGTTCTGCCAGGCTTTGCTGCGGCTCTAAAATGAACGCTCTGTAATGAACACATCCAGAACATTCAGATCCCATAAAAAAGTCAAATCTTAATTTTGTCAAATTAAAATCATCAAATCATCAGCGCCTCGGGATGAGCTGCTCCACTGAGCAGAAAAGCTTTCTGATTTACAGTTTGTATCCAGTACGAAAGAGACGAACTGAAATGACTTCTTTTGGCTTTGGGTTTCTTTAAATATATGATGTGGCTTTGAAAGGTGAAAGGTTTTACTGTAAGGCTCCAAGTTTGACCGCAAATTTAGATTTTACAAGGACCTTATGTTTAGAAATATATGAGTCACTTTTTAGTACTCTATATTTCAGTTGTAAATATTATCATGAGAAAAAGAATTATGATTTGATTCTGTACAATAATTTGACTTCTGCTCTGTTGATGAGATTGCCTTTTCTCTTTTGTTTTTACACATCTGGCTGGATGTTTTGTCAGGCCATATAGAACTGAATTCAGATTTTCTTGTGGAGCGTCAGTGCCTCCTCGCTGTGGTGTAACAAAATGTCTCCATCAGAAACAGCAGCGGGTCGTGAATCACCCACAAACAACGAGACGCCTGTCTTAGAGGGAGATTTACTGCACCGCACCAAACATGGTCAGATCTACACTTTCTAATCTTATACGCAGAAATATTTTTAGATTTGTCTCGCTGCGCACTGACAAGGTCATAACTGTTGACTTTGTTTACTTGTTGACAGAATGAAAAGCGTTCTAAATTCCAAAATAGAATGAAGTAGAACATAGTGTGATTTCGACAAGTTAGAAATAGCCTGAGAATATCACAAAATATACAAAAGAAGAGGCAGGCAAATGAAAACCAGCTCGAGCCCGGTGCAAGACAATTCAATTTTACATTATCTGTTTAAGAAATAGTAAATAATGATACTTGGCCTATCTGATGAAGATACATTTTTAGTTTTTTTTTTTTTTTCTGATAGTTTTTTTGTTTTATCTACATATTTATTACATACTTTACCATAAATAATACTTTTTGTGAAGCTCAAATACAATTTTAAGGCTAAATAATAGTCTTTTTTCAATTTTTTGTAATAGAAAAGCAAACTAACTGACATGTCTATCTCGGAAACTCAAAATTGTTGCTTCTTTTTTGTCATAAAGAATTAAAACCATTAGTATTTATATCTGATGTTAGTTTACTATTGAAAAGCTTTCATGGTCTGCTTTGTTTTGCCTCCAGTTGTTTGATGACACAGACAAAATGAATTAAGTCTCTTTTGCTTTGAAATCAATAATTAAGTAAGTACAAAACCAAAATGAGCTAAACATAATAACTTTTCATCAATGAGTCCTTGTGGAGGTTAAAAATAAAGCCTTAGCGTATCCTATAGCATCTGTGTTAATGCTCTTTTCTTATTGTTTTCAGACCACAAACACATTTTGCAGAGATAAATGACATTTCATCCTCCAGCCACATCCCATTGTCTCCTTTGAGCTGCTTTACTCTGTCATCTTTCTCTGGGAAAAGCTTATAAAATGCAAAAGAAGTATTTTTATTGCCGCTTTGTACTAAATGAGCCATTGCACTTCATGTTATTATGCCAGTAACGTCTTCAGCACATCTCAAGGCTGTGATTTAGAAAACATGTTTCAAAATTCTCTTTAAAAATGTAGATCATTTCAAATTATGTATTTTACTGACAGAATTGTAGCTCAGTCAGAGTTCGGTTAGTTACAGTAATTTGTGGATGTTTAGAGTGGCTGTGCAGTGAATTTGAACATTTTCTCATTTGTTTTTTGTCTTTGCCACATTAGTTTGCCCCTTTCACACAATATTCCTATCAAAACCTGCGCAAATGAATTACAGAATGAACTGCATTAGTCACAGATTTAACGGTTTACATGACATTTCATTAATCTGAGAGCTCAAGAAAGATAACAATCAGATTTTTGGTGTGTGAACATAGCCATTCTTAGTATACATAGTACATAGTCATTCTTTTGTTGAGCAAGATACTTCACCCTCCTTTTCTCTTGCCTTCTCTAAACAAAAAAAAAGTCAAATGACATCAAATAAAAGGTTACTATAAGAGTCTTCAGATACATTTTTTATTAAGGTTGCAACATGACGATTAAAAAAAAAAAAACAGGAAAGTCCCATTGAGATTACTAATCTCTTTTTCAAGGTAGTCCAGGCCCAGACGGCAGCACAAATTATACATTCACATAAATTTAGACAATTTAGACGATCAGACTATTATTTTTCTAACCAAAAAATCTAGTGTCTGTCCCCTTGATTAAACGATTAGCTGTTTAGATCAGTGTTTTGAGTTGTGACACACTTTTTTTTTACTTCCCACGGCACACAACCTGCTAAAGCATTACCAAGTCAGACGTTTTAGGTTAAAATGTGGCAAACAATGTCCGTGACAATGTCTGGTTCGTTAAAGCTGGCGATGGTGATTGTTTTTCTTCCTTTTTTGGAACAGAAGTTTGCCAGGACACTGCAAAAGGGTAAATTGTTCTAATGGAGTTTATTCAGAGACAAAATGGGATAATCACCCAAAACATGAATTTTACATGATACCCGTGTCCTGTGGCTGTAACTCCTTCTCTGAGTCATAAAATATGCAGTTGTGATTAATCAATTAACTTATTTCAGCCCTAATCTTTATGCTAATATCTGCTTTTATTCAGGTGTAACATCAGTATTAGGATGTTGTTTTCTGTTTTCAGGTTACTGTTCGAAGTACTTTTGAACAGCTGTACACGACTGACAAAAATAAATAAGATAATAGTATTTGAGTGTGAACATTCAGCTGCTCTGTGTTCTGTTGTTGAGTGACCTCAGACACGTGAAGCCCCCTCTCGCTCTCCTCTGGGGCAGTCGTGTTACTGCGGCGTTTCCCTTCAGTTCTAACCTCTGTCCCGATCTGTTTTTGTGAGTGATGTGACAAGTTCTCAGGTTCAGAGGGAGAAACGTTCAAAAAGCAACAGAAAAGGAGGCAGTGCATTCGAGTAAATCCAGTTCAGACATACATCGCTCTTTATTTCATATACTATTGATTCTTGAGGTGGATTTCTTTTTAAATATTTTACACATACACTACAATGTTAATTAGATAACACACTTTAGAAAAAAATACTAATAGGGAGCTGTAAAACTGTGAAAATGTTTGTCTTTGCTGCAGTTGCATTTACAATTTCTGTTTCATAATCCTCACTTTCTGCACTTCTCATCCGTGATTTAGTCGTAAACCTATTTTTGATGTGATTGTTTTGGTTTTGTTTCATTATTTTTAGCTGATTGAATTCCACTCTTCCGGTTTCAGAAACATAATTACTGTTATGAAATTCCTAGCGTGTTACATGGACATCTGTTCTCAGTAACCCTCTCTGAGATTTGAAATGCAGAATATTTGTGAGTGTTCCTGATACTCGGAGTCGGAGCTGTGATGGTGGGGCAGTGTGGGGTGTTTGGCTCTGGGGAGGTTTTCTCACCCTTACTCTAATCAGGACCAGACCTGGGCCTGAGGCGGGACCGGCCCGACTGACGCCTGGACTACACTGCAAAATAATCCTGCGTCATACAATGTGAACTCACCTCGTGTTCAGAGCTTTGATAGTGTCTCTGATGTTCATTAATGCTACATGCCATTCAGCAGCACCGCAGTATATTAAAAAGCTCAGTGGTCTAGGGTTACATTTGTACCCGGCTTTATACTTGAGATGTTATTTATCCTGCGTGCAAATCCTTTTTGTGATACTGATCCTGATGTGGAGCTAATTGATGTTACCTAAAACATCACACTGCCAATAAAACAAGATTGCACTGAAATAGTTGCCAGTATAGTTTGAATAATGAGCATTTTAGATTACTTATTACGATCCTTAACAATGTTCAAATTCTGTTTTCAAACTAACGATATGATAAGTGAGCACTAAAGATCATCGCTGACGTCCCGTTTGTTTCCCTCAGATCATCCTGCACTCGATGCACAAGTACCAGCCTCGTGTCCATGTGATCAGGAAAGACTTCAGCAGTGAACTGTCCCCCAACAAACCCGTCCCGACCGGGGAAGGAGTCAAGACCTTCAGCTTCCCTGAGACCGTCTTCACCACTGTCACTGCCTACCAGAACCAACAGGTACTCAGGCCATTATATGCCACATAAGAGCTCTTATAATTGTATTATAATAAAAAAAACATTGTCTTTGTGCTTAGATCACCAGACTAAAGATTGACCGTAACCCTTTTGCCAAAGGATTCAGGGACTCTGGGAGGAACAGGTGAGTGACATCTAACTGTGAAAAATAATTCAGAAGTTGATTGAATTCCAGAAAAAAAACATGTTTTATTTACAAATTATATATTTAATTAAAACAATAGTATTTTTGCCCGGACTCTCACAGATGGGAATTACTTTCTAGATAGATGGACATAATTGTTAATTCAAGACAGAAGATGTTCATTTTAATTATTATGAATATTATGCTATTATTGTGCTCCTGAAATGAATCATATGGGCACTTTGATACTTATTTAGATATTTTCAAAGTTGTATAATTTTTTAATAACATTTCCCCAATCAAAGAAGCACATGTAGTGAAAACATTTTTACTGACAGTTTTACTAGCAGTTTTACTAGCATAATTATGTTTTTGGTGTTTGTGTGTGTGTGTGTGTGTGTGTGCGTGCGTGCGTGCGTGTGTGTGTATTTTGTTTTTGTTTCTCCTTCTTATGTGTAGTGCTGACACAGAACGTGAGCTTTCCTCTTGGCTGTAGCGGTCTCTGTCGTCTAATTTAGTGCCTGTACATACCTGTTGTATTGCCCTGTCTACACCGATGTCCATAGTCCTGGTGATTGTGCAGGAGAAGTGCAGACCCTCCACACGAGCGCTGGCCCCTCATCTGGACCACATTATTGGCACGCAGATATTCGAGACATCTTTTTTCATTTTTCAAACAATAGGCGACTGATTTATGAACTGGCATAAGAGTTTTATTGGCAAAAAGATGGAGAGAGGAGTGAGCTATGTGTCCAGGGCCATCCTCACACATCACAGTGTCTTATTCTCAGTTTTATGAGGAAGAGAAAATGTAATCAATTTCAGGCACTTCTGCAATGTGAGAAAGATTACTGGGCACAATTCAATAATAATAACTTAATAATACATTCACAAAAGCAGAATATGAACAAAGTGATTCAAACAACTCATAATAATACATAAAATAAAATGGAAAAAATGTATGGTGAAATGATGTTGTTCTTGTAAGTTGTTGACATTATATATGACATTAAATTATACTTACATTAATTATCAAATATATCAACTAATCTGTAGTTATATCAAAGTCTATATTGAATAATACCAACATAATAAAAACAAAGTAGACCAACTGTATATTTGTACATTCTAAATATGAAACGAGAGCCTTTTAGTCTCAAAATGTAAAGACATATTATATTTATGCTCAATTTGACCATAAAATATATTACTACTGCATGTGAGAAAATAACCAAATATAAAATTAATGGCAAAGTGTGAATGGAGCCAATCTGCCGAGGAACATGAGCAGCTAATTCCACATTTAAGGGGAAATCCTGAATCAATCCAAAGGGCAAACCAATAATTGTCACATTAAGAACCCACCAGTTTCCTTTTGGGAGTTTCCAGTCTCTTAATATGGTCCTGTTTGCGGCTGGCCCGTGTCGTATGAATGGGCGCAGTGATCTGGATGGGCCCTCTCGATTAGTACACCCCACTAACGAGCTGCCACGGCCCAAAAATAACACGGCGCAGGGGTGTCGGGACCATGGTTTCCTCGGGACACTGGAGTAAATCAGACAGGAAGCACAGCGAACTACAGATTTGAGATGAAACGTCACCCAGATTTATGTCCTCAATAAAAACATGCCCCTTTTAATGGCTCTAGTTTCCTCTGAGCAGGAGAACAGTTTCTGCTCCTGCCGTTCCAGTCTGGACCTCTCCAAACTCACAAACTGACTTTAGCTTTCACATCTTAAGACTGTTCAGCAAAATGAGAAATAGGCTGCTTTATTATCTGCTGAGAAATCCCAGTGTGAGCCCTGTGTGACAAAGTATTCTCCTTTGAATGATAAAATATGCTTAGTACTTGAAAGCAGGAAGTATAATAAGATTATTATTAATAGACTTTTACCTCACCATAGTCACTTACTGTATATAACAATACACTTAAGCCACTTTAGCTACCATTTTTACTGTAAATAAGAGTGTGTACTTTATACTTTATATTGTATTTTTTATGACCATGTTTATTTATCCTATTTTTATTGCATGCGCCTATTTCATTCATTTCTGTCCTAAACTGTGTGTTGCAACAGTGGAATTTCCCCATTGTGGGACAAATAAAGGATCTCTTATCTTATCTTATCTTATCTTATCTTAAGATTACTGGCTTCTATGGGGATTGAATCAAACAATAAAATAAATGGGAAGTTGTACAGTATTTTGTACGTAAAGGTCCTTCTTCACGCAATTTTACTATGAGTTTACATTTTGAAATAACAGTACTTTTGAGCAAGTTTACATTTACTTTTGTTTGAGTTTTTAAAAATAAATGATAAATTCTTTTGTTTTTAGGACTGGGTTAGAAGCCATTATGGAGACATATGCTTTCTGGAGACCTCCTGTTCGGACCCTTACGTTTGAGGACTTCACCAACATGCAGAAGCAGCAAGGTTTGACTCATCTATTCATTTCTATTGGGGGGTGGTAAAAGTACTGCATATCATTAAATGAGTAAAAATACAGATATTCTTGGTCAAATATTACTCCAGTGCCACTCCAAAAGTAAAAGCAGGTCAATCAAATGATTACTTAAGTTAAGGTACTGAAGTATTTGCTACAGGAGATAAATTGAAAGTACATCTTATGAACCATTTTGATTAAGTGCTGCGGGTATTCACATTGTGGCCATGAAAATATAGAAAAGACAAGGTGCTTTTTTGGTAAAATGACTATTTTCACTAATGAAAACCATATTTGGTTAGAATGAGTAAACTATATATTTATTATATATTTATAATTACCCCTAAAATAGATTAAGGCAAGTCACAACAACCAGCCTGTCTGCATCATATCACTCACTGCCCCACAGGAGGAAAACTTTCTTTTCGTGAGTCTGTGACAGTAATGACAATAATACTGTGGTACATCTGCACACCTCTGCAGATGTATTAAAGCTGCATCGTGAAGCTTTAAATGAGACAAAAGACAGAGAAAAAAGTAGCAAGTATTTTCAAAAATGTGGTGAAAAATCTTTCAGACAGAAATACAACTCAAGTAACGTGCAGACACTGAAACAGTTCTTAAAGTAAATGCACTTACTGACCACCTCCTGCTCTCTCTAGACTTCACATGCAGTGTATTATTTATCTGTACAGGTTTGGGCATAAAATGGTTAGATCTTGAAGAACTTGCTTCTGAGCATAAACCAGCGTTGAAGCCAGCGTTTTGTGCCAGGAAATCTAAAAATAGTGAATATTGTAAACTGGCTTCAGACAGAACTCTCTGCTTACAGTTTCAAAGGAATAACGTGCCCTCTTGAACTGTTATCCCCAGCGCCTTTCAGATCTCTATTTTATAAGCCTTATATTTTTGAGCCGTCCTTTACAATAACCCATAAAACAAATCCAGTTTTTGAATTTTGAAATGTGTTTGAAATTATCAAAGTAGAAAAGAATGGTTTGGGCTCGACCTTGCAGCTCATATCCCAGGCTGAACTTGCTGCATACTTTCCCTGTGTATCTCACCACACTGCATCAGCCGCTGGTGTCCTTCATGTGAGCCTGGACTGAGCGCTGAACTTTTCCCCTCCCTCAAAGATGTAGAAAAAAAAGTACATAGTTAAACAAGAGCAATGGATTTTGAATGACTCAGTGACACAGGTCAGTCATTCTCCCTCTGGGCTTTTCAGAGGGACAAACCCACAGCATAAAGAGAAATGGATCAGATTAGTATATTTTGGTCAAATGTTTTCATCACAAACAGCTAGATGATATTTAAAAAACAATAATTGAGTAATAATAATTGAGAAACTACTGATGTCATAAGAGTTATAAGCAACACAATGGTATAGTTAAAAAAAATTGGTGATCAGAAGTGTTATCAATAACTGTGGCCAGTAGTAGTAGTATAAATGAAATAAATATGTCAGTGCATATAATAAAATGGTAAATTATCTTGATCCTGAACTTTTTTTTTTCTATTATGTCCTTATACAGGACAGGAGATGACATCACACATCTGTCTCTCTCTTTTCTGACTACAGTTTCTTTCCATCCTCCGCCCTGCCGTCCTCATAGACAGAGCAGAACAATATTATCGAATGCATATGGTTCGAAATCAGAAAGCCAACCAAGCCCTGGATTATTTAGTTATGCCTCTTTCTTCTGATTCCTCGTTCAAAGTGATTTTTTGTTGCAGCGAGTGGAACCAGCCAAATTCTCATTAATGGAGAAGTATGGGCCTGATATTCCATAGCTATCGTTTCACTTTGAAAAGCTGTGACTTGTATTCCACATGCCAGCAAGTGTTTTCATGATCTGGATTTCAGTCATATTAGGAATAGCAGTAAACTGAAAAGACATTTATAGCTAAATAATTCCTGACCAGAAAGCAGGATTTCTTGGCTAGCGGCTGTACAAAACAGAACGTTATTGGATTTGGTTTGGAATTTATATTATATATGATAAGAAAACTCAACTGCATTTATTTCAGAGCAGTTCAAAATTAAAACAAATCACTGGAACGGTCATTCTTGAACCAGGCCAGACTATTCTGCTAGAGTCTGCAGAGTCAGAGATGTGAAAATAATACTAATACCTCCCCACTGAGAAAAACGGTTTGTTTCCTGCTGTCCTCCACAGGAAGGTCAAAGGTCAGACTGATACCTATGGGGATTTGTGTCAGTTTTCAGTGTTATTTTCAGTGAAAAATGAAAATAACATTTTACAAATTGTTATGGTAGTGGAATTTTTCTGTTTTCTGGTTTGTTTGTTTTTTGGAGCTTGCACAAATAAATAAATGTATTAATGATAAGACATGTGTTTCTCTACAGGAGGCAGCACTGGCACCTCTCCCACCACGTCCAGCACAGGGACCCCATCTCCTTCGGGTGCTGCTCACCTTTTGTCTCCTTCCTGCTCCCCTCCGGCCTTTCATCTCGCCCCCAACTCCTTTAACGTGGGCTGCAGGGAGAGCCAGCTGTGTAACCTGGGCCTGACTGAGTACCCCGCCTGTGCCCGCAGTAACATGGCAGCGCTGCAGGGCTATGGAGGTCTGGCTGACAGTTCCTATGGACGCCTCCAGGCTGCAGGGGGCGCTGTAGCATCTGCCCAGCCCTCTGACTCCTTCCTGCCCCAGAGGACTTCCTCCCTGATTGCTGCTGGGATGCAGGGCAGCTCTCATGGCTCTCTGCCCGGGGCCAGTGGAGGAGGAGGAGGCGGGGGTAAGATGGATGCTTACAGCGGTCAGTTCTCTCAGCTGCAGTACGTGATGCAGGCAGGAAGTGGCTCCAGCGCAGCGCCCTCTTCCTCTTCAGGATCTTCCTCTTCCTCAGCTCATATGTTCAGTGGAGGCCACCACCACGTCCAGCAGGGCTCTTATAACGCCTTTTCTCTACATAACCCTTACAACCTGTACGGATACAACTTCCCCAGCTCCCCGCGCCTCGCTGCCAGCCCAGAGAAACCACAGGGGGGCCTGCTGTGCTCCTCCTCACCTGCAGGGGCCTTTGCTGAGCGCCAGTACCTGTCCAATGGCAGCATGGACTCCATGCACATGATCGGGAACCCCTCAGCAGGACAACAGGGCAGCAGCTCCTGTGACGGCCGTCAGTACAGCTCCACCTCCCAAATGTCCATGCACATGGTCTAAGCCTTAATCTCTGATCTCTGGACCTGAGCTGTGTGAAGTACAGCGGAGCAAGGAGAATTCTGTCATCTCAAGACACTTAAAGTTAACAAGATGGATTCAAAGTATTATTTAAATATCTTCTTAACAGTAAAACTGGAAAAACCTCCAGATTCTGATATTACAGACAATGCATCAGTATTATCAAACAGATCTGTGCAATAGCATTAAAGCTCAACTGGAAATGCAGTATTCATCTTCACTGTGATTGACTTAACATAGCACTTGTGCAGCTTTGGCAGAGGTCCGTGTGAAAGCTCACTGCCTCAGAGACACACAGAAGAGGACAGATACTTTCAGACGCTCCTCTCGATCCTTAAACAGGGTAAACTGAAGTGTACAGTGAACAGGACTCAGATCAACACTCTCCTCATGGACTGGAATGACTTCACTATTTTTGAGTGGATAATGTTTCTAAGCATATCTATATATAAGGTGGCGAATGCAATCATAACATAAGCTTAAAAGTTGTTGTGTGAAAAATTATGAAAAAGCAATAACAGAGTATTAAGTATGTTTGGTGTGCCGTAGAGAAGTATTTAAGAGCTGATTTTACAGGGCAATCTGTTACAAATCTGTGTGAAAAACCTTTTTTGAGGCATTTTGAAAAAATGTAAATACTGGTGCCAAGCACATAAAAGCTCAATAAACATTCGATTCATGTGAGATGGTTTTCATTTGTTGGTCTGAACTAGAGTTGGGCTTTTTGCTTTATGCATTCTGCACTTCAAAAGAACAGGATTATTAGTCAGAGGGGAGACTAGATCCACACTAATGAGTTGTCAATAGTGTGAAGAAATTGACCAGAAAAGTTTTTTAAAGTTTTGTGAACTCTTTCAGTCGACAGCATTGTCAAAGCTAAAAGTGCATATGACAGGTTAAACTATTTATTTCCCTTTAAGATTCAGCAGAATAATATTTAAGATTGTACTAAAAATCGTACTTAGTTTTCTAATGAACACAATAGTAATTGTTTGAGATATATGAATTTGATAAATAAATGTTAAAACTGTCAAAATAAATGTTCCATCTGCATAAATTGTCCCTTTAGATGGATTTTTAAAATATTCATTGCCGAGGAATTTGTTTATAGAATTAAGACTAAACTAAACCCGATGTTTTCCACAGGTTTTGCCCCACTAAATAAAGTAATAATTAGAAAAACTTGCAAACCTGTCATATACATTTTGTTATTTTTGTGAAGATGTCTCAATTCTCATACATCTTAAAGTACACATCTTCTGCTACACTGACTTTTTTTAGCTTTTAACCATGTTCTAACAATGTTCCGTCATCAAAAACATACCTGAAGTTGCATTCAGTTCCATTCACGCTGTTTTGAGGAATATTTATCAGAAAATCCTCCCCCCTCTGAGCATCAAGCACACTTCCTGCGAACTCCTTCTGTCTGGGACGTATATTCGGATCATCTACATCACTTATCCAAGAATATTTCGCAGTTTTTAGTCCTTAAATCATCACTAAACTCATTCTGAGCATTTCTGCCATCTAAACACGATAACTGCTGCATCAAATCCGCATCATAACGTCTTTTCAGCACTAACTTCACTTGATTGTATATTGCGCTGGCGCCATCTGCTGGCTGGATGCACTCAGTAAGTGTAATTTCACTTACTGAGTGTGACTAACACACAGGTCATAGAATTATTATTATTTTTTTCCCCTTTTGTTTTAACATGAGGTGGTAATTTACCACCTCAGCAATATGAAAAAGTTGAATATTCTTCCTTTAAAGCCAAGGAGCTACAATATGATAAGAAGTAAGAGTTAGTTTTACATGTATCAATTTGTTTGTATTAACACCAAAATGTATGTTTGGAATATAGTGTAGTACAAAAGTTAGAAAAGAAATAATATAGTTCCGATCAAAGGTTTGAGACCAGTTGAATAAATGTCAAAAGTCACATTTTGCATGGTTGGATCTTAACAAGGTTCTAAGTAAAGCTTCAATAAGCAACAAGAAATGGGAGTGAGACAAAAAAAATTAATAAACATTTTATTGAAAACAACAATTAACAATTAAGATGAAATAGTCTGTTTTGCAGTTGATCCAAAGTTTACGACTACACCACAAAAAACAACACCGGAATCCCCTCCAAATATAAATCACAGTCCCAAACATGAACTCAGTAATGAGTAGTGCCACAGTTATTGTTGATCACTTCAAAAATTCATTGTGGCATGTTGGATGCAAGTGTTTCCAGGAGGTGAGAAGGAACATTTCTCCAAGTGGTGAAGACGGCCTCATGAAGGGCATCTACTGTCTGGAACTGTTGTCCATTTTTGTAAACTTTACTTTCCATCCAGCCCCAAAATCCAACTGGGAATTTAGGGGAGCACGCAGGATGGCCCAAAGAGTGATGTTATTTTCTTGGAAGAAGTCCTTTGTCCTGCAGACTTTGTGAACTGTAGAGTTGTCCTGTTGAAAAACCCAGTGTTTACCACAGACGAGGGCCTTCAGTCCTGAAGGATGCTCTCTGCAACATCTGCACAGAGCCAGCGGGCGTTTGACGCCCTGCACCACCTGGGGCTCCATTGTTCGGCTCCATTGTCTTCTGATGGTTATTGGGTTGCCGTCGGCACCAGGAATGGCCTTAAATTGTGTTTAAATCCTCAGATCCTGACATTTTTTTGGGTCTTCCATTTGACCTTTTTGTTCCATAACCCTCAGGATATTTTAAGAAATTCAAAATCACTGTCTTACCATCTCAGCAGCAATGGGCATAATGTGAGAGGCCCTGCTTATGCAGCTCAACAACCCAACCACGTTCAATAAGAGTTATTTATTTTTTATTTTTTTGCCTTTGCCATCAGAACGTCATGGCACTGTGAATCCCTAACAGAAAATGATACAAAATCCACATTTTAGCACAGATTTGGGCTTTTAAAGGCATGTGGTACTAAACTTTTGATCAGCTGCAGAACGGACTATTTCAGTTTAATTGTTGTTTTCAATAAAATATTTACGCCAACTTTTTTTTGTCTCACTCCCATTTCTTGTTGCATGTTGAAGCTCTACTTGTAACGATCCATGCAAAATATGACTTTTGCCATTTGTTCAACTGGTCTTAAACTTTTGATCTGCCACTGTCATTGATTTATATTCCATTGCTTCGGTGGTGGTCTGCTTTTATTTCTGACATTGGATTATAGATGAGGGACTTAACGCCAGTCAGCCCAAAGCCTCGTGGTCACAATAACAGCATTGACATGATTATTAATGAAACTGGAGAGTGATGTGTTCTTATAAAAGACACATCTGCTTCAGTCCACGGACTTCAAACACTGATGCAACACATACATCATCAACCAGTGGACCCAACAAAAAGACCCTTTCCCTTCACTGCTGGTTTCGTTTTATCCAAAAAGTCAACTTCTTGAGCCAATTGCACTCAGCCAAAGAGGGTAGACCTGTTGCACCTGTTTGATGAAATACAGAATCGCTCTATAATCACTCAAACGCAGAACTCAAACTCTTTTCTAGTTGCCCTTGTTAGCTCTATCCCGGGCCAATCAGCCTCCATTACACGCATGTCTTGTGAGCAGCCTTCCCAATCATTTTCTATCATGCACACAGCTCCGGCCATGAAATATCATATCTGAAGCGTCATCAGTGAGCACACAGAGGAGACGCAGAGCCACTATTAGAAACACCTGTTTTCCCTTTGACTTCAAGTAATGAGCCGGTGATGCCCTGGAGAGAAGCATATGATTTCATAATTTGGCCGCAGTCCACCAATCTAGACATTTTTTCCTCAAGAATTATTTGTGTAATTTAACCTAATACAGCACTGTTCAATAGTCATTTTGTTTTGTTTTTTTTGTTTTTTTTAAAGGAAAGTTGACCAAAGTGTGTGTCTTCAGTTGTCTGTTTCTTTCGCTAAATAAAATGCAGATTTGACAGATTTTTACTCCAGATGACAAGAAGAAGAACAACAACAACAACAACAAAGTTTCTTGAGCTCTGCAGTACAGCTTGTCATCCACTAAGATGGCAAGCACTGTCACTGCACCACTGTCACCTCAAACAATATAATGCCCAACAACACACACATTTACAAGTAAAAACTTGTTACCACTTTATAATAACTACACCTTATTTTGCCTTAACAAAGAAAATACTTAATTCAAATAGTTTATTAAGCATGATTCAGAATTAGTGTGTGACATGGATCCATTTAGTCTGGGACAAAATTAAGGTTAGGGTTAGGGTTGGTGTTAGAGATTAGGGTTAGAGTATTAGTTAAATAGTTATTAAGCCTGAATCACTCTTCATAAAGTATTTGTCCACTATGAATTAAGCCATTGTTCAAGATAGGAACAAGCAGTTATTTTAAAGTGTTACCGAAAGCTCCTGTCTGATATGTAGAGACCTTTTCTCAGGAAGGAAATCTTCCAATAAACCCAAAGTTTTTTTGTTTTTTGTTTTTTTCTGTAGCTTGACAAAACAAGACAAATTCTTCAAATTTTGTTTTTCACTTTCATATATAAGCATCTGAGTATTAATAATCGACACAACATACAATACAATCAGAAGAATTAGTGCAAAATGTAAAGTAGTGCACATTACTACTCCCTTTTACTCCAGCAAACTTTGAAATGCCCAAATTCTCCATTCTCCATGCTCACCACAATTTTACCATGGCCCCTTTATTTTAAATGCCGAGATTTGCAGAAGCACCGTGATCTAATGCACAGCAGATCTGCCTCCATCCTGTACTCTGTCCATCAGCTCTTTAAGTGGAAGAGAATGGCAGGCCCTGAGTGGAAGCCTTTTATCACAGCGTCTATCATTAGAGACTGAATACTCAAAACAGTCTCATTGATTGATTAATCACACACAGATGACAGTAAGACATGAAACTGGAACAATTGGTGCTATCAGATTTGGTATTTTAATGACCAACAGAAGACAGAAAGATCCAGGGGCTAATCTGGAGTGTTGAGCCCAAGTCATTTTACTGTAGTGTTTGGATTTGATATGTCCAACTAAACACATTTCTTTATAAAGCCTTATCGAAATCCACTGCCCGCCTCTTAAATTGTGCCAGCAGTTATCTCTCCGATGGATGATTGTGTCATGACAGACATTTGATCAAAGAAACCAAAGCTTATTGTGCCTACATATGTCCAATGCCAAAATTGAAAATACCTTGTAAATATCACGTGTACAGAAATAGTAGGCCCCAAAACAGAACCCTGCAGACACCCAATCAGGACTCTGCAAACAAGAATCAACTCAGGATTGTTGTATTTACACATTGGAACTTACCTGTTAAATAAAAAATGTACTAATGTAATAATCTATTTACTTCTTGATTAAAAGTTAAAAAACAAACAATTTTTTGTCTTGTGGAGAACTATTGTAATTATGTAAAGGTACACAATATAACTTTCCTGGTTGAGAGTGTGCCATCTGTTTGTCACCATGATGTTATTGTTTTGGCTGAAAATTTCCCCAGGACAGCATTAAACCTATGTATCTCCATGGAGAGAAGCAGCTCACAGTTTGTTTAGGAATGAAAGCTCCAAATAATTGAATAGATGCAAGATAGACACGCTTAATGCCATACTGCGGAACCTTCAAGTTCAAAATAACATCTTCATGGAGACAAGTAGGTGCAGGTAACAACCAGAAGTGCACTTGTTCACAATCCCGATTAGTGCATTTTCTTTTTTTAGGGGAATGTTGATGGTTTATATTCCTTAGAGTGAACAAATGATTGGAAGTCAATACAATAGTCATGTACAGAACAATTCTTTCTCCCACACAGCAGTAAAATCAGTAACTCTCTTGTGTTTGTGAGTTGAATGTTGAGGCTCCTCAGGCTGCAGGTCACCGCTGACAGGAGACACATAAGCACATCTTGGAGGTGTTTCACTGCTCCCGACATGAGTATTAAAGCATTAAATCAACAGTGCTTCGGACCTCCAGCTGCCTCTGTGTTTCCCTCTACATAAAACATCTTGTAGCATTCCAGCATTGATAAAGTTATGACACACACGTCAGCCTTTAAAAATGAAGCACCATGACTACAGCGATTTCCACAAACCCTTGTAAAAAGTAGTATATAAAACATAAATGATTGAATGTTCAGAATGTTATGAATATCATGTTTTCTCTTTGTATGTACTTGTTAATACAAGTACACTACAAGTACATTACATTTCCATTATTTAAACTGTGAGACATCCTTCCTTTGGGCAAACAGTGAAAGAAAAATAGTTGCTCTGACAAAAAGAGAAGTTACATTCTTCCACTTGCAGAAAGGCTTTAACTATGCAGGTCAACAGGAAACACCTCCAGTATTTTCTCTTTTCCTTTGGAAGCAAAAGAGATGTTAGAGATATGGTCACCCTCAGGCAGGTGTTTCTGATAAAGCCCAAAGCCCAGATGGAACCAGACGTGGCTCGAGACGTCCCGTGGATCTGAGCCTGCTGAGTACAAAGAGCTCTGACTGGGGCGGCTGTGAGTCTAAATGAGAGAGGTCCGGTGCGGCACGGTTTTTCACACTCAGCCTCAGAGATGGAGAGATAGAGTGACTGACCGAAGAGGTGAGCCGGATACACCAGCCCCAACAAATGACAGCAGAGGAAAGAGGGCAGTCAAACTGAGACAAACAGCTGTAAATGGGTAAATGAATTAACACAACTACTGTAAAGTTACACCTCAAGAGTCACAAATTAAGAGGATTCTGATATTTCAAAACATTTCAGTGACAATTTATACTTATATTTCTACTGCAAGCTTCTTGGTAACTTCTTGCTTTGTCAAACGTTTGTAGCTGCCTAGAAGAGTTAACTTGTTTTGAACTTATGCCAAAGATATTGTGCATGAAGATGACGACAATATTGCGAAGAACATCGATGGCAGCCCAAAGTTTTACCTCTTCACTCAGCTCATTAGTCTCCATAACAAATTGAGTTAAGCTATTTTTTATTTGCTTTACCAATCAACAGTAAAGGCATTTGGCACACTAATTAGCCAAATGTGACTAGATCTTTAGAAATCTCTGCTTTACATTTCGACTCCACTAGGTTGTGGGGACAGGGGCTTGGCTTGAACGGTCTGCGCCGAGCTGCACAGAGTTCAGGACGTGGCAGTAGTTTTCTTGTTATTAGACCAGGTTTACACCAAATAAAAGTGAGGGTCAGGCGCATGCAGAGGACGTGCCATAAAACAACAGAGTGTGTGTGGATGTGTGTGTGCATACACACATACACATGCTCCCGTCCTTCTCACAGGGCATCTGGACTTTCCCATTCGCCATGCTCATTATTTTCACAGGAAGTTTGTCTAACACTCAATGTAGTGACAATGTGAACAACCCACTGACGCATTTGAAAACACAGACTTTATACCCCCAACTAGATATTCTGGAAAATATTCAGCCAACACACATGCGCCCAATAAATCACCTTTATAATGCTTGTCACATAAAATGTTACTAGAACTGTGAGCTGAGCGTGTCCACAGTGTTAAAGCTGGACTGTGTTCGATATCCCCCTCCCCACCACACGCACACACACTCCCTCACTCACCATCAATCTCCAGAGGCCCGGGCTGTTGGTGCGTGTGTGAATGCGGTTTGAGAGGGGCAGCTGCGTTCCCTTCTGGACCTCACCTGCACCGACTGGGCAGAGGCCAGGGACAGACTCGCACAAATTTCATGGTGACATTTGTGAAGCCGCCAGCAAGGAGAGTGTGTGACCGATTACTCTGATAAAATAACATGCTATTGTAGTGTGCATAACGGTATTAAACAACACAGAGTAATCCCTGGTAACAGGCCTGTTGAAAGCTGAATCACACCCGGGTCTCAGAGCAGACTGGCCATGGCTTTAGTAGTGAAAACAGGAAGCTCTGCAGAGACGCTGCATATGTTTACCCAGACACTCAAACTGCCTCCAAATGTTCAAATACATAAAATCATTTTCATTGTGCAACTAGAATGATTTATGTAAACAGATTATCATGATTGACTTAATAGATATATATATACATATATATATATATATATATATATATATATATATATATATATATATATATATTTGACACCATTTTCTGTTACAATTTTCCTTTTACAATATATATATGTGTGTGTAACACAAATTGAACAACCTCTGCGGTGACGATACATGAAAAGGGACGTGCACAAGACTAATGCACAATCAAGTTTATATTATTATTATTTAACACTAATTTGCCCTTTATGATACAGTGTGTTTTGTATGTTTATCTTCACATATGTAAATGAATGCATTTTCGCTGGAGGATTAATCAAATGTGTTCACATGTCTGACACGTAGAGGGAGTGAACGCCCCCCTGCTCTAATCCCTCACACCTGCTCCAAAGGAACGCCAAGTTAAATTTACAGCCTCATGTAAAGACCCAGTGGAAAGAAGATTTTAATTGTGCACGGCTCAGTGACGCTCCAACTTCAAGACACACACACATTATACTGTACTTCAGCACGTCTGTTTTGAATGATAGCTCCATGGAAAGGTGTGAAGTATGTCATGTGATTATTGTGGCCAGTTAGTCATGATATCATAATTTGTTCATTCATTCATTCATTAATCTTCTACCGCTTGTTCCTGTTAGGGGTAGCAGGTGACTTGAGCCTTAGGTGCTGTACACCCTGGACAGGGACCACAATGGGAGCTAAATAAAGCCAGAGGAACTGTGATCTAAATAAAGCCAGAAGAACATTGCCTAGCAATGTTTGGCTGCCATCTTATGACTGTTGAAAGGAAAATTGTAACAGAAAATGGTGTCAAAACAGGGCAAAAATGTGATTGATGAAGGCTTTAAATTAATTCTGAAGTCCTAGTAATGCAGAAAACTCTAGCTGTGTCTGTCAGCACCTGTTTTCACTGAATTATAAAATAGGTCACCGGCCACTTTTTATTACAGAATTGAAGCATGATTGTCAATCGGCACGGTAGGGCAGCAGTTAGTGCTTTAACCTCACTGCAAGAAGGTCCTAGGTTTGACTCCCAGGCGGCGTGGGGCCTTTCTCTGTGTATTCTGGTTCCCCCACCACTAAACACATGTACAATAGTATGCTGGTGTATGAATGAGTGTGTGGGACAACGGATTTAAATATGGCTGTAATCCAGTGTGTATATCATGTACGTTCATTAACATGCACTTACCTGACAAAATAATAAAGTAAAAATAAACAATCAATACACAACACCAATAATAATTCAGTCATTTCCCTAATATACGCAAATAATAACAAACATTTTTTACTCACAAAACAAATTAATTTAGTGTATCATTTACATCAGATAAAGCACAAATGCAAAAATGTCTAATCAACAAAGTTAATTTAAAGAAAATGGCTAAAAACATGCTTTCCTATTAATTTGTACAAGTTATTTCAAAACATAGTCAGAACATTTCAAAACACTGTAGGAATTTGATGTCTGTTAATGGTTATTATGGTAATGATTTCTCTTGTTTGTCAGGCCTTGTTGGGTGATAGTATTGGATATCATCAGCCTTCTCAACATCCTCTTCTGTCCTGCATTTCAAACCAGCGTTTTCGGTGAGTATTTCATTTCAAACAAATACGACTCTTTCTCCTCATTGCATTGTTCATACACCTGCCATGTCTGAGCACCAAAGTTGATCCTTTTAATTCACTATTTATTGCAGCTCATTCATATGTGTCTCTGTTAAGACTGAATAACAAAAAATAAGTTATTTATAAAACACTATATTTTTCCAGTGTTCACTGCACTGGTTGCTATGGCCACGGTCAACTGTTTGGTCGCAGGTGTGTGCTTATTGGCTGTTTAACAAAGATATATTTAACAGCGCCCTGTGAACACGGACACGTCTGCTGTCCAGATTGAGAGCTCACGCCTAACAACAGGTTTGTGTTTGTCAGCACTGACCACCACCTAATCCACTTAGAGCCAATTACAAGACTATTAATGCCCTCACCCTCCTGAACATGACAATGGGGCAAAAGACCATTGTTGCTGCACATACGAAATACAGCAGAGAGCATGTGTTTTAGAGTAGCCAAATGCTGGTTATGTGCTTTTTAAAGAATATTTATGTTTATATGTTTTAATTTTGGAAATGCTAGGCCAATAATGGAAGATTGTTTCTGTTTGAGGTCAGGTGTTGGCAAAACAGCTTAAGCATTCCAACATGTTCAATTGGATTTTCACATACTCAAAGATCAGTCGCCCCAAACTAGAACACAGTATTCCTCTTATTCCAGAAGTTGTCACGGGTGCTGCCATTAATTGTGTCTCTACCTCCAGTCGTATTATTCTGCAAAGAGCTCCCAATATGAACAGCAAAAAAGTTATACACTGATAAAACGTCGTTGTCACATTGTCCAGAAAAATGGTGCATTGTTGACATGCCAGTGCACATGAACATCAAACATTTACACAAATCAACCTCTATTGACCCTTTGCATGTGTCGTCACGGAACGCCTGCTATGCCATGATGGCGTTACATGATGATTTACAAAGCCATTTACAGAGTCAATTGAATGAAAATTAACTTGTATGAATATGTGTACAATCCAACTTGCACCGCCAAAGTCTTCTTCGTCTTCGTCTTTTTCCGCTCATCTGGGGCCGGGTAGCGGGGGCAGCAGTCTAAGCAGGGACTCCCAGACTTCCCGCACCCCAGACACTTCCTCCAGCTCCTCCAGGGGGATCCCGAGGCGTTCCCAGGCCAGCCGAGAGACATAGTCCCTGCAGCGTGTCCTGGGTTTACCCCGAGGGAGGCGTCCAGGAGGCATCTGGAACAGATGCCCGAGCCACCTCAGGCTCCTCTCGATGTGGAGGAGCAGTGGCTCTACTCTGAGCTCCTCCTGTGTGACTGAGCTCCTCTCTATCTCTAAGGGAGCGCCCAGCCACCCGGCAGAGGAAGCTAATTTCGACCGCTTGTATCCGCGATCTCGTAGTAGGAACGTAGATTGACCGGCCAAAGTATAATACATATATTCATAATATGCCTGCCTCTGCCAGATGCATATTACTGCAGCTCATTGATCATGTATAATTTAGAATGATTTAGATCAAACTTTTCTCACCTCAGAGATTGAAATCTGCTATATTTTTCAGTCCCCTAGGTCAGCTTCCAGTCGCGCAGTACATGTATTTACTTTCTCCAAAAAAATATGCTATTTGAGTGTCTATAATACGTCCCACTTCCAGTGACAACTAAACTAAAGTGCAATGGAAGCAGCCATCACCAAACTGACAAAAAATTGCAATAAGTTTGAGTTTATGTCAGATTTGCATTCCCTGCTATGTTGCGTTCACTCTTTTCTGCCGTCCACTATGGCGCACCCACGTGATCATGTGACGTAGGTGCAAAGGGTCAATACAGTATCACATTTCCCTCATTCCCCACTAAAGAGAAAGGTAATCCTGTGCAACCGGAAAGCCCAAAACAATGGAAATGCCAAAACAACGGAAGTGCTGAGCCATAGCTGTCAGAAATGAAAATGGGCCAGGTGGATTTAGATGAATAGAATAGTAGATCTATGACCTTTAATCATTGCAGGACCAATGCCTTGCAGTGGTCATGGTCGATCCCTGTGTTTCCCAACCAGGAGTGAGCAGAGGAACTTGGAACAATTTCAGATTGTGAAATAAATATGAATATTTAAATGGTCTTTGTTGTAGAATGAAGCATGCTGTGGAGGATTTTGGACATAAATATCATTAAAACATAAAGAAATATGATAATAATAATTGACATACTTACATAGTAAGCAGATTTGTTTGCCTATACAAAACCTAGCAAAAAAAAGTTGGGAACCACTGGTCTATACTGCTTCTTTGCTACTTGTTTCATTTATACATATTGTTAATATCTTGAATGTAGTCTCCTGTATTCCTTTCACATCATAAGCGACGCCTAAGGGTCAGTGGTGAAATGAAGCTTAACATAAAGCATAAAATGTCCACAACTTGCTACGCTGCTCTACCACACACTGTTGTTTTTACATAGTCAGAGAACAGAGTGGGAGGTGCTGACAGATAAGTTCCTACTTTTTCCAAAGAGATTTAAAATGTGTTCTGTAGGGCTGCTGCGGGGTCAAAGGTCAGGCAGCCAGACATATCAAACACAGCCACACTTTGACGCTTTAATTAATTGTGAATACCTGAGTCAGACTGAAGTTGCTGTTGTAGGATGACTTCATGTTTTGTTTTCATTAAATTGGTTTAGTTTTGAGCTCTAATTTGCCTCAACAGATGCAGCATGGACTAGTGACGGAGATGGCCGTTGCTCATTAGGGCAGTAAAAGTTCAAGTTCCTCTCGGTGGCATCAAATTTCAGGAGTGGCATGTGAAAACTGCAGTAAAGCAATAAAACAATAAAACCTAGGAATGATCACAGAAGTCGGAAGACCACCCACCTTTTCAGGACGATAAGAAATGCTGTGGTCAGTTTCTTATTTGTGGTAAATAATGAACTGATTTAGGGAAATATTTGTATGAGATATGCTAATTGATATGTATATAATTATTTTATTTGGGGCAAATTACCTTTTTCTTTTTTCTTTTAAAATGGAACATAAATAGCATCCTCTTTGACAGACAATGCAGTTAGACCACAAAAACAAACATATGCATGTAATGAGCAAGTTACTATCACTTTTGTTGAAAAAGGTTTGGGAAGAAGAGAACAGTGGTATTAAGTGTCTATGAAGTGTCAAATTAGATGGCTTCATCAGGCATAAAAGCAAAGATGATAATAATTTTGCTGGTATGCACAAAAATGAGTTTGAAACAGGAAGCAGGTTGTTAAGGACATAATAAACAGCAATTGTGAAATTAGCTTTACTCATTACTCATTTGCTTACTCGTTGATGTACTGCTCCACACCTTTAGACGTTAAAAATAATATTTACATATTGACCACATTGTTTTACAGAAGTCATCTCCATACACACATATGGTAAGCACACACTGCGTCTCATACTGCGTAGCACGTTGCTTTAATTACACAGGAAGTCGGCGCTGTGACATTCTTCCTATTATTTATGATGTGTTGTGACCATTTATGTCTAAATGAACCAAGAGGGGGAAGCCCAGAGCAGCAGTTAGTCAGGAATTCAAACCACTTGTGTCGAAGAAAAAGTTCTCTTACAGTAAATGAGAACAAAAATAAACAGGGATTGTGGCAAAGTAATCTGGAAGAAGTGGAACATGACACATCTCAGCAAAGTAGGCCTGCTATTGTCTACCAATTAGCAAACCCATACTTGGTAGGGACTCAAATTAATTACCAAAACAGAAACAGGGTCACTCCAAATATCATCAGATGACTGAATTTGTCCTATCCTTCAATGTTAAGTATCTGTCAGTCAGCAACTAAAATGTAGCACTCTTGGGGACCCTTCAAGATCTTGGTGTCCTATTGTGCTTAGTTAATAGGAGTATCCAAAACACACACGCACACCATGCCAATCATACACAGAAAGGTTTCAAATGGGTTTGCATGTGCATTCCGTTAAATAGTTGAACGAAGCATCAGAACAGTGGAACAAGAGAGAGAAAAGCACAGAAATCATTCCCTCCATAAAAGTACAAAATACTTTTATGTGTACATTAAAACTTATGCCAATAAGTGTGTACAGTATATTGGTGTTCATGTTTGTTTTGGTTTGTGTGGACTGTTGCTTAAAACCCAATGCTGCTCTGTGATTGCTCTGAACCAGTGTTCCAGGACACAACAGGGAACAGGCAGAGCCGGGACAGAAATGTTTGTGAACTCACAATATCGCGAGAATTAATCTGGCTGACCAGGTTAGCAAAAAAAAAACCAGCCTGGATAAAAACGCGACAGTGCCGCTGTGTCACGCTTCAAAACCATGAGCAGAACAGACTCTCTGCCCTGTGCACTGCAGATTCTAAAATCCAGGGATTAGCCATGTGTTAGCCACATCTCATCTTGACTGTGGAGAGTCCATTGATTCTCTCACGATCAAACATGAAAACAGCTGCACAAGGGTCACTTCATTGCAGTAAATAAAATATTTACCAATAGAACAGCTGCTCTGGTCATATGAAGAATAAAGGCTGCAAAGTGGGCGATAATTCCTAAATGATTATAAACACAGTGGCTGTTTAGTTGGTGGGTTCTCTCTGGGTTCTCTGGCTTCCTCCCACCGTCCAAACACAATGTGTAGGTTAATTGGCTCTTTAACTCTAAATTGCCCAAATGAATGAATAAATTAATGAATGTGAGAGTGAAAGGTTGTCTATGTTTCTGTGGCCCAAAGTCACTGGGCTCCAGTCATCCGTGACCCCTAAAGGGAACAAGTACAGTAGAAAATGAATGAATGAACATTTATTCACACATGTGGGACCAAGTCTCATCTCATATCTGAGCGTTTCCCATTATCCCTTGCTTTACAATGTGGAGAGCTCCAAGTGGACGTCATTTGGGTTTTATTTTTTAAATCTGCAGTGAGTGGCCTGTGTTATGGAGGCACGCTGCAGGCTATCCTGTTACCTCTGCAGTGTGAGTGGAGGGGAAGATGAGGCTGGACGTTTGTTGAGTGGAAAATGGCCACTAAAGCCTATCTACTCACCTTTCGCAGTGACAACATTTAGCAGAGTGCGCCCAGGCCCCCTCCAACAACCATCGCCGCTCTCCCTGCACCCGCATTTCCTTTTTAAGGCTTCACAACCTGCCTTCGGAGTGATAAAAGGATAAAGTGATTTTGCGGGGGTAAATGCCCTTCAACAGATGGTCAGGCATCACAGGGAATGCTGGGTAACAGTGGCAAGTGGTACCGTACTGTGTGCTGCGTGGGGTCGTGGTCCAGCCCCCACTGCGGCCCAATGTGACAAAATGCAAAGTGGAATTCGGCCGCCCCTCCGATCCAGAATAGTCCCGGGGCAGGAGCATGTGAGAGGGGCAGAGGCATGTCCTTCGCGGTCCGTGCGGGTTTCTCTGACAGCTGCGATGTTTATAGGCCAGCTTCGATGACAGTCAGGGGGGGACAGCTCGGCTCTTTTCAGAGAGGAATTAGGTTTGTCATCAGATTCTAAAATTCGTCTGATTTATGACATTTCCACTGCTGTTTTCTCCTCTACCACTGTGACCTCGCCGACAAACGCACAGCGGGCACTTCGTGACATTCGGCAAAACTGTTTGTTTGTTTACCTCTTACTTTCACTGTAAAGGATCCGTGTTGCAGCCTCACACAGCCGTTAGGAATGTGCCAGTAAATGATAATCAGCTGGTGATTTATTGCACTTTCTGAAGACATTAAGGCGTTTTAAACATTGTTCTACTTTACTTTGCATTCTTCACAATTGATGCTTGAATTCACATGTAGTTCAAGCGCTTGAGAAACCTTATTAAGTAACTTCAAGTTCTTCAATTGAAGCATGGACAGATAATCAAAACCAGGGACAGTTTTTAGAAGGTGCGTAAAAATCAATTTTCCATCCTAGTGAGACATGTCTTAAGTAATGGGGTGCAGAATGCAATACTGATCAAAACCATGAAATAACCAAATCTCAATAATATGTTTTTATACTGTTTTTTAGATGAGCAGGATCTTCTTGTCTATCTGATCTTCTGGTCTTTCTGATCTCTCCAAGAGAGATTACACAGAAAACAATATCTGTCGTGACATCCAATTAATGAGGAGATTATACATGGAACATCTCTTTTAATAGGCAAGTGTCATCAATACCAGGACGTCAGTGATAGGTATGCAGAGAGGCACTTTTACAGGGGGTACCGGTGAGGGCGGGGGAGGAGGAGGCTGTTATTCTGGGACAGAGAGTTCAGGAAATAACTGTGACATTTTTGGTTTCACGCTACAAAGTCAAGACTGGTAAAATATGATAGCACTTCTGCAATAAATTATCCATTTGATGATCTTATCTGCATGTTTGGACTAAATGTGTGGCCATGGCAACAGGTCGGGGTGCAAATTACTGCAGCACCATTTTGCATTTTGCTCATGTGCTTCAGCCTGTGCCCAATAGACACAGACACACATCCAAGTTGGGCTTATTTAAAAGCTGCATTCTGCCAACTGCTCAATGTGCACCAAGTAAAGTCACTTGAAGCCGCAGAGAAGAATGCATGTCCACTTCGCTCTTCACACTGTAGTTTTATCTATGTGGCGCACACCGTTCTGAAATCTGAGTCCTGTCTTTCTGTCATCACAACATTTTCACTTCAACAGGCAGTCATTACTTCTCCAGCCGTGCAGTCTTTATGGTTTTGACAAAGAAAAAACATGAACAGATACATGTATGACCATTCTCAATAATATGTTATAGTGAGAAAAATGTGTGATTTGATCTTAACATGAAGGGAAATAACAAAGTGCTGATAAAGAATCCCAGAGTACACATGTGTAGTATGGGAAAAAGCTTTTGGTTATTCTTGTAAACTGTTATCTGCCTGACGATGCAGCGCACTATTTGAAGTATTGCTGTATTTCATGAGGAAATCAAGCGGGCCGGCATTTCCTCACATCCTAAAAAAATGACACCCAGCTATGTGACACTTCCCCTCTCCTTATGATGGGAATTTATATGTGCGTCTTGCTGCACCAGGTGCTCCACTGCCCACACACAGACTTGGACACAGGCTGCAGCTCGTCATGTTTTATCTGCACCGAACACAAAAAGTACACATCATATAGTACAGTTTTTCAACCAAATATTTCAGCGATTATTTTCAATACATTTATTTTTTATATATATATATTTTTTGTAAATAAACAAAACATTAAATAATGCACAGACTCTTTTTAAATATTGATTAAAAACAATCAAGGTAAGGTTTAAGAAACACAAATGTTCAAATAATTTGATTGCGTCAACATAAAGCTGGTTGTAGAATAAATTGAAGTAGCCAGAGAAAAAATGAGACCCACGCAGGAGACCCAGGGACCCAGGGACCCAGGGACCCAGGGACCCAGGGACCCAGGGACCCAGGGACCCAGGGACCCAGGGACCCAGGGACCCAGGGACCCAGGGACCCAGGGACCCAGGGACCCAGGGACCCAGGGACCCAGGGACCCAGGGACCCAGGGACCCAGGTATTTGAACGCTCCACACGTTGTGGTATTGTCCATTCAAGCCTGCTATGCTTCCAAATAACCTGGTCAGAGAGCTGGCATTGTTCTTGACACAACGGTGCAATTTCCCAATTAAAGCTTTGTATTATAGACTCACAGTGACTACACAGACACCTCTGATTATTCGTTGACTGAATCAGACGTGCAGAAAGGCCTTCTAGTTATAAGACGACTGCGGTGAGTAATTTATGCCTCTTTTCATTGACATATTAACACTCCTCTGTCTCCTTGGACACTCCACTATTCCTACTTCTTTATTCTGCTCATCCCACTGTTAACAGACAGGATTTGACAAGTCGTAAATTCAGAGTCCACGTATGAGGCCTTCAGGAACACAGCCACCAGTGACAGAACCTGATGACTTTTGCCCTGAGGTCACTGCTGCTATGCCAAACCTATCCAAGCTGTTCAACTACAGACACATAAAGGACGATGATGAAGGGTCAGGCAGGTCTATTGTCCCGGGACAACCACTCAGGAAGAATGGACAGTATGCAAGTCTGTTGTAAGATTGGGCTCACAGGGATAAACTTCAAACATTTGAATGTCAAATAGGACATATTGCTGACCTGGGCAGCAGTGGGTTAGTTTCAGATACAATTTATTGAAAGACTTGTGACCTGCTATGTAGGCCTACATCCAGAAATGTATGTCATTGCCGTGAAGATAGGTTTTAAGATTTGAAATAAGTCCTCATGTCTTGGGATTAGTAAAACTTGATAACTATTTGCCCTGGCCCCGAATATCAGATGAAACAAGTTTAATGAGCTAACAGTATTTGCTTAAACCTAGAATGATTTGAACCAACTGCCTTCACAGAGGACTTTGATTGTCAGAGCTTTGACACAGCTCAGCACATGGAGGTTTGTTTTCCCCTACAGGATGCCCCTCCAGACCCCCCTCAGCCTCCCGGGCCCATCTGATCTGCCCCTCTTGCTGATCCATCATCGGATGACAGTGTGTGTCCGAAGCTGAATTTTTGCTCTGCAAATAGCAGCCTATCTGGGTCCATCTACAGTGAGTCATGCCTGTGGTGTGGCTGAACGCTGCGGCCCAAAGGCGAGCGTGGCGACCCCTGCTTGCTGCCCTTGGCGACCCCCCACGCTGGATATTTTAGTCCAACAGCCTCTGCTCTCAGCCCTGTCTGTCTGCCCCATCTTCTGTTTCTGTCCGTGCCGCCCTCGGCCTCCTCTCTCATTAATCATCGGAGAGACAAAACAAGCCTCCCTCCCTCACAACACAAGGGGCAGTTTTGGAGTGGTGGCAACAAGTTTGCGACTTTTCACAAATATTCTTCTTTCCCCAGTGGGAGGTTGAGGGTGCTATGAATCTGTGGCCGACAAAAGTTCACACTCAGTGTCTGTCAGTAACTCCAGCCCCTGTCTGACAGAGAGACATCCACACCAACAATTAGAGCTTAATAAATCAGGCCCTCGTTTTAACACCTTGATGCCAAACACCCACGGGTGTTGCCATTGGGTGATATCTTGGTTCAACGTGTCTTATCTGCTAATTAACTGGTCACACCATCGAGCTAAAAGAAGTGGTTTGTTCTCACAGTGCTTACCATAATAGCCAAAGTGTATTTTGGCCCATGTGACTTTAACAAGTTATGCATTGATTGAATAATTTTTATTCTTCAATTTGAAGACAGTTTCCAAAATAATGTTATGTTTATCATCGGGAGATATGTGCTGTTTGTGTCTAAAGAAAAATCTAAAGCTAAAATAAACAATTATACAGAATTCCGACTTTCTTCATGGTCTGTGCACAAGGCACCAAAAACACTTACTCTGTGTCACAAGGAGTTACAATCACTGTGTTACAAGAGAACGGCACATTATTAGACATGAATCCTTGTCCATGTGGTAATAACTCCTCCCAGAGATGACACCCCACACACAAGGACAGCTCCATGTGTGATGCAATGTGTGTTTGGGCTCACATGAGAGGGCCCGGGCAGACCACCTGTGCACCCGCCAATTTGTCTCTGTCTACAGAGTGACCCACACATGAAGGTGACTGTCTGAGTCAGAAACAGTCATGTTAGAATGTGGGAGAGACAATAAATACATCTGAAAATTTTGATTTGTAGCATCTTTTTATAACAACACATCGCAAGGATTCTGTCCATCTGACCTTTGGTGTAAAATCATTATATGTTATACATTAAATGTTTGCTAAAATACAGTAAATGTTACCTTTCTATTGTCTTTATCTGCAAATTTTTAATATAGCTTTTATTTTAAAAAATAATAAAAAATAGATAACCATCAAGTACATTTCCAGGCCCAAGTTTCATAAACAGCTCTAGTACCTGTTTTGAGGATTCTCAGAAAAGCAATGTGTATTGTGTGCTAGAATTAAAAAGGCATCCAAGATTAACAAATACTCGTTTTGATTCGTATTCATCCATAATACTTTACACAAAGTTGGAGACTTTTATTAGTAAAAAGTGTGAGTGTATAGATTTCCAGGGTTTAACTCTTTATTACTTGGATGTTGGGTTGCCTGCCACATCAGAAGGTCCAGAGAAACCAGAGGCCCGTTCTCCTTCTCACTTGGTATGCTCTGGATGGTCAAGTGGAACATTCTTGTAGACTGCATTTCACTGGGTTGGCTCAGATCTGCTTTAATCACCTCAGCCATGCTTGAGTTGCACATCTAGAGTTACAATACCAGGGAAAGAGGCAGCCTGAATCTCAGAGTTCATTTTCCTTCAGAGCGCCAAGTGAGGTTTCACAGGGTCACAGCATGTTCAGAAGACCACAGGTTTAACACACACATTTAATATTATACAATAAAAGAGAGGCTGTTAATACAGAAGAGTGGATCTGTTGTGTTTGTTGGCACTCACCCCTTTTTAATGATTTTTAACATCATGAATGACCTTGATGAAAGTACCTATTTTCTTTTGTTGTGCATATGCATTCTAGTTCATAAGGAATATTTTGATGAGTGACATATTGCATGGAAATAATAATTTGAAAGTTGAACTGACAAAGACATGAGTAGCTGTAATGATTTTGTCCTGTCAAGCTAAAAGGGCACAACTCCTTTCCAAACATAGATCTAATCCACTATTATGTTTGTGCTGTAGAACTCTATAACGTTATATTGGTGTCCAGCCACAGTCTGTGTTTCTCAGCCACCGCCTGATCGTTTTCAGCGCTCATACTGTGTGTCACCAGGTCGTTATGTTTATTTCAGACGAGGACCAATTAGCTGCCTTCTAATTAATCAGCACTTTCCCTGATTCTGCGTGTCACACAAGCTGCAGCCATCAGCACCACAGATCTGGGCCAGTGGATTTGCACTGGTCATCTGATTAGGGCAGGGCCAGCTCGCCTCTCGAACCACTGAGATACTTCTTCTGTCATTGTCGGCAGATATGTTACCTTTTAATTGGCTCTGCTGCAAAAATACATTTCTAGATGAGTTAAAATGTCTTGATTTTAGGCTATTGAGCTTAATTTTAGACGTTTTGACTAAGATTAGTTAGATTAGTTAGTTCCTGATTGACAATGACTTTTGGATAAAAGTCGAAACGTCTCGATCTTTAAACGGCGTCCGGATGACAACCTCTGAACCCCTTTCTACGATGGACCACACCTGGACGAATGAGGGTTTACATCGACGATAAGATTAGTTAAGCTGTTTATTTGATAGAACTGGATCGTTTTACTTGTTTCAAACTCTTTCTGACTTGTTTCAATACATTACTGCTTATTTCAATCCAAATTATCTGCCAATAAGATAATTTTACTTACCCCACTGGCTTTTTATTTTATTTTAAGATCAAATCATCATCAAAAATCATCGCATAATCAGGCAGCTTACCTTGAAACCAGCTAAATATTCTTCTAAATCTCATTGAGTCAAAACTACAGAAATCCAGATAATAATGATCAATTCTAGTCATTTTAAACAAGGCTATATACTTTTTTTGCACTGTGCTGTATGAGAGAACTTCCAATTTCTTGTGCTGTTTCCATTTTACGCTTTTTCTTTGAAATGTATGAGATTGACGCATATAGTCTTGGTGTTATGCATATAAAATGATCCATGTGTCGACTTCCCTCTTCACAGATACTTCAGAATACAGTATCTCTCAGACCGCTCTTTAATTTGCTGCCATTTCCACGTAAAACATACAGTAAATGCTCGTCGATCAAATGCACTGACATTTTGCACCAGATTTTTGCCAGGAATTAAACACTTATCAACTACTATATCTGAAGAGTACAAACATTTATTTCTGGTCTAGTTTATAACATGTAACTTAAATCCACAACAATAATACTTTGTGTTATATTAGTCTGTACAAGTCCCTTACTAATTTAAATATGAATGAGTGGGATCACCATACAAGCGTACACAAATGTTTGAACTGAGATGAGAGAGAAGAGGTTCCCAATTTGATCACTCTATCGGTGAAAATAGCTCACTATGCTAATCATTTCAGAAGACATGATATGAGCCCATGCTGACTGACGAATAGTGTTGTCTGTAATTATATCTAAATTGATTTATGGAGAAACATTTTCAAAGTGCTTAGGCTGCATGCAAGGGTGCACCTGTTGTTGAGCCAGATGGAGACTAACATAGAATACAAGCATACGTACAATACTATAGCCCGTGTATAAATAGATAACCTGCATAGTAATAAGGCTTAGTAATGATGGACGTATTACAGCAGTAAAACCAGATCAACTAAATCCGTTATGGTGTTTACAAAGTTCATATTATTCAAGTTACAGCCTTTCATGGAAAGGGAGAGTGTATTTTCAGTTTGGAAATTATTACTCCATATTGTGAAGGAATATATTCTTTGGATCAGAGGCACAAAGAGAACTTGGTACAAAGTTTGTGAATGCATATATTCAGTTTTTTTTGTTTGTTTTTCTTTTATTGGGGCAGTGCTAATAGTAGTATTAATCAATGTGTCAGCAAGCAGCTTTTAACAAGAATACTTCGCTCTATATTTCATCTGTTGTCTTAAAGCAGAGATAAACATTAAGAATAGATTAGCCTTTATTGTCCCCTGCATTTGACCCATCCTTTAATGCCACAGTACAGGACCCATTTCCACATCTTTGCGCTAGGCTTGGTCAGGACTAATGTTGCTGGAGGGTTTAACGTAAACATTCAAGTTGAAAATACAGACACATAAGATATTAAACCTTCTCTTTATAATAAAAACAACAGTCAGAAGTTTAATGCGCCAAAGAAAAAAAGGAAAAGATCATCCATGGGTGCATGACTGGTTTGTTTTTGATAAGCATCATCATTTGGCTAAATTTAGTCCTGCCTTTGTTCATCGCTCGGTCTTCTCTCGTTAATGCTCTGAGTCTGGTGCTATTTATTTTATTAACCCATTTAGAACTGGGAAAAACTGGGACAAAGTGAAAACATAACAGCACAAAAATTATAAACATTAAGAGAAACAGACTTTAAAAGCACTGACTTTTTTTTTATTTTAAGGATTTGTTTCAAGGATTTTAATTGCAATTTGAAGAAAGATCACACTTTTCCTTAATTGTGGACAGTAAAATTATAATACATGCTTTTTTGAGATTAGAACACAAAGTTGCTCAGTTTGCATTAAGGGCATTTTTTTCTTCAAAGTCAAGTCTGTAATTGTTTTGTCCTTTCTAAGCACTGGTAAAATGCATCATGTTTGGTTAACATGGTAGCAATCCCAAAACAATAAAATGAACCACACTGCAATTTTGTAATGTAAAAAAATGTTATTACTACATAAGATCCTCGTGCATCTCACATTTTCAGTGGATTTGCTGGCTCGTGTCTTTGCCCGTGAACCACATTTTAATCTCATTGAGGCGCAGCGTAGGAATGTGAAAGTCAAATAAAACGGAAGAATTGGGGTCTGATTATGTGAGGAGGTAAAAATACCCCACACCAGAGTTCACGGTGCCTTTTCGTCAGATACACACGGAGATATCCAGCCCTCGAGATTACATCTTTTAAAGTAAATAACTGGATTATGATGTTTTTCTTGGCTCTGCATATTGTTTATAAAAAGGCGGAGAGAGCAGTCCGTTCACACTTTAGGTGATAACTACAGAGAGTCTTTGTGAGGGCAAAGTGTTGGGCCAGCAATGATAGTTTACATTGGAGCCTAAAATTGAGCTCGACTTTGTGTTCAAAGTTGTCAGGGTTTGTGCCTGGTTTACCGTGAGCAGTGAACTTATGTGCACAGGCCAGAGCTCCTTCACTCCAAGGATGGTTTGTTTTCAATAAATCATATTCGGTATTATCTTTCTTCAGGAGGGATTCTTATACAGATTTCTTTTTTTACTTTGGCAGCAGCCCTATACCTGAATGATGGATGTCTTTCTTAGGCAGAGCAGAAAGCCCACGTTTTTACGATTACAAAATGCTTACAGAGTGTAATTCAGTAGTGATTCCTGTAGTCTGATATATTTGACTACATCTCAGAGCCAACAGCTAAGAGCACTCCCATGTTAAGATGTACATATGAAAAACGTCTTCACTTTTTGATACAGCTCTGAAATGGTTTTATGAATATGATACAGTGGAGATGATAACTTGATTGTAGGATGACAGGTCAATAACATCCAACATATTCTCAGCTTTGTTATTAACTGTATGCAGGAGCTGACAAATCCCTCTGTTGCTCTGTGCAACTTTCCTGAAAGGTGTTAATTTAATGACACCATAGCAGCAGATCTGCTTATTCAACACCTGTATGTCAAATGTATTTTATAGTCGTAAAAAATAAAAGGATGACAATTTGATTATGGGCTTTAGATGGCGCAAAATCTTTACATTTACAAGTAGCCTGTCACATTAATTATTATATCGACTCATGCTCATTATGTTAAATATATGAAAACTGAAACAATCATTTGGGGTTGAAAATTCAACGTGTGAACTGATTCACTGCATTTGTGTTGTTGTTGATTTTTTTTTTTTTTGTAGTACAATACAATTTAAGTATAAAAGTAGCATCAATAACTCAGTATAGGCTCTAATGAAACCACTTGTGTGTTTTCTTGTGTGTTTTCTTGTGCTCTTTATTAATTGTAGTTCTTAGAAAAAGCTTCACTGGAATTATCCCTTCAGGTGATTGAGTCAATGGCAGAGTATTTTTAATATTATCATTTATAGTGATATTTTCTATTTACATTATACTTTAACATGTATTATCCTAAATACAAGAAACTGAGGGGTTATTCATTCTCTATGGGCCATTTATGTGCCCCAGTTGCATGTTGTTCCACCCCTAAGAAACTTGCTGAGACTGCTCTGCACTGAAACGGCTCTACCACTCACCACTTTATTTTCAAAGTGCGATAAGAACATTACATATAGTATATTCACACTCAGCATCGACATACAGTTAAACTTGTGTGGATGAAAACACCTGCCATGTCCTAGAGAGAGGACAGAGGATATATCTCTCTGTCATATCAGTCTGAGGCTGAGGGACGTTTTGTGTCTGAAGTGTTTCATCTTCTATTTCAGATCACACTTGAAAGAGCTCTCTGTCACATTAATCACCGATGCACTGAATACCTAACAGTGTTTTGTGTCAATTCACAGGCCTCCGACTGCACCGGCCACGATTTATTGAGAAAAAGCAGCTATATTTGTCACTACAACCTTTCCCTGGACCCCGCCAGCTGATGCCAGTCAATTATTTGTCACTTGAATGTAATGCGTTTCCCTTGTGCCAGGCCCAGAGCCATGGGAATCAACTATAGTCCACAGCTTCAGCGGTGTGTAAACAGAGGGTCAAGCACATTTTACTAAGTGACCTCTACAGTCAGATCCGCTCTTGACAGGTTTACCCAGCGGCACTGAAGAATGGGTCAAATGCAGAAGACAACAAAGAATACCTTAAAAAAAGCCTTCAAGCCAGAAAAACCTTTAAAAAAGAGAGAGAAAATGCAGAAAAATATGCAAATGATCGGTGACTTCGTGTCATTTCACAAGAATGAAGCTAGTTTGAGTTAGATACACATCGTTCTCTCGTTAGTCCCCACCTGCCAGGAGCATTGGGTGACCGAAGTGCAGCGTCCAGGGGCCCAACTCCAGATCTTGTTGCTTGGAATGTCCTAAAAAATATCTCTACATTTTATGTTCTGTTTTCATCTCTACGAGTTCAGATGAGTGTGATTGACAGGTGGATAAGCCAATCTGGGACATTTATGGTCTGTAGGTATCATGACAAACATGGCTGTTTACAAAGAAAAAAGAGAAAAACATTTATGCAAGGACTGAAAATCATTGCAAATTTCTGTAGAATCTAAGAGCGAAGCAAAGAACACTCTACTTACTCTAATTAATCTGAGCCGAGAGAAGGTTTTGAGTTTATGCTGCGTTCATGTGGTCCTTGGGAACTCAGGTTTCCAAGATGAGATGTCGGGCTTCTAACGTGTTTGCATTCTAGTGCTTTTTATCTCGGAAAATTGTGATTTTGATGTCACCAATAAAAAAATCACCTACCCCGCTGTGAGATTTGTTAGTGTTAGCCTTCCCAAAAGCTGACGTTGATTCTTGTTTGTTGTTGGAAAAGATCCTATCATATCTACTCTAGCTAGCTAACATTACATAATTAGTGGGTCTTTTTTGCACAAATATGTTTCTTTTATGATGTAAACGACTGACAGTAAACCCCTAGTAATGTAAGTCAATGACCTTAAATCATTAGGATGATTTCATCAGCTGATTTTCTCCACACAGCAGGTGAAATCAGGTGTTGAAGTTGATCTGTAGCTTTCGAGTTCCACAGTTCTTTTCCTGACATGTGCAAATGTGCCAACCAACCGGAAAACCATTTTCCCGACTTGTTTTCAGTTAGCACAAATCGGTATTAGAAGTTGTGTATGCAGCCAAAACATAGCATAAGCAAAATCCTTTTTAAATGACTTAAATGAATTGATTGTATTTATTTATTTCATATGTGATTTATAATAGTCGATAGTGTGCAGCAGGGCTATATTTAGTGGAGGTACTTCTTACTTCTCACACCTCGTATACCCTTTTGATTGAGTGGAAGCCGGACAGTTCATCCATCAGGCCATGTTATTCATAGCAACCAAACTCCTGTTACTATGGCAACGCCCGGGCCACCTTAATCTTAATCTTAAAGCTGTTGATGTGTTTTTGCTTGTTTGTGTTTTTCATACCTTGGTCCTGTCGACCGCAGTTAGATTTTATACTTCATAACTTTTTCATTGGTTTCACTGCTGTCAGGTCTGCGGTGTTTATCTGTTTACAACCTCCCGATGCTAACTTTAGCCACTTGGTCGCCTTTGAAATGACTCTACAGCTGTGCCTACAATCGATCAAATCTACTGAACAGAAAAAGAAAAAAAAGGTTCATGCTGTTCTTCATGGCGGGGTATAAAACAACATCTGTTTAGACAAATGTGTGATTTAGTGTTGCAGCTTAAAGGGGAGGAAAGCCGGGCAAACTTGATAAACCTCGCAAATCCTCCGTAACGGGCGAAATCCTCTGTAAACTAGAGAAACGCCGAAATGAAGTGTGAGAAAAAGGAGTGAAAGAATGATTTTGTAATACCTTTAACACCACGGTTTACTCTAGGATGAGGCTCTAGTTTCCGAGGAAATATTGCCTCGTAGCAAGTGTGCAGCGGTATTTGTCTCATTTTGCACGCTGAATTACGCATCGAGATCACACTAGAAATTGTTACGCTTGGATTTCAAGCTGTTGCGCCGCTGCACTATTGAGCCGACCCCTTTTGCTACCATTAAAAATACAGTCCTTTGCCATGTGTTTATTGGTGAGTTAGAGTTACAGACCAGCAACAACTATTTATATTTTGAGACATTTCACAGCAGGATGTATTTAGGTTGTTCTTGTAATTATTCATTTATTAATATTTATCATGCAGTGAAACAAGATAAAAGGTGGATCAATAGGATAGTAAATATTTTAGTGTAGAAGTGATAGTTCAGGAGTAAATGCTCATTGAGCTGTTGTTGTGTTTACTGCCTCTCAGTCTTGTAGCTGTTTGTATCTTTGGCTCCATCTCGCAATTGTTTATTATCCTCCAAAAATATTATTTTCAGTCAATGTGCCACATAAATGTATTTCTTGATGTTTGTTTCTCTACTACAAACATTTTTCATTTAAAAAGTCATGGAAGGCTTGCAGTTTACTCCTTGTATAGCAATGTTTTCTAAAGACAAATGTATTTTACATCAATCAAAATCCCTACTTCTGTGTGAGATGGTGGTCAAAAGAAAAATATTCTTTGCTCAACTTTCAAAAACCTGTTTTTGCAATTGAACTCTAATTTCATTCTTGAATTATTTTAGATATCTTCTGCAGAACAGAGCTGCACAATTTGACAGTTTCTAGTTTTTTTAAACAGGGTTGCGATTAGATTAGTGATTTATGTTATAATAATGGTATTCTGTTCAAAGTTCACATTTTAAACACATCCAAAAAGACTGAAATATGAACTGACAAACTCATAAACAATCATGTGTTTGGAACAACTTCACTTTGTCACGTTGTTATCGTTTTCAGTCATGTTTTGGTGAATTTTAGTTGACTTTTTGTTGCTTTTAGTCACGTTTGGTCAAGTTTGTGTCACTTTAAGACGTATTTTTGTCACGTTTCTGTTGCTTGGTACTGAACATGTTAAAGAAATCTAAACTACAGTGCAGAGCAGTTTTTAAGCAAAATAAAACAGGATATTTTGTTGTTTGTGAGGGAAATGTCACTTCAAAAATTGCAGCCTTAGGGATTTACTAATTGTGTCCATTCAAATTGCGATCTTGATCAGGTTTCGATTCATTGTACAGCCCTTCTGCAGAAAGAGTTATATTCAGTCCTAAAATAATAACCTTTTTCTCCAGTTCCTTGTGTTGTAAGACAATGAGACAGTAACAGGTGCCCGTCCACAATGACGCTGATGGATCTGTGTCCACTTAGGCCCATGAGCTGACAGAACTCCCCAGTGGGCCGGTCACCCTGTCCCACTGCAGTCCGACCTGTCAAACACGACCTTGTCCAACATTATACAACCAGCCCATTTCGGGGGAGGCTGAGGTGGACGTAATGGAAAACTGTCGCTCCTTTCCCACAGAGGCGCACAGCCGTACTCCCTTTGTAACTTCACAGACCCAGAATCTTTAGCCCAATCTATAAACCCGCTCTTTAAATGCACCGGGAGCAGCAGGTGGGATGTACGATGCCATGACTGGAATTCAGAGAGGGGGAAAGACTCCACGGGGGGCTTACAGATGCCCCTTGGCACTGCTCTGGAGACCTCTGCAGGGTTGGCCTTTAAGAAGTCGGGTCCACCGAGACAGGGGTCCAGCTGAAGCGTCTACATGTGACGGCCGTGGGGAGGGGGATTTAGGCCATTAGTTCTGCGTTGACCAGGCACACAGTCACATGTGTGTACAGAGTCACTGAGGTCTTTCTGCTAATTATAGGCTGAAATCTGACAGAGAAAAATCAGAAGGAAACAGGACAGCTGCAAGGCCCAGTGGACGACCGGGAGACAGCAGAGAAGACAGATTTGATTTCTCACTAAACCCTCCAGGCCCTCCTTGAACCAGAAAACTTAATTCAATCACCCGTGATATCGTATGTTCACTCATCCCTTCTCTTCACTGTCTGACCACCTTTAATGCTCAAAGCGTGAGGTCAGAGGTCACGTTCAGCCGGATCACCTAGGTTTCACAGACAGCACCTGAACTAAAGCGGTTTCCTAAAGAGCTTCAGCAACTTTATTGGGGGTGAACTGTCAGGCCACCTTGGTGTAGAAATGAGCCCACTCTTCATTTGCACAGGTACATATACAGATTAAAAGCCACAGTGACAAAGACAAGGAATTTACTAAATAATTGCAGTGTTTCATTTTTGATTCAGTTGAACAAATCATTAACACAAAAGAATCTGAATTTGAGTGATTTATTTGCTTTAGTTGATGTAGAATATTTCACTGCAAGACATTTCTGACTGGCTTTAAATTAAGAAATACATAAACACATTGGGTAACTAAAACTTTCTCAAACCACTAGTAAATAATTTGGCTTTAAATAAGGTTTCACTTGCGCTTCACTATAAATGCCAGAAACTGGACAAAGATGTGCATGTGTATTTTTCTAACTTACTTATTGCAAATACAGGAGGAAGTATCACAAATGGTTGCTGATTGTGACATGTATACTAAATGGCTTTTTGACTCAACAGGAGAGTTTTTTTTGCCCTGTTCGACTCCAGGCCTGGTTACTATTTAAGCTACTGTTGCAGAAAAGGGCTAATGCCTTGTTTGAGATTTGTGCTATTAGATTTAATGTCTAAAAATGAATCAGATAAACAATTATTCAGCTCTAGAATGTGAAATTAAAAAAGAAACAGATGTTAATATGGGAGATACATAACCTGAAGTGCCAGTGTGTGAAATGTTTATGAATGTGGCTGTAATATTGTAAGATCATTATCTTGTTATAGGGTTTCCGTGAGAATGTCCTGAGCTTGCTGTGAGCTGGCTTAACCGCCTTAGGCCTGGGACACAGTAGCTGAGTGCAGATCCTATACCTCCCCTCTGTGATTGACAGGTGTCCAGCAATCCCTCCGGCTTTGCCCCGGAGATGCGAGGGGGCCCACTCTTGACCTCGGCGGGCTCATCAATAGCATTCACTGGTCCTGGGACGCGTGTGACAGGTGCTACAACCAGCTCTGTGCCCCTGCCCCGAACCTAAACCCTGCAGCGTTTTATTGGACCTTTCGCCTTTCCCCTCATCCTCATGTTCTCCTGGGACATTAGGCAGTGAGCTCAAATGAAATGCATGTGCTTCATTAGTGAGGTAGGGCTTGAGCTAAGACTGGAGCAGAGGCCTGGGAACTTTTTAGAGCTGGGGGACTTTGCTCTCAAAACAGCTCAGTGATAGCAACGTCTTACTTCAACACAAAAGAAAAGACACTTGTAGCAGTTCCTGTTGAGGTGTCACAAACTGCTGCAGGAGAGACTCACAGCTTCCCCCTAGTGGCTAATATGAGACATGAATTAGACAGAGCACAATATAGTACATGCCTCTTTTTTTAGTGGTATGTAAAAACAACTAAGATATTTGAGTGGCCCATTTCTGTTTGCTGTATTGCACTGATTGCAGTTAGTCTATTTCCCTCATGCCCAAAATAAATAATTCTGACTCTGCTCTGTCATAAAATTATACTTTTACAATAACCTTTGATGATGTATCTTGAAGAGCGTGCTGGACCTTCCATGAAAGGAAGTATGATATTTTTGGATAACAACACTTAAAACTGCATGGGAAAGTTAACCATTTGTCTTTTTTTTTTATTGTTTCAGTAAACAAACAAACAAACATACAAATAATACATAATAAAGGGTTGGAAATCACAACTTTGGGATAAAATACATACATTCAAAACAAAACAATGAAAAAGTACAGACATTTTTAAACACTACTTGAGAATCAAGGAAATCGCCTTCCCCTTTATTATGCGAACCTAACTGTCCCCATTACATTTATTAGGTGCCACACCACAGAACCAAAACTGTTAATGCCTTGGGCTTATTTCAAACAGAGCAGTATGTTTTCAGTTTTTTCTCAGTTTCTCTTGTTGTTGTGCGGTGCGCTGGACGAGTGCATGGCACGGCAGTGTGAGAAGTTGTTAACGCAGTTATTCCTAACACAGATGAAGGCGTCGGCATCCTGAGACTGAAGCCGAAACCACTATCACATGAGCAGCGCTTTAACTCCTAGCACCTGTGGAGAACAAAACAGGCCTCGCATCACTGCAGCCAAATCTGGACTATACTCCTTGTGCTGACCATTGCTGTTTCTTTGTAAACGTCACGTTCCCTTCCAGTGCCCTGAAATTGAAATGTATAAAGTTTAATGAAACTGAATTTAGATCAAATTATTAGATGTTTTTACATTCAATTTAACTGTCAATGATAAATAAGTAAAAACACATTCCAACAATTGAATCTTTCATTGGCACTATTTAAAGTAAAAAACAATTATATTAAATTGAACAAAACTAACTGTTAATCATAAATAATCAATTTGTGATTGGTTATTTAGATTAGAATTATTTAAAGCATAAAAAAAAAAACATAGAGTTGTTCACAACTAGGTTTCTTTTTAAAGGCAACAGGGTTTGAACCGTATTTTTACCTTGTTGACATGTTTTGGGTGCTATCTACGAGTTCAGTTGTTGTTACTTCCTGAGGCGTGGTCTCTTTTTTTTTCTTTTTTTGTCCTGGTGAGTCCTCCCAGTGTCTCTTTTTCACATTTTTTCAGGTGTCTCAAGTGACACATCGCCACCAAGACCGGCGAAAATCCTGATGATGGCGCACAGATAACAGCCGAAACACGTCGACAAGGAAAAGTACATCTGAAAGCCTATAGTTTATGGATTAAACAAAATAATAATAAACAAAACTAATGTTGATGGAGTCATAGAGTTGGTAATGTTATAATTTATGCAATTTACAAAAAATAGGTCAGCAGACAACAATGTGTATATCAAAGCTGAATAGTTTAGTTTTCTTTCCTGATTATAAATCATATAGTAACAAGCTAAATTTGTAAATATTGTTGGCTTATGCTGTAGTTTCTCTAAAGCCTTCACATTTTTTCTCAACTAATACAATGAGAAGGTTTTCAAGGCTTACGGTAGAGCAGGGGTCACAGAGCCGGGGCTGTTCTCACTTGGGTCCCCCTGGAGGCCTGAACTTCCCTCTCTGCTCCACAACTGTGGTTCTGTTATTAGAGCCGCCACACACCGGACCCCTCACCATAGATTAGATTATTAGATTAGTCAGAATTACATCAATGTATTTCACAAAGGAAAAAAGCGTAGGTTTCTTGCCTCCAGCGTGTGCCGTCCTGTGAGACGGTGTATGTGTGCAGTCATTATGAAGTCTCTGCTGGGAAAATAGGGCTAATGTAACCCCATTGTGTTATATTGTGCATGCAAAAACGTCCACTGTCCAAAAACACACTCACTCACCCTGATCTCAATGAGAAGCATATGGTGCTAGTAACTTTTTAGCATGTGAGCACGTTTATAAGTGTTGCCTGTAGCTTAGTTTGTGAAAATGCAAAACTGCAACTATTTTATCACAGAACTTAAAGGACACATATTCTGCTACAGTGACTTTTTTGAGCTTTTAACCATGTTCTAACAACGTTCCGTCATCAAAAATATACATGGAGTTGCATTCAGCTGCGTTCACACTGTTTTGAGGAATGATAATTGGAAAATCCTCTCCCTCCGAGCGTCAGAAGCACTTCCTGCTGAACTCTCTCTATCAGTGATGATTTTCAGATTTCATACGTCACTTAACCAAGAATCTTCTGCTGTTTTAAGTCCTTAAATCATTGCCAGACTTGCTCTGAGCATTTCTGTTGTCTGAACACAATAACTGCTACTGCTAACCTGAAGGCCGTATGTCTTAAAGTGCTAACATAACTAAATTGTGTATAGTGCTAGGTGCCATCTGCTGGCTAGATGCACTCAGTAAGTGTCATTGAAGACAGCAGAGAAATCCTTTCATTTAGTCCATAATTAAAAAAAAAATGTATCAAAACATGAGATGGCAAATTTAAGGTACTCAAGAGCATGTTTAAAGGCTAATAACAAAATGAAAAAATGCATAAAATTTTCCTAACATAAAAATGATCATCAGTGTAACATGTAAAGAGCGATGGATATAATACTGTCCTCTGTGGCAGCCCCATGATGTGGTTAATATTGCTATATTGTTCAAAGAAATAAACAATGATAAAAACAAAAAATAATAACACAAAAATGAAATATCTTAATCTTAATAAACAAAATGGTTATGGTAAATAGTTTTGATAAAATTGATAAATAATAAGTGATAAGTTCTCATTTATGGTACCCTTTCAGCTCATCACTTGTACCATAATTCTATCATCTTGTCTTTCACTGAAATACTTGTTCACATCCCCTCAGCTGCCGTAGCTGTGAGAATGAATCTTTATCAGCTTGCAAAGCTTAGTGAGCCCTAGTTACGGCCATAATCACAGCCTCGCTCACTCTAACACGTTCTGCAGAGCCACATTTGCTTCTTATGGAGGTGACCACATGCTCTCACACACAAGGCAGGGGCAACCTCAGAGCTGGAAGGGCACATGATGTTGGAGGAGATTTGAGAAGGCTTATCAGAGGAGTGATAGAAAAGCAGAGAGCAGCTGTGCCGAAATGATTTATAACAGCGTAAACTCCGAAGTGTGTGGGAAAACAGTGAGATTTATATGCACAAATGTAGATTGATGTTCAGATAGATAGATAGATGGATAGATAGATAGATAGATAGATAGATAGATAGATAGATAGATAGATAGATAGATAGATAGATAGATAGATAGATAGATAGATAGATAGATAGATAGATAGATTTACTCTTCACAAATGTGTTGATCCTGCCAGCAACGCCAATTGTGACCATATACAGAGCCATGATGGTGAAATAATTAAATAATTTGCGATCATTTACAAAGAAACTCAAGTGGAACACTGCCGAGACAAACCCAACACTATCACATGAGCTATTTTTTCCATTATTTCTTCCCTGAATTACAGAAATGCAACAATCTTGATTTAATATTATGTAGTTTAATACTTAGATCCATAGCCACACATGCCTTTGGGGTGGTCCAGGCTGAGCTCCTGGTCTTTCTTGGTGACGTTGGTTTGGCAGCTCGCAGTGACGAACCTGAGTCGATGCTGTCAGCGTGCTGTGAGCTGTCTCCTTCACACACTTTAGCAGCACATCCACACGTCCTCGCAGCCCAGATGTCCCTCTTTCAGCAGCTGCTCAGTGATCTGGACGCTTTCAGCAAATCAGAGCCCACACTCACCAACTTCAGGGCTCTTCGCTGCACCATGGATAGAATCAATTATCAACAAAATGCACAAATGAAATGCCTAGAATCTAGTGAATACCTGAGAGGAAGAAGAGGCTCCCTCTGCTCCTTTTGATTAGAAGGCCCATTATTGTTACAGTATCACAAATGAGTGCAACAGGAATTAAATAACCTGCAACTTTGTAAAGGTGACAGTTTATCTTACTTGTTCCATCATAGAAAGGATTGTTAATCGGTTAGTTGCGACAGTTTTTGTGTGAAATAGTTATTAGGATAAGAGATGAAGTGTCAATCATGTTTTTGTCTCCTCCTGTTATAGTTCTCTCTCAGAATTTTCAGCCTGATGCCCATAACAGCTGCAGAAGCATTATTGCGGGGAAGGGAATTGGACATTCTCAATATACAGCAGTATAAATCTCCTGGTGACGTTTACTGTCCTCAGCAGGGTTCAGGTGCTAAAGCGTTTCTCTCTGGCCTTTGTCTTTATTCATTGTTGTTGTCAGTCTGTTACTGTCTCTGAGGTGAACCTGGGCCATGGGAACCAGTGGACAGAAGTAAAGTCACTATGAGCTGACGTATACGTAATACTGTGTTTGGTGTGAATGTTGTGTCCTTGTGCAGAGGTTTTGGGTTTTAATCCTGAAGTTCACTGTTACATCAGCATTTCCGCACACTGTGACTGTTTCCATACAAACAAATTGGTGTAGACATTGCCAGTAAATCAAAGATATGCCACCATCTTATAAGAAGAAGAAAAATACGCAGAAGAACTAAATGGATTTGACAGTGTCATTTATATCCAGTTTGAATCTTAGTGGGTGAGGTTAATGCCAATCTTTGTTATGCTGACCATATAATGAACTATATTAAACTATATTATGAACGGTATGCTATCATATATTACACACAGTATAAATCAAGGTATATAATGAACATTCAGCTGGCAATGTGACAGTAACTGATATCTCCCACGAGGTGTTCAAGCAATTAATAAACTTAATAAGCATAAGCAAATAAGTAATTTACAATGTTGACATTTTGTTATCATTGCATAATGCAAAGAATAATTAATATGTGTATAACCTTTTTTAATGTAAGACTTATTCCAGTGTAAAAATAGAATTACACTTCTTTCTCATGTGCTGGGCGTCTTCTGTCTCAGTATAGCCTCCTGACAGATGTCTTTACCGGGCAGCCGTGTTCTGAGCGTACTCATTTAAAGAAGCTAACCTTACCACTAATCCTCCCTGAAAATGAGATTAGGCCTTCTCCTAACATTTCACTGGGCATGCACATATTCACAATATGTCCTTCTCCAGAAATATCCCCCTCCAGATCAGCACCAATTTGAATGTGACTTTTGACTAGGGCAGTGGACATTTAATATGTGCCACACTGATCGACACAAGCGAGGAGGACTGGAGATGCGGTTGCTGACGGGATACTCGTGCAGTGATGAATTTACCAAAATGAAAATATCCAGACCATTATACGTAGAATAAAAATGAAAAAGAAAGAAGACTCAGGACTATTCTACGTTGCAGGATTGTGTATGATCTGCATTTCCAGCAATGCTACTGCTTTTGTGTCCTTATGCAAGTCAATTTGTCCTACTCCGGCAAGTTTTTGCTTACTGACCTCTAAAAGCAATCAGGTGGAACAGACCTAAACTAGGACATCTCATTGTGTAATAGTATGATGCCCCGCTCAAGACCCAAGCCATGGCTTTTAAATTTAGGAGTAAATACTCAACATTTTGATCAAAATGTCTAACAAGGGTATTATATTCACCAAACCAAATGATCTTGGTATGAGAAAAGTTACAAATGTGCAACTTCTTTGGTAAGGCTCTGGAGAGCACTGTTTCTCAAAACCCAAAACCTGTTTTATGGAGGGCTGTTAAATGGAAGGTCCTTCTCCAGCCCTGCCTCTCTGCAGATGGTCCGAATTACCTCACTGTGTGTCTCAGCAGTCCCTTGAGATCCAGGCCTAACCAAGACTTGTGTGCCGGTTTTGTGTGGTCCAGCCATTTTCCACTATTCCTCATTCTTAGATCTAACGACTTCTCTTTTAGACCAATAAGTTGAGAAGACAGATTTGTCTATATCTTTATTCCATTTGATTTCATCCTCTGTGGTTATATCTTGGCGGTATTAGATGTGACATGTTGTTCTTAAACCGAATGCAAGGTGGACATGCGATAGCAGTACTGTCACTATTTAGGGGTTTGCTGTGGTCCAGAAGATGGAAACTCCCTCATAGATGTTATATGTTGAAGAATGTGAGCATCAGGGGCTCTGGGCAGCACATGTGCACCACCTGTTCACTGTAACAGACCCCACCTCACATCACCAAGGCCTTTCAGCCCAATGTAAGCATATCACATCCTGCACTGTCCAACACAAGACATATCCACAGTCTCAGAAAGATTTTGCAATAATTACTAACTTGACAAACAAAAATACTGGTGATTAAATAGAAATATTTTACTTGAAATTACCTATTTGCTTTATCAGTAAAGTGTTCCCAGTGCTCAATGAGGTAGAGTTATTTTCAAATACAAGCCAGCGAAAACCAGTGTTAACAAGCCACCAGCTGACGTTTTCAGAATGCTCCATATCCCTGTGCTCTTGTCAAAAGACTTAACAGTCTTGCAAAATGGTGTTGGGGTGTGGAGAGTGTGCAGTGGTTTAATGGAGGAAGTGCGCCTTCCACAGCTCCAAAGAGAGGCACAAGATTAGGTTGTTGTGCCATCTTGCATTAACAAAATACATGTAGTTTGTATCATTCAGTCTTTGTTAAAGTACCTGATTACCTGATTTATTTTTTAAATGTGAAGAAGAGAACTCATTGATCACTTTCCTAACGCATTCCAAGGATACTAATTCTTTATCATGATTAGTTTACAAACGACTTTCGTAACTTTCAGAGGGCTGAGTGGAGTTTTGCCATCACGGTAATGCTAACAACATTCGTGGGGGATAAAAGTGCTCTATAATTGCACACTTACAGACAGAACACTTACAATATATGCATCCCAAAACAAATTTCACTGTTACATGAAATAAACAGTGACATGTATGATGCGTTCATATCAAAATAAATGTGTCTGCTTACAAGGGAAAACTAAAGGGAAAAAATATCACAAGGGAACATTAAAGGAAAAATATTATACATTTTTCATATTGTTATTGTTATTAGCCTTTAAACATGCTCTGGAGTACCTTAAATTTGCCATCTTATGTTTTGAAACAACAACAAAAAAAAAATATTGATCAAATGCCAGGATGTATCAGCCTCTGTGAGATGACACCTACTGAGTACATCCAGCCAGTAGATGGCGCCTAGCCCTATATACAATCTAGTGAAGTTAGTGCTGAACAGACGCTATGGTGCGGGTAAACAAGAGCAGTGAACGTGTTTAGATGGCAGAAATGCTCAGAACGAGTCTGCAGATGATTTAAGGACTTAGAACAGTGGATGATTCTCAGATAAGTGACATGAAATCAGAAAATACAGTACCCAGAACCAGGAAGTTCAGAAGGAAGTGTTTTTGACTCTCCAAGGGGGGAGGACTTTCTAGTGAACATTCCTCAAAACAGCGTGAATGCAACAGCGTGAATGCAACAGCATGCGACTCCAAATATGTTTTTGATGACGGAACATTGTTAGAACATGGTTAAAATCCCCAAAACGTCACTGTAGCAGAATGCATGCAGAATCAATGAGCAAAGCCTAAAATGCTATTAAACTGAGCAGAGACAAATTTGATTTGTTCTAAATAATTATTGACCAATGAACTTGCCTTGTGTCACTGACGTAAACAAACCTGATTGCACAGCTCTGAGGCGCAGCTGAGGAGGTGGTCGAGGGAGAATCAGTCTGGTTACTTAACCATGGCTCTCCACACCATTCACTAAACTATTAAAGGTGCACTATGTGACTTTTCTGGTGAAGGGTCTATGCTTGTCTCCATGAGGATGTTTTTTTTTTTTTTTTTACTCGTATGTTACAGCATTAAACATATTTACACACATTAAATCAAAGGCGTTTTAAAGCACAAAAATACCTTGAAAATATGCACGCTTATGAGCGGGCTCGCCTCTCCACAGATCTGACATATAACTTTGCCAGGTAGCGCCACCTACTTGTGGCAGACCCACCTTAAGACATGTTACATAGTGCATCTATAAGTGTATGCTTTACAGCTGCGGTGATCCCTACAGTGTGAGCAATGGTTTGCTGGTGGATTGTGTGTTGAGCTCAAGAGTAAAGCCCGGGTCACGGGGGGGGGGCGGCTGGTTGTCTCCTCCAGAATGAATCTGCATCTGAAACTTCAAGGTCAAGACTCATGTTTTTCTCTGCGTCCGTGTCCCTGAGGGCGACACACAGATTAGTTTGTCGTATTTCACTTGTCAGACTCTAAAAGAGGAACATTGAGAACCAAAACTTGCCTGAAAATTCACTGCTCATTAAAAACCTGTCTGAATGAGGTCGAGATAACACATTAGAAGTACAATATATACCTTTTCTGATAGGGGTTTGTCACCTGCTTGCATTTTACTTACAGGTGTTTTTATTGCACACAAAAACACACACAAAAATCCTTGTATCATTTTTTCCGAGCAGGGTCACCTGTCACATTTTTGTGATATGTATTAACTGGAATGCTATCTTTACAAAGAGTAAATGGAAATCTGTAGTGTATATTAAGCAGAATTTATCTGAGGGAGCTTGAGTTTCCAATGAGGCATAGCGGCCTTTGTTCACTGCAGTTTGACGGAGCTCTTGACCAAACCGATGAAATACACATGTCCTCAAATGGAAATGGCAGATCCAGAGTGAGCTGTGGAGGACACATAAAGAGCGGAAACAAGATGTAACGGGCCGAAAGGAGCAGGTAATAATTTCAGATGGACCCCAGGGGAACGCGCTCAAACTCTTCTACAGACCAGATTCCTCACATGTCCAGCCCCCCACCCCTCCACTCCCATGCACTGTCCCGAACTGCTCTGACCCCCGGCCCTCTGGTGGTCTCCTGGTGCTCTCTGCGGGGGGCGGATGATGTCAGATTCACTATTTCACCGGCAGGAGTGGGCGATGACATGCACAATTTGGCCTGTGAGTGGTGCGCTGCCTTGGACATGGTGTTACGATTACACACCCCGCTGCAGGTCTGACATGCCAGGCTGTGTAGGGGAGCGTTTACATAGCCTTCATATAGACTATAGCTCTATCCTCCGCTCTCATCATAAAAGAGTCCAGAGTGCATCACTTCCTCCCAGAGACCTCCCACACATGAGAAGGAAGACTGCGTTTTAGAGACTGCACTTTATCACTCTGAACCAGTGTTAACCGGCAGGAAAGGAAACCAGGCAAAATCATTTTTCTGTCATACTTATCCCACATTTACAGCCAGTTTGGGTTTCATAGTCCCAGCAAAGTGAAAACTCAAGCAGGTTTACAATCAGTTAGAAGAAGCAGAAGCAAGGGAGCAGTAAGGGATTTACCTTCCGCTCTCTCTCAATGCCAAGGAATCCCCAGGAAACACACTGGAGATGACTGATACGATATCCGATACAGAGGAAAGTGAAAAGGAGAGGAAAGGGGTCTTCCTGTGTGTGAACTACCGCACGTAGGAGCTGCTCCAAAAAGTGCCTTTGAGGAGCAATATTATTATTATCTTTTTATGCATTCTACAATAAAATATGATGCGTTGCACAATTGATGGGGTGCATTCTGCTGCAGCCTCTTCAACCGATCCAATCCACTAATTCACAAAGACAGGTTTGTGAAGTGTGAACAGCAGTAAGCAGCGCTGGTGGAATGTTATTGATCTGGATCAACCCTTTCATTTTCATAAAGTTAATCTGTCTTGCTCGTGCAAATTGGACATCCGTTTACTCAACTGGTGAAGAATTGGAAACTATTGTCTAATCAAGGACAGTGGTGAGGAACACACTTAAAGAGCTCCAGATGACGTCAACCTGTGGCAAATAATCCAGGGCAGAAGAAAATTTTTAACAGCTCCAAATTGACAAGAGGAGAGGATTTCTTCAACGGGCTTGCAGTGAATCAAACCTTACATTAATTAAACATTTGTAATTAAATTGATTTTGGAGAATGATTTGTCCATTGCATTTTGCAGATTGGTCTAATAATTCGGCGACAGAGAGTAGCTTGAAGAGAACCTAATTAATTAATTAATTCATTCATTATTGCCTACTTTGAAATGTTCGTTGTAGAAAAATAAAATCACAGGAAAACAATGATTTTCGAGTATCTATTGTGACATAATGAGAGAATTAGCCTGATGACAGCGCAACAGATTCATTTCTTAGAGTGCTGCATGTTGTCACTATTTTATTAATATCACAGAATTTTTACTGTCAGTAAAAGTAAACATTACGGGTACAGTGCTTTATAATAAATTATATTTCTCACAAACACCAAGAACCCTTTTTGATAATATTAGAAGGCAGAAGGTAAATCCAATGTCCAGATATTGTAGATTTAGTGCAGATAAAGGTTTCAAATGTTTCATTGTTTTATTAATTAATTAATTCAGTTTAATTGTTCTCTATGGTTTCATTTAATGACAAAGAAACTCCAAAAGCTAGCTTGTTGTTATTCATTCCGCTCACTATTTACTGTCATTATGGTGTCTCAAGAAAATTTGATGGCGTCTTGAGGTCTACAGGAATGTCTTTTTGTTTAGAGTAAATTAATTTTGAGATTCACAGATTACGTTGCATCTCGTGCCATCTGACACTAACATCACCACCACTACAGCACTGATATGAGTGGCATTGGGGGTTCTGTGCTTGTGTGAATTCTTTCCTCTATTGTGAAGGTGTCACATCCACAGCAAACACAACAGTCCCATATTAGTGAATTATCCAGCCCTCAGGAATTAGACCCCATAGTTCATTCAGAGGAATCCGGCACTGACAGGCCTCTCCCCATGGACGAATAAACATGGAGTCCTCACTCAGCACCGCTCTCCACACTCTGCTGCATCCACTGCCTCTGCTCTGCCCAGGCTCAGGCTGCACTGAGCTGTCTGTCTGTCAAAAGCAATTCAGCCAATCCAATTAAAGTAAATAGAAGTCAACCACAGGATTACTAAATATTTACTTTAATGACTTAATTTTCCGTTGTTTGTTGCTAACAAAACATTCATCTTGTGCAAGGTCTGTACTACATTATCTTTTGAGGGTTCCATTTAGGAGTTTGTCCTTATCCATGACTGGATGTTGGTGGTCAGGTGTCATTTTAACTTAAAATGAAGAAGAATTACAAATTTGGTGGAAAAAAAGAAAGAAAATCATTTTCAGAAACAGCTTTGTGTAACATGTTTGTCATGCGTAGTTCATTATTAAAAACCTGTTACCTTTTGGGTCGAAATAGAGTATTACATTTTTTTTTTTAATGCTTTAACCTTATTACCTGAGCAAATGATCCCATAATCCACGATCAGAGTCTGTTTCTTTCTGTTTGTTACACAAATGGCTAATACTGAAATTAAATCTAGTGCTCATGAGTGCTTTCGAATGTGACATTTTACCTTGCGTCTACAGTATCTTAACAAATCACCTCAAAAACAGGGAGGACATCTTGAGACTCTAAACATTTGGACAGAAAATGAGTGTACAGAGACAGCATGTCCGGTTGTCCATCTTGTGTGTGAGCAGCGGGAGCCCTGTGCTGCTGATGTGAAATATGGCCCTGCCCATGCCTGCTCCATAGGAGGCAGTTTCATCTCTCTCTGCAGGGAACAGCAGATTTATGAGGCTGAAACTGAACGCCTGTATATACACTTTCTCCAACTCACTCCCATCTGCACTAAACTTGTTCAAAAATCAGGTCTTTGGATTTTATATGTTGCAAGTATTTAATATATTATACACCCACCATCAAAAATGAGGACCAGTTGAATAAATGACCAGTCACATTTTGCATGGTTGGATCTTAACAAAGTTCCAAGTAAAGCTTCAATATGCAACAAGAAATTAATGTGAGAGAAAAAATTGTTCTCTTTTTGAACGTGATCATGTAGTTGAGTTGCAGGGTCTCTCACAGCGTGCCATCCCTGCTGAGGTGGGGCACAGTAAGGCAGTCATTTGGAATTTCTGAGAGGATTTCTGATGATGCTCATGGCTCATGGTCTGGGGTACTTTTCCCTTCAGTGGAACAATGGAGCTCCAGGAGGTCAAACGGCCGCTGGCTCTGTGCAGATGTTGCAGAGAACATCCCTCATGACTGAGGTCCTCGTCTGTGTAACCACTGGGTTTTTCAACAAGACAACGCTACAGTTCACAAATCTGCTGCACACAGGACTTCTTCCAGGAGAATAACTTCACTCTTTTGGACCGTCCTGCGTGTTCTTCTGATATAAATCCAACTTAGAACCTTTAGGAATGGATGGCAAGGGAAGTTTATAAAAATGGACAACAGTTCCAGACAGTAGATGCTCTTCGTGAGGCCGTCTTCACTTGGAGAAATGTTCCCACTCACCTCCTGGAAACACTTTTCTGAACCAATTTCTGAAGAACACTAACGGTGGAGCTACTCATTACTGTTTTGAGGGGGGTTTCGGGTTGTTGTTTGAGGTGTGGTCCTAAACTTTTGATCAGCTACAATAACTGCCTAGTTGCTTACCCAAAATGCTTACCCAAACTTTTTGCCCCATTTCTTGTTGCTTTTTGAAGCTCTACTTGTAACCTTGTTAAGATCCAACTATGTAAAATGTGACTTTTACCATTTATTTAACTGGTTTTACATTTTTGATCAGGACTTTAAAGTGTGCACAAATATTGGAACCTGGAAAACACCCACAAATATGAAACCACCTTAAGGAGTGAGGTCATAAAGTGGTGTAACACATTTAGCATGCCCCTCATGGCTAAAGGCATGCTCACAATCAAGATACCACTAGCACCACTAAGTACTGAAGTACAGAATACAGGTGCTACAGCAGCCTCTCATTTCATTACTTACTCTTCAAATGTTTTATCGTTCCTCTGCTATATTTATTATTTTATTATCCGTAATATACATATGTACAGTATTTATGAAAATATTCTATACACTGGGCTCAATAAGGCGTGTAAGGGATTTTTATTTCATCTAACCTTATTTAACCAGGAGAGTCCCATTAAGATTAAAAAGGCATCAAAATTTATACCAATGTATAATTATTTTATGTGTTCTTTATATGTTTTTTTGGCAGCTGCAGTATTTCTGGGCTTCACTAGATTTGTACACGCAGCTACATTTTGTCCATGTCCCTTCCATGACATTCAATATGGTCCCCGCAGAAATCATTAGCAAAAGAATTCGTCCCAGATGGTTGTTTTCTATAGATGAAATGCATTATGTAGGCCGTGTGAAATCTTAGTGGGACAAGACGCCTTGAAAATGTTCAAAACAAAAGAGGTTTCTTGTCCAGAGGCGTTAAGGTACTTTCTGAGTACGTACATGTCACTATAAGGTTTCACAGTGCTTTTTACATGATTGAAAAGTTAATAACCGACCTAAATAAAGTAATGATGCAAAGGTATAGGATTCTGTTCCCTACAGTCCCTACAAAAACTCCATATATTCATATTCATAGAAAAAGGTTTTGTATAGTGTTTGATTTATTGTGTTTGTAATGTTTTTATATTGTCAATATAAATGTGTGAATTGTATTAAGCATTAAAGTTGTGAACAAGAAGAGTGAAAGAATTTTATTTTGGTAAGTAGTTTGAGAAATTGAAACAAAGACAAACATTTAATCATGAAAGACAATACATTCTTGCTTGAGAGAAAAAAATAATAATTTTAGATTTGCTAGTTAGGTCCAGGGTCATTTCTATTATAATTTTATTAATTAGCTCTAGGTGCTTTATGGACAGATTTTTGATTTCATGAACCAGCAAATTTTGAAAAGATTTTCATATCTCAAGGTCACTTCAATAAGTTACACATAATACTTCATAACTTCACTTTCACAACATATTCAAGCTTTTACAATCAACTGTACCTGTGGTATTTTCTGAAATCATTGTCATTTTCTTGTCATCTCCTGCCCCTAAAAGCATATAAAGTGCAGACATGCAATAACACTTATAGCTTTCTTTGTCCACTTGAATGAATTTTAAAGACTAAAATCTACTTAATCATAAAATGGTACATATCCCCCACTGCAATGTTAACACAATCAATGCTACATTTAAAATATAGTAGAACATTCAGAAATATCTTGAGGTTAATCCATCACCAAAAACTTTAAAAAGTGGTCAGAAATCTCCAGGAACTGTCCCGAATTTAAGACACATCCTCAGTTTTTAAGCTTTTTGTAAAACACAGCACCTACAATCAAACCAATGACACAAATAGATGCGAGGACGCCGACCGCCACGCCAAGACCCACAGGTGAGCTTTTGGTATCATTGGAGCCTGCTGTTTGTGCACTGGAGATTGGTGAGTAGGGTTTGGTGATGATTTCTGGAGAAGTGAGGGTGTAGACGCCGTTGGGATCTAATTCCTTGATTTCTCTTCTCCTCCTGCCTGAAGGACTGCATTGCTTGAAGGTGCTGCAAGTGCTCTTTTCACACAACCTGGTGATGCAGTGGAGATAGTAGGTGGACACGTTCTCATTTTGTTGCTCGATGAAACGGAAGGCAGGGAAGTAGAATCTAGCCGACTGACCAACGCCATTGGCAATTATTGTGGTGGATTTGTCCTTGGAGCAGGGCACAAACAAGTTGAAAAAGCTGGAATTTGCTGGCAGCGCTGAGATGGAGGCATAGCAACGGTCAAGAAGAACGTGGTACTGGGCGGTCAAATTTTTAGCCGCAACTTCAGCATAGATGTCAGTCCGCAGCTCGATTCCTGATGACGGGATCTTAAAAGGTTTGGTAAAATTGGAGTCACTGTACAGCGCCAAGCTCAAGGTGCTCAAGAAGGTGCCGTTTCTGTCCGTGATGGAGACCGAGGACCCTGACACATCGATCTGAGTGTTGTTGACAAGGTACTCTAAGGGGTAGGCACAAGAGTAGTAGTACTTCAGCTCGGCGTTGTACGTGATTTGGCCTGTGGTGGGGTCCACTCCTCGAATAATGCCGCTAATGTTGACATTTTGGATGTTGGAGAAATCGGCGAAGACCCCAGTCCCGGGTGCGCTGGTGTACCTGAAGTTACTCCCACAGGCATTGGTTGAGTTGAGGGGGAAGCTAAAGCGGGCCACAGGAGGATTGACACTGGTGTCTAGAGTCGCACCGCAGGACGAGCTCACGATGTTGTTCATGATCAACTGAGACTCATTGTACCCGGTGTAGACAACTGGACACATTTGGATGGCCAGATTTATGGATGTAGTGCCACACTCCACAGCGATGTCGTCCAGCTTTGGTCTCCTCGCTTCACTTCCACAATCGCTTATTGTGAGAGCACTCACTAAGGCAGGCCATAAGAAAAGTAAAAGAAAATGCTTCATTTTGGTTTTGAGCGATGAAAACTCTGCAAAAGGTCTGTGTCTTGACTGCCAGTCCTCAGTGCGCTCAGAGCTGAAAAGTGTAAAGGGGTCTTTATAGGTGTGTGGGTCCTCTGGGATTGGCCAAAAACAAGGTCAGGGCATCTTGCATTTTGTGAGCATCATCATTGTATTAAGGAGAAAAGGTAGGACCCTGTCCTAAGGGTAACATCTGTAACCAGAAGCCTCTGCTCCTGCGAATACAATGCTATTGTTCCTCTGTTAGATCTCCTTAAAAATATATATTACATGTCCTCTATTACTGCTCCTTTATTCACCACATTCAAGGTGTGCTCAGTGCTGGCCTTTATCTAGTCCACCATCCTCAATGACCTGTTGGCTTCAATATGTTAAAATGAGTCAGTTATTTTTTCTACATTTACAGACATTCCTGGACAATAGGCCATGAAAGAAAACAAAAATAGAAAATAAAATACGTAGTTTAGCTATATTTTTGTAAATTAATTAAATCATTCCATATTCATAACAATATGAATCGGCTCTGTCCTGTACAAAGTCATGAGAACCCCAAGTAAAAGAAACCTTTCTTCTTTCGTTTTCTCATCCCCTCATTAACCCCTTCATCTTTTTTATACATGGTAAATCCAAAAGTGTTTGTAGATTCAGTAGTTTATTATATGATGTAAATCATGCACCAAACTTTAATGGCCACTGTGTTTCTGGATGTTGTCCACAGATCACCGTCGAGTCACAAACAAGGCACAGTTTTGACAATCAGTTCTCTGTTTATATCAAGAGGCCAGTGAGTACAGGACATGCAGATTCTGTAGTTTCAGTTATGACACTTGAGATGGGCAACAAATAAGATTGCACCACATCTTCATATATTATAACATAAACCAGTAAAGGACCACTGTGCTTTTCATTTCAACAGAGTCACACAAATGATTGAAACTCAAGCCAGAACTTACACAGCACATAATTAAGTATCATGTGAAGCACAGATTAAGAATGGTTACCTCCCTTCAGGCTTATTAGTGCACTTAAAAGTGGTTATTCGAGTATAAATAAAAGTAGCTTTTTTTTCTTTAAAATATGCATGTTATATAATAGAATATGAATGTTTACTTCCTTCAAAAAGTAACAAGAAGTAACTCACCATTTTGAATATTGCCTTGAGGAGATTCCTTCTCATGACCCAGTTTGTGTCTTTACATCAGGCCATCCCTATCCAGGGTCCTTTGTTTGGACACATAAGATGGTAAAAACATGAAACTAATGCTGCAGGATATAGCCACATATATCTGAAAGGGTCACCAGATAATGACATTGGAAATGGATTTACACATGTACTTTATCATAAAAAAAAAAAATGCTGATAATGTGAGGTAGATCAATTGTTCCTCAGATTATTTTGGTTCTTTAGCGGCCTATATTTATTTATTTAGAAATTTCAGAAGATATAAGATGAGTTACAAAAACATGTCAAACAAGACAGTATCAGTCATGTGCCACAGATTGTGAGAGGTTCTTAGATCCTGTAAAATGTGACGTTCAAATTGTAGTGAGTGCGAGGCGAGAAAGAGCTAAAAATCTGTGCTCAGCTTTTGTGACAAACAGAAAACTCTGTATTTCATTTGACAGCAAGTAAATGAGATGTTACCAGTGGACAGCAGTGACTGTGGGCCTATAAGTACTGAGTGAATTTATTGTGGGAGTCTGTGGTGGGGGTGCATAGGTCACCTGTGAGCAGCACTGGCTCATTTGATTAACGGTCAGCAACCGTGAATGGTCTAGAGGGGCTGGGTTTGAGGATCAGAGGCGGAAACATGAAGAAAATATAAAAAAAACAAGGTGGGAAATTAGTTTGTGGAAAGAAATACAAAACGGTGTTAGAGTTTTCAACCAGGTCGTGACCATCAGGACATAGTTATGATTTCTTATTTAGTGCATGAACAGCAGAGGCGTGCTGACATACTTTAAGAAGAAGAGGGATATGATGTTCAAGTAGCAAACCAATATTGACCTTTTTCTGCCCCGCCCATTTTTGCAGTTTTTTGCACTTTTGTTGTAAACGCACTTTCGTTTGACGAGAACTCTGTTAAAGCTATTGACGAACGAGGGAAAAAGTCTCGCTGCTAAAATGTTACATAAAGTAGGTTGATTTGTGTAAAATGTTTAATGAACACAAGCAACAACAAGTCAACAACGCACTGATTTCCTGGTCAGTCTGAAAACGTCTTTTTAGTCCATGTAGAACTTATTTTCTGTTGAGCTCGTCTGCTCCACGTAAACTACAATGGAAACAAGACGGCGGCGCGTACGGCAACTTCCGGAATAAGGTGAATAAGTCTCTTTCTACAAATGCACTCATATATTCACTTGAATAATACATTAACAATTCCCCTAATCTTTTTCAATACTGTATTCAAAATACACAGCAATGGTTTAATTTGTGACAAATGTTGCATAAGCCTCATCATTCATAGTGTGGTTTTACAGCCAAGTGGAACATTTAAATTTTCCCATTTGTCAATCAATTAAAATAAAAGATAAAAGAGGGAGAATGTAGAACAGAAAGCTGTAACCCACTTGTCTTACTTTCAGCTAAATCAACCGTTCTGGGATGACTCAGGATTAGTGCACCAAACCCAAAAATAAATACATAATCCTAAAATGGACAACATATTAATAGGCCTTTAAGGCATTCCACTTAAACTTTTTCCAAATATATTTTTAAACAGGGGCCTATAGTGGCTTTAACTTTGAAATGGGAATTGTCAAAACACTACCAACGCTCAATCTACTGTCTGTCAAGATTAATTAAAATCTATGTGGAATTTGAAATCTGACTTTCTTTTTGTGCAGCAGAGGCCAGCTTCACAACAAGCCCAGTCATTTGTTTATACTCCAAAACATGCATTTTAATAGGGGGAATTAAGTCAGGCATTTTAGCCAAAATCATCAGAATGATTGAAAGTTTTTTGTTTTTTTAATCATGTATTGCTTAGTAATTAATATATCGGAGGCCTAAAGATGTATGATAATTATATGCCAGTCTTTCAGACACTCAATATCATTTTCCACATGCATGCATTTTTCATCCACTCCATACTCACCACATTCATGCTCTCACAGTCACATGTTGTATGCCTCTATTTCTTTTTTGTCCCAGTTTTGCAGTTTTCTTTATCTAACCATACAGTTCCACTGAGCTTTATCTTTAAAGACCTGGTCAAGTTAACGATGGTGTACACAATTTTAGTGGAAGAGGATTTCTCAAGCAAAATTATGTTTGAACCACCAGAGACTTTTTTTTAAATATCAGTGGTACTATTCTTGCATTGTTTATATTTACTAATATATTCCACATCGATTACCAATAATTAATCGACAATATTTTAAGTATGGGTAAATTGTCATTCACTCTTGCAGTACAATATTATTCTTTGTTCCGTAATCTTTACTGTGTAAATTTAAAGCTTTCCTGTTTCTACTTTTTCCTGACCATTTCCTTCTCTGTTGGTGGCTGCTGTGCCATTAAGGCAGTTGACCTGGTTCACACCATATACTATATCGTGGTGTAAAGTAAGCCGCCTTAAACCTCCCACTGTTGTATTGTTGTGTTAAGGAAATTAAACGTCACATATGAAATGTGTTGATACTGAGAAGTCCAAATGGGGCTGCTTTTTGTACCATACTCAGAAAATACCAGGGCAGAGGGCACTTATAAAAGAGCGGTGTTAAAGTTAAGACAGAGACGTGGACAGTGCTTGGAGTGACGTGGAGGGTGTGCCGCTGTGGTTTAGGTTAGCCACTGAGATCACAACCTCTTGAACACAGAGCAGCCTTAATAGAACAAGGTCAAGACAGGACGAACAATAAGAATAACATGATATCACAGACCTTTTAGAAAAACAACATTTTGTACAGAGAAGGATCTCCATGTTATTGTTGCCTTATGAGGTTCCTTCAATTATATACTGCTTGGGTGTTTACGTCTAATATTTGCAGCAAACATGATATCATAATCTGAAGTTAGATAGATAGATAGTTAGATAGACAATTTAATTTAATAATTTTAAATCTGTCCAGGCATCCACCATAACTGTGGTGTTGTGTAATGTAAAATTCATTATATTATTATTTGCTATATTAGTTGTATTGTTAAAAATGCGTGAAAAATCAGCACAATACAAACAGAGCTGCTTGTTTTTTCCAGGTGCTGGTACAAAATCAAGAAAGGCATCATAATTATAGGTATAAGTGCTTTTCTGAGATAGTTACTGTCCTTGCGATGCTTAAATTATAGCAGCACCATGTTCCAACGTAGGAAAAATGCATATGAGCATAAACTAAATTCTCCAACACCGCTCTTATATGTGAGTTCATTGAATAACAGCAGTTCAGGGTACATTTGTGAAGGCCTGTTTCCCACACGTGGCTCTGCTAAAGTCATGCGCAGTGCGCTCTGATTTACGAGCCTGTGCCTGAAGCAGCACTGCTCTTTCATGTCACACACAGCGACTCATGCACTTTCATGTGTGGAGAACAGACAACTGTGACCACCAGCTGTTAGAAACTCTGGCAGATATGTCCAGTTGGCCGTCATATGACAAAAATGTAGACATGCAACTGTACATAAATGTATACTTAGACACACATTTCTGAGACCGTGTCAGCAGATGGGAAGTTGTGCAAAAAACAAATGTATTTAGACGAACTGGAAGTTGGAAATCCACTGCAGTTGAGCTTAAGCCGTGTAGAAACTACAAAGAACTGTGTACTTGGAGCAATGTCAAAGCTGCTCTAAATGCTACAGTTACTGTTAGAAATGTGATTTTTACAATGCCAATGTCATGCAGTGCACATGATTTACTTCACAAAACTGCTCTTGATTTCTCATTTCTCATTTCTAAACTGTACAAAAAAATCTTCACTTCAACTTAATCATTTTGAATGTTCTCTCAACACAAGTCTTTTCCTTTAATTTTCACCCTTTTGATTCATTGATTTTGGTCATTAATAAATATTGTGTCCGTCACCTGCTGTAAAGCTTTTAGTTTTGAGTTTCTCCAGATGTGGATGTCCAACCAGGGGTGTCAGACTGGGGGGGTGGGGGGATGGGGGGCTTTGCAGGGAAGGGCCCTCAAAAGCATGTGGTGAGTTTTTTGTCAGTTGTATTTTTCTACTCTTTAATCTATTTTGGTGTAATAAAATGTATTGTGGTTGAGTCTTTGAAATACAATTATTCACAATTTGCAGGCCCCATCACCCCTTCAAAAATACTTCCCAAGTTTTTAATAAATAAAACTACTGATTATAATTTTCAGTTTATTATTTTAATAATATGATTCGAGATGTTTGTGAAATTGTTCTGGCAATTATTGCTAAAACAAACAGTATTGTATCATAATATAGGCCGGTAGCTAAAAAAGATGTGTAAATGTTAGCGAGTTATTGTTAGGTGCAATGTAGAAACTGCTATTCTAGCAATAGTGAATGAAAAAATGACATTAAGAACATTAAGAAGAAGTAAATGCAGCTCAAATATCATATTCTCAATATTCAAAACAGTTAAGGGTGATGTATTTGTTCAGATCTAATCTGGATTATTCTTCTCATGCAGCACAATGTTTGGATTTTGTGGAATCAGTCACACAAGCCCAGTTTCAGTGGTCAAAATAGTACTTAATTTTGTCACTTAAGTAAAAGTACTACAGGAGAGAAAAAAGAAAATAAAAGTAGTAATTCTACCTGCTCCTTTAAAACTTTACTTTTCAGAGCAAAATAATATAAAAATAACCCCTGCATAATTCCATGGAAATAAAAAGTTAAAACCATACTTCAGAACATTCTTTATGGAGATAGGTTAGAGCTAAGTTAATGTAGAATATTACAGCTACAGGAACTACATTTCCATGAAAACATGCAAGAAAAGTAAGTAAAAGTCTATTTTTTGGAGATGCAAAACCGCTCACTGTAAGGACACCAATTTTAATTAGAGTTTTAGTGCAATAAAATCATCCAAAATGAGACAAAGAAAAAAAATACAGGTTTCTTCAAATGTCTCAAAAAGTGTTTCAGTGTGTATTTTACCAAATGACATGGCTGCACTTGAAAGTCTTTAAAGTATCAGCTCAGGAGTACCAGTAGTACTTGCCATAGTTTGGGTGCAGCACATAGACTGTAGATCAGTGGACTAAGGGATTGTGACGTCACCCATAGCGTTTGCCTCCAGCCAAATGAAGCCCATCACGGCTAGCAGTTATAGCGGCTAAAGCGGAGCCAGACTCCATATTTGGAAATCCGAGTGCGTATCGTGGCAACCACACGGACTAATCAGGAGCGCGGTTGCTAACGGTATCCGCCCCTCGGTGAGAGGAGACGGCGGCAACGTGCGGCGCTAGCTGTCAATCAAACCTGTTGCTAACACGAGCGAAAACGGCCCCTGGAAAAGGAAGCACCGGATTGGTCAGTTATTATTGCTAATAACTTGATTTATGAACAACCTAACGAAAAAAAAACACCTGATTCATGTAGAGTGTGTCAAAACAGACGTTTTAGTTTCAAGATGGTGAGCTTGACAAAAACAGTTACAGAGTAAAGGGCACCAGTGTCCCAATAGAAAGTGAATGGCAGCTCGGCTTTATGGAGCCAGGAGCGCCTCCATAGCTGCTTCCTATTTGGAACGCGGCGGCTAGCATGCTAACATGGTCCACTGATATCTACAGTCTATGGTGCAGCAGCAGAAGCAGTTGAGGACAGTGTGGGGACAGAAACACATGGAACATAAGTCTTCATGATGTGGACTGGTCTGGGCCATAACTGTGATCCATGTCTCCCCTGCGTCCGCTTGCGTATACTCTGGGTATGTGTACTTATGTGTACTGTGTTCTGTACCCAGCTTTCTGTTTATTTGTACTTCGCTTTTGACACATACATGAACCTTGTACCTTGCCCCTCACATCGGAGCGTGGTACTGACATAGAACATTGCTCTTGGTGAATAATGTGTGTCTCTATCACTCACTAAATCAGGCTCTCTCCACGTCTGTGCAACAACAGAAAAATGTGTTAATGCACATAAGGGAAAGTGCAGGTGTCCCAGACCATTAGCCTGGATATTTGCACAATGTAAATCTATCTTCTTTGCTCCAACATTTGGATTTAAATTCATTTTCATGCTACAATGAATTTCTGCCTTCATTTTATTTTTATTTACACCGTTAGGATTAGTTTGGTCAGACTTTTTGTGGTGACTTTTAAAACCTAAAATAATCAATGGTATGGAAAACATTCTTGGCAACGTTTGTTTGGATACTTGGGTTTTGAGTCGGGTGCCCTGGCAGCTGTAGATAGAAGGATGCTTAAAGAAATACTTCGAACAATCGAGTGCAATGTAATGCACCATGTGAATGAATATGTTGCAAAGTAAGAATGCATAATGTCCTGCCTTCTGTTGACAGATGGACTATAATGCATGGACATATATTAACCAGAAAGTATAGATACCTGCTCTCAAATGAAGTGAAGCAAAAATAAAAATTGTAAAATTTACTTATAGGTAAGTACAGATACTTTCAAATTTGGCTCACTTAGTAAAGTACTTTTGATTTTGCACTTGATTACTTTCCATCACATACATTTTTGCAAAGTTCAAAGCTGCAGGGTTTGAAAAACTTCAGTAACAAATTCAAAAATGATGAAACATTTTGTTTGACATGGCTTTTCAGTTCCATTTAAAGTGACTGTAGTATGTACTGGCACCAGCAAAGCATTCTGTCGTTTATTTGGTATATTTTCAACGACTAAGTTTGTCAGTTCATGAGCTCCGGAGCACTGTCCTGGGACGCGTGTGAGTGTCAGTCTGGAGGGACGGCCCATAACGGTGATGAATGGCCCGTGTGTGTGCTGTGCAGTCAGTGTGTTGTTATTTGTGATGTGTGAGTGTGTGTGACTGGCCCGATTAGCCCTACACCTGCTGCTCAAGCCCCAAGAACAGCTGGACACAGTGATTTAGCTCCTTGCTCCTTGGACCTAAGGAACCAATCCGGCCACAGCTCATAAAACTGGTCTTTTATGATTGCTGCTCTATGTGCCCTCCAAAACAACTGGCTACATCATGTGTTTTTCTAACGCCCAACACCACACAAAATTAAACCCTGGTAGAAGGTGTCAATCCTGGACTCTCTAAAGCAACAGGGGTTTAGGTTCTGGCTCGAAAATATAGTCACCGTTAATGCTGCATCTACTGCAATATCTTTATGAACTTATTAATGAGAAGTACCTAGTACCTAGTAGTAAACACACGTTTTTATTCAATATGTGGGATTTGTAGTCAGAATTAATCACCTTTTATTACCTGTGTGTCAGCGACTTGGCTTGTTCAGACTATGGATTATTTTATATACCGCTTATTTCCTACTCGAATCTCAGAATAATGTTACGTGCTAAGTAGACTCTCATCAAGCAATGAAATGTCCCAATTTAAAAGAAATCAATCACAATAATCTCTGCAATATGATAATGTTGACTTTCATTGAATTAATTGAATTTAAAATTTAAAATTACCTGAATTCCGAACATTAATCTTAATTTGTGCTTTTGACCAGGATAGATTTAAGAAAAGATGAGATAAGGTAATTTAGGAAATTTTAGTAATTAAAAAAATAAAGGAAATTAATTTGTTCATGGGGTAAGTGAAAAATTCTTTACCCATCTGCAAATAATTTGGCATTAATTAAAGGACCGTTATTAAGCTATTGACTGCTAAAGTAACTTTTTCTGAGCTTTTCTAACATTGTTCCGCCAAAAACATACTTGGAGTTGCATTTAGCTTCATTCAGGCAAGACTGATGGACCTCGGTTGCCAGTTGTCAGTAAATTTGACATCATGTGGTGTTTGCCGGACAATAATGTGTTTGTCTTCACACATCAGGTTCAGGATCAGCAGTTACATGTCTGTTCAGGTTGGCCTTTTGTGGTGCTGAACTCTGCAGCTGTGAGTGTGGTTTAATGGCACAAAGCCTTCTGCAGCTGCTTCAACACAGTGACTATTGTAGTGTGTCTGCTACTTAAGCAGTGACCACAGTGTCCAGTCTCATGTACGAGTCATGTATTTCATATTTATTCTCAAACAAAACAGCAGTCATTTCACTTTTTAGATTTAGAAGAAAAACAGGCACTAATCGCTTATCCCCACCACATACCTGTAGTTGCAAGTATTTCAAAAGTTAACACTTTGAGTGATACATGTTGTGTTCTGAAATGTCATGTAGGCACTTTTCTAAAATAAAACCTGCTGCCTGTTATGGTGAACTGTCACCATTTTTTGAAAAGGAAGTCAAAGGACTTGTTTCTATTAATAAGTTGTTTCAGATCAATATTGCAGTTTACAATGAACAAAATGTAAGCATTGCACTTATGTTATAGTTCAAAATTAACATTTACGTCACATATAGCTGAGCATTTCATTCACTGAGCATTTCAAAAGGTTACTTAAAACATACTTTTTTTACTTGCTTTTAACACTGCTTGAGCAGATACCATGGTTTATATTCGAACATTAATGCATAATTTTTACTGTTTATATGTGTATTTGTGTTTCTGAAGCTGTACCCGTGAAGCACGTTGGTCAACCATGGTTGTTTTTAAATGTGCTACATAAATAAATGTGATTGTGTGACTGATTGATTGATTGATAGCTCAAAGAACATCAACATGTGCACATGAATATATCATGTGAATAACAATCCCAACAACCTCATACTTCCCAGTCACATTCAAAAGAAAGCAATGTACTATAGGTTATAGAAGACTTCCTTAAAACTTAAAATATTTAAACCATATCATAAACATGATATGGATAACAAGCGCGACCCCTAACGGGAATAAGCGGTAGAAAATGAATGAATGAATATCATAAACATCAGAAAGAAATGTAAAAATGCATCCATGCTGATAGGAAAACACAGTTTGTACTGTATCAATCAGTCCCTGAAAGTAAATGCTTTTAAATATCATTTTATGATATTTAAAAGCCGCAATTAATAAATCTGGGGGGAGCACGGAGGCAAAGTGGCTAGAGCTCCTGCCTCCCAATAAGGATATTGTGGGTATGAATCCCGGACCACCCCAACATCACACGATCTCTCTGGGTGGAGTCTGCATGTCTGCCCCGTGTTACCGTGGGTTCTCTCTGGGTTCCTCCCACCGTCCAAACACATGACTGTGTTCAGGTTAACTGATAACTCTAAATTGCCCATAGTGAATGAATGTGAGAGTGAATGGTTGTCTGTCCTTGTCTGTCTCTCTGTGTCAGCCCTGCGATGAGTTGGCCACTGTCCAGGGTGTACCCCACCTAAGGCCCAAAGTCACTAGGATAGGCTCCAGTCACCCATGACCCCGGGAACAGGAATAAGCGGTAGAATGAATGAATTAATGAATAAATCTGGTGTTGTTTTGTATTTGTTTGTCTTTGTTGAAATCACATGAATCCCAGTCAGCCTTACATGTTGTACTGGCAGCATAAGTTGTTGGAGCACGTTGCTGCCGCTGAAACTGAAGGTGTCATACAGAGACATCAGGACAATGTGAAGCACTCGCAGAGGTGCTGCAGTGTGAGGATGACAGTTGTATTAAACAGCTGAGCGCGACGCTGTGGCCGCTGCTGTCACATTGTTAAGTGTTCTGAGCTTCGCTGAGTGACACTTTATGGTTGGAAAGGAAAACACAACTGAGCTTGTTGTTGATGTAAGGGTATTCTCCACCTGCTGTAATCAAATATAAATATACATTCACAGGTTTATGGTCTGTCAAATCACTTTGCCACCCATAGAAAAATACACAAAAAACAAAGCAAAGAACGAATCCTTTGAAATACAAGATAATAGTTTAGTAGATATTAAAATTGTCTTGGATTGTCCAAAGAAATGCATGATCTCTGTCATGTGTCCACTTCAGTTGTTATCTCAACATTTTAAGGAGGACATTTTAAGTAAAACAAACTTTTATGAGATTTTAACCATGTTACCTACCTACTCAGTGTTGTATTTCGATGAGTCATACATGTTTGAGCAATTCTGTGTTGTCTTGCATTTGAGGCTTGAGTACATTTTCTCCCACTCCCCATCTCCACCCACAGCCGCTTTCATGCAATTATTCTACAAAATTCAGACTCGGGTTAAAAAATGTTATGATGGCTGTTATGAAAGGCCACAGTGAAGAGGCTTATCACTTTTTTTTATTTTTACAGGAAGTAAATGCTGTTTCTATTATGAAGCTGTTCAGATCAATATTGCGGTTTACAATGAAGAAATTGAAATATAATGATCCACAAATATTATAGTTTAATAACAAACACCAGAAAAAGCAGATGTCTTTGTTGAACACTTCAGTAGCCTATTTTCAGAACCCGCTACCCACAAAAACAACTTCATTGAATCTGTGGATTAAAGATATGCTGAATGACTGCCTTTGACATTGCAGTCCAGCCAACGTCTATGTTCTGTGATATCTATTTCAGGAATCCCTTCGGCCAAGCCAACACTGTAAAACTCAAAGCCGGATTTCACATGTTAAAGCCATCAGCCTTTTACCGTGGCCTCGATGGCAGACTCCAGCATTATCTGAGGCCTGAGCTCTTCCCTGTGCAGAGACCATCATGTCCACTGATCCGTGTGATTTAGTCCCTGACGAGTACGACACGGAAAAGATGAACCTGTCTGTGTTTGGTGTGGTTTCTCTGTAAAACACTTCAGCCTCATAAAGAGCTTTACTGGGCCCAACTTATACTAGAATAAAGTAGGAGTTCTCATTGAACATTTTATGTTCAGTGTCATTGAATATTTTATGTTCCATGTATTCATAATTCATCATGTATATTTTTAAAAATGTGTTTCTAAACTGCATTAGTTTATGGATACATTTTTTAAAAGACCAATGCAACATGGCCGAAGTTTACCAGCCTCCAATCTGTCCAGGACCTGTACGTCTCCAGGACTCAGGGACGAGCAGGTCGGACCACAGCTGACCCTTCTCACCTGGACATAGACTATTAGCCCCTCCCCTCGAGCAGCAGACTACGGTCCATCCAGACCTGAACCTCACGCCACAAGAACTTTAATAATGTAAACAATTCTATTCCACTGTTTGCACTATTGTTCTGATGTCCTTGTATGTTATTTTTTATTTCACACCTATTTTATTTTGCATGTTCTTATTTTATCTTTTTTTAACATCAGTCTATAATTTTTACTTTACTATTATTATATACATGTATATACATTGCTGTATGTTGCACCTTACGCCAAAGCAAGTTCCTAGTTTGTGAGTTTTGTTCACCGACAATGGCAATAAAGAAATCTGATTCTGGTAATTAGTACAAGCATTTACAGTGCTGGAAGAAGTACTCAACTTGATTACTTAAAATACTAGTACAGACGCAGGAGGCTAAAATGTACTTTTAGAATTTAAAGAAAAAGGTGAAAGTATAATTTTGCAGATGCATCTAACTGTATTTCTTTTTCATTTTTCAGTAAATTCTGTGTAGACTATATATTTTTGTTCAAAGCTGGAACTTGAGCTCAAACTTTTCAGCCATTTAAGATGAGCTCAACCCATAAAAAAGTACCTTTAATGTCAGTCTTTTATAGTGTAGAAAGCACAGAAAGTGGTCTCAAATGTAGTGAAGCCAAAGTAAAAGGTATCCATTGTAAAATTTACTAAAAAATTACACTCAAGTACGTTACTTTTACTTTTGCACTTTCCACCACTGAACATTTATGGAACGGTAAATGGTTCAGTAATGTGTGTCGACTTCTTGGAAAATTGGTGTTTCCTTTATTTAAATTTGCAGAGTTCAGTCCAATGAAAAAAAAACATACCTCCAATTCCTCACCCAGACTGCTTTAAAATAAACACTGACATTCAGCGTATTTAAATTTATTTCAAGAGGTTCAAATGAGTTGTTTCGATAGCTGTGTAAAGAATGCTTGTAAATGCATAACTCACAATAACACACTGCAGTTGTACGGCGGCAGGTCAGGGTCAGGGTGTCCTTCAAGATAAAAGCTCCGGGTCAGCCTCAAACATGGCCTTTCTGATGTGACAGGTTTTACAGCGCCGCCCTTGACCTCTGGGTTCAAAGGTCACACGGACCACACACTTCCTGCAGCAGGTGATCTCCTAAGGTTTACAATCCGGGAGGCAGGTGGCACTGAAGAGGGTTTGTATCTACCTGGAAATATAATCGAACTGATGAATCACTTCAAAATGCCATCTTGGTCTTATTATTGTTTTGTTTTATAGTATAGAAGTTCTTGATTGGCAGCGCTCTGAGAAAGAGAAAAAAAGTATGTATTTGTGGAGTGTTATGTTAAAGGTCAAGGCCAAGCTTTATTTAAATAGACAACTTAAAATACAGTTTCCAGGTGCTGTTCATATTCAATGGTGCATTCACTCAATAAGATTAAACATAAAAAGAAAAAAACAAAACAAACAAACATAAATGTCCAACTCAACTTGTGTTCAAAGCCAGCTTGAAGAGATATTGTTAAGGAAAACAAAGTGTAAAAGTGGCACAGTGCTTAAGTCTGAAGGTTGTGAAGTGCATACTGTTGTGGTCTGGGGAGAGAATAAATAATACATAATACATAATCACTACATAAATCCAGAGCTTCATTAGGCTAACAAGCTTAATTGCACAGTTAATTAAATACCTCTGTACTTTCTTTTTTCATGTAGTAAAGTGAAACTAAAGTAAAAATCTATTTTGCTGTGAAATCTTGTAAAAGCAGTTTATTCTCCTTGGAACTTACATGCTGTTGAGTGTGCCAGCCCTAAACTAAACTAAACTAAACTAAACTAAACTAAACTAAACTAAACTAAACTAAACTAAACTAAACTAAACTAAACTAAACTAAACTAAACTAAACTAAACTAAACTAAACTAAACTAAACTAAACTAAACTAAACTAAACTAAACTAAACTAAACTAAACCAGCCAGAAAAAAGATGGCGGAGCCCATTGCAGCTTTTGGAATAAAGGGTATAGAATCAAAAGTCAGTCCACTGTGCACTGTCACATTTAATCTTAAAGCAATTTTATTGACTGCAGACCTGACAGTAACACTGCTGCGCTGTTAGAATGCTCATAGTTGTTAGTAGTAGCGCGCTCATCATGGTTAAGAATTAAAACGCTTGTGGGAAATGAGTTTGGACCACTGTTAACAGCTTTAAATTCATTAGTTTTTCTTTTGACGTTTTTAAGACACAGAGCCTTTAAAGTCACTTCAGATTTAGAACAGCATACGTTTCTATGGGAAGGAGTTATTTTTGGAGAGGAAAATATAGACCTATAGGTTATGAATGAAATTAATACACCCAATACATATTTGACATATATTTTAATGGCATTCAGGTGTGAAGAACCATTTTCGTTGAGACTTTTTTCTTCTTCTTTATTTTCCATTCTCTCTGCTCCAGGTGGAAATGACTTTTATTGTGCTTCCCGTTAACAGTGTTTCCACGAGGACCCAGCACTTATGGAGGTGATATTTGCACACAGTGAGAGGTCTGATGGTAGTCTGATTCACACATGGTACCCTCTGCCCCTCAGGAACCAGCTCTAAATTATGTGAAGGGGAAAGAGCTGCCAGACTGGAAATAAAGCAGGAAAAAACTTTTCAATGTGAATTATATACTAGACATGAGTAAGGGGCCTTAGACGTCCCTTTATGGCCGACTTTTGTATGTAGATTTAATGTAGTCTGGGTCAAACGCAACATTGTAAAATCCTGTTGCAACTTTTATTAGCAAATGTGACATGCAGAACAATGATTGTTTTGTCTTTTGCTTGTCATTTTATTCAAAATGTGTAAATATAGCACAAGTTACACCATATGTCTTAATTCCTGGATTCGTTAATTCCTGTAGCTCTTCCAAAAACAATGTGTCTTCATTGCTTTTCTGACTTTCTCATAATAACTGAAAAGACCCCATGCATTTGGCAAAGACATCAGGTTGAGCGTGGCCTTGTCGTGTCCGTGTGCAGTAAATAAAGGGGCGGTTTGGGGATGGGACAGTTCCACAGGGAGCAGGCATCAGAGCATGAGTCCGGCCTCCTCATGACTTTCACAGCGAGCGGCAGCAGAACCCATGGAAGACCTACATACAGCCATATTTTCCCACATTAAATAACACTGAGAAGTCAGATATTTATTGTTACAACATGGAGAGAGCACTGTTTGCCTGAGCTAAATAATCTTACATGTAATAAATTTGATTTCAGTATGTTTTGGTTGTGCAATAAAAACAGACAAAATATAGAATGTTTTATTGTTGTTTAACACAGTGCACTGTGGTCTGGGGGAACAAACTAACCAAACATTTTATTTGTTTCTATATTTTTTAATTTATACTGCAAAATACTGATTTAGTGCCAAGAGTTTGCCCGATATTAGCCCTGATATGTGGCCCATCTTGCCTGAACAGCCAAGACCACCCGCTTTAACAGTACTTTACAACGTTTTGTTCTGGAAATATATCTTGTGTCCCTGATTTCCACTGGCCATGATTGACAGGCGGAATATTGACCAGTCAGAGAAACACATGGTCATAGTCATAATGGCTTACAGTGGGAAATAAATAACACTCTAGATTGAGAAACTGTACACTACTACAGAAGTTATATACTGAAAGCTGAATATGACTAAAATATTTGATGTCTTCCACGTTTCAGAGACAAGTGATACAAATCAGTCGCTGTGGTTGGACCGTCCCATGTTAGGTCAGTGTTTCTGACGCCTCCTTATGGTCCGATTCCAGACCCCTCTGCATTTGATGTGGGATTGGCTGGCAGGATATCGTCCATCCCTTATACATACGGAAATCCAAAAGAGATCGAAAGGGGGTGAATAAGAACGAAACGGATGTCTCTTTCTGAGAAAGGAAAGTCTTGTGACCATCTTAAACTAAATAACCTCGTAATAACCAGTAGACTCATAGTCCGGTGGCAGTTAAAAGCAGACTGAATAAATGGGCTGCAAGCAAGTTTTCTTCTGATCCTTTATCTATTTAACATAATAATTATATAAATATTGTCAAGGTCAACATCAAAAGCTTTCGGCTATGACGTAGGACTGTAACAACTCTTTTATGAATTGTTGTTGTGTGTAAACACTGTAATCCTGTAATATTAATCAGCAACATAATATAGGATCTTACTGAGAACTCCTTTCGTATGTCTCTGCATCATCTTTCACATCTCTGTTATCCTAGCTCCTATTAAAGCAGCAGGCGATCGTCTTGCTCTCAATGGAAGTCCACATTATATTCCGGCTTTGGTAACATAAACTTTTTATAGCCTTTGTTGTGGTGTGTTTAGGTCATTCTGTGGGAAGCTTCGGTTTCAGATTTAAAAAATATAAGGCGAGGTGTCCCAAGAGTGCTCTTAAATTGTGTCGGGAAGTGCAAACAATATCAAGTTAAAGATGAAGGAGTCCAGCATGTTCCAGTGAAAGTTGGCTATATCCTTTTTTCCATTATTGCTGTTGTTTGCTGTAACCTTTTGGAAGTACACTTGATAAGTTTTCTATAATAATATCAACAGTAAAGATTAGATTCAACATATAGTCATTACACTTGTATATATAAAGTGCAACGGAATTCAGGTTGGCATCCAACCATAAGTGCAATGTAGCAACAGATAAAAACAGCTGATATGTTATGTACATAAGAGGTACTAGCCCTTATGTAGATTGTATTACATACAACATTAACATGTTATACTTACCTATGTTATACTTACTACAGAGCAGAGCATTTAGAAAAGTGCAAATAGAATAGAAGTGTAGCAGCCTTGGGGAACAAACTGTCCCTAGTCTAGTGCAGTGGTTTCCAAAGTGGGTGAATTTTCTAAAAGCATCTCTTTGGGTTCATCATTGCAAAAAAAAAAAAAAAAAGTCTGTCAGGTGATGCAGAGTATATCTTCCCAAAAAGTACAATCATCTTTAGGCAGCATAATCGTAAGTCTCCTTGCACATAATTCATCTTCACCTGGCGAGGTAAAAAGATAATTTTCAGGGAACAGCAGGAAATGTTATTGATTAACTTGGCGAGTGCTCTGTCCTGACATGTCAGCTGGAGGTTGATCTTCATGTATTTGTACAATACAATGAATAAAGTCTACATCAAATAGTGTAATTACAGCACAGTTTGACAGTGAAGCTAATGTCAGCCTGCTCACAAAGAAGCTTCTGTGAGAATAACCACAGACAACTTTCAGTAAACCTGTGTGTCTGTTGTACTGGTTCTGACTTTATATTGTGTTCTTTGTTAATGTGTTATTGTGTGTGTTTTCTTTGGTTTAGTATATGATCGTTTTTTGGTCTAAGCCCCTGAACAACTTGTGTAAAATTGTGTTTGGCGCCTCTTAGTGGTCAGACTTAAAATGTAAATACATATACATAATACGTGTCAGTTTGATGCTCTCTGTCAATGGTCTTTTTCTCCACCTGTTGCTCTAAAACTTCACAGTAATGTCACTTTAGACCTACTTGTTTTGTATATTACACTGAGCTTTAACACATGATAAAAGCATTTTTCAAGAACGCAGTTTCTTGTTAGTCAAAGTCTATTGTCTGTTCAGAGAAAGTCGTTGCATCATGTTGGGGCTCTGAAGCTAAAAACCTTTTGGCTTTGGCTGTGAGCTGTGACAGATTTTAACTTTGTGCGTTCTGCCAGTCAGAGATTGGACCCTGTGAATTAAAGCTTAGTGCTTTCACACAAAAAACCCCCTCTGACCCCTCCACCACAGCCTTTGTCCTCTGCACACGGCGTCCCCCTAAATATAGTCGGGTATTTAGGACAGAGCCTGCCCATCCCTCCATATCCACTGGCATTTAACTCCATCAGTCTCTGTCAGGACGTCCAGGCGCAGACATCTCATGGTGAGACCTAAATGTTCTGATAAGCTGTGAACAATGTTGTTGCACGTTAATGATCCGGGCCTGAAACACACAGCACAAACCAGCAAATGTGTGCAACATGCATTCTCCACCAAACAAACGCTGACACCACCCACACAAGTAATAATAGAAACAATTTGGTTTCAGCTGTAGCTCTGGGCCTGGGGAAATTTACCGAAGTCACACGTGATACAAACATAACAATTAGGAAGACGTTCATCTGATGCTCTTTCTTTTTATCTATTCTAATTAATCTATCTGTACAACACTGGGTCTTTAATGTCTATATTTGCAAGAGAGAGATTTAGAGGACTATCACTTGTTAAGAGATTCATTTGGTGGTAGAGAAGCTGTTGGCATCAGAACCAAAGATTATATGGTAAGAATTTTTCTCAAGTTAAAAAAAAAAAGCCATATGTTTACTGCAGTAAAACATGAAGCAGTAGAAGTAAAATAAACTATATCTGAGCATGTTTTCCACTCCAGGCCAAATAGCTGCTGGAGACAACACCAAATGACATAAAAACATCTTGGTGATAAATGTTGGGAGGTGGAGAAGAACCCATTGATGATCTCCACACTCACCAGTCACCCCCATACACCCTTCATGGTAAGTCCAGTGTCTGGCCCGGCCCAGTCTGTTTGTCCAGCTGTTTGGAGCAGTGTCTGGTCCCATGTGACCTGGTGTTTCTGCAGCTGCCATTGGATCAGAACACAGACCCACAGGACGGTCCTGGGCTGTTTATCTGGGATGCTCCCCTTCAGGATTGGGTAACAGTAGAAGCAGGACAGGGGCGAACAATTAACCCTTTGTACAAAACATCTGGACATAGGCGCTTATAAGGTGCTGACAAACCATAGTTACATTTGTCCTAAAGGAAATAAGCATCTTTATCTTTTCATTTGATATATTTGACTAAAAATGATAATGATATACACATATATACACACACACATATATATATGTGTGTGTGTATATATGTGTGTATATATATCTATGTGTGTGTATATATATATATTTAAAATATACTTTATTTATCATTTATATCATATATATATATCTATATATCTATCTATCTATATCTATATATCTCTATCTATATATATATATATATATATATATATATATATATACACACACACACACACACACTTTAAACTATTATATATAAATATAAACACTTAAAACGCTTTTGGTTATAAAATTGGTCATTTTACTTCCTGGTTGGATAAAGGTAGCAGATAAGCCTGTCATATGCCTAACTTGTCTAATTTGCGTCATTTGATGAATTCGAGTCAGTCGTTTCGAGATGTAGTTTGTCCACCCACGTGTTGCCATAGTAATAGACCAATGTTGTCAACCATTTTGTAAACAAGGGCCAGAATCCAAGTTATGATTTGACAAATAATACCTGCTAACACCTTTATTTTGGTAAATTGTAGATAAATTGTAGATTGTCTAAACTGTCAGAAAAATGTGTGTAAATTGTTGCTGCATTTTGGAGGGAATGTCCCTTATTGATGGCAACACAGAGGGATTGTGTTTTAGAACTCAGTACTACTTCCTGTTATTTTCAACTTTGGTTAAAAAAATTTTCTCACTAACCTCAACTTGACCAATGTAAAACTATAGTAAATATTCACCACAAGGACTATCACAGCAAACTAATCATTAAAAAAATGATTTGCACTTTAAACTCTTCAGATTTAAAAACATGCAGGACTGTAATGACCAGAGCTGCAGTGTTAGCCAGCACTAAACCATTAGAGCTGGAGTCCCACTTGTGAACATTGATAGCTGAATCAGTTAATACCGTGCTAAACATCTCAAACGATTGTTTACCATCATCTTCGAGCCGACAGTCACAGGAACTAGAGAAGAAGGGGGAACAGTTTGGGTTGGAGAGGAAAGAGGCGCTCGCAGCATCAGAGAGGCGCTGAAACATGACGGCTTCACACTCACACCACTATCACACAGATACGTCAGCACTAACGGGACGGTACAGGAGGATGTACTGCCGCTTCAACGTCCACGGAGCTATCTCACAAACATAACATAAACACTGTGGTCAGATCAGGCCAAGCTCACACACTCTGTTGTAATGAGGATATTATCAACTGACCATTATTTATAGTCTAAATAAATTATTTAATGAATCATTAAATAACTACACTTTTTTATTGTGGGGACACATTAGAACTAACCAGAATATCACAACAACAACATCTAATAACTGGGCATGTTTTCTTTCTTAATATTATGTTATTACATTCATGTTTTATTTAAAATTATTATAAAATAAAAATAAATAATTACACAATGCTTGCAATTTCATCTGTGTGTGTGGAACAATTAAAACCAGTGTTTAAAAAGTAATGAAGTACAAAACTATTACATACATTTTGTATTTGTACTTTACTAAAGCAAATTTGCAGAGGATACTTTCTACTTTTACTTTGCAATATTTGAGAGCAGGTAACTGTACTTTCTACTGCACAACATTTTAACTGAATTCAAAAGTATAGAGTACTTTTTATTTAGGGTTTGAGACTTCCTGAAATGGCCATGTTTTTTGTGACCTCTTGCCTAAATGTTTTAAACCAACAAAAATTATTTCTAATAAAAACTAGATACATGATTGACTCAATAGCTTTTGATGATAAAAAAATAAGCACATTTAATGCTTTAATAGTTTAAAATCTGTGTGAAATATGTTTTCTTTTTTACCCTAAAAGTACATTTTTAAATGCCTATCTTTGGTACTTTTACTAGAGGTAGAAGTATATGTTTTATGTGCAAATTTTTCTTGAGTAAATTCTTTGCTTCTGTAGCTGTGCTTTTCTTCCACCACTGTTTAAATTGAACCTGTTAATGGAGAGATGGAAAAACTGAGTGTTGCCTAAAACAAGCAGGGCAATATGATCACACTAAAGCTGTAAAATTACACACAGACCTTTAAATAAATACTGTTTATTCATAACTGAGGCATCTGACCGCACAGCCCTGAACTATAATGTAATTAGGAAATGATTAGATCCACTCATTATCAATGAGAGCACTGGGCATAATCAGCTAAATTAACATCAATAACAAGCTGTACATCCCCATTATGTTTCCACAAGCTAAATTAGTCAAATCTGCTAAACCTGTGCACAGAGAATAGAAGAATTTGACTGATATCCGTCCCAAAGCTAATCGCAGCTCAGGCGTTATTGCCCCTGATGATGACCAGCTCATTTATCAGACACATGCACATTTGTTATAATCCTCTGTCTGTTCTGGATCTTGTTTACAGATGTCTCTCTCTGTGCAGCTTTGACTTCACTGATGTTTAAAAGTGTCCAGGCCTTTCGGGCGCTCAGCCTGCTCCATGCGGGCGCTCAGCTGGTGGCTCATGTCTGTCATTGGAGCTATTACCATCCGCCGTGCATGCGTGTGTGCGCCGCTGCAGCTCTGACCTTGAAACTAATGCTGAACATTACACTCAACACCTTCCCCTGCACTGCACACAGAACTGACTCTATTCTGAGACACTGCCAGCGTCTTGAGGTTTATGTGGTGCACAATCACTACAATTTGTTTATTAAGTGCACGAGTTCGACATTAAACGCTAAAAGTTATTAAGAAATTACTCAACTTTTTCACAATTTTCAGAGAAAGCGAAAACAAGCGTCAAACTTCTAGTGATCAATGAAAACAATTAGTACTGTTTGCAATCTAACCTAAAGAAGTTAATGTCACTTGTAGACAAGGTAATCTCTGTTTGCACTGCAAATAGGGTTGTCAAAAATTTCAAGAATCAGATACTAATCGATACTAAAATTGCAATCGTAACTAGATGCTCATTTTTATTGATACTATAAAATAGAATACATTTTTAAAGTCTGAAAAGTTTTTAACTTGTCTTGAGCTTTATCAGAACTAGTCTTGAACCACATGGTAACACAAATAAAGTACTGTTGTTTTGTGTAATAACAATTCTGTTGTTTAAAAAATAAATTTTTGTTATCAAAATTGGTATAGAGAATCAAGTCTATTCCTTGGTATCAAAATCGAGTTGGAAATTTAAGTATTGTTACGACACTAACTGCAATGAGGAAAATGCAATGTTGCAACAGAAAAGTACAAGAACAGAAACTTTAAACAGAAAATCTAAAAGGATTCACTTTTTTTTTTTTTTTTTTACTGAAATACCATAGACTAAACAACACATATAATTAATTAAATCTATCAAATAAAATAAGCGTAAAAAGACTACGGATGTGACAAGTACAGGAACAACAATAAATGGCATAGGTCTCCCATCCACCTAAAGCTTGTGTAGCACCAGAGAAGGTAACATTTTGGTGAAGAATGCAGCTGTCTGGCCTGGCTCAGCGTTCTCCATGACAATGTGATAATGCTACAATGGGCCTGAACAAGTGAGAGCCAGCGTTAATGTCCCTGTTTCACAAAAGGCTCTGATCCCGCGCCTTAACGCTTCACTGTAGGCTGCTCTGACAGGTGTGAGGGAGAAAGGCCTGTTTATCATTTGTCCATAATAATTCAGTGGCATTGGAACATAATCAGTTGCTGTTTCAAGTGTGGTTCACTGTATATTATTTAGTTTTTTTCAGCCTAATGAGCAGAAGTAGAACTTATTGTCTATCACTGTGATACCTTTACGCAAGTAACTTTTTGAAAGTATTCTCTAGTTCACTTTCACTCCTCTTAATATATATTTGCAGGATAAAAGTACACTCACTTGAGCAAAAAATATATATATATTACAAACTGGTCTGTAGTGGGTCACTGGTCTGTAGTGGGTCACTCGCTCGGGGCAGAGGTGGGTCAGTTGAGTGACACCACACTTTCCACAGCACAGTCTCATTCTTCTTTTACAGTCTTGTTTACTGATTATGATTCTAAATACATGTTGTGGTTCAAAGTGCTTAGCTCCTTGTCTTTCCTGGAATGTTCCACAGTTTGGCATTAAATTAATTTATCTCTGTGGAGATAATCAGGTGACCCCATCAGTTACAGGTCAGATCTGTGGATGTAAAAACACCTGGAATTAAATAAATGCAAGATATAAGTTTAATGTCAAAACAATAACATTTCCACGGAGACAAGCAAATGCTGACTTGCCACCAAAAAGTTACCTGGTGCACCTTTAACATTGGGGTGTGCAGAGGAAGCCTTCTTCGCAGAGTTCGCAGCTCACTAAGTCAATAAAATCTAGAGCTGCAACAAGTTCATCAGTTAATCGCTTAACTAATTATTAACATAATCGTCAACTAGGGACATTTTTTGTCGATAGCAAAATGGTCAATAGTTGCAACCCTAATAAAATCATGACTTTTTATTGCACTCATTTCTTGTGAAGAATTATGATCAAACATGAAACCCACTTGTCTGTTCCCACTGAAAGCTAAAAATGCCCAGCAGGGTCGTGGCTTGGCAGAGCTTTTGGGATAAAGGTACACTGCACATGCCATTTGTCAGAACACAGAGCTAACGGAGAAGACGTGAGGAGATCTGGTGATGAATGAGTGCAGCAGTGGAAGCAGAGACACAGAAAGGGCAGAGAGATGGTGACAAGTTGGACAGCGTCAGGCTTCATCTGCTCCTTCAGCCTGTTTGGTAAATTTAAATCTGAGGAGTGGTCAGTGTTACAGCTTACATTCCTCTGTGTCTGTGCGGACGTGAGCATCTCCGAGCTCCGAGGATCAACGAAAGTGAGAAGACGGGACCTCATCACATCACAACCTTTTTGGAAAAGCACCATCACAGTTACTGGGTCAAGTCTTTGTTTTGTCAAATTAAAAAGGAACTGATGAGGTGCAACCAAAGCCATAATTAAAGCTTCTAATTCTCTGATTATGTTAAACAGCACCAGTTAGAGTAGCTTCAGTGGTGGAAGAAGTACTCAATTTAGTTACCTAAGTAAAACTACGAACAAAAATGTACTCAAGTAAAAGTATACATAAATATCTACTAGCTCTTTAAAATTTTAGTAAAAAGTATTTTCTACAGATTTATTTTCTAACAATTAAAGCGTTATGTTGATTTGTACATTTCCTGACTTTTTAGTAAGTATATTTCTCAATGTTTCTAGACGATTTATATGTTTTTGTTTCCTCAGATTCAAGACTTGAGCTCAAAACATTTGGACAGAATCTCCAAAAGTACAAACCCTCAGACCTACTTTACTTTTTAGTCCTTTTCAAAAATGTAAGTGAGTGTAAATATAGATTCCTGCTCTCTTTGTTTTTAAACTTTTCAATTATGAGACCAAACTGCCACAAAAAACTGGGTCGACAATTCAAAAAAGTCAATGAACAACTCTTTAGGCCAACTAAAAACTTTAGGTGAGAGAAGTGTTTTTTTTGTAGATAAATATTGCTCACTTTTCAGCCTCTTGTTATCTAAACGTGCCTGCCTTACATACAGCTTAGATTATATGTTAAGCTTCAGCTAAAACAGGCACTTATTAACCCTAACTCATAACAGTTGTTGTAGTTTTGTTTGTGAAAAAATCAAGTAATATCACTTTATTTTCTTGCATTCTTTTGAACATAGCCTAAACAAGTGTTACCTTACAGCCTGAATCCTTTGGACATTCATGACAAGGCGCGCGTTCTCTCATTAGATGTGTTAAGTATTGAATTTGTAGCCTAAGATCAGGGCTGATATTCGGTGTCCGTTTAATGTCCCTCTGTCATTACGCTGCAGAACACAAACACCTCCACCTTCCTGTTCCTCTCTCCAGCTCAAGTGGCACATTCTGCACATTACCCCCAGAACGCAGACACAGCTCCCTGGTGAGGGGCAGAGGAAGGGGTCACTGTCTGTCGAGCCTCCTCCGTAGCTCGCTCTGTCTGACGTTTAGTGGCATGAATAAACACAGAATGCACAGCCAGCAGGAGGGCCAGGAGCTACTGTTTGTTCCTTTGTGCAGAATTCGAAAACTGCAAAATCCAAAAGTGCATGACTTGTTTTGATGTCTTTTCCTTTTTCAACTGTTTACCGGCTATCAGCTGAATTTAAAACAATCTGAGTTCTTGGCTCAAAACAAACCAATAAAGTATGTGTGAGTGATAATATTATAAACTCAAATTTGTTTCAGGATCAGAATCACTTTTATTCTTCCTCATTTTTATGTTTTGCTGCACACTCTGAGCTCATTCGCACATGTTTTAAACTGCAATTGGCAAATAAACTGAAACTAAACTAACTCAAGAGGAAATTATTTCGTTTGCTTGTTTTTCTTTTTCTTCAGGGGTCACAAAATAGTCTGTGGCAAGAATTGGTAATGTAATTAATGTCAATCTGTAACTGTTTAAATAAAGAAATGTTTGCTCAAATAGTTCACACTTAAGATTTTCATGAGGTTCCCTTTAATTAACTGTATAAGTCATACAGTCATGGCCGAAAGTGTTGGCACACCTGAAATATTTCCAGAAAATTAAGTATTTCTCCTCGAAAAGTATTGCAATCACACACGTTTTGCTACGTGTGTTTATTTCACTCCAACCTCCAAAAATGGGCCAGACAAAATTATCAGCACCCTTTCAAAACTGTGGATACATAATTTGGTTTGAAGCATACGACACCTTTGAACCCACCTGGGGCAAGTAATAGGCAATATAAAATCCCACCTGAAAGCGGATTAAAAGGAGAGAAGTTGACTCAGTCTTCTCATTGTGTGGCTGTGTGTGCCACACTACGCATGGAGAACAGAGAAAGGAGAAGGGAACTGTCTGAGGACTTGAGAATAAAAATTGTGGAAAAATATCAGTAATCTCAAGGTTACAAGTTCATCTCCAGAGATCTTGATGTTTCTTTGTCCACAGTCCACATAATCAAGAATTTTGTGATCTATGGCACTGTAGCTAATCTCCCTGGACATGGACGAAAGAGAAAATTTGATGAAAGGCTGCAACACAGGATAATCTGGATGGTGGATAAGCAGTTCTAAAGAAATTCAAGCTGTCTTGCAGGCTCAGGGTGCATCAGTGTCAGTGCAAACTATCTGTAGAAATTTGACTGAAATGAAACACTCTGGCAGGAGACCCAGGCGGACCCCATTACTGACACGAGACATAAAAAAGCAGGTCTGCAGTTTGCCTAAATGTACGTGAGTACGCCTAAATCATTCTGGGAAAACCTCTTGTGGACAGATGAGACCAAGATAGAGCTTTTCGGTAAAGTACATCATTCCACTGTTTCCTGAAAATAGAATGAGCCCTTCAAAGAAAAGAACACAGTACCTACAGTCAAATATGGTGGAGCTTCAAAGATGTTTTGGGGTAGTTTTCTTGCCTCTGGCACTAGGTGTCTTGACTGTGTGCAAGGCGTCATGTACTTCTGAGGATTACAAAGGATTTTGGGTCGCAATGTAGGGCCCAGTGTCAGAAATCTGGGTTTGCATCCGAGATCATGGATCTTCCAGCAGGACAATGATCCCAAGCATACTTCAAAAAGCACAAATGGATGGCAACAGAGCGCTGGAGAGTTCTGAAGTGCCAGCAATGAGTCCAGATCTCAATCCCATTGAACACCGGTGTGCAACCAAATATTAAGTTAAGGCTGCCAATAATTTTGTCCGGTCCATTTTTGGAATTTTGGAGTTTTGTGTGAAAATATGTTAAATGTTAAAAACAGTTTTGTCTCTGTTTTTTGTGTTGCTCCAATACACACAAAGGAAATATATATGTATCGCAAAACATGTGTAATTGCAATATTTTTGGGGGAGAAATACTTTTCTGGAAAAAAATCAGGGGTGCCAACACTTAAATTAAGTTAACACGTAATTTAATCATGACATATTCTTAGATCCTTTAAAGCTATTGTAATTTAATTTTAGTTTGGCAAATTGGGGCCCCAAACAGTATTTAGCATAGGGTCCAGACAGTGCCCGTCACACAGTCGCTAAGTGGGTGTTTGAGTGTCTTTGTGAATCTGGATGAGTGCTGGTTATCTCTTGATGATTTCCACAGTACAGACCACACAACATTCATTACGGCGGCATCGCAACATTTGCTGCTTCATGAACAAATGTCCCACACTTTCAGCATGTGCCTAGACATTTGTTCTTTCACATTATTCTAATCCGGCATGTTCGAAAGCGTAACATGAGGTGTTAGGGGCTAGATTAAAATACGTACGAGCTTACAGTATCATAAATACACTTGCATTTAGCCATCTGTTGGGTGAGTTTGGAGTCTAGAAAGACAGTTTTAAGAATAGACAGAGGTTTAGTAGAGTTTTGTCTTCATTAAAAGGTGGCATTTACTTATTACATCCACGTAAAATACTAATAATAGTCTGTGTACTTGTCAAAATTAGTTTTACTCTATTGGAGCTCAACAGTCCCACCCATTTTGAAGTTTGCTGTAGCTCCAGAAGTAAGTTTCGCATTTACTTTGCCCTAGGGATTTAGAAAAATTTAAATATTAAGAGTTAAAAGGTACAGCTAAGGCTAAGCAGCTATGTGAAAACTAAGGTACATAAAGCGGAACAAGTGAAAAACTTAAAAGTTAGCAAATCGACTTTGCAGTTTATAACGTTTCAGAAACAGATTTTAAATAAAATCATAGGTCTTGTGCTCATTACTCACCACAGAAATGATTAGCCCCAAGCAAGCCACATGGTAACCAGACCCGCATAACGTCCCACACTTTTTTAAAATTTGATTTTTAAATTTTGAATTTAAAACACATAAAACACAGAACACAACAGAGAACGAAAGAACAATTACGGCATAATCAAATTTCCATTGTCCTATTCAATCCGATCAAATTGTTGGCAACTGAATTTTCTATTGAAATGGGGGATTTCTATTGATATTTCCAACTCCATCCTATCCCTAATAAGCTTGTGCTGTATTAAAAGTAAAATATTCTCCAACGCATTCATGGAGGAACTTAATAGCTGTTCCTTTCACCGACTTGATCTTATGTAAATTAAATTACACATTAAAGTTGTAACGTTGCACCACAGCGTCCAGCAAATCAATTTGTCTGTTTCTTAATAGCCTTATTTTCACACCACTATCAGATGGCGGGCTGTGATTTGACCACTACAACTGCTGCAGTCCAGAGATTAGTCTCCAGCTGTCCCGCAGAAACTCGACGTGCCTGGGTGTTTCTTGCTCAACAGCTAACCTTTCTCTGGCGTGGCTGGCAGGTTTCAGAAATCCCCTAATGTTTGACAGCGTATCATCCTCGCACTCCCTGTCCCTCAAAGTGGACATGTCATCTCCAAATTTTGTTTATTTGTTGGCACCCTGTTGTGAAAACCTTCCCATCAACTGCGAGTTAATCTTGTCAGTAAATACAGACTGTTAATAAACCGATCCTCTCGACTTCTCTCCTAAACATAGTGTCTTTTTCTTGTAGTTTTAAATGTCTTGCCCTCTTTTATTTCTTGCTGTTTCCATGCTAACCTTACACCCGGACCCCCTGATGGGCTCAAATACACAGACATAAACACGTAGCAGTGCTTGGGTTTGGTGACATGAGCTGGTAGCACTAAAAAGGCTCAAGTGATAAAAAAAAAAATCTCCCGGCCGTCCAGAGAAGACATCTTCGGTTTCACACGAGACCAAATTTACGAGCAGGACTCTCAGCGTGAGACCGACGACAGAGGCATGAGAAGACGGCTAAACGGTGAGTGGAAAACCAAAGACACCGCGGTGCAAGAGGAGGAGAGTGAGCAGGTGATTCTGTGACAAACTGTCAGATGAAAACTTAACGCTTTTATGAAGAGATGAAAAGAAATTCTGTGACCTTCCAGACATTTATTTTCTGTGCATTTGAATAACCTGAAACAGTTTTGTTGTAGGCCGGACCTGGTTCATTGTTGTACTTCATAACTCTAAGTGGGTTCATAGTAAAGGTTTTAGCTCATTTTCTGCATTAAAAGATGAGTTAAAGGGCCTGTACCTGATTTTGAACCGTGAGACAGGAACATGTTTTTGTTTGAACCGTTAGCTCCGCCCACATAGTCCTTCCTTTCACTCAATATTGCTCCATGACTCAGAAACAACTGTCTGGAATAGTCTTATGCAGTTGTGTACATATAGATCCTCTAACTCTCCTTACAATTAGCTTTTAGCACTTTTGAAACTGCAGTTCTGCACCATGACAGAGAATCACACGCCTGGGATACTGTCAAGCAGTTATTTTCCCATGATTCATAGTGTACGATATGCCTGATTGGCTGAAAAGAGATGACCCTGGCAAACACTTAGTTCTTTCCAAACAAAGTGCGTTGAGAATTTATCTCAACTAGAGTAAATAAAAATCAGGTACAGGGCCTTTAATACCTTAGAACAATGAGGCAAAAAATATGTATAACTTATAACTTAACAATAAGGCATTTGTTTAATTGGTGTACAATTTTGTTAGTTAAAGTTAAAACCCCTCAAAGGTTTACATTTATGTAAGGAGGGTGGTCAGGTTTTCTTGAGGTAAAAAAAAGTTTTTAAAAAGTGGTAATAACTCACTGTGTCTGGTTAGAACAATTGGTGTTACTGATTTAAAAGTCATTATAACTTACATTTATCATTCCGCTTAACACACTTTGATATGTTTAAATAACTTTGGATAGATAGAGCTTACGTTTGTGTGCTGTCACGCAGAGAGGGGAGGGTAATTATGCCCTGAGCGCTCACGATATGATTGACCTTTTTGTCCCTCATGTGAGGACTGACTGGGGAAGAGAGCTTTTTCTTATGCTGTTCCCACAGCTAGGAACTCTCTCCAGGCGAAGAATGTGAAATGAAAAATAAATGAGTAAGTTAAACCACCCTGTTACTTCTGACAGTGTAGAGACATCACCATAAACACCATAAAGCTCACAATTGACAACTTTATTGACAACTTTAAAGCATGTATTTGTTTTTTGTTTTGTTTTTTAACATACACTCACCAATTACCCTATTTTCCAATTGGTAAAGACAAGTTACACGGTCAGAACACTTTTAGGGGTAAATGCTTTATGATTTTAGGTCAGTTATATTTTCACAACATCACACTGCATATAATTGTGTTCATAATAAGTTGGGAAGTAAGTACAGCTGCCACCAGAAATCCATCAAATACAGTAGCTATTGTGCACTACACATGTTTCTTCAATGTTACAAGATTATTTTTAAGAAGAGCATGTTGAATATTTGGCTCTTCGGTTGCGACATTGAGCCACGTCTCTAAAACAGCTCATGGAAAAAGTGTCCGTGCTGTCTGAATCTCTCTGCAGACGGATGTGTTCTGAGACAAAAGTGCTGCATCGGCAACACATGAACTCGTAATCAGTCAAAATTAACATGTCCAGTGCCAGTGAAACCCACTCCTCGACATGAGAGTTCAGATGTCAAAGTGTCACGCTTTTGCTAATTCACATCCCAAATGGCAGCTATAGGACACGGCCTCGTGAAATGTAGGCTACAGGAAGAAGAAATGTAACCCCAGGAGTTCATAAAAGCAGAGATAGAGCATAGATCTACAGAGCTCGGGATTGTGTCGTCACATCATAGAATTTACAGCAAGCCTAATGTTGGATATTATTGCTAATCTGGTTGCTCACTGACTTTTTTTGTTCACTTTGTTCAAAATTAATTGATTGTATTTATTTATTTTTGCTAGTGTATTCCTTGTGGTCTATCAGTTGAACCACAAATGACCTCATTAATTCAAAAATGTTACTACATGGTACTTTGTGGTTAAATCTTATTTTTGTTTGATAAAACAATTTCCTCCAGTCAAACATTTTTTGTGAAGCCATGTGAAGTGAAGGCTGTTGATATTGGGCTCTACAAAAATAGAGTGAATTGAATTTGGCTATATAATTACATTACACTTTTTATGGCAATTTTAGAAATAAAATGTCCATGTTATTTTATTAACAGTATTTTTTTTATACAGTAACTTCACTAAAAAGTACAGTCGGGAGTTGGTCAGAACCAACAGGAACAATGATCTTGGTTGTAACTTGTGGTTCGGACACATCAAACTGTCTTCACACTCATGTCAAAGGTCGGCCCTTTGGGAATGAAAACACTTAACACTAAAAATGACTTCAACATCGTAATTTACAACTTTTTTAAGTGTGCCATGAGTTACAGCCTCTCACTGGTGCTGAACATCTTGTCTCTCACGTTTCACCATTTCTGTCCTGTCTAGAAAGCGCAACAGATTACTCCACCCTGACCCCTTGTGGACAGAGTCTGTATGATTGTGCCTGCCGGGATTTGAACCCAAGACCATCAGGAGACTTTCAAGTTACTTAATATAGTAGTGAATCTTAAGATAAATGACATTATCTTGCAACAGATTTTTTTTTTAACATCCTTAGTCAAAAAGTTGCTTTGCAGCTCTTAATAATTATGCAAAAAAATAAAATAAACAAACATAAATGAGCTTAAACAGATATAACTAATCCCTTTGGGACTTAATTTCAACCTTTTTCTAGCTAATACTGTGTAGATTATAATGCGTGATAGAGTATTTTATGATTTGAACATATGCCGCTCACATGAGCCCTTTGCGTAATCTCCAAGTGTAGTTTTACATTGAATCTAAGCAGCGCCCGGTCTTGAGTTTCAGACTGGGACCCCCTGCAGACTAAGGCTCCTGAACAGTCTCACTGGCGGACATTGGTCTTTAACCCTCTCAACACTCTGCATTTACACTAGATCACTGCACCAGTGATTTATCTCTGAACAAGACAACCTCTAACACAGCATTCTGGGTTCTCACTTTGTAAAAAACAAACAAACATGCAACTCAAGGAATCAAACTCAGGTGGCTGTAAGGCGACAGTCTCTGTGTCGCATACAGATCAACAGATATGTTGTTTTAATGGCCATAGCCAGTTTTGATATTTTAGAATCTAGAGCCGCCGATGGCTACTAAGCTCGAGCTTGGATCGACCTATAGGGCTGATTTTGATTACATCCCAAAAATATGTAGGCCAGTTTGACATTACCACAGTATCAATTACACACAGCACGCTGCTCTGCATAATTAAAGCATAAAAAGTAATAAGGAAAAATAAATCAAATAATAAATATAAATAATTTTTGACATTCACATTGATGTTAACTGATAGTGGAGCAGTGTAACCACATCTAGTGCAGGGCCACTTCACGCAAAGTGTTAAAATAAAGCTTAATTTCTTTAAAGTCTATATGACAGGTTCTCATGTTTTTCTAATTATGACTTAGTTTGGTGGGAGGTAAATATTTATCATAGTTTTACACTCGTGAAGTTGTAGTTTGTGAAGAAATGTTTAAATGTTAAAGTTTAAAATTATAGGAAGTAGTACTGAGTTCTAAAATGGAATCCCTCTACCGATGTCATCAAAAAGTCACATCCCATTGAACACAGTTAACTGGGAAAAACGGGCAAAATGTTTGGTAAAATCTCAAATATAATGAAATGTGTGGTCTATCGCTGTCACAAAACTTTAAAAAACAAAAACAAAAACAAAAAAACAAAACACTTTTCTTTTGGAGAGACCCAAAGACAAACACAGATGTATTTTATAAAGATGAGTTTTCAGGACTTTAGTGAAAATGGTGTGTGGATGAGTCCCTGAGAAAGCCCTGATGCCCAGAGGTTGGCATCAGCTAACCAGACGGCGTGGGTAAAGAGGAGGGTAAAGAAGAGTCTCAGAGAGGAAGAAATACTGACTCCTGAATATTGAATCTGAATCCTGACACGGGGTGAACTGTACCTGATAACGATGCTCTGTGATCTTTGGGCTTAAGGCTAAAACCCACACATGAGCAGCGAGTCAAACTGTCAAAGAGAAGCATAACAAAAACACAAGTCTGGCTGAGTAAATAGTGTCTACGTAATGGTTTTATTGAGTTAATCAGAAGTCTCACATCGGTCGTGGCCAGGGGCAGTGCAGACATGTTGGATTTGTGAACTATGGACCAAACTCCTGGAAAGACAAGACGACTTCAATGGTCTTGTTAGACTGTGGAGCGGGGAGAGTTAAACTTAATTAAACCCTAATAGGAAGCAGTGATTTGGGGCTAACACAGAGCTTGTTGTTGAGGACTAACGGACCCCCCTGGAGTCGAGAGATGAGGACACAGATTAGTAAAGGTGTCTGAGCGGCGTGCGTCGTTGTTTTTACTCAGGTCTGATCGTATTAGTGGAGGTGACAGGGCAGTGTTGTTTATGTCTGACTCTTCCTGTCTGTGTACTGAGGATTTCAAAGGCAAATGAAACCACAACAGGCCAACGTAGCCTATGTTTATATGTGTTTTTGAGAGACAGAGGCAACATACTTCAAGGCAACAAGGCCTGCAGTCTAAACGTTTAAATCCATATTTTTATTTTTTTCATATTCAATGGGCTCTCTGCATTTCTCCAGTCTTTGCCTTACCACAAAACTATAGATATAATAACTTCTGTTTTGTTTTTCTATTTTTTTTTTCTATTTTTTTTTTAATTGAACTGTACAATTTATGCAATGGTTTTTGTTTTCAGTTAAAAATGATCTGATTCAGAATAAAGAATAGACGCAATACACCAGAGGCAATGGCATCTGTTAGAGGATTTGGAGAAAAAATGCCAATGTTACAAACAACAAACAAATGTGCTAATCGCATTCATAATTAAGTGTTAAAGGTGAGGCACTGAAAAAATTATATTAACTTTAGACATATCAGTTTGAAACTTCATCTATAGTTTACTTATATTAATGTAACAAAAAATCTATTACAATTTTATCATCATGTAATGTTATTATATGTGTAAAAACTGCCACATTTGAACATATTTGGTACATATAAAATTGAAAATTGGATTGAGCCAAGTTTAAATTGCTAACATTTTATGTCAACACATTGGATACAAAAAAAATGGAAGGGCATTTTGGATCTTAATATTTGAGTGTCCAAAATAAATGAATACTAGTGGACTCAATTAAATAATAACATATACTGTATATGTGCAGATTGGACAATGCTGTTGTGTTTTTTTCTATGTGAAAGTGTACATGTTAAGAGAGAAAACTGACAAAAAAAGAAAAAATTGGGGGAAAAAAAAGTTTTTCCTGTGTCTCGCCTTAAGCATGGATCTTTCATAGTAAACTCTTTGTTCATTATGAATTAAGTCTTTGTTTTGTAAGGCTAATGACTCTGTAGTTTAAAGTATATAAAATTCAAATACTAAAGTAAACAGCCGATCTCTGTTAACGTCGCTCTGTCCATTATTACACGTCAAAGCCGTTCCAGATCAGATGCAGTAGCCAGTGGTGCTCAGATGTGTGTAATGTGTTGGATTTATTCATCATCGGTGAGAGTGTGTTTGAAATCACAGACAGCAGATCTGCTCATTGACTGAGGGATTATGTTGGAGCCACAGTTCAGGCCTCGGCGCTGACAGACATCCCGCCCCAGAGAGCAAAGACAAACTCAGGGACACACTTCGCCGTTGACCCCGTCTGACCCCAGCACCTCTGTGTTTATCACCGCGATGATTGGGACGAACCCCGAGGAGACTCCAAAAGCTCACCCAACTTCCTGTTCAACGGAAATTTATTGGGCAGCGACAGGCACTTAATGACACTGAGCAAAAATGGCACAGAATTGTTGGTTTAAACATGAAAGGGATACACTTTTGTTCATTTTCTTATCCTCACATTTGAATTACATCAGATCTGAAATTATCAATAAATAAAGTAAAACAAAACATTTAAAGTTCTATATCATCAATTTTAAAATACACTATTGACTGCATACAGTTAAGATTTTGTACATGTGTAGTTTAACCATTTATTTATTTTAATGAACATGATACAGTCTACAGCTTTCACCCCAAAAAAATTCAATACCATAAATAAGTAAAGGAAACTGTAGGCTGTATGAAAACAATTAAAAGTTATTGATATATGGATTGCATGCACAGAGAAGGATACTGCTTAAGTGAGTGATAAATATTTCAACGAATTACAGTAAAAAGCTCCACCTCGCTATGTTTATACCCAGACTGAGATGATTGACAGGTGGGTGTTCTTGGGTGGTCCGGGGCAGAGGTAAGGCTAACATGCTCCAGAGACTATCACGGCTTCTTTTCATCCATCCATATAGTTTTCACCAGTAAAATCTTTATAGGAGTTAGCATAGCCTACCATTACCCCAGTAAAGGGGCCTTTTGCTAATTCCCAAAGGTGAAGTTGTATAACGGGACTTGGGAGATTCACATTTGGACACGGTTCACAAATGGCTGCCAAAAGGTCACTGTCAGTTATATTATATCATGATCAGTGGCTGTTGTAATATGCCATTGTCTATATTAATATTATATTTGACACAATATGCAAGACACAAGTTGCACCAAAATGTGTATTTTATGGCAAGAATGCAAAATAATAATAATAATGATGATAATAATAATAAATCCAAAACGCTTTCCATTGTTTTTCATTCACTTCATAATCTGTAGCTACAGAAGTCCTGGGGCAGAGTGACGGAAGTGAGGCTGCCAATCTTTGCCGCCTTTGACCATCATCACTTACTCACAGCCACACCACATTCATTTAAAGGAAAATGTTATGTTGTTATTGCAGTACCTTAAATTTGCCATCTCATGTTTTGAAACAAAATGTATAATGGATTAAAGTAAATTTCTCTGCTGTGTTTAATGACACTTACTGAGTGCATCAAGCCTGCAGACGGTGCCTAGCGCTTACACAATTTAGTTATGTTAGCACTTAAGAGACGCTATGCTGCGGTTAGCTGTAGCAGTTATTATGTTTAGATGGAAAATGCTCAGAAAGAGTTTGGTGATGATTCAATGACTTAAAACAGCGTGACATATATGACATATATGATCTGAAAAAATGTCATCAATCGAAGTGTGTTTGATGGTCGGAGGGGAGAGGATTTTCTAATGAACATTCCTCAAAACAGCGTGAATGCAGCTGAATGTAACTTCATGTTTTTGATGATGGAACATTGTTAGAACATGGTTAAAAGCTCAAAAAGTCACTGTAGCAAAATATGTGTCCTTTAACTTCATTAAATTTTTTATACAGAAATATCTTACAAAAAAATTAGGCCTGGCTCAGTAAAAACTGTTTTTCAGCAGGTTCCAGTTCAGTTCAGTCGGTGACTACAAGTGCTGGGGAAGTGTTTTACCAAAGAACACAACAACAACAACTTCCTATTTTTTCTTATATACACTTTTATGCGCTTACAAATCAATCCCACTTTTTCTTTACAATTGACTTGCAAGGCCCTGTTACGTTCTTAGTTAACAGAGGACGTATGTAATGTTTTCTGCTTGTGCTTCTAACCCGAGTGTTTCCATACTGCCGTCTGAACCAGTGCAGCCACGCTCATCGACCTCTGACCCTCACGTGTTGCACCTTCTGCAGCTCCAGCTCTTTAGCACCCGCCACACGTCACACACATGTCTCAGATCAGGCTCATTCAGGTCTTTTACTCCCCGTTTCCTCACAGTGGTTTGTACACCTTGATCCAATGAGAGACCAAGCACAACATAGATGTTTCTCAAAGATGAATCACTGACTTTATGAACAGCCTGAGCAGATTACAGTCAACAGAAGATGGATATGATCAGGAACGAGAGCATTGGGTAACACTGAGGTGGGAGAAATGGTTTGGAAATAAATGTATCATTGGATGTTTGTATAAATGTACAAGATTAATTCAAATGATTCACTTATTAGTACTATATTTATTACAAGCTGCCACACCAAAGGGTTGTCAAAACAATCGACACTCATATGTTAATTTAAATGAAAACTAGTATTGTAGGTATCAATACAAGTATCTTTACTTTAAAAACTTTTTTAGTTTTGTGAATACTACAGAAATTGCAATTATTTTATGTTAGCAATTTATAGTCTATTGATTAAAAAGGTTTGCTAATTATCATTGTGGTTTCTAAATTGGTACTGATCCTTTTCATTCATATTAAGTTTGTTTTTTAGTATTTTAATAACACTACGACACTGACAGAAGACTGTTAAAATGTTGTGGTGTGAATGCTAATGGGTCTACACAGTTCATAAATATAATTTCATACAAGACAACCTTTATTATTATAATTTCTGATTTATGAAAACGAGTGATGTCATTTCATATTGACAATATGTCTGACTATTGGTGGGATTATATAAACAAGTGAAAATAGCCGTCAGTGTTTATGGATACCCACAAAGAAGGTGTAAATGTCAATTGGTGCTGCTTTTCATTGGAAAATATGAAGTCGCCTCACGGTTCACTGGTTCTAGAAAAAAACAGTTTCAGCCCTGTGCTCGGAGTATGGATGAAGTTAGTCTGTTCTCACACAGGAAATTGCATGTCTGTCAGAGGGATTGTGAGTTGCCATTCAGCTCATAAATCATGGTACAAACAGTGACCAAGAACCAAATCCATATTAGTATTGTATTTTAATGTACAATATTTAATTTTAAGCAAATGTCCCAAGCTTTCCTACAGGCCTTTTTTTCCACAATATAATATAAAATAATCAAAACCAATGTTTAATTCCTTTATTTATCCCTTGAGGTCCTACTTTGCAATGGTAAAGAATTCAAGAACTAGCCGTGAGCAGAAAGATCACAATCACAGAGAGTCTTTGGGAATTTTGAGCAAAAAAACAAAACAAAAAAAACTCTCCATTGTGTATTTTTATGTGTTTAGTTGGACAAATTAGCAGTGACATTCCTGGTCAGGAGCATAGTGGCATTATTGTTCTATGAAAATAAAAACCTTGAGTGGATTTTAAAACTCTAGTAAACAATGCTATGTTTTGAATGTTTACGACTTGAAATCCAAATTATACAGCTGTAAAATCAATAATTCCATCACCACTGGGGATCTATGGGCAGTTTTTAAAAGTGTGCTTGACTACACTAATACGCTTTATTGTGTGAGTGTGTGCATGTGTGTGTATGTGTGTGTGTGCGAGTGTGTGAGTGTGTGTTTGTGTGCGTGTGTGTGTGTGCGAGTGTGTGAGAGTGTGTGTTTGTAGGGCTGTGTGGGTAAGTTTGCACGTGTGTGTGGCTTCCATGCAGCCCACGGAGACCTAACCTTGGTGCAGGGGAAGCAGGAAAAATAGTTTCTTCCAGTGTTGTCATGTGACTGGTTATCAAAACATACATTTCTTCCGGTGCTGTTGACCTCCTCTCAGAACATGCAGCCACAACTTCAACAGAATTTAAACATGAAACAGACATTTTGCATTTTAATAAACTGTGACAAATAAGTAATTCTGTATTCAGCAAAAAATAAAGCAATTAATTTAGTTAGTGTGATTATGTCTTTCTTATTTTACGGTAACACTTTAGAATAACTCACCTTATTCCTGCCTTAGTAAAGCATGAATAAAGACTTAATTAATAGTGAACAAAGAATTTATTAAGAATGATTCAGGCTTATTACTTACTTACCTAATACTTAAATATTATATAAGCCAAATTCCTAGCCCTAACCCCAACCCTAACTTTAATTAAGTAGTTACTAATCCTGAATCATGTTTAATAAACTATTTAATAGCAGTTAATAAACTACTTTGTTCATGCTTTACTAAGGCAGGAATAAGGGGCTCCCCTTATTAACGAAGTAGTTTATTATATGTTTATTTATTATTATTTATTTACTATATATTTATTCTAAAGTGTTACCTATTTTACCAGTTTAGATAGATAGCAATGTCTTCAATTCAATTCAATTCAATTCTGCAGATAGATGTGCTTTATGAATGAGATTGGTGTGGAAAAGTCTTTTACTTGCATTTTACCTGCATTAAATCTTTCATTACTTTCAATTAATAAATATTTGTAACCGGTTATGCCTAATTAACTAAATGTATGAGGTGTACAAGAGCAGAAAACTCACCGGTGTAATGTAGCCGCTGTTGCAGACGGCGCGGTGTTCTGGCCTCTTCACCTTCACCTCATCCGTCACAGGTTTGGTTGCTGCTCGGGCAAAACTGTTACCATTTTAGACCAATCTGTCAGATCATATTTCAGCTCCAGGGCTGGCACAGTCAAGTCATGATAATGGGGCAGTTTTGACTTGTCACCTGAAAGTTTTTACTGTAATAATACTGAGAAAACATGTACTGCAAGTGTTTATATGTTAGTCAATATTTTACGTTTTTACTCATTTGTTTGACTTTTGACTGATTTAATAAATCAATCAACACCAACTCATTTGCAACAGGTGTCATACTGCTAATTTGTTCTTTTCCTCATGTTTATTTTGGGACCCTGACTCCATCTATAAAGACTTTTTTATACTAACTTGTGAGAATAAGACAGTTGTAAAAAAGCTAATTTAGAAGAAGAAATTCACAAATTAGCAATTACAAGAAGACAGAATTAACTTTCCAAATATACTTTTATCCATAAATCTAAAGTCTCACAATGAAATTAATCACTTAGCCTATATACAGTATTATTAATGGTAGCTGTATTAAAATGTATTTAGAGCTACTTCTCGGCTGCACAATCCTACAGTTTTAAAGTAAAATGCATTTTAAGATCATAAACATCACAGTACAAAAGATTTAGACTAATTGGCTATTGTCAACATTTGTTACTCTAATAAACTTTATGCACCCAGAACTGTAATTGCTTTAAGGTAAGAAGTTACTTTAACAAGAAAATAAAAATTAGACTTTAAAAGCAACATGCAGCTCAAACATAATTTGAGGTCACAGAGACCTTGTACTTCACGTATTGGTGTATTTTATTTTTTTAGCTAACCAGGTGGCTTGTATATTATTACCTCACTCAGATGTGCCGGAGCAGAGAGGCTGCAGCTGTAACAGAAGCCTGTCACTGCGGCAATGTCTATCTCAAGCATGGGTCATACTCATTTATAGCCCAGATCACATTCAGGGGCCATAGACACCTCCAAATCAAGTCAACAGCTCAGAGCGGAGCAACCTGCCGTATATAATGTCATGCAGCCCATACGATGACAGACTATAGCAGTGCTGACCACATCCAGCAACACTATCTCCTGTCCATCAAAATCTAATGCAAATACTGGCTGTGAAATAACACACTGTGAGAGCACAGCATCTGTTAACGGAAAGATCCCCGCAGCAAGAACTCATGGGGGACGAGAAGGTGCCGGGCAAAAAATGACCAGTGCACTATAAGTCAATATACTGTAACTGTACAAGCAATAAAGAGAAAGTGCTCTATATCTTAAGTCTGCAAATATGGAACCTAAACACAATGATGACTCACAGTTGAGAAGAAGTTATATTTTCTAATATTATTGAATGAACATAAAGTAATTTGTAGACACTGGGCCATGCACAGGTTGTGAGTATTAGATTCTGGAGAAAAGATTTCTTGAGAACTAAAGCCAGCTCTGCTGCAGCTGTAGGAAAATGTGGCCTCTGGCTCAGAGCCCATCAGCACTAAAAGTGCCGCTGATGCCGTGTGTGGATATTAGTGTGAGATTACTGCCCGCTCTCAGTATGCCAGTCCTCTGGAGCAGAGCCATCACAGCTCCGAGCCTTTGCCATTATCAGCTGAACAGCAGCAGGTGGCAGCAGCACACTTTAATACTGAGAATATGAAGAAACTCTGCTCTACGGGACAGACGGAGGGACAGTGTGAAAAAGCAACGCTGCCATCTACTGGCATTTTTATTCCCTGAAATCTAACCCACAAGTGAGAGCTGTAAAAAATACTTGTTTATTAGCTAGGCTTCAACAAAGTAAGTTCTGTTAAAGACAATATAATTAAAACAAATAATAAACAGACGAGAGACGATTCTGAGGTCTATAAAACAATAGTTAAATACTAATAAATTACCAAAAAATAGTTTAGAGTTAAATAGAGTTTTACTTTATTTTGCATTTGACTTTCACTCCTTCTTTTCCAGTAAACTGGAGCTTGTTGAAAACACATTCGCAGCCTGTACTCTGAGTGTGGGCTGGGTCTGGCCGTAAGAATTTTTAATTTTGGTAGGTGTGACATTTACAGCCCTGCGAAGGAATCTGGTCTTGTAAAGTGCTGCTGGCTGTTATTTTTTACAGCCTTGTAAATATACAGTTAATTTGTTTTTTGCTCGCGAGATTAAAACAGGAACAGAGGGCTCGAGGTGTTTTAAAGGGTTCACTTCATTCTTGCACAGCGCCCCACAGTCAGGAAATAAACACAGCGGTGGAAAGTACAGGGTGTGAGTGTGAATGCATGTCGCAGGTCTTAGAGTAAACCAATGGTCACATTCACACTACAAACTACAGCAAATACTGTGACTGAATGTAAAGTACTTCTACTCATGTTTTACTTTTACCACATCAAGACCCGTAAATAATGACCAAGTTACAAGCACTATAAAGTCAAATGGCATCACCCTGTCAGGGGCGATGGTTTTGCCAGGTGGTCTGGAGCTCAGGTGGTCCCTGCCAGCCCCCCAAACATCTTTAACTTAAGCTGGCTTCATGCCGGATCTGCTCCCTTTAGGCCAATAGCAGAGAAGCAGTTTTAAATCATACTTGTCCACCCCGTGAAATGATCATAGTGGGGGAATGTGTAGTGACTTTTACGTGATATGTAACTATATTTAACTCAATATGTGAATGCATTTTATGAGAGGTTAAGTTTTAGGCAAGGGGCTGCTTTGGAGAGCAAGGCAGCAGAGATTTATTTGTTTTTAGAGGTTTCAATAAAAGTTGAGGTACTGTGTGAAAACTCTGATGCAGTTTATTTGAGAAATGAAGCATGAATAACAGTGATGTCAAAGCTTACAAAAACTGTCGAGACTCAGCCTCCTGGAAATAAGTCGAAAAGTCCAGTTTTGATTCAAGAGATTGTCAGTATGGCTCTTTCCCGTTTCCTCCGCCTCTTCTTTTTCTCCTCCAGTCGACCAGTGGCGTCAGCGAAAAACATCACATCCTCCTTACTCTCGATTTCTCTCTGAAGAAACAGGAGTGCTGCGTGGTTGAAGCCCATCACGTCCTGTCGCAGAATTAGCAGAGAAAACAATTGATTAATAAATAAGAAAAAAAGACAACACTTTAAATAAGGTTAATTAGTAAACTATTTATAAGTAGTTAATAAGCTCTATATAAAGGCATTCGTGAAGCACTTAAAATGGCATTTATCACTTGGTTATTTAAAATGGTTTTATTACTAAGCATCATATTAATTATCTTTTTTGTATATAATTCAAGAATAAAATAAAATAAAGTTTTTTGTTAATGGCTTATCAACATATTTAAAGGTATTATAAGCCATCTACAAATGCTAGTAAATATTTTATTAGGGGAAAACAAATACTTATTAACAGCTTTTACATAATTTACAAAGGGAACATGTCAAGAAAAAATATCTTAAATGCAGTAACAAATCAAAGTCAGGATATGAAATCAAATATAAAAGGGAAAAGGTAGGTAGGAAAAGGTAGGTTAGTAGGAAAATATTTGTTTTCAAGTAATAATCTACTTAAACTACTTGGAAAGTGGTTATGAGCTTCTTCTGATGTGTTAAAATTGCATTAAAAAAACAACGATCAGTCAAGCTAACTTACACTTATTTCCTGAACTTTAGAAAGCGTATTGGTCCGTAACTCGTCAATGACAGACAGCAACATCTGATTACTTGAAATTTGCCCAAAATGGATTCTACGTGGGAAGTACAATAACATTAATCAATTGTTTTAATCATCACAAGATATATCAGATGTGTATTTTTACTTACTTTAAGAGGAAGAAAAGGCATCGACAAACCAGCTCAACATCAAGGCCCTGCTGGATGTAACCGTTAAACAGCTTCAGCAGATCTGGGACATACGGGAACGGCAGCACGAGCAGAGAAATCTCCAGTTCGCTGAAATAAAATGCAAAACACTTAATTAACATGCAGGGGGTGAAAATTGAAACAAGGAATGAATGTCCTCTTACCTTGATTTAACTTTCTTTATGACTTCCAACACATACTGCGCAGGCTGCAAGTGAACGGGAAATACAAAATACAGATTTTCTAAATGATTGTGTCTATAGTAATCTCACCATTGAGCTATCAAACTCACCGAAATGTTTCCAAATGCAACAAGGATCATGTTGGGATTAGGTGGAGGGAGCTGAAAAACACATACAATTAAGAAAACTCATTGTGTGTGAGCGTGTAGTTTATTCCCACTTACTCTCTTCACTTTTTTACCTTTTTGCCAGCATGTTCACAGGAAAACTTATAGTCCTCCATCTTCCTCATTTCTTCTCTGTACAGCTCTAAAGCCTCCATAATTCTTTCAGCCTGCACACAAAAACACATGTTTACATCAGGACAATTTGTATTAGTTTATCATGTTTGGTAAGCAAGGAATATACATACAGCTTTCACAGTCTCTACGGTCTTCTTTCCGGCTGGTGCTGCTTCTCCTGGAGTCTCTCCTGGCACCTGTTTACAAATATTTACAATTTATTTACTATGTTGACATTATGCTATAAAACCACTCCAAGGATAAGAAGAGTTTGTGAAAATATTTAATTTAGCGTAGGACACAATGTAAAAAAAATAAAAATAACTCAGCTAATAGATTTTTTTCATGGCCAATACACTATTAGTCCAGAAATAAGCTCTGCCGATATCAACCATCTTCCCGAAAAATATACAACTTGAAATGACGACTTACTTTATAACAATCTATACGTTTCACTGCTCTGCATAAGGGAGAGAAAAATCTGTAGACATTATTCTTATTCATCCAACACAACCTTGTTTTACTACTAACTGAAAAGGGAGCAATGTGATGACATTTTCTTCAGTGCCATCATCGTACTTAAGTGTAAAAATAAAGCTTTAAGTCTTTCCTTTAAGCATCTGGTTGTCCCAAACAACACATTGGCCTCAGCTGGAGATTTAAAAAGTTCAAATATTGTCGCCGATATATCTGTCCATCTCTACTTACCACAGGTGCATCTTCTTTTCCCATGCTCTCCTCTATCTCTGCCTCTCGTGCCTTCACAGCAACAAAAAACACCATTGACATTAGATGCTGACATTTTTTTTTATGTTAAACTGTTTAAAAGGACTACTGACCATCTCTCTCTCCTCCTCCAGGATGATGGGCTCCCTCGTTCTCTCCCAGAGTCGCAGGGACTTGTCATGGGAAGACGATACAATGTGGTCACCGTTTGGGCTGATGGATAGACACCACACTTCTCGATGATGGCCCTAGAACCAAAATAAACATAGCACTTCAAGCATATTGATATAGATTAACCAGTGTTTCTCAACCAGGGGTACAAGGAATTGACAGGGGGTCCTTGGGATGGTTTCAGGTTTTAAAATGAAATGTACTCTTATCTGAATAAAAAAATCTTATTAGTTGTAAATTTAGCATCTTGTTGGAGTATCTTGGACCATAAATATAATTAAAACATAAAGTATAATTGTAATAATTGACATGTGGCTAGTAAACCCATTTATTTGCAATGAAACTCACGTTAAGGGATACTCTGTGTTTTATACAAAGCTTAGGGCGTACTCGAGACTAAAAAGGTTGGGAACCATTGAGACGAAGGACAAAGCTGCATCTAAAATATCCATTACTGTCGTCACCTCTAATGTCTGAATGTGCTCAAACTTGTCTGCATCCCATTGTTTTATTTTCTTGTCCTTTCCTGCTGTGAAGAAGAGATGTGTCTTTGGGACAAACTGGAGGAACATTACACTGTAGAAACAAAAAGAACGTTTTAATAAATGAAAAACAGCTCTTCAAATGATTATTCAGTGGGGGCACATTACCTGTCGTCATGAGCAAACATAGAGCGATGACAGTCTCCAAAATCTAGACCCCAAATCTTGACATTTCTATCAGCAGACCCTGTGGCAATGAGTGTACTGTCCTGAGACACAGAACACAAGAAAGTCATTTAGAAAACGTGCAGAACAGATCACAATCGTCATCATGAATCGATTTTTCTTTGTCATTACTCACATGTGAAATGTCCAGACACAAAACGGGAAGCTTGTGACCATAAAGAGAGAGGAAGAACTGAACAGACAAGACAGAAAACAGGTCAGCTTCAAGAATTCAGTTTGGAACATTAAGAATATATTTTGAGCACCTTTAGCGTGTCTGCGTAGAAGACTTTTACGGTGCAGTCCAACAGAGACACGGCCAAAAGTCTGTGATCTGGAGAAAACTTTACACACAGAACATCCTCCTCCAGCTGCAGCGTGCGCGAGTGTTTCAACGTCAACCTCCTGAAAAAACAGTCACATTATTTATCACTACAAGTCACGCACAGGAAACAAACAATATCACATTTCAGCATCGTTATAAATAGTCTGAAAAGACCAATTAATACGTACTTCTGCGTTGTCCCCTCGTCCTTGATCAGTTCAAAGTCCCAGAACTTTGCAGTCTTGTCCGCGCCTCCTGTTACAATACCTCTCTACAGATGACACAAAGAAAAACATTGATATTTGCAGCTTTTTATTCATTTCAGAGTTTGCTAATAGATTTACCTGATCAGGGGCTAGACAAATAGACCACAAGGCTCCTTCATGGGCATCAACAGTTTCTAAAAGGCTTCCTGAAGCTAACTCAAAGATCTGCAACTTCCCACTCTGTCAACACAAGAATTTAACAGTCAAAAGTGTATAATGTATGCAGTATATCTAATTATGTATTGTAGTAAATAAAGCATAATCATACCTTTGTTCCCAGTATGATCTGTCTGTCTCCAGGCACAAACAGCGAGCACAGGGCATATTCACAGGCCATAGTCCGAATCACCTGTAGAGTCGACCTGACAATGGCATTGTCTATATTAAAACACGCAGATTCATACATTGTCAAGAGATATTCGCGGTTCCCCGGGAGTCTCACCTGTTCCACACTTTCACAGTATCCCCGGATGCAGAGAGGACGGCCAGGTTATCAGAGCTGAAGGCCAGCGTCCGGACGTCTGTGCGGTGGCCCCCCAGAGTGAGCCGCGCCGTCTTATTGGGCGTCAGGATTTTATCTGTCATCTTCAGGCTGTACGTCTCGATGGTGTTGTTTTGTAGCAGCAGCGCCACCTTCAGCTCACCACCGGCACATGACAGGCAGTCCACCCATCTATAACCATGAATTTTGACACATTAGTATTGACTTTTGTATCTTGGGATTCATTATTAAACACATATTTGCTAAATAAAGTATTATTTGTATTATTATTGTCCCTTAACCATGCTCTTGATACCTCTGCTTTGGCATCACATGTTTTAGAACTTAAAATAATGTGTATATAAAAAACAGACACAGCTTCTAAGGTTAAGATATTTCCCACTTCAGGAATTGGGTTAGAACTCCATTTACACAGTCGTAAGGGAAGTGATTTGAAGGCAGAAATGCTCAAAACGAGTCTGGATATAATCTATGGAGCACAGAAGATCTCAAAACTCTATCTATGACATCACAAAACTGGGAAAAAGACTTACTAAACAGGATTCATCAAATATTTACAATTTACAACTACAACTTTGCATAATATGTGTCCTTAAAGTGACCCTTCTAAAGACTCAAAAACATGGTACTAACCTGATCTTGGAAGAGGCCTTCAGGTTGGTGAGTCTAATAATTTCATCCTTCAGTGACTGCTCCACCACTGGCTCTGCTGCCTCCTCGGTAGCATTTTCCTGAGCTCTACAGCAGAGGGCGCCACATAGCAACATTAGGTATAACTAACTGTACATGACTACTATGAGTTTGCTGGAGCATTTAATAGGAGTGTACACACTTAGCTGCTTTCTTTTTGGCCTTTTTTAATTTCTTTGACATTTTCTTCTGTATTTCCTCTTGTGAGAGCACAGTGAAGAGCTCCAGGACTGCATCATTGCCCTAGGAAATGAAATAACCAAATACACATCAAATTAAAAAGTAATTGTGCATAAAACCCGAAGCAATAAAAGAATTGTGATGTAGGGTCCTTAACACTGGAGCCCTTTTCGAAAACAAAAAACACACGAAAGATTTGAAACAGATTTTCATTCGGTTTCCGTGAATGGTTCATATGCTTCATCATTGATCATAGGCTTTGGATCTCATCTTCACACCAGGCTGTGAATGCCCAGCTCAACTAACATTGGATAGTTTGTTACCAATCCATCTTCTGACAACACCTAATGTCTCTGGTTTTCATCGTGTTAAGGTTTTTCACATGTGGATTGAAATCTTAAATTGGATCCGGGCATATGCTATTTTTTCAGCTTTTCATTGTTTCTTAGAACTAATGAAGCGAAAGCAAAAACATTCTTTGTGTAATTTCCTTCACACTCACATGGCAGGCGATGACTCTGGCCCTGTTATCTGTTGTCATGGAAACAACACGGTCTCTGGCTTCTCTTAGGATGGATCCCGCCTTCTTGCAGCTCAAAATACGCTGTGTAAGAAAGTTCAGGAAACATTTAAAGTAGTGGACAATGTACTGAAAAGAGTAATGAAATCAAACCCCAGAGCAAGACAAATTTGCAGAGTATTATTTAAGATTATAAGTAGTAATTATAAAACAAAATGTACTGTATCCACTTCAGTAACAGTCTTTACCTCTTCAGGATTCTCGTCCGGTTCTTCGTCTCTTTCTTCATCCTCCTCCTGCACCAGTGTTTTTCCCTTCTTCACTTCAGGCTCCCCCTCTGCTCTTCCCTAAAATACACAATATATTAAAAAAGAAAAAAAAATCTGATTTGACATTCTTAAAATTCAAAGAAATTCCAAAGGCTAAATTGAGGGTTCTACATTTCCTAAAACTCAAAATTGATTATCAGATATTCAAGATAAGCCCAGATAGTAGTTACAAAAGAAAGAGGTCATCAATTACTACGAGTTGTTTTCTTGGCATTTTCACAGGACATTCTATTAAATTACAGTTCTGTTACAGTTAACCCAAGGATTTTCAGTTATTCAATGCTTGTACGAAAAAGGAAACACATATTGTACATTGTTCAGCCCTGTGCTCTCACCTCCTGCAGGTAGTTGATGTCCCAGGCTCGTAGCTCACTGTCAGCTGAACCTGTCAGCAGCCGGCTCTGGTGATTGAGCAGCGCCATGCTCCACACCTAAGAAGATGATACTCACTTTAAATTCATACTCTAGAAGTAAAAAGTAAGTGTTGGAGGTGTAAGATGATTCTTTGTTTGAAATAAATTGTGTCAATGATTAAACTAGATTACAAATTAGTAATTTCTTGCATAAATTGAACTGTCTTAGTTGCATTGATGACCTATTTTTGTGGAGAAACACAAATATGATGAAGAGAGAAAGGTTGTATCTAGGACATTTAATAGTCCAAAACATAAAATACACATTAGTTTGGCTGACAAGATTACATTTCTACAAAAAAATATGTATATCTGATTTATTTTGTCCAATCTTTCAACAGTGGCTGGGACTGCTACTGGGAAGTTGCTTAGAAGCTTAACTGATTTAATCAAATACCAAATGAAATTAGATCAATGCTGTCTCTTATTGAAAATGTCAACAGAAAATATGAGGCAATCCAATTACATGGCAAAACTAAAATTAGCCAACTCAAGTGACATTAGCAAGAAAAATACAGTGGAAATGGCTTCATGCTCAATACGGATTACCTTCACATGCCCTAAATGCCTTGAGAATATTTGATCTTACATAAAGAGCTGCCCACCTCACTGCGATGTCCAACCATCGTCTTGAAGCAATGCTGTGTATCCAAATCCCACCATTTCACAAAGCTGTCCTTAGAGCTGTCAAGGGATTACAAACACACACACAGATGTTCTAACTCATTTTTAGAAGTTGTTAATTATCTTCTCATCATCTATTCATATTTTTTGGTAAAACACATTGAATATTGTTCGTCACCACATTACCTGGTGACAAGGAGATTCTTCTTGAGTAACAAAGCCTGAGTGATGACGTCTTTGTGTCCTTTCAGTCTGTATAAGCCACACTCGTTGATAATGTCCCACACGATCACATCTGTGTCCTGACAAAAAATCAACACAGTATTGAATGTGGTCCAGACTGACAAGTATTAATGATATATGGCAATCTCTTTTAAAATATTGTGTATTTTATTGTATTGGTAGAATAATCAACCTGAAGCAGATACAAATATTACAGACTGACCTTGGAGCCTGTGACGAGCCGTGCCCCCAGTGCGTCGTAATGTATGACAGTGACAGCTGACTTGTGTCCATTGAAAGAGACATTACTCTCTCCATTCAACAAACTGAAAATCCTCACAGCTCCGTCCTCGTATCCCACGGCGATGTGGACGCCATCAGGGGACGGGCAGAGGAAAGTCACCTCATGTTTCTGTCCCTGTAAAATCAGGACCTATGCAAATGGACACAATAAACTTGCTGTAGATAAAGTTAGGAGTTGCAAAATCACTTCAAAATCAATCTCACCTTTTCTCCTTTTCGGACGTCCCAAATGAAAACTTGTTCACAGGCAGCAACAGCAACATACCGTCCCTTCTCTCCACCACGCAGAGTCACGTAGGCTATGTTGGCTTTCTGACTACCAATCACTCCAAACACAGCACTGGGCACATAACGCAGGTATTGCTTGGTCAAACCCATGACCAGCAGCCTCAGGATCACACTTCTTCAACCTGTGCCAAAAAATGTATACATTAAAGCATAAATATGTATACATAAATATGTATACATTAAAGCATAAAAATATATATCAAATAAACCTTTATTTGACATAGATCAGTCATCTTTCTATATGAAATCATATCATTCAAATTCACTTGAAAAATGTCACCAATAAACATTTATAATAAGAACAGTAATAGTAAAAGCAAAAGTAAATCAGTAGGGACAAATGTTTCATCATATAGATAGTTCCAGAAACAAACACAAGTATTGGATGATAGTAGTATACAATCCAATACTGCTATTAGTACTTTTAAAATTAAATAAAAGAAAAGAAATGGGATATTTTTTTTAATATCCCATTCCTTTTCTTTTTTTGTGTGTGTGTGTGCCTATAAACACACAAACGTCTGAACTAATTATTGGGTTATCAGATTACTCCAGTTGTCTACTTCTTGCTAGGAATTATATAAAAGGATTCTGAAAGGGATCCTAACATATTAATTTTCTTTTATTGGAGTCTTAAAGGATTTTAATAGGATACAGCAAAATCTGATATTAAGTAGTAGTAATAGTAGTAGCAGCAGCAGCAGTAGTACTAGTAGTACGCTATGGTCTTAGCCTACTACTGCTTATTAACGAAGAAGGGATAATGGACCACTTTCATTCAGTGGATACTATAATTGTAGAGAAACGATGTTTGTGAAATGTGTACATTTTATTTAGTTAAAAGTTTGAGCACGTTTAAGGTTAGCAGCAAGCTATCAACATATGCGTGTTTCTATTCACTGGGAAGCCCGAAGGTGCGGATATTAAATAACTTCTTAGCACGGACTTAACACCGCCCCTCCAATTTACTCTTAAGCTACATATCGAGCGAACACGGCCGCTTCTGCACACACGTGTTGAGGATGTGAGACAGTTGTAGCGTTTAAACATAAATCGATCATAGGTCAAAGGATGTAATTGTTTTAACAAGAGCTTAAATATAAGATCATATGGTCAAAAATATCATCATGTCCTTGTTTGTAGTATATTTTACCTTTTTTAAGGAGCGGCTAGCCTTGTGTTGTGATTCCTGCAGAAGCTCACAAACAAAACCAATCGATCACCGAGCAGTCGATGAATGTCAACACACAAGTCATCATCGCGGAACACAAGTAGCCTTATTATACTGTAAAAAATCAAGAAAATATTTATCAGGATTTGACTTTTTTACGTAGGTTACAGCAACACGTGTTTTGCCAGGGATTTTGTTAACAATATTATGACACTGTCAATTGCTTTTGCCTAGGTGGCTGAAAAACATGACTAGGGGCTCGACTGGTGTGGGCTTCTCTCATAGAACTATAATAAAACCATGGCTTCTCTAGACTCAATGAAGCTTTCTCTGGCAAAAACTTACAAAAGCAACGTCTTTATTTTAACAATTTAGGTATTCCTTTGAGCAACAGGAGTTTGCAGAAGTGCATGTGTTCGTGTTAGACTTAAAAGTGAATTGTAAGAGCGGAAGTGTTCAGTGATCAGCTGACTGGTTGCTGCTTGATTAGTGTCAAAGTAGTGTCATTGCAAACTCAGAGGAAATTGACAAACATTTCAAAACAAAGTAGTATCTTCTCTAAAACAGCAATGACTAAAACAGCAAATGTCAAAGACTTAGAATTATGTCTAGACCAGCAGTGTTTTCAAAAGCCATTTTAGTGCAATAAAAAGTATTATTCCATAGTCCATGGATCTTGAGCAAATCCCCTACTGACTAAAACTATAGGCTACTGTTGTAAATAATATGTGTAAAAGTCAAGATGGTATCAGAAAGAGACAAAGAAAAGAGAGAGAGAGAGAGAGAGAGATGTCTTACAATGGGGAAATTCCATTGTTTGCAACACATGATTCAAGAAGAGAATAGAAACACAAAATAAAAATTAAGATAAATAACTATTTACAACAATATTAACTATTAAAAACTATAATCTAACACAGACTGCCCAGGTAAAATGGAGGGCTACAAAACTATTACGTACTATGGTTGTATGCTGTGCAGCCTATGGATAGAATAAATAGCAGGTTAATAGACTCAGGTGTATAATAGTAATGTTTTATACTCAAATGATTCCACCAATTAGGTATCCTGGCTTACCTACATTATGCAAGACTACATATTTTGCACCATGCAAAGACAGTCCAAGCCATAAACATATTAGTAAGTCTATGGTCAAGGCACCAAACCAGGACTCAAAGACTCAAACCATGAAGTCATTGGCATTTTATTTTGAAGGCTTCCCTCACCAACAGGATGTTGTTGTTGAGGTTGTTGTTGTAGCTTGACACTGCAGTAACACTTAGCATGACGGCTAATCTGTCTCCCTCATATATGTAGCAGCTGTAAACTTATATTTTGTTCCTTTTTGTGATGGATTTACAATTTATTATGAGAGTAGAGGATTGAATAACAAACGGACACTGATCTGAAAACTGTCGTGAACAAAGTTATATTTTATCTGTATTTTTAACGAGAGCATCACCTCTGGCTGGTAGGTTCTCTAATCACTCTGTGCTTTATGTTCCAGATTTGTTTCGCTAATTTTAAAGTAATGCATTTAACCAGGGTTCATAAATCATTGTCACATTATATTTATCACGTTATATTTCCGTTTAGTAGTTTTCTTTTGATAAGAGTATTACATTTAATAATAGATCATGTTGAAATTCCATCTGAACAAACTCAAGACTGCATTTATTAACTCATTAATTTATTGACTCGCTTTTACTATTTCAATTACTGCTACAATAAACTAATGTTAAAAATTGTGTGTATTATTTTTTTCATTTCAGTTTACTTATATAACATGTCTTTGACAATTTATGGAGTTGCTAATATTTGAAAAACCTGTTGTATTTTGTTTTCCTTTCCTTATACATTTCCTTATTATTTTATTTAGTAAGATCATTTAAATTTGCGTGTTTCATAAGATAAGAGGTACTAGTTTGTTTGTTTTTTCTTAGGAAGTTAACAATGTGAAAATCTTACAGTGTTGTAAATTGGAGTGCATTACAGTAGTCATTACATTATCTCCCTTCTTCCCAATTTCTTCATCTACTCTCTCATTGTTGATTGACCAACTCTCAACACCCTCCGCTGTTGTAATTTTGGGCTGTACAAGAATAATTTTATTTGATATTTCAGTTATTGTAACATCCCTATTTTTTCCTCATCAATCGATATGTTGATACTTGATACTTGATCTCTCTGCGCTGATGGTCTTCTCTGGTTACAGGGCATTTATTGACTGTAGTATAATCTGACTCATATTTTCAATACTGGAATCATATTTTTTTTATCACATTAGGCTTTCGTTTCATTTCATGGCTGCATATTGCATTTATTTAATTTAATTTAGAGCGTTTGAGGTGCATTATTTTTCTTGTGTTTGTGTCCAATGATGTAGACTTGGTGTGAGGGTCAGAGATGGACCCTTTAGGAGCTCGGTCCCAGTTTGTGGACGTTCAGACTCTCCCCACGTGGCAGCAGCAGATCGATGAGACTGATCAGCCGTTCATACAAGACCACAGCGACAGCCTGGACAGTCAGCTGGCCTTCCCCTCTCCGTTCCCCTTCACGCCCGAAATCAACCGCAAGATTATCCTCCAGTAAGTCCAAAATGTCCTAACTGCTAACTGCTGATAAGGTATATAATGGCGTATCAATTACTTTCTTTTCTTCTTGGGGCATTAGCATACAGATAAAAAGTAACTTGCATAGGGTCATAGAAAGATCAGTAAATAAAACAGTTATGCCTTTCTTTCTACTTCTGGATAATTAACACTTCTTCTTCTTCTTCTTCTTCTTCTTCTTCTTCTTGATGCTAACCTTTTCTATTATCACAACTATAATAAATCATAAGTAAAATGTCTGTAATATGTTTACTTTTTTAAAACCTCAATGGATGATACTGACAAAATTCAATCTTAAATTAAAACTAAAATAAATGTTTTGCATCATCTTGATAACAATATTCAGACGATATTTTCACAAAGCATCAAAAATGTGCTAAAATGTGCCTAAATGTAAATGCTTTGGTTGAGGTTCAAGTGTTGCACAAAATATATAAATGTACCATAAAATTTACTTAAAAAAGGTAGAAATATCACTTCATTTGGGTTAATTTTCAATAGTTTACTTATAGACCATACACTCGATATATCGATATAAGTTTTGCATATTTCCCATTATTGTGATGTGTTTAATTAATAAATTAAATGTGATGTTTAATGTTTAATTAATAAATCCTTTTCTAAATGTATATTATCGTTAAAAAACATGGGCTGCAATAAATTAACTCAAGAATGAAACACTAGTAGTGAGTTGCTATCTATAATTAACTTATTTAACCATCTACAGCTCAAGTCTTATCCTAAAACAAAAAATATAAAAACTTTTACCACTAGTGCAAAGAAAAGATAGTGTACATGTGATACATATTGTGTCCGAAAATATAGAATAGAATAATAATTGTATTGTCTGTCATATGCAGTGATGGCAGAAATGTGGCTTGTTCATTTTTGTCTTTGGCTTGTTCATATTGTACCAGTTATTATTTATTGAAAGATAAGTTGATATAGTAATTATCATGATAGGCTCATATATCTCTCACCTCTAGAATGGTATTGTTGTTGTTTTTTTATCCAGTATATATTCTGTATATAGTCTCAGTCTATTTTATTCTTAATTTTATGCATGCCTTTTTATATATTTTTTTTATTTTTTATTCATTGCTTTATGTTGCACCTACGCCGTAGCAAGTTCCTACGTTTGTGAATTTCACTGACAATGGCAATAAACGGTTTTCTGATTCTGATTCTGATTCTAGAGCAGAGCGCAGAAATAATATTCAAACGATGGCATGTTGCACTTTGATGCTTGTTGCAGACCTGTGCCTCACATGTGTGTGGAAAGCAGCACTGGCCTGTGTGGTGTTACACCTCGTGTTCAAATGGAGCAGAGTCCAGACCACTTCTTAAATCCTCTTTGTGGACGAGCACATGATCGCCTGCTGCAGTTCTGTGTAAATGTCCTGTTGTTTCTGCAGCTCGTTCATAGTGAGAGCTCACATTCTCCTGCTCCAGGACCTCAGACTGTGAACAGAGGCACATTCTGTATTCCCCTCTGACTTTTAGACTGTTCATGACTGCACCATAGACATTCAAACAGATGTAGTAATATGCTGCCTGACCAGTATTGCTACCACGATTAGCTTTGCGATTTATGTTATACTAATAGGATGTTTGCACAGATCTTATCTAGGCTGGCAGTTAATTGTGCTGCCTTACTAAAACTAGTTTTGGAACTAGATACTCATATGAAGTATCTATACAAAAAAATAATAATAAATTTGACTTTTCCTGAGCAGGTTTATTGATTTTGAGCTTTCGGGTTAGGGTTAAAATCAGAACTAGTAGAAGACTACATAGTAACATAAAGGAAGAACTATTAGTTTGTGTGTATAGTCTACAAAAAGTTTATCGTTAAGGAACTGACTTTGTATCAAATATCAAACTTATTCAATATTGAGTTTGACAAGTTTCCTTTAACACTAAAAACATGTACAAGAGGGCAATGGTCACTGGTTCTCTCAAATTTAATGTTGCAAGACGTTGAGCTTGAGGACTTTGAAGATATAATTTCAAAATTATGAAGCTTTATTTAATCCATTTTAAATTGATAACAGTATATTTTAGTGATACTGGGCCAAAGCACCGATGTATCACACACAATTGCAAATTGAAATTACTACAGATGTCGATGTAATTTAGTAACGGGCGTCCTGGTTGTGTGGTTATTTTAGGAGCTCTGGCTCAAAAAGTTTGTGAACCCCTGCATTCGGGCAAACACAGGGCCAGGACTCGCTTGTAAATAAGATCTTGAATCTGAGTCATATTTTCCTAGTTAAAACAATGAAATGTGGGCATAAAATCATAAATGAACAGATACGTTTTGGTCCTGCATCAACATTCACTGGAATTCACACAAGTAACCGCTGGACTCGAGTTAGTGTGAAGATAACAAATGGATGGAATGAAAGAACTCCACCAGTGCCTAAAAATGTGAAGCTTTGTCTCTGGAAACATTATTCAAAGGCCAAGACAGAACTTTTACAGTTTGTTGTGTGATCCAAAATGAGGATTCTTTGTTGCCTTTTTTTACTGATGTATTAAAGTATTTACTATGTTTATATATCTCAAAACTCTCAACCAATAATTGTAAAACATTACAACTTTGACAAAATGAATAGAAAAAGCGAAAGCTTCCACCATCCCCCTTTCAAACCAGGCAATTGTATGCGATTGATGTGAATTTATGTTGTAAACTGCAAGCAGGTTTGAAATAAAACAACTTATTATTAATGAATAGACCTTTGGTGTTAAATCTTGAAGAAAAGATTTAAGTTTAATGTTCAGTGGTTTTTGCATCAGATTTCTCCAAATTACAGCTGATGTTTGAGTCTTCCAGATGCGCTCAATGCAAAAACATGCTTCTTCGAATGTTGCTTTGAGTTAGCACTGTTAGCTTTGGCCTGCATGCTTTTAAGGGCGAAGTAAAACACGTTAAGATTCTGGAGGCAGATTCAGTCTTGTGACCAAATGCTTTCAACACGTGCTCAAGCAGTTCCTCATTGTTCTCTCCAAATAAGCAAAAAAGGCTGGGAGTGATGAAGCAACTTGACTGAATCAATAAAGTACGGCTTTGATTTGGGCTAATGCAGACTCTTCAGGCACGATTTGATTTACTTTAAATGTGTGTGGTCCCTTAATGCGACGGCTGAGGTGAATGAGGCCATGTGAGTTCACTGATGTAGGCCTAGAACAGGAAACTGAAACTCAAGGTTAAAGTACAACCATGGATATAGAAGAAGGGCAGTAAACTTATGCTAACATGAGACGATAGATTACATTTGTGATTGCTTTCCCTACAACCTGACTCTTCAGTTCTGCAGCAGTGAATCATGGAAAATGTTGGCCTTCTTCTCTTCTGAGTTTACAGCCAATAAGACAAGACAGGACAAATATTTTACCAGGCTGACTCATCGCACATCCAGTTCATTTGCTCTTAATAATTGCCCTGATCAAGCTGGAAAGACAGTGCTACAATGTTTTAGTCTAAAATAAGTACGAAATTACACGAATAAAACAAAGGCTAAAACATATTGATCCATGTCCACACTAAATAAACATCGGTAGCGACCTTGAACTGGCTTTTTATGGAAATCAGTCTGTTCTGTTTCTTGTAAATGGCTCAAAGGATATTTTTATTTGTTTTGAGAACCTTGTATTTGGTGTTTTCAGTGTTGGAGATGTGGCCTTGTTAAATTGCACAGCCATCGTCAACACCAGCAACGAATCTCTAAGTGACAAAAACCCAGTGTCCGACACGATCCACCTCCTGGCAGGACCGGAGCTCAGAGAGGAACTCTTCAAACTCAAAGGTAAGTATTGATATGTATTGTATGTTCATAAAACGTAACATGCAGCTTTTGTAATCTCCTCACTGTAGAGCAGGGGTGTCCAAACTTTTTCCATCGAGGGTCACATACTAAAATTTAGACAAAGCGGAGGGCCACAAATAAATCGTGAAACGTTCAAAAAAGTTGCATTAATCTGATTTTTAAAGTGCCACCACACCTAAATTCAGTCTCAATGCCTTAATATCAGGTCTGTCTCACTCCAAAATGTAGTTATTTAGGTTATAATAGTAGAAAATCTGAAATTTGCCGTAAAAAGTATGTCTTAGGACAATGTGGGCCAAATCACCAGGAAGCTTGAGGGCCAAGAAAAATTGGTCTGCGGGCCGCTTTTGGCTCCCGGGCCTTAGTTTGGACATGCCTGCTGTAGAGCAATTCACTTCACTTCTCGTTATCAAGACACCCTCGCAATATTTCAAACCTTACAATGACAATGTTCTATGGAAATAATCATTTGTCGACTACTAAGATAATTGTTAGTTCCTGCCCTGCTGTTTACAGTTTTGATGCAATACTGGAAAAGGTTTTACCCAGTTATTGTCTTCCGTGTGTTTGCAGGATGTCGGACAGGAGAGGCCAAACTGACCAAAGGCTTTAACCTGGCAGCGCGGTTCATCATTCACACAGTGGGGCCCAAGTTCAAGTCCAAATACAGGACGGCAGCCGAGAGCTCTCTCTACAGCTGCTACAGGAACATCATGCAACTGGCTGCGTAAGAACACAGCTTTGGCCACATATTTCGGGAGATAAATGACTGAACACAGGGGTTTTATATTTCACATGTGTTTCTCTGATACAATTGACTTTGAATAACATTTCTCTAACAAGTGAAAATAAATAAGTAGGCTTTCTTCTTGAACTTGTAATAAAATGGCACAAAAACTCACAGATTTCTGAGTCACACATGAGTTTTGTTCACATCAAAACCATTCTTAGTTTAATAAAGTTAACAGCTACATTAAACATGGCTTTATGATCGGATTGATGGAAAATCTGATCCACATGTGTTTTATTTGTAAGAAGCATCTATTTTATTATTTCAAAATGACTTAAAATGTATGAATGAATGTGTTGTTTGTGCAGAGAGCAGTCTATGGCATCTGTCGGCTTCTGCGTGGTCAGTACAATCAAAAGAGGTTATCCACTGGAGGATGCAACGCACATAGCTCTGAGTGAGTTTTAGATTTATTTGACAGGGGCAAGTTTCATGAGCTCATACGCTTCATTTAATCCCCATCCCCAAAGTCTGACCCTTGTTTGATGCTTGATTATTAAATCAAAGACAATGACAAATGTCTTTGTTGTATAATATAATTATGTAATTATTAGACAAACAGAGAGACACTGTGTTCCTGCTTTCAAGTTTAGAATAAATTTGTCGTTTCTTTTATCTCAACATAAAACATTCATGTTTAGTACATCTGGAGTACATCCTATTATGTAATCTTTAAACTTTCAATTTTCTTGTTAATTACTGCTGCAGCCAGAGGCAATGGGACACATGGCTAGTGTTGTCACCACAATAAAGCAGCTTGATTTAATACCACAACATTACAATAGAAATGCCTCTTTTTTTCGACCTTAAAATGTCATTTTTAACACAAAGTAACAGACTGGTTCTGATAAAGCTCAAGGGGCTGTATTTTGCCCCTGGCATTAGCACGTTGTCCAGGGGGCAGTTCCAGGTCGAGCTGTTGCTACCCTCTCGGCGTCAACACTAGTTCAGAGAGGCTGGACTTGTCTTCCGCTTCACAGCGGAGGAGACACTTGTTCTCTGTTCAGAGAGACCACTGCAGTGACCAGCCGCTCTGAAGCTTCTCTGACCTGAGTGCCACTCCGCGTCTGTCCTCCTGAGAGATCCCCGCGGGTCCCAACATTTTTATGCATTTTTATTTTTTTTTATACGCTGCCCATGGCTGCAGCATTGCTGCACATTCTCAGATCTGAGCAGGGCCTTATGAAAAATCTGGCTGTTTTAGTGCAGAGACAGCTTCTGTCTTGAATAAAGCCTCATTTGCATCACTTGTACAGGCCTATAATAATGCATAAGAACTTGAAACTGTTCTGAAGGACAAATGTCCAACACCAAACGTCTCGCACATGGACAGGCTCAATGCGAAATTGTGTTTTTTCGACATTTGAAGCAGATCGATACAGTTTAGTGCAAAAGCGCAACGGAAACTCAGTTAAAGGACTATATTCATTCATTCTGTGATGTATCGTTTTGGTTATTTGTGCCCATTCAGGTTGTTTTATTAAGATTATCTGGTCCATAAGAGGATAGTAATTGATTCCAGGAAATGTTTCCCATGTTATTTTTTTCATGGCACTCATTTTGCAGTTTATTAGTTATTATTCTGGCCATTCACAGAATGCATCACACCACGCCCTGCATTTGCTTCACTCCACCTCATATTTTGGCACCTTTTGTTCAGAGCTTCATGCCCCACGACGTCACCGTTTGCACTGGCGCAAAACGTCATCATTACATTACATTACATTACGTCAATATTACATATAGAATTATAAAAAAAAAAGTTATTTTATGCCATGTGGGTCTTGATGACCAGGTGACAAATACAAAGTTAGTAAACTAACCAGTGTCATGGACAAACTTGATGAGGAATGAACATCTGCAAAGTCAGGGTTTGTGTGCTTGATTAAGATGTACTGTATGTGTAGAGCTGTATGATGCGTTAAAACTGTTATGATTCACATAATTCACTGGTTTTATCTGGGCATTTAAAACCCACCAACTAATCAACACCCAAAAAGACCGAATGTACTCATAGAACAACTCACAGCTCTTATGTGTACTACAGCAAAATCATCTTAATACAGCAGGTTACTTGTGTGCCTTTCTGTGTTGTATTTTTATATATTTTTTGTCTTTTTGTTTTTTTTCAGGGACAGTACGCAGGTTTCTGGAAAATCATGGGAACAGTATTGAGGCTGTAGTGTTCGCAGTTACAGAAACAGAAGAGGTTAGTACAACTTTAGTTTATTTTATTCTTCAAATCTCTCATCATTCTGCTCTTATTCTGCTTAAATAACATATATGCAAATTTCACTGCCAGCTGAGATTCATATTGTCTTTCTGCAAATAATTACAGTTGGACATGGTTAATTGATACTGCCAGTGTTTTAATCACAAATTTGGCTTCTTGAGTATTTCTTCAGGCGATGCTCTGTAATGTAATTCATTATTTTTCTTGCGGTGCACTTGAAACAAACTTACATATTCTCAGCACATTTTAATCTTGGTGTGTTTTTGTAGGCGGTGTACAGAAAGCTGCTGCCGGTGTATTATCCTCGCTCTGAAGAGGAGGAGAGGGTCTTTCTGCCCCTGATTCCCGCTGACATCGGCAACTCCGAGGGCGAACCGGTCGTACCAGAGAGGCAGATCAGAATCACAGAGAAACCTGGCACTTTAGAAGGTACACACAAAGAAATTCAACGAGTGAGCGGGCTTGCATCGCCGTAAACCTTACTTGGCTCCTGGCTGTTTCCATGGAATTTTTTTTCTTGAATTTAGCTATAATCGGCTGTAATATTCCATATTATGGAATAAAACGTATCTCCATGAAGATGGTCTGCAGTATGTTTTTAAATTTCTATGGAATCAGGTCACTTTCCATCCAGAAAGTTACCCACGATGTCTCTTTAACACATTTGTGTAACTTAACTTTTCATTGACTGTGAATCTAGCTATAAATAAACACTCTATAATTAAACAGGCGTCATGCACATTTTAATATTTTGTGTCAAAGTAAACAAACAGGTTAAACAGCTTTCGCGGTCTGTTCTTTATGTCACATACGCCACATCCTTTCCATTACCCTGCTTTTGATATTGTAAGAGCACGTTATTCCTTCTAATCAAAGGAATGCAATTACTTTATTATTCTGAACCAAAGAATGTCATGTCCAAAGAAATGGCACAATTTTAAACGTAACTATTATCATATTCGCTTTAAAAATGCTGCGTGTAACTTTTTGGTGGAAGGTCCGCCACCAGTTTTTCTGCATGGAGATGTTATTGTTTTGCACAGAATGTCCCACGGTGTGGCATTAAACTTCAGTTTCAATGGAACAGGTACAGGTCAGATCTGTGAATAACCTCGATCAAGTAGGAATGCATGTATTTTAATATTTTTTACCTGCAAAAACACCTGTATTAAATAATCCCAAGATACTTAAGTCTAATGCCATGCGTGACTAGACAAAGTTACATAGTGCTCCCATATTTAATTAATACTTTGCAAGCATTTATTCTTTTGTAAAAAATGTTGGTTTTGAAAGTCACACCGAGCGGAGTTGCAGTTTATGTGTGGAGCGTGTTGCCCTCGGTGACCTCTCGCTGGCTGTTTCCTGGCCTGAGGCTTCAAAGACGTGAGATGTGGCTTCACAGTGTGATCCAAACCAAACAAACTTTCTGCATTAGAACCAAGGACGACTACACACACGCGCACACACACATGCTGTTTGGATGCAGATTAAAACAATGCACATGTGGAGATGGAGAAACAAACTGACATCAACATAAATGAAGTATTCATGTGCCATAGGATTAATGTAATATAATTTAGCTCTAGTCCTGTCACGTCTCACTGAGCCTGACTGTTTTGTTCTTGTCTGGGCTCTGGGCAGAGGACTCAGACGACGACGAGGAGAGCCTGGAGGTGGACCTGGGGCAGGTGGGGACCCACGCGTTCGCTCGGATGGAGGGCGATGTGGACAAACAGCGAAAGCTCATCCTCCAGGGCCAGATGTCTGAGGCAGCTGCACAGAAACAGCACCAGAGGAAGTAGGAGGGCATATCATTACATAACATTCATTCAATCTATTTATTAATCACGTTTGTTTTTTTTAACTTATCTTTTTTTTTCCAGTTACAATCGCTGGTTGTGTCGAGCACGAGCAGAAGATCTGTCAGACATTGCTGCCCTAAAAGCCTTATATCAGACAGGTAAAAGGAGTTAGAAACACCACATTGAGTCGTTGAAGTAAATTATAAAAGTAAATCATGTTTTTATTTATTAATGTGATTCTTTGTCTTAGCCGCTAGGTGGCAGTATTGCCAAGTTCTGCCTGTTAGGTCTAACCCTGACCCAGCTTGAGTTGTTGCCATGACCGCAGATAACCTTTCAAATGTTAAGTGCTGTAGATGTTCAGTTGTAACTTTTTGTAAAAGTTATCCTCGAAGGATCATTAAGGACTAATAATAATGAACACATAAAGATCTGGGGAAACATTTAGTGTCTTATGTCTACCAAGTATTTACTTTATAACATCACTAAACTTTTAAATCAATTTTTAAATACACCATTGTATAAAGAATGATGTAAGGGATGAGCTCTGTTATCTCAGCCTGTTTCTGTTCATAGTTCTGCTACAGAACTGACAGACTGAGCGAGGACAAAAGAAGAATCCAAAACCACGACTTGGACTCAGAGGATAGCATTAAAACAAAGCACAGGCCTCAGAAGAATCTCATCTGTCCCACAGAAAACAAACAGAAAATAAAGATCATCACATACTCTGGAGATGTGGCTCAACCTCCCGGGAACGCTTTGATTTGGGAGGAAAAGCTCCAAGTTCCATCATGGGACATGATGCTTAGAATTGCAGAGTTCTAGAGTTATGTTCAAAAGGACACTCATGCCATTAATTGAATCAAGATCCAATTATTGTCAGTGATCAGTTTGGGTCTTTTTGTTTGAGAGGTCCTCTGTCAGTAAAAGCATTTGGTTTGAAGTTTGAGTTCAGACTTTGGAGGAAAAAATATGACTATTTAAAATATTTGACAATGTTAAATGGCTCTGATTAATAGTCTGTCTTGTTTGTGTTCATGGAAGTGATATTGAAAACCATTTTTATTAGTTTTTATTAGAGTGAATATATGAATATCTAGTCTCACAGTCATTAATATGCATCTTGAGCAGTAATAAGGTACTATATTATCTGCTCAGTTCATGTTCAGAAAGTCTTTTGTTCTTGCCAAAATTACCCAGGCATTTCAAGACGAGTTTGATTTTGAAAGTATTTTTAACTTCAGAAACCTTAATGTTGGTCAGTTGTTCCGTCTCATGTCTGTCTGTTCTTGACCTCCTCTGTGTGTCACAGGTGTGGATCTGTGCGGTCGGACAGTCATGGTCTTAGTTGGACGAAACATCCCTGTAAATCTCATTGACATTGAAAAGGTAAATCAAATGATTCTGTGTCTCAAAAAACAAAAATATGCACTTATTTTGTTTTATAGTTTTAATATTTTGTGAGAGTGAAACTTCAGACATGCAGGGAGTTTTTGATTACGTTGTTTTTTTCTATGTAAATATCAAAAAGGACGATAGAAAAATTATGAAACAGATTATCATAGTGCACCTTTAATATTGCTATCACCAATATTAAAGGTGCACTATGTAACTTTTCTGCTTGTCTCCATGGAGAAATTAAACGACACGTATTCTGCTACAGTGACTTTTTTGAGCTTTTAACCATGTTCTAACAATGTTCCTTCATCAAAAACATACATGGAGTCGCATTCAGCTGCATTCACGCTGTTTTGAGGAACATTCACCAGAATGTCCTCCCCCTCCGAACACTTCCTGCTGAACATCCTGGTTCTGGGGCGTATTTTCAGCTTTCATACAACACTAATCCGAGAATCTTCTGCTGTTTTAAGTCCTTAAATCATCTCCAGACTCATTCTCAGGCATGTTCACTGCTGCTGCTCATAATGTTGTTGACCGCTAACTTTACTAAACTTCACTAAAGAGGCTGATAAATAAGTCATATAATGAATACTAAAAGTTTTTTGTTTCAAAACATGAAATGGCAAATTTAAGATGGCTTTAAAGTCAAAGTAAGAATGCATGTTTATAGATATTTTTGTTTATTTATTTAATGGTGTCCACAAAAGAGAAGCTGAAACTCGTGAATAACACAAATTCTCTCATCATAGAAAAAAAACAGATGACTGACTCCCACCAGAAAAGTTAAATATTTCAACTTTACATGCCCCATATCTGTTAAGTATCAAAGGTTTATAGAAAGTTGGGGCACCATCTGAAAGTCGGCAGTTTTTGGTTCTTTCTTTAATGTCACATGCATGTCAGCGTCTGCTAAATGAGCTGAGGAGTCTGTGATGATGTTTACGTTGTGTATCCGTGTCTGTGCACTTAGGCCTTACTCTACTTCATCCACGTCATGGACCACATCACAGCGAAGGAGTATGTGATGGTTTACTTCCACACGCTGACCGCCGAGCACAACCACCTGGACTCAGACTTCCTCAAGAACCTCTACGACATTGTGGACGCCAAGTGAGTGACATTTTAACCTCATCTGGTTATACAAATGAAAGGAAAATTCCTACTATCTCATGTTGATTTATTGACAGAAACAGCCAATACTTTTTTCTTGTTCATCTGTTTTAAAGAGAATAGTCTTGATTTAAACAGTGTTAGTGTTATATAAAATGAGTTGTGCAGAAGGGAGCATAAGGAATCCAAAAAGACTTCTGTAAATCTTTTTGTACCTAATGAGTACATACATAATTTGTATATGAGTAAACTATAGAAGACGCTTCAGATTGATTGGAAAAAATCTTAAATTTATAACTTTTTGCTTGCAGTGTCTGGCCTTAATATATGTATATGGTGTATGTCAGGGGCACAAGCAATGATTTTTGGTCTGGTATTGTGGAATCATGGACTTATTTAAGCACTAAAGCAAATGGACCTATTTAATCACTAAAACAAATTATCAGTTTCATCATTTGTGCGTTTGTGATGTGTTTCAAATGACTTCAAAACAATCTGTAGGCCTGTAATGATGTATTCGAGATGGGTAAATTACTATTTTTGTTGAACATGGTTAGTTCATGGGCCTAGTCGCCAACAGAAGGAGTTAGGTTCAACATTTGTGGATAGAACTCTCACACTATGTTACAATTACTGTGAGAAGAGACAGCGTAATGTAATGATTATTCACGAATATTAACTTTTAAATTACATCCTTAATTTTCTTTCATTCTAATACATTACTGTTCCTATAGTATGTGACCAACTTTGTAAAATCAGACTTTCAGAATGCAAAAGAAGTGACGTTATTGCCTTTATTATTGTCTTTGTTTCTTTTGGAATACAGATTGAATTGAAATCACTTAATTTTGCTTCTAACATATTGACTGTTGTTAGTTTTAAGTACTTACGATTATATTGTGACCTAATAATCACAACCACATAATCTTACTTTTCCCTCTGGGTATTTCTTATCAAAATACCAATCAGAAAACAGCCCTCATCTGCGAGTCTGACATCACCACACTGTATGATTCAAAACCCACCAATATAGCTCCAATTAACAGCTGCAAAGAACACACTTCAACCTGTTTTAAACCAGCGACCGACGAGAGTAGAGCTCCCACCTGCCATTTTGGAGCAATCATTGTATTGGCGCCCCAAACATCGTTAGACACAAACCAGAAAACCAGCAAAGCACTTTATCATGTCACATCAAAGCCTGTTAAATGAGTTTCAAACTGGACCACATGGTTATATGCTTTTTTCCCATTGGCCTCAGTCCACGAGTAGAAATGACCGCTGAAGTTTAATCACCGTTTGTAACCCGCGCCTTAAACCGCAAAGCATTAATGTGATTTGGCGAACATGGTTGGTTTGGCTAGATGTGCGATCTTTAACGCCCAGAACTGCAAATCAAATGTACAATAAGATGGTGGTCTGTTTGTTTAAACGTGGAAAATGCATCACTCAGAAATACCTCCAGATGTGTTAGAGCTCTGGACCGTTTCCTGGCGTTTTGCTGTAAGAATATATTGATTCCTAATTCCTCATACTCCACTTTCTTTGAAGCTTCGTCAGCGTAAGTGACTTGGCCCAAAGTTGACCTCCGTACGACCTTTTTTGCTGTTAGGGTTGACTCAAGCAGCCACGTTTTTACTCCAAACTAAGCTCATTTTATTCTTACATACGGAAACCCACATACGGATTTGTCAAAAACATCAAATGTCCCACAAAAAGAGAATAAGTCCATGTACATTAAGGATTGTTCACAGACGTTTTAAATGAATTCCAGACCAAAATTCTCACAGAGCAAAAGTCATTTAAGTTCTGTTGTATTCAGAGGGAAAATGAATTCAAGACGTCAAAGTTGTTTCCCGTGTGAAAAGGAAACTCTTTACAGTCATAATGTTATTGCATTTTTCTCTTACTGCTTAGTGTCACCTTTCTCTGATGCCATGAAAAATATAAGCTCAAAAACTATACGTGACATTTCTTTTTGGGATTTATATATCAAGGAAATACTTTTTTTGTGAAGTGTTGAGTGTAAAACAGAGTAACAATTTGAAAGAAAACAAGACTTCAGACTTCTATATGAGAGCTTGAGCTTCTGGCAAAATATCCTCTCCTTTTAATTGTCTAATCATTTGTGTTTAAGACTACGTTGTTTAAAGCAGAGGTCAGACTTTGGATGAATAAACTGGAATTTCTTTTGTGTTAAACTGCTCTGAAGTAGGAAGCATTCATTTGCGATTTAACTGCAAAGTTGACATCTCTCTCTTTGAGCAGTAACTAGACACAAAGTAAGGGATTACTTTAATCACATCGCTTTTTATTGACACAGTAATGTAATGCTTTACATTTTTGTAATTAGTTAACAGTTACAAGCCCTTAGAAAGCTCTACTTTTTGGGGTAATTGAAAACGGTAAAAAGTAAAAACTGGTTTCTACGCTTGTCAAAGTACCAAAAATCAGACACTAATCGATATTAAGACTAGTTTCAAAAACGAAATAGTCATTTGAACAACTTTAATTTAATTTCCTGAATGGATTTAGAATAATCATGAGCTTTATTAGGGCTCAAGTCCTGAATTCATGAATGAATGATGAAGTACCATTGACTTTGTTTTAAATGTCAGTCTAAAACCTTGACCTAAAAAGAGCAATCACATTAATAACACATTAACCATCAACGTGTTATCAAAACCGAGGTCTAGAATTAAGTTTGTTCCTTTGTATTGGAATTAAGTTTGAGTTGTTTGAATCATGACAACACGACTGGTAGAAATGTCATGTTTTTGTGACAGATGCAGATCCGCTGTGAACCAAAACAAATACACATGGTTTATGGAGAACCAGTTATTTGAAATAGGTTCAACAACAGGAAGTCCAGTGGAAGAGTGTGTGCTTTTTATAAGTTGGACTGTATGTTTCCTTTTTTCTAAATAACTTGTAGTAATCAGTCATTATCATTAGTTTTCAATGGGCCAACACTGCCTGTCGCTCATAACAAAGACAGAAAAAGTAGATGGGATGTGGTTGATATAATATAGCACAATTATCACGGGCTCGAATCGTGAGTCAATTTAATATGGTCAAATAGTCCACCCCCTTCCTTTTTGTCTCTGGAAGGGCACTGTAGGCACAATCTCAGAAGAGGAATTAGCTGTGAAATCCTGAAGGAACTTTTTATTAAAATCTGACGTAGACGTTCTTGCCGCTGCTGTCCGTTGGTGAAAATGTAAAAGTGTGTCGATGAGACTGCACAAGGATAACCACAGCCGGCAGCGCAGGTTGTGTCGGGGGCAGGAGGACCCCGGTGACACCAGATGTGTGAATGGCCCGTTTGACACCCAGAACGCTGACTCACGGTTAAACTGCACTCAATGAAAACTGACAGTGATGGATTACTGCAGCAGAGAAATAAATGACACTTTACTGGCCCTGCGTGTGGAAGTCACACAGCAAATTTTATAGAACCCATCAAGATCTTGTTATAAAAGACATCTCCTAAAATAACCGGTGCTATTTATTAAGCTTCTTTAACAAAAGTGTAACATCGCTAGGGTGAATACACACAGGCTAATGACTTCAAACACTTTCACTTGAATCTGTGCTTCAAAATGTATTGCTATGATTCTCACAGTTATTATATTTTAGTTCTTAGACTTGTACGATATATTATATACTGTGACTTGAATAATCCCAATTTTCGATTAATTAAATAATCTTGAAATCCGTAGTAGTGCCTGTAAATGTCTTGGTTGAGGTTCAAGTATAAAACAAAGAGTGAACGGACCTTTTGTGGTTGATCTTATGGTCCAGAAAATCACTGTTAACCCTTGATTGTGAGATTACACTAGACATTTCTGTCACTTTTTTGGGTTTTAATAATAGACAATATACTCCATATTCTAATTTTGCATATCTCCAAAATTATAACTGCGATAATATCCTTTTTTTTATATATATCTTGTACTCTCTATACTATATTTAGTCTAGATTTAGCATGACCACATGGTAAAAAAGAAGGAACTATTATTCTGTTTATTTTACACTATTTATGATTAAAACATGGTAAAGGAGCCAAGTGTTCACTGGACCAGTACATCAAAGCAACATGTGTGTTTTAAAATTTGTTTCATTTTTTGTGGTTCTGAAAGTAAGCAGTGAGTCTCACACAAAAATGGATGACACAAATTATACCGATTTAGCAAAATGGAAAAAATTACATTCAGGCTCAAATGGAAAACGGTTTGCTGGACTAAATATATAGGACTATTATATAATTTGTATGTTCCCTCTCTTTATCATATTCTTTATTTTGTTTATATTTCAGAAAAATCTGAAAAAATAAGGGAATATTGACAAAAAATAATATCCCAATAACTATATTCAAACAATATTATGTCAGTCCTAAAGAAATGTGTAGAAACATGTCTTAAAACGTGCAGACAAATGTGAAATGTCTATAAAATTAATCACAAAGCATCACATTATATCTTTTTTTTTTTTTTGCAATGTAACTTTTTCATTTTTATTTCTAATCAGCTCTTTTTGTTGCATTTTACTGTACACAATATAGTCAATATTAAAATTTTGCATATCTTCAAAACAACAGTCACAATATAATCTAAATTTTGATATATTACCCATCTCCGACTGAAAAGACTATCTGCCAACTGTACATTCTGTATATAGTCTTCGTCTATCTATCATAGTCTATTTTATTCTTAATTTTATGCATGCCTCTTTTATATATTTTATTATATTTTATTCATTGTTTTATGTTGCACCTTACGCCGAAGCAAGTTCCTATGTTTGTGAATTTTGATCACTGACAATGGCAATAAACCATTTCTGATTCTGATTCTGAAATAGTATTTAGTTTTTCCTTAGTATTGAAATTGACTTGAACTTGTGCTATCGTGACAACATTACCCCCACAACTTTCTCTGGATGTGTAATATTACTTTATAAATGTTATCTAACAATCCATAAAATGTGTACTTTTTAGTTCCCGTTGGTCCCAGTGGCTTTGTTCTGGTTTAGGTCATTGCTTGGATCTTTGAGTTGGAGCCACAGACTTGACAGACTTGTTGAGTTTGTTTTACCACAGATGAAGTTTGGCTCCAAGCGTCTAACCAAAGCGACCGATGGCAAACATCGCACAAAGAGTTTCCAAAACGCTCCGGTTTAAGAGCAGAGTTTGTCGTGACTTTCACTTGGAGACAGTGGGTACAGCTGAGACTGAAGGATTTTGGTGAAAGAAAATTCAATTGCAATTGTTTGTAAATAATCAGTGCCATTGAGATGGGTTATTTGTGCAGTCACTGAGCGTCATGATACTGTATTATGTTACTTAGAACAATAAATTTGAGTCATAAAATATGAGGCAAAAGATCAAATTCTGTGTCTTGTTGACCAAACGCACTGTACAGTTTGCTAAGAAATGGAAGCTCACTTATCCGGCTGCAACATTAATAACAATTGAAATCACAATTAGCAATTCACAATGACTGCAATTATTGGAGTCCCATAATCTCCTTCACAAACAACAAGTATTCTGTCTTATTCTGCATAAAAAACGCTAACCCTGTAGTTTACATTAGTACAAACATGTTCTTACATTTTGCCAGTTCATAAGCATAATTCAGTATTTTTGTCAATTCTTGTGAACATGTTTAAAATGTGAACTTTAAAACTTAAATTGCCAATAATTGTAATCAGAATTACATTTGTTCCCAAATCGTGCAGACCTATTCAATTATATAATTGCCCTATTAAGCAGTTTTACTAAGAACTTTATTGATAAATAGAAATCAAATACAGATAAATTATTTATCTGTATCATTCATTCAGTGTGTAGAACATTTATATTAAAGTGTCTGGTCTTGCTTCTTTGCCTCTTAATAAATGTGAAAATGGTTCACAAATATCAAGTGAAAGGTGTGATTTTGCCAATTAACGTTTCACAGAGTTACTTACAGAGTCTGTGCAGATATCAGGGACTTTGAACAGCGCTTCTATGACTTTACACAGACTTTTTACTGGCAAAAAAAGGTAGTAAATACATTATTTAGTGCAGCTCTATCACCAAACGCACGGAAAGTTTCAGACACTTACAAGCCATGTTTCAGTTGTTGGATATTTCTTTAAATCCATTATGTTTGACCTGTGTGCGAATCAACAATGCCAATCATTTAGATCATTGTTTATATTAAGACTAGAACCGAGATGGCTGCGGAGGACGTGTGGGGCAGGAACCACTATGCTATTCTTTTTCAGTATTGGTATCTGTCATTGTTACCAGCAATTATGTTCACTGTGTGTGCAAATATCTTTATTTTTTTGATAATTTAATTCTTGATGATGATAATGATGATGAGTTTTAGATAAATCCCACTTTTGTCACATTCCTGCCTCTCTGTGTTTGCTCTGATCGACGCAGGAGTTGTGCTCAGTGCAAAGTGATCGCTCTCAGATAAGCAGTCTTGTCTCTTTGACCCGTGTGAAATGAACTGTCAAATTAAATTAGCTTGTTGTACAAAGGCAATACAATATTTACCCTGCAGTTCACAACAGCTCACATCGCACAAGACAAAGTAACTCTGACACTTCTTCTTAATTGTGTCAAGGACAAACTAAAATGACTCAACGCCCACTCTGTGCACTAATGAATACAAACATTAAACATTAAACACTGCATTTGTGTTGTTTTTTACCATCACCTGCATCTGCACTCAAAGTATAACCACATTTTACTCTTGTTAGATTAACTTTAACCTAATTTGGAGTTGATGAGGTTGGTAAAATGGTAAAGTTAAGACAAATTTCTATTCTTGTACACAGCAAAAAATGTAAATCTATCCAAGCTTAAAATGGCTTGAATTTATCATTTTGATCTGGATTTGAGTAGATTTGACTCGATGAGATTTAATTGTTGATGTGATGCAGAATATTTCACTGGTTTCAAGGTATTTCTGACTGATCCTGTGATAATTTTGCTTAAAATAAGAAAATAAATGTGTCAGTAGGGTAAGTACAGTAATCTTAACCCACTGACAGATAATTTGGATTGAAATAGGAAATAATACATTGAAACAAGTCAGAAATGGTTTGAAACAAGTGAAATAATCTAGTTCCATCAAATAAATCGTCTCCACTGATCTTAACGAGTCAAAAGGGCTGAAATTCAGATTAATATCCTGAAATCAAGACATTTGAACTCATCTAGAACTTCATTATTTGCAATGTATCTTTACACTTGTCTGTTTTTGTGTTGCAGGTATAAGAAAAATCTAAAGGCCTTTTATTTTGTGCACCCTTCGTTTCGCTCCAAGGTGAGCTCCTGTCTCTTTTGTCAGACTAATGTAGGTTTAATGTAATGTAATGTCAACAGCCCCAGCAACTGTATGTTCAGGTCTAAAGCACATTATCAATATTTACTCCAATGACAACAGACTGTTATATTAACCAAATTGGCATAGTGCAAATATCTAGGAACAACACTGGTGGTTATTTATGTGACAGAAGAAGCTTGATAAAAGTAGCATAAACCAATAAGATGTATTTGTTATGCAGTTACTCATTGACCGTGATTAACAAAATATAATTAATATTATTGAACTTCTGACACATTCGTTCTTACTTCCTTCGCAAACAGACAAACATATTGCATTATACTGTCATTTGTGTTTATCCTTCCACTTAGTCACCGTTAAAGTCATCGTGTACATATCTTTATCTGATTAGAGTCTGAAGAAACTGTACTTCTGAGAGTAGCTATTGCAATATATGTTCTAACTGTATTTATGTATCTTTCATTCTGATAATAGTAGTTTATTTTGATAATTCTTTATCACTTAGTTTTGTGTTTCATCTGTCAGACTACATCAAAACTTAATGAAGACACAATAGGCCTTTGTGTACTATATAGTGTATCGGTACCTGTGGATCATTATTTCATATTTTGGACATTTTAAATCGCAATATTTATCTAAAACTGCTAAATGAAAGAAACAAGTGACCTGGTCCTTACTATGGAGGGTTCATGTTCACAATAGCAAGTGGCAGATGTATTTTAAAATCCTACGCGTATCACTGATCAAGAAAAAAAAAAAGAGCAGTGGGTGTTTACAGGTAGAAGGGGAAACGGAGAGTGTTGGATCAATGGTGTTTTGATTGCAGGAGAATAAAGATGACTCAAACATGCATGAATCACACTGAATCCAACAAGTGTGTAAATGAGAAACAGTCAAATCCAAATCCACTTTATTTGTATAGCACATTTCATAAACAGAACTGTTTCCAAAGTGCTGCACAGACACAAACATAAAACGGCAAAACACTGTAATAACAACTCAATTTGATCTTATGGCTTGTAAAACCAGTAAAATCAAATCCAAGCAAAATGATAAAACCATAAAATAGAAATAAATTAATAGAATAAATAGATTTAAAAATGATAAAACACAGAGGACCACACGACTCACGCGGTGTTAAAAGCCAGAGAATAAAAGTGGGTCTTAAGACGAGACTTAAAACACTCCACTGTGGGGGCCGTTCACACGTGGGGAGGCAGAGCGTTCCAGAGTTTGGGGCCGACCACAGAGAAAGCCCCGTCCCCTGGTTCTAAGTCGGGTCTTAGGCCCCACGAGCTGGAGCTGGCCCTCGGACCTCAAAGCGCGTGGGGGGGCGATACATTTGGATGAGGTCCGAGATGTGGGGTCAGTCCATTCAAAGCTTTAAAAACAAACAATAACATTTTAAAATCAAGTCTAAAATGAACAGGAAGCCAGTGCAAAGACGATAAAATCGGAGTTATGTGCTCTCGTTTTCTGGTTCCAGTTAAAAGGCGCGCTGCAGAATTTTGGACCAACTGTAAGCGGGAAAGTGTATGGGGCTGATGCCGTAAAAAAGTGTATTACAGTAGTCTACACGAGATGAGATAAAAGCGTGTACGACTTGTTCAAAGGATTTAAAAGATAAAAAAGGTTTGACTTTAGATAAAAGCCTCAAATGATAAAAGCCAGATTTGACAACAGTTATAACATAATTAAAAGCTCTTAAAAGTCACTTTTGCATAATGTGTCACCTTTAAAGGGCGTATGACAGGTTTTAACGATTTACTAATTTTGATTTTATTTGGTGTATTAATACGTGTTGTACATAAAAATGTTGTTTTACATCAATCAAGTCATGGTTTGTGGAGAAAAGTTTAAAAATGTGTTTAAAATTACAGGAAGTAAAAAACTGATGACATCACACTGGGGAGACTCGTTCCATCCAAATGTTTTGTATAATTTACCCAAAATAAACAAATTATTTTACCCTTAAAACATTAATTCAACAAAATAAAGGTGTTCACATGTATTTTTATTTGTTGGACAAAAAAACCTCTGACATTAGCCGAGTTTTAGCCAAGTGTTCAAAGTAATTTCCTAGTGTGATGTCATCATTTACAACCAGGAAGTGACATTAAAAAACAAAACAAAAAAGATAAAATTGATAAAAATGTATAATTATTTTTAGCAAAACTTTAAATAGATTTATCTTAACTGTATTTTAGGTACATGAGTAGTCCAACCTGTCATAGGCCCTTTAACCCCAAAACAGTTACAGGTACATTTTACTTAAGTATAGATTTTTGGCTGCTCTACCAACGTTGTCATTTAGATCAGCCGATACGTATTTGAATGATGTTACATGCGCTTGTGTTTGCAGGTTTCCACTTGGTTTTTCACTACATTCAGTGTTTCGGGGATCAAGGAGAAGGTGCGTTACCTTGACAACCTGCAGCAGCTCTTCACCTGCATCCGACCTGAACAGATCGACATCCCTCCTTTTGTCCTGGAGTATGACGCGCGGGTATGGCCCTCTCAAAAATGTGTCTGAACTGTGAAATACAAGAAATGGTAGATTCTGTCTGACAGCTGCGGTGTATTAATATCATAATTTACCTGGAACAGTCCACAATCACCACAAAGCACCAGATTCGTCCTAAATGGAGACGGTGACTTGTGGACATTTCCGAGTGGAAGCTATTTGTTTTGGCTGAGTATTTATTTTAGTTGAAATGTGTTTTTGTTCTGATGGAGCTCTATCACATGTGCACCATCTGTAAGACACGTTTCAATAGTCAGATCACTTTACTTTTCAACAAATGCAAAGATGAGTTAACACTTATGAAGACTTAACACTGTATAGAAACAAAAAATAATACTTACTTAATACAATGATCTGATTATATCTGATCACATATTTTTGAACTCGACTACAGATGTTTGTCTAGGATCCAGAATACACACTTCTTATTTTTAGTTTGAAGTTTATTTACTGGAGAGATTCTTGCATCAAGGACATTGTCCGTTTGAGTTCAAACTGAATGTCTTCCTTCTGACTTGCGGTTCTGGTTCTCTAATTGGCTGGTTTAATTGGTTTAACTTCCTGATGTCTTGTTGATTTATAACTGAGTGAGTGTGTTTTTGCCAATTGTTTAAAGAATTGTCCAAGGGGCGTCTGATTCCTCTAACCTTTAGTTCTTATCACTTGCAATTGTCCATTGTAAAACTTTTAGTCAACAAAAACCTCCTATTCTTAAAATGTTTGTTTTTATTCATTTTATTATTGGATGAATATGACTCTTTTTTTCTTTCCTTTATGTGATGCTGACTTCTGCGCTCTCCTCAGGTCAATGGGCCCTACACCAGACCACAGAACTCTGGCCTGTGACACCTGTGGGACCTCAGGGGACTGGACCTCAGGACTTGGCTCCAGAGGTGCTCTCTTTGTCTCTCTGATGGGACAGAGGTAACCACGACCTGTGTTTGACAGCATAAGGTTTCCTCCTCACAGAAGATTTAAGGACCCTGTTGGTCTGCCTTACACTGAGAGCTCTAAATATGAAAATATAACACTCTCTATGGGACTCACAGAGAGCTTTAACATGCTGGACATACATGTGGAAACCTTACAGCTGTCTGAACCAATCTGCATCATCCAAACACAATGTTGTGAAAACAAAACCGAGCTCTCTCCTTTTGTGACATTCAGCAGATGATAAACGTTCTCACAAACTGTTCTTCACCTGTAACTCTGGTGCACTTTTTGTTCTTTGCTGGGTACTGTTTCAGACACAAAAGTAACACATATCAGAGCCTTTGATTACTGCAGTTTTAAAACACCAAAGACGTCACACTGAGATCCCTTTGTCAGCAGTGCTACTGGACATGGACTCCAAAGGGAAGTGTCCTGTGCGTGGATGTATTATGGCTCAATCACCAATTCCTCAGTGAAAGATTATGTAAAACAGAAAAGAGTTTTGGTCTGAAGTTGAATTCTCTGGACGTTTCACACCTGAGCGTCTGGTTCAGATCAAACTGGAACGTCTGCTGCTTCAGATCAGAGCCGTGTGTGAAGCCTCGGGCGCAGAGTGCAGAGTAAAAACCTTTCACAGTGAACATTCTTAATATCTTCTGAAATTGATTCATTACTTGTTGCATTTGTTTCAACATTTAATTTGTCTTGGATATGATTGTGGAATAAAACTAAAACATTATTCCAGCAAAAGGGACTGATCAAAGAGCTCACATTCTTTCAACAAACATAATCATTCATAGTGACAAAAATGTAGCACTGTTGCCATAGCAATTAATAATTCAAAACAGAACATTTTATATTTTTGAATGGGTAAAAAAAGTCTTCTAAATATAACCTACAAACATGAAGCTGAAACCCATGAATATTTCTATAGTGATCTCTGCAAACGACTTTTGTAAATTAATTGCATCATTCCAAAATAAAAATAATAAATATCACTGACTCCTGCGTCGCTATTGTTTCTCTTTGGACCATAACTCAGCTGAAAACATCACAGGGATTTGTTCATGAGTGAAATACATTCCTGTTCTTGTCCCCCACTGAAGGTTTCTGAGTGAGTCGAGATCTCACAACCGAAAAACGTATTCACTAATAAGACTCAGCACATAACCCTTTCTTTTACACTGGCTCTGATACTCACTGAGAACCTTTATATCATGTTTTGATCCAGTTGTGTCGTCTGATTGTGAATATTTCTGAACGTGAATATGAATTAAAATGAGCCAAATCTTGTTTATTTTGTAAAACTATAATATTATGTTTACTTTAAGCGCTGGAGAGTCCACAAGAATGAACTCAATAATCTGTTTTTGTTTGTTTTTTTAAACACAACTTATATTAAAGGTGGAGTCATTTTTCGTTTTTATCTTTTGTATCTGTTCTGTACACACAGCATTACCAAGCTGTGGCTCACAAATAAACATGTTCAAATGAGGTGTTTTTACTGCTCAAAACTGTTTATTTTTACATCAAACTGCCAATTATCCAATTAGAAAGACAACTGAGCCCCTTATTTTTGATAAAACCTTAGATATGTGTACAAAATATAAGAAAGCTTGTGATATCCCTGGTTGATATTGTGGGAAAGATTATAAACCTGCAGACACAAACCATAAATCATGTGTAAATGTGTAAAAAAAAGTGTAAATCAAGGTGAAACTATGGAATAGGGCAAATTAATTATTACTAATTTAGTCATCAAATATTGATCTGGTCTTTACACAGACTCAAAAAATGTCATGTACTGACTGAAGAGGATTTATCACTCAGACAAACCAGTACATGCATCAAAATGACAAAGAGAAATGCGAAAACCCCATTTTGTGTAAATACTCGAGCAGCATCACAATCTGGGACAAATACTGTACAAATCTCATACTGTATTTACGGCCACAACTGACTGAATGATCCAACAAATAATTATCAGGTTAACTGGTGATACTTGTTGTACTCCTAAGAAAAATATGTAGCTCGTTGATAACAAAATGAATGATCCTTTAATAAAAATGGAAGAGTCCTTTAGTGACTGTTTACACTGGGTTCATGTTCAGGACTTGGATAATGTCATAATTTTAGATGGACGGCCAGGGCTCATAACTCTGCGTTTGAAAGAAATATCCAAACCTGTGATCCACAAATGTTGAATCTATTATTTGTTTAGAACTGGCTCCACAAACTTGTCATATCAATCTTTTAGCTTAAAAGTCTTTTCATACTGATGGCATCACTTTGTATTTTAAAAATCACTTACATTTACTGCTAAAGAAGTCATTGATCTTTGAGCCAGTTTTTGATTCCTGTGGATAGACCCAGTAATAACACAGATATAAACCATAAACAGTGATAAACCAGGTCAAAACAGCCACAATCTGACAGTTTAAAAGCGAATAGAGGTGCTCCGGCTCAGTTTTAAACAAGATGTGACGTCACGTGACCGCACTCTGCTCTGAGGATGTACTGGCACCAGGTTGAGTCAGCTGGCCATCATAAAGAGAAACTATTGAAGTCAGGGAGCAGCCGGACATCTGCACCACAGCATGCAGTACAGAGAACACACTTATTCACTTACAGGAAAAGAAGTTAATGTTAAAATCATGCTTGTGCTATTTGCTGAAAGCTCAACAGCAAACTAGTCATATTCATTGAAGTAAGTAAGTAACTTTTTCCTGCTTTTGAAACTGAGACATACAATCACTAAACAGCAGTAGAGTTATGAATGGTGCATGGCGATTTACTTTAACATAATAATAATAATAATAATAATAATAATAATAATAATAATACTTACTTTCTTATTAATAATAACAAGAAATCAGTCAACAAAGAGGATAAAAAAGTATTGGGGAAATCAATAACAGAAGTAAAATTAGCAAATTGTAAAGGGTAGTTGTAGGGAGTAACTTGCAATTACTGAGCAATCATAAAATTAGAAGAAAAAAATTGTAAAACCACATAATATCTAAAGGAATGATGCAAAAAAAACAAACGTTACTGGAAAAACTTATCTTATCACATTATGAAGAGTAACCAAAAGACTGTAAAATTTAAGATATCACTTTCTAATCCCAAAGGAAAGTCATGTGTCATGTGTCATTCAAAAACCTAAATAAAATGTATGTATTTTATGAAGTATTAATATTATTTGACTCAAGTAGAAGTAAAAACAGCGTCTGGACACTCAGAGAAGTATAATTGTAGTAATTGTGCAGGTAAATAAACGTAACAGAGAGCCACACACCTCTAATCATATTGTAAAGTATCATTTTCTCTATAAATGCACCTCATACACAGATGCGTTATCATTAGATATGGAAGCTGCCTCGACAACAATCCACTGACACATGATTCCTTTTCGGTGTGGACCCAGAGTGAAACATTTGCACGTGTGAAACCAGACTTCACGTGTCCTGCTGGTGCTCTGAGCTTGTGACATGCTTCAATAATCTCTTGACAACAAACTGCACGTGTCATAAATTGCGCCAAAGGAAGCAGGTGGTTTAAGTTGTTTACCCTTACAAAAGACACTGACCTGCGGCTGACACTCCCGCCTCAAACCCACTTGTGCCTGTTCAGACCAGAATGAGGAGCAGCAGGTGGTACTGTGTGTGTTTTCCCATCGTTCTCTTTGCTCAGAAAACCAGCACCTGTTCCAGGAAGTGAAGTGTCTGAGCGCTGATTAAAAAGTGGCATCCTTTCTTTCCTCTGTCACATCCGGACCCTGATCCCTGCGCCCCGTCCTGGTGGATTAGAGCCGGGACAGAGGGCGGAGGATGCTGAGTGTCCGGCGCAAATGAAGAGGAGAGTACAGCAGAGGAGAAAATCCATCTTCTACAGAGAGCGCTGTGACGGCCGGGGCATAGCTGCTCAAACATGGCGCACAATAGTTACACTTGGCTGGTTCCTTTGACACGATTGGTTTTGCAAAATGTGTTGCAAAGGTGAAGGACAATTTATAAAATCCTTTAAAATATACACTGTCCATAACCTCTGGCTACTTTGAAGTTTCACTGTGTAACTTTTCCTGTTGAAATGTCCACAACCTGCTTGTCTCCTTTGCCTGGAATGTCCCACAGTATAGCATTACACTTCATATTACAGGTTGAACTACACATTTCACTAAAAAGTAGTAAACATGATATAATATGATTATATTGAAGAAGAATAATTCTGTTGATGTTTATAAATGTTACATTGTAGTTGGACATGAGCAGCAGATGTGGTAATACCACAGTTGTTACCTGGCAACCACATGTAAACATGTGCCAAAATGCAAAATCTATGATTTGACCATTAAAAATGTATGACATCAACGTTTTATTTCTTACTACATATTGTTTAAACTGTCACAAAGTGTCAGTTGCTGTAAATTGTCTTTGCCTTTTGGATGGAATGCTTCTTAACGCTTTAAGCGCTGCTTCCATTAATTTTAAATTTTTATTTCTTCATTTTTCTTGACAAACTGCCACTTGACCGATATAGAACTCTGAAGAATATACCACACTGACTTTCAGGGCCATCAACAGAAATTTGGGGGCCCGGGGCAAGAAACCTCACATGGGCCCCTCTAATACAAATGAATAGGAAGAGGATCCAATTCTGGGCCTGGGGTCCGGGACAATTGACCCCTTTGGCCCTACGTCAACTGTCCTGCTGACTTTCACACCAAACTAAATAATATAGATTGACATGAGAACCTGCCACATGCACTTTAAACTTAAAGACAAGCAGGTATCACTAGGCAAAGGTGCAGGTCAGATCTGTGGAGCGGTGACATTTAAGAATACATGTAAGAATACAGCAAGAATACATGTTTGTCAGGGGTTTTCTTTAGCATTGAAAACACGTGACCGAATAAATGTAAGATGCAAGGTTGATGCCACACTGTGGAACATTCCAAGAAAAGTCACAAAAGACTCCAGGAGAGAGAGTACGTCACTTGCATGAAGACAAACAAATAACATACTCTCTCCACCAAAGAGGCAGTGCACCTTCATTGACCAAATCATTACCTGGATGAATAATAATAATAATAATAATAATAAAGGTCCAATCAAAATAAAATAAATTTAGATCTGGTAAACCCATGGGACCATAGATGTGAGCCAGTTCCACTCAACAGTCTGAGTATAACCTCAAAAACAAGAAATTTGACCCAGACTTCATAGAAAGGCAGACAGTGGTCTGACTGCAAACAAACACAGCAAAGAAGCAAATAGATATATCAATAAACAACTGGAGTAAAAAAATCTTTATTTACTACAGTTGCATTCCCCAAATATAGGCTATTTTCAGCAAGGATTGTTCTAACCAGAGCCAGAGCTTTTTATGGTGCACAGCCACATAAACGTTCACATGACGCAATCCGACTGGGTCTCATTTTCAGAAGACCCGACCTCAAGAGGGATGCATTCTGGGGAATGTTAAACACTTTGAGCCTTCTGACTGATCAACATGTTGTTATTCTTCTGAACCACAACACCATAATTAGAAGAAACTACTTAGTATTTATTTTATATTTAGCTAAATACCTGTTAAAATAACTCTAATGTTTCTAATCTAATTTCTAATATTTCATTGGACAGTCTTTAGCTTTGATTACAGCACATGTTTGCTGTGCCATCATTTCATTAACCAATGTCAAAAGGCTGATTTAGACCCAGTGTTGCATTCATTTTTCACCAAGATCTTGTATTGATGATGGAGGAAGTGACCACTGTGCAAAGCCTTCTCCAGTAAAGTCCTTGAAGTCCTAAATACAACTATGCGTGAGATATGAGGGTCCCATCAGCCCTTTAAAAAAGAGGAAAATCATTGCTCACATTTTAGCCAACTTGCTTAGAAATAAAACGTATGATTATAATTTGCAGTTAGTGTATATTCTTTTGATGTTTGTTGCCAATATTGTGCTTCTCCTTAGATGTTTTCTCCACTTGACCCTTCTCAAACACACTGACATCTTTTCCATGACCACAGGATTTGTCTTTCCACATGGTTCTTACACAGTTGGGTTTAAATGTTGCAGCTGAAAGACAATCACCTGCAGAAATGATTCAATGGGAGGCTTGTACCGACACTTGCTCAGTTGAATCCAGGTGGAGAGTCTTTTTGGACAGACAGTGTATTAGCGCTGCACAGGACAGTTGTAGCGTGAATTTGGGAGAGAGTGTGAACTGTGTCTTCTCCATGTGCTAGTGGGTCACACAGTTCATGTGTGGATGTAACTCAATTAGCATCCACATTAGCATCCACAAAAAAACCAAGGATTCCAATTAATTGAAATAACTTTTATTTATTTGGAGTAACTACACAACAAAAATCTCTTCAAATAAATACATTTGTCTTTTTACCTCTATGTTAGCACAACACATTGTTAACATTGTAGCTTGCAGTAAAAGCATTTTGGTTTTTCGTGGTTTTTGCACAGGAGTGTGTTCATTCGGCATTTACAAACTGTGCTTGGATTAAATTACAATGGTTGTTTTCAGTTTCCATAAGCTAGAGCTAATGTTGTCAAAAGGATATGGAAGGTTGAAAGGTTATCTCTATGCACGGCCCCAGGTACGTGTAACTACAGCTATCTCTGTCGTTTCCCGTAACACAGACGTGAACCCGGAGCAGCCTTTGTAATTAAACTATTGTGAAATAAAAGAGGAGCAAATATTGATTTTCACGTGTGTCAACAACTAATATGTATTCACTACTAAGGCCTCACTTCTATGCCCTGTAGGTCTGCAGCGTTTACAGACAAGACAGTAGTAATAATAATAATGATAGGGTTGCAGCGATTCTGCTTTTTCAGATTCGATACCGATTTCAATACTTGGGCTTTAAGTCTCTGCTGATACCTGATATCAACCAATACTTCTGCAGAGACTCAAAATGGCATTAATTTTCTTAAAACAAGAAGAGAGTATGACAAAACTAATCCAAATGGGTTGTGTAGCTGTTCATTAGCCTTCAACTAACGACAGAACCACTTTGTATAAATAAAACCTCAAACATCATGAGATGTTCTGGATCAACAAGGGTCTGTAAAAGTCTTATTAAATCAATTTAAAGGCCCAACCACGTTAATGGGTGAACCAATATTTTGGAGCCGATATTCGATTCAACAAATGGTCCAGTATCGACACTGATATTCAATACTAGTATCAGTATTGGTGCATCTCGAAATAGTAAGAGTATTAATCGATGGGCAATTGATGAGTGCAGTTGTGATTGGTGGGATTGATATGGGGCTGGGTGCACGGTGTGGTGACTCTGCAGGTGTCGCCTCTGTCCAAAATCCATCTAATAAACTGCCTGATCCAGTTGGCTTGGGCATAGAGCAGCATCTACAAAATACCACAACCCAGGCTTTTACAAGTGCATTAAATGTGGCAGTGTGTTTGCCCTGATCGCTATTCAGATGTTTGGAAGCTGCACAGGAGCACGCGGAGCAGAGCACTACCGGGTTATGTGCTGTGCCTCTGGATTCTTGGAGTCAGTACATTTTGTACAACCACGTCTTGGATGAAGATCGTTCGCAAAAAGCACAGACATGTGATATCGCTCTAGACAGTAAACGCACGCTCCAAACTGTGGTGTCTCTGAAACAACAGAACAAAACTCTTCCAAACAGTTGATCATGCTCGAGTGTTGTGGCACTGTTGTATCGCCCCCCGCGCACTCTGAGGTCCAAGGGCCAGCTCCAGCTCGTGGGGCCTAAGACCCGACTTAGAACCAGGGGGGACAGGGTTTTCTCTGTGGTCGGCCCCAAACTCTGAAACGCTCTGCTTCCCCAGGTGCGAACGGCCCCCACAGTGGAGTGTTTTAAGTCTCGTCTTAAGACCCACTTTTATTCTCTGGCTTTTAACACCGCGTGAGTCGTGTGGTCCTGTGCAGCACTTTGGAAACAGTTCTGTTTATGAAATGTGCTAGACAAATAAAGTGGATATGGATTTGGATTTGGCACCCGAATACGAAACTCAAGGGGACTTTTGGAGGGCATTTAAACATAAGAATAATATCAAAAATATTAACGTGTTAATACACGGACAAACTCTTAGGGAAAGATACAAATATTTACACTGATCTACAGCTTAAAGTAGATGCTGTTGTTCAAAATGATTGTGTTGAAAATGATTGAGTTACTGCAAGGACATTTAATGAATCTTTTGTAAATTCTGTTTGCAAACTGGCACAACCTTCATGGACACCTCATTCTCCCTCTCAGACACCCATATGTGATACACTTGGCTTATACACTGGCACCAGTTAATGATGCAAAGGTAAGGCAAGGCAAGGCAAGTTTATTTGTAGAGCACAATTCGTACACAGGGCAATTCAAAGTGCTTTACATAAACAGGAAAAGTTGCATTAAAATCATAAAAACACAAAAAGACACACAGAATCATTTTAAAATCATTTTAAAATAAAGTGCTTTAAAAGAGAAGAGTGCAGATAGATCTTTCAGTCGTATGCACGTCTAAAGAGAACTGTTTTTAGCCTGGATTTAAACATTGTCAGAGTGGAGGCCTGTCTCACATCTTCAGGGAGACTGTTCCAGATTTTAGCTGCAAAAACTGAAATGCTGATTCCCCATGTTTAGTCCTGACTCTAGGCACCTGCAGGAGGCCGGTCCCTGAGGTCCTCAGAGTACGAGATGGTTCATATGGCACTAACATGTCAAAGATGTACTTTGGTGCTTGGCCGTGGAGAGACTTGAACACAAGCAGAGCTGCTTTAAAGTCAATTCTCTGAGCCACAGGAAGCCAGTGCAGAGACCTGAGCACAGGACTAATGTGATCGTACTTCCTGGTTCTTGTCAGGACTCGAGGTAGAAGCAATTATATCATCAATGAATAATAGTAGAGCCAAAGACCATATCCATGGGCTTGACTGTGTCTCTGTAAAGAAACATAAGGCAACTTTAACTCCAGTTCTCACCAAAATCATAAACAAAGGAAGGCATTTTTCTTGCAATTCTGAAAAATGAAAATGCAATTCTGAAAAATGGCAATGAAAAATGTCATTGTCACGCCTGCGCATAAGTTAATATAAAGATAAGTAAGAGGTCAGTAACTATACCCCCTGCCATCTCAAAGGTCTATGAAAAGGTTGTAGCAGAGCAGCTCATCCAACACTGATGCACACTGACGCAAATTATCTATTAAATCCACTGCAATTTAGTTTCAGGAGGAATTATTCCACTGAAACCACTTGTTGCTACCTCCCTGAATGTATTAAATCAAGTCTAGTCCAGGGTGGTGTAGTTGGAGCTCTTTTCCTTGACTTACGCAAGGCATTTGACACAGGAAGTTACAGTATTCTTCTCAGCAAATTAAGTTCCTTTGTTGTGTCAACATACAATAGACTGGTTTGCGTCCTGCCTGAGGGAAAGACTGCAGTGTGTAAGAGTAAACACCACCTTATCCTCTCTCCAAAGCTACACCTTGGGAGGCCACAGGGTTCACTCCTCAGGCCCCTGCTCTTCAGTCTGTACATGAATGATCTTCCCTCAGTGTGTGATGTAAAAAATCATCATGTACGCTGATGACACAGTCTTGTTCACCCATGGAAAAAATGCAAGTGTCCCTAAATGTAGGACCACATTCACCAAATCATCCTTTTTCTCTGTGGCTATGAGGCACTGGAATAATTTACCAAAAGAGATTCTAACTTACACAGCATTTCAAACGTTTGTACGGCTGTCGAAGAAATGGCTGTTGTCTAAACAAGTTTGCACACATTACTGATGAACTCGTATGATAAGGATGTGTCTGTGTGCAGTGGAGCTCTGATTGAAAGGATGAGAGAGAGAGAGCTGGAGAGAGAAAGTGATGTGTGTGAAGTGTGAGGCTGGATGATTTTAAAATGTGCTGAGTGCTGTGACTCTGTAAGCAGATGTGTAATTATCATTGGTCTATTTATCCTCATTATCAACATACATTTCTGTTCTTAAATTTCTGCCAACAACCTGCCCAGAGACTACAGGCTGCACTACTACAATCTGCACCAGCATCTCTCCTTTGACTTTGTCTTGGTTAATGTATTGTTGTGCACTGTTCCTGTACACATTAAAGATTACAGTACAATACAATTAACAATGGCAGTAAAGCCTGAAGTGGTGGTGCTTTTGAAGCGACTGCAGCAAATTTGACAAAAAACTCAGAATAATGTATGTTTTTCCTCCATTTTCATACGTTATACATGGAAACTGAACATCCATATTTAAAGTAGATTAGTTGAAATTTCACATTTTGCTTTGGATTAACACATGACATAAAACATACATTTCAAGTCAACCTTTTGTTGCATTTCCTACTAGAAATATCACTTTGAAATTATATTATAATTATAAACTATATTTCATAAACATTGCCTTGTATTCTAGCATTAAGTCTTTACGAGGGTATATATGCACAGAGCAAATCATTTCTAAATATCTTTTAGACTGTTACAATGTTACATAGGGCTGTACAATAAATCATGTACTGTACATGTATAATCGTGATTGCAACATTTTTGTAACTGAAATCAAAAATATAATGAATTGCTGAGTGCACTCCTTTTGCTTCTCAAAACCTGGAGCAAAGGCACTTTTCTAAAACTTTTCTAATAAAATATATTCCGTTGATACCACTTAATAATTTTGACAATATAAGTAATTGTTTTAAATCATTGTGATTCCAATTATGCACCAAATAATCAAATAATGTAATTTTTGCCATAGTCGAGCTGCCTTAAGGCCAATTCATACTGTACTTCATAAAAAGTATGAACTCTCCCATCAACATAACACTTGTACAATAAAATCCTCAATATCCAAAATATCTGGAGATGGGTCCCCAGGCGCTGTGCTGTGGCGCCCACAGCTCCCGAGGCATTAAAGGGATAAATGCAGAGGACAAATTTCACTACGGGGATCATTAAGTGTATCATAACCTTAATGTCTGTAAGGCACCGGGCTTTCAACTTGGCCAATGGGAGAACCAGTGGTACCACAGTCCCAAGCGGTGAGCTGTCACCAGAAATACAGACTTTTTCTGAACCTTCTCATGACGTAAGATAAGTACACACACAATTTTTGGGTGTACCACCAAACATTTTAAATGTTCTTGTAAATTATCATAATTCTAGCTGTTTTAAATATAACAGCCCTGGAGCAGATGTCAAAAAAGCCATTATAGTGAATGAGAATCTGTGTTTTATTGAACAGACATCAAATGTGTTTGTATTTTTCCTGTAACCTTTGCATCATCAGGATATAAATGATCTACATTTACATGATCAATCAGTCCATCCTTCTTGTGTCCTCACACATGAATGCAGAGGAGGACATGGTGTTGTCAGTAAGTGCTGGTTCTGGTAAGTGTCCCATGGCTGTATGTAAATTCATGTCCTCTCAGTCGAGTTTCTCTGTTTCGGCCGCGGCCCTCACACCTGTTTCTTAGGACCAGGCGGTTTGTGCTCCATCGATCTGAGCTATGTTTGGACAAGCTGCTCCTCTTCACACTGCGTTACTGCAGGCTTCTGTCAGCACAAAGTCCAGCATAAGGCCACTCACACAGAACTGCAAAGACAAGAAAGGGTCAACTGAAAAAAGGGGAACCAGTATTGCAGTGGACTATGGGTGTGACCCAGTTGCTTTCACAGATGAAGTAACACAAAAAAGCTTAGCAAGGCAGAGTTCAGACTCTAGGCAGTAAGGTTTGGTAAATGTTGGAAAAAAGGTTGTGAAATAAATTAAACTTTAAAGGTGCACTGTGTAACTTTGTTTGGTGGAGGGTGCTACCTGTGAGTCTCCACTGAGATGTTCTTGTTTGGCTTGAAATGTTCCACAGTATTAAACATAGCAGGTGGCGCCACCAGGCCAAGCTACAGGTCAGATCTGTGGAGAGGCAAGCCTGCTCACAGTAAGGGCTGATACACACTTTAAAGTCTGCACCAAGGTCCGGACCAAGAACTTATAGGACTTGTTTGGAGCCCTTTTCTTTCACACCAGCTCCATAAAGTCCAGCTCTACTGTTGTCCTGACAATGAGAGTGTGCCTTGTAAACGCGGAGCCCGATAATATGAAATTACCGTAATGTTTTTTCCTCGTTTAGGGAATAGAGTGAGCCAAGAATGCACATTTGTTTTTTTTGTTTTTTAGCAATAAAACATAGGTATAGGTAAATTAATAAATACATTATCAGTTCCAGGCAAAGCCATACATTGTAATAAATCTTATTTTTGATGACTTATGTTTTCTTCTGCTGGCTGGTTGCATGTCTGTAACAAAGATTTGCTTGCAGATGATTAAAAGTCATTTTGATTCTGAAATAATAGACAAGCAGGTGGTGAATTCTTACATCTCACCTTTAAAGGGTTACAGAATCTACTAATTTGTCAGAAACTGTGTTAGCTTTAGCAATACAACAAAAACATTTAAAAAGTCCAAAGGTTAAATGACCATGTTAGGTGTTCCAAATGTCTTGAATCCACGCTAGTAACTTTGAGCCAATAGATTTCGAGTGAAGTTGTCATGTTTGACTTGGATGAACTACATTCAACATCAACAACATCATTTCAGCTGAACCACACTTTGGATTTCTGGCACAAATAACACATGTAGGATTCACTAGAAAAAAAGAGTTCAGTGTTTATTATTTCAAATAGTAGGTAATTTTAGCAGTAAATTATTAAGAAAAGTATTATTTTATTTTGTCCTGGCAGTGGATCAGTCCACCTCGCTCTAGCTAGAACCAGAGTTCTCTAATGGAAACAGTGTGTTTAAACAGGTTTAAGAGGAAATGTGTCCAGAATGAAGCTATAGAGATGCAGAGAGTAGGAGGACAGACTGAGGTTATTTAAGGTTTACAACCACCACATGCAGCTGTGTGTCCTCTCTCAGGTCATGAGTAAGATGTATACACTCAATATACAATGCACGTTTTTGTTTGTTACATTGACTGCCTTTTTTAAAGAAGCAGTAAAGCAGTGCATAGAAATGTATGTAATGTCCATTTTGAAGTTACAGATCTCTAGTTTTGCATGCATGCCGTTCAGTTGTACTTAATGTTTTAGTCTCTGAGATACAGTAGGAGTAGCAGAAGTGGTACTTGTACTACTGCTAGCATTGCTTTGCTATCTGGTATGAGGCTACTTGTTCAGTCTGAATAATGTGTGCAACATCACTTGGTGTCTGGGCATTATTTCCTGGTCCTGCCCTCCAACTGTTCGTTCCTATCCTTCAGACCACCATCCTACTGTTACCACCACCTGCCAGGGCTAAGCCAACTCCGACTAGGCCTAAACCAGTGGTGTCAGTCAGGCATGTTGAAGAAAAATCAAAGAACTGAGACCACTCAGTGCTAAACTATATTAATCATAATTTTCAATCAAAATAGGTCAAAACAAGAATTAATTCTGAAACAAAGTAGTAACCAACAAATAAAATAATTCAACACTGAAAGATTTTGTCTTAATGCAAAGATGTACTAGCAAGTATTGTATGAACTACATCTTTTGGACATTTCCTAGGCGTTATCAATTCATGAAAACCCTCTGCACCTAAAGATTCAGCTTTTACAGTACAATGCAATGTGTTCTCACGCTCAACAACAACCAACCAAACAACTGTAGCACATTGCTTTCAAAACATTGTGTAGCATCACTGGACATGACCTTTGACCCCAGCAGAAGTTCAACAAACAAGTACACATCCCATCAGCCACACCAAATATAAACACTTTCTACTACCCTGCGAGGCATTATTACTCACTGTTGTCCTGTGCGTTGTCCCTCAAGAGCTGTATTTTTCCAGCAACTCTGCATTGTTTGACTCCAACAAACAAAGATGGAGGCAGGCCTTTGTGTTTCGGGCGTATTTGTGAGCGGACAGAGTGATTTTGCATGGACCCAGCAAAGGTCAGGGAAGGACGAGTGCTTTCTGCAACAACCAGAAGTTACAATGACAGTGAGCTGTGGCATCAAGGATACACCATACACTACTCCATAAATGAGCTTCTGTCTTGTCTACTTCATTATCGCAAATGTGATTTTTGTTAGAAATCACTAAACATGAAGCAAAAACATGAGTTGTCAAGATCAGTAATCATCTAGGCCTATTCAATGCTCTTCATATTAACAGCAAAAGAGGCAACCAATTAAAAAATAATAATATAAAACTATTGAAATGTGCACTTTTCTGCCGGTCTCTGTTATTGCTTTGTCTGAAATTGTCCACAGTCTGCTCACAAGACAGGTTAGTAACACCACCAGGCAAAGTTACAGGTCAGATCTGTGGAGCGGTACTAATGCGTTGATTTCATGGAGCAATACAAAAAAACTTTCAAGAAATGCAAGACAAACACGTTTAATACCATACTGTGGGACATTCCAGGCAAAGTAATTACACAGGCACAGTATGCAAGTTTTTTGCAAAAAAGAAATAAAATAAATAAACAAACAAAACAGAAAACAGCAGCATGTTTTTTTTTTCATTTTGAGTGATTGTATTGGATTAAAAATGTATAAAACCATAATCCTTACTATAAGTGGGCTCGCATCTCCAAATGGACTCTTATATGAGCCTCTACATCAGGTCTGGGCAAACTTTTTGACTCAAGGGCCACATTGAATTTTTACATTTGCTCGGGGCCGAAACGTTTATAGTTTAGCTGTTGTTAACTACAGTATATTACACACATAGACTTCATGGCTAAAATACCTCCCAGAAATACAACAGAACAGCAAAAATCATGCCAAAAGGGTCCCAGGCCTTAGTTTGCCCTCCTCCACTCTATCTGCTTCCACGGAAATGTTGTTCCTTTGGCTAGAATACTCCACAGTACGGCTCCCCATGAAGAAAGTTTTAGGAGTATGGTTTTGAATCTGTTTCCAAGGAATCATAGAGACTTTCCACTTCCACAAAGTTCCATCTTGTGCCTTTAAGTGCTGCCAAGATTGTACAGTTAACTGGTGTCGCAAAACATTGGCTCAGCTCCTTTTGCATCATGGATTGATTTGTTCGAGGCTAATTACCAGTATGATTTATTTATTTGTATAGACAGCCGATGTTGATCCGTTTGTGGGCGGAGCAGACAAAACTAACGCAACTTGAGATTTGTAAACTGACTTCAATTTGTTCATCAAATTACCCAAAGCCAAAATCAAAACAGACTGTTGCAAATTGTTTGGTATAAAGCAGTTTTCTTTTCTTCCTCCCCTGTATAAAAGTCAGTTACAAAGGTAAGATTACAGCCCTGCATCCTTTTCTCTCACCACACGTTTTGTCTCTGGTTTACGTCAACAGCTCCTCGTGAAACTGCACGTCTTCCGCTTTGCCACTTCCATTTCCACCTCCTGTCTTTTCACCCAATAATCGTACACACTGAAACTTACAGCTACATTTCCCAGGGGCCTTGATGCATGTTGACTTCTTTGCAAAGCAGCACCTGATGTTTTCTATCCAAACAAGCATACACAACAAATAAAAACATCTCTCTGGGTCATTTCTAACTATAAGCACGACAGATTGAGCTTTTAACCTCGTTTCAATGGTGTTTCCTCATCCAAATTACTCAAAGTTGTATTTTGATGATTCCTGCATGTTCGAACAATCCTGTATTGTCCCGCAACTGGGGCTCGATTGTTTTCAGCCACCCCCCCGTCCCCGTCCCCTAGTTTACAGTTTGTCGGCTGCAGCTAGTTTTTCCCCTGTGAGATTTAACGGATAATCCAAGGCAGTGATTCCCAACCAGGGGCACAGGGACTTGGAAAACCGTTTTTGACACTGACAACAAGCTAAAGTGTCAGACGGAAAAGACAAAACGGTTGTTAATAGTCGTTTTACAAGTTCCAAGGGTCGTCGTCGGTGTAGGGGTGCAGTTAATTTGATTATTATTTATTTTGCCAGCAGGAGTGAGAGCAAGAATAAAACCCAGAATGGCAAAAAGAGCCACAGTTTTGAATTTCAGAATGATCAAAACTTCACGGTCGTCACAGCTATTAACGATCCAAGCCTAATATTGTATGTCTTGGTCAATGGTTGCACAATGAATCGAATTTAAATTGCCATTTGAATTTGTATGCCATTAGCAAATCGCAAGTGTAATCATTTCCGCCACAAACAAGATATCCATTTTTACTCTGCATCAAAACTGCTAATCCTGCAGTTTAGATTTAGTAAAACATGTTCTGAAACTCTTAAGAAAAAAGTGTCAAAAAGTGAGAAAAATGCAAAAATATGACTATAAATGACAAAAACACAACTATATGTGATAAAAACAATTCTATAAGTGTCAAAAACGCTACTACAAAAGCAACAAAATGTTCGAAACACGTGACTCTTATTAGTTTGTCAGTTCATATTTCAGTCTTTTTGTCAATTACTCAGGTTGCGTTTGAACTGTGAACTTTGAACAGAATCTAACTGCAATACTGTTCAGAAAAACTGCAATCAGACAATCGCGCAGCTCTGGTCATCAAGCACCAAAATTAGCCTGTGAAAAAGCTGTATTCGGCCCTGGTTGCACTGGTCTATTCTCACAGCAAAAGGTGAACGGATAAGCACATGTGTTAATGACAGGAGCGCTCTCCTGCCAGATAAAGACAAGCACAGGGTTACGTTAAAGACATTGATTGCGCACACTGGGCTTTCCACATGCACTTTAACCAACAAGTCATCCGCTGTGGCTCGGGACTGACTGCGCTGCTCCATAATATTTGCTTAGAGAGTACAGTTAGACTCTGAAAACAGTTTGAGCCAAAACTACACTGGAAGCGGTTATGAAATCTGGTGAAAAGAAAGTTATAAATAGACTTACAATCCAAACATTGCACTGGACGAAATAGTTAAGATTAGTGCATACATTTAAAAAGAAATGACAAAACGACAAAAACAAAAGGATACACTGACAAGAACCAGAAGTACGATCACATTAGTCTGTGCTCAGGTCTCTGCACTGGCTTCCTGTGGCTCAGAGAATTGACTTTAAAGCAGCTCTGCTTGTGTTTAAGTCTCTCCACGGCCAAGCACCAAAGTACATCTCTGACATGTTAGTGCCATATGAACCATCTCGTACTCTGAGGACCTCAGGGACCGGCCTCCTGCTGGTGCCTAGAGTCAGGACTAAACATGGACCGGCCTCCTGCTGGTGCCAGAGTCAGGACTAAACATGGACCGGCCTCCTGCTGGTGCCAGAGTCAGGACTAAACATGGACCGGCCTCCTGCTGGTGCCTAGAGTCAGGACTAAACATGGACCGGCCTCCTGCTGGTGCCCAGAGTCAGGACTAAACATGGACCGGCCTCCTGCTGGTGCCTAGAGTCAGGACTAAACATGGGGAATCAGCATTTCAGTTTTTTGCAGCTAAAATGTGGAACAGTCTCCCTGAAGATGTGAGACAGGCCTCCACTCTGACAATGTTTAAATCCAGGCTAAAAACTGTTCTGTTAAGATGTGCAAACAACTGAAAGATCTATCTGCACTCTTCTCTTTTAAAGCACTTTATTTTATTCTGTGTCTTTGTGTTTTGTGATTTTAATGCAACTTTTCCTGTTTATGTAAAGCACTTTGAATTGCCTTGTGTATGAATTGTGCTCTACAAATAAACTTGCCTTACACTACTTAACTTTTTCTGGAGAGGTTATAGCTTTGCCCTGAATGTTTCACAGCATGGCATTAAACTTTAGTCAGTCAATTCATGTGTTTTTTTGTTTTGTTTCGTTTTTTCCATACGTTCTCGCTGCGATTACGCATGTCATGCAGCGAAATGACACAAATGAATCGCAATTTCTTTCCGAATACTGATTGGATCTTCTTTCATTAAAACAAACACAATGCTTTCGACATTTATTTTCTGAACATAAACAACACAGACTTTCAATCAGAGCCATTTACCGCAAACTCTGCTCCAAACCTCATGCTTTTTCCCCTCCATTAAAAAGACCCAAACTGATCATTGGCAATTAGAAATCACTGACTCGCGATCTTGATTAAAATTAAAAAGCACAGCCCGAGTGGAACAGCAAGGCAAAACAATAACGTCGTTAAAACAGGGGGCAGTCTCCTCACAAGAAAAGTGCAATATAACATCCATTGCATATTTAAAGCTCTAAAACGATCGACGGAATAGAATTAAAATGTACTTAATTAAAACTCTGCTGCTGTAGTCTGTCTGGAGGTCAGTTGAGTTGAAGCGTTTGAAGTCCTGCAGCTCCACGTTCACAGCAGCTGTCCGTTCAGACGTTATTACCCAATAAAAGAGCACTGGAACAGAAGACGCTTTTCCACTCGCAGCCCGGCAAACCACCGAGGCCTGCGGGACCACTGTCTGCACCGGGGCACCAGCGCAATCACAGTCAAGCACAAGGACAAGGAACTACGAAACAACAAATGAAAACCACATATTGAGATGAGAAAAATAAATACTTTGACCTTTCCTGAATGGTTTTAGGATGGTCATTATTGATGTCAGAAATAGTGAAAGAACACATAATACTGAAGGAGCACTATACGCTCTCTGGTGGAGGGTCCAAAACCTTATTTCTCCATTGAATATATTGTTTTGCATGGAATGTGCCGCAAAATGGTAATAGTAATAAAAACACCTGCAGTTTCATAAAGAAAGATGGATATGTTTACATCGTTTTGTGGAACATTCCAGGCAAAACAATAATATTTACATGAGACAAGTGACAGACCCTCCTCCAGAAAATGTATAAAACCTTTAAAGTTCAAAATTCTGGAATGGAGGCAAAATAAAGTTGTCTGTAAATGTTTCAGTGATTAGCTCACATAAGATCTTTCTAATGGCTTTAAGTCTTTGTGTTGGGAGAAAAAAGAAACAAATTCAAATTCCCGGGGTAGAAATGTCAGTGCTTTTCTATTACAAAGGATGGACAAAAAACAAAACACAACACAAAAAGAAAATCTAATTTACAGTATAGAATCTAATACCTCACAAGATAAAATGAAAAGATTTTGTGGGCTGAACATTTCTGTAAGTATTTGTCCAGTAAAACCTATAAATCTGGAGTTTATCGTATTTTCCAAAGACGTAATGTAAAGTACAGTAATAAATGTGTTTAAAGCAGCTTTGACATTTACTGTGACAAAACCACCTGGATTTTTGTGACATACTGAGGTTAATTCCAGTTTCTCCAGCGAAGTCACATTATGTTCCCCTTCACTTTTGCCTTCATTCCACAATTTAGAATGTTTTTGTTTACAAACTCAAAAGGGTCTATAGTGCACCTTAAAGAAACAATTACCTTGTGTCAAAAATGACTTCCCGTTTATAGGCGCCATTTTGAGCACTTTTCCCACTCAAAAAAGGCATTTTAAAATGGTTAATTGCTATGGTGTGAATGTTTCATAACTCAAAACCCATAGAGATATATATAAAAAAATAAAAATGATTAAATATTTGATCGTTTTCATATCAAAATTATAATATTTATAGTATAGTATTCATAGTATTGTAGTAGAAATGCTACTATTGCAACAACTACATACTGACTAATTTGTAGTTTCTGGCACTGTACGCTTAGAGACCTGCAGTTAAGATGGAATTCAGGGTTATAAGTTGAGCAATATTCATTCAGAGAAAAACTTTCCCAGAAGCACTTTGCAAGTACAAGACTGAAGAGGAACCTTTGCACATTAAACAGCGTTGACCCTTCTTGGCAAAGAAACACTACAAAAAAACAATACTTATGAACTACAACCTGTGCATTAAAGACAAAGGCATGTTTTATACTTTGCATTTAACATCTTTATTCATTATTCTCGCCTTCAAACACATTTTCCTGATGTACATGTACATTTCCATCCAAAAAGGAAAAACTCAAGTGAGGTAAAAGTGCTGAAAATGAAATGGTATAATATTTGTACCATCAAAAGTCATTGTCACAATCACAAGGCTGACAAAATAAGCTCTTCTTGCATTTCAAAAAATATATATAATAGTGCGACAAATTTCATATTAATCCCCACTTTTTTTCTTTTTTTTTTTTGAATAAACTTATCCACAGGCATGCCCCTCATACACACATGCAAATTAAGCACACACATTTCCACGCATCAACGTAAACACTGTCTGCTGCACGAGGAGGAAAATGTATTTAGCACACCTCCGTCACATCCTCTTGGCTTAAGACTTGTACTTCGGACAAGCAAAGACCACTAAATATGTCCTCAGCGTTTCCCCCACCGTTCCCAAAAAAAACGAAACACCAAAACAGGCGTCCTAAAACGAGACGCTGCACTAAAGCGGGACATCCGAAACTGGGAGGCGGGAAAAGCTACCAGTTCATAATAACACTGACAAACGAACAGCAGAAAAAAAACCAAAAAGAAAAGTGGGGGCAGAAAATGAACACTAATTCAAAAAAAAACACACCTTTTCCTCATAGTTTTACACATTCTTCACCACAAATACAAATACATCCAAGTCCTGACTGAAAAAGCCCCGGTTCAGATTTATGGGGCGCTAATGCTCAGGTTGAGTCAGGAGAAAGGAACCGTAAACAACTTTTCGAGGAGCTGGTAAAGATTCAGACCTTACACTGTGTCAGAGCATCTAGAAAACCCAAGGAGGAGCTTTCTTTGACGTTGCACTTAAAGAAAAAAAAAGAAGAAGAAAAAAAAAAAAAAAGAAAACACCACATGTAAAACATCAACTGGAGGTGAGGCAGAGAAACTTCAACTGGCAGTTTTCAAGCTGGTTTGTAACAATTCGGCACCATCACTTTGACTTATTTTTCTTTTCCACACACATTTTTTGTCTCTTATTTTACAAATCGACTGGGGAAAAATCTTGTCGAGTAAATGGTAGCAAAGACACAAACCAGAACTGTAGTGACCTCCGTCTAAACCTTAAAGTCCAGTAAAGTGGACAAGAATTGACTCCACAAATTAAAAGAAAAGGGACAAAACGCTGGCCCTCTGATTCCACATGATGTCCCTGAGAAGCAGCGCCTCTCTCGCTCTCCTCTGCCCAGGTTTATAGCTTATATGTCCCTCCCTCAAGGTGTACAAAGACGTCCTGGGACCTGTCAGTGCACTTCAGATATTGCTTTGATTGTAGATTGACATAAACCGAGGCAGGGTGGAGTTTAAACAAAGGCTACGTACAACACCACAACAGGGATAAGAAAGATGGGAATGACTAGACAGATACAGAAACTAAAAGACAAAAATAAAAGCCAAGAACACCCCCCAGAACTATTTAAATTCATTTTGTTTTTTTGTCCAGTTAACACTTGTTTAAATCCCTTTTATTTAAAACAACCCCATAAAAACTAAGTCACTTTTGAAAGGCACTTGAGTTGGTTTGGAGCACAGCACCCTGCCCTGACCCCAGGGTGTGACCTGCAGCCAAGCTGACCGCCCTGGGACAGTGCACCGAGGCACGATAACACTCAGGCAACTCTTATCAGCTGTAAACACACAAGCTGCACATGAGTCTGTAACAGGGAGAGGACAGTGTGGTGCTGTGAGGAGCAGGGACTCACAGAATCTACCTGTCCCACACAAAGATCTTGGAGTCTTCTTTTGAGACAGGGTTTTCATTCTGAAAGACATCAGTTCATATTTTGAACTATACCTAGATACATGCTTTGTAAACACAGAGGATGAATTTGAGCATGACTAAACATTTTGGCGTTTCTCCAAATGTACCGAGTCTCCACGAAGCACTCACAGGACCACAGTGTCCAAAAGAGACCCTAGAGGCAGAACGCAGAGCATGTGGCGGCCAGAGCCACGCCGCAGTGTTAAAATGTGACGTCTAATAATAGAAGAGGCTGAAATAGAAGTGCATCCTCGTCACAAACTCTGCTGTTGGGGGTCTGCAGCTCCAGAATGCCTTGGCATCCACAATAAATCAAATACAAGTCCCAAAGAGGAGCTGGAGAGGTATGCAGGCGTTTTTCTCTCCAGCCCCGCTGCTCGGGCTCTGTCCAGCCATGACCACAAAAGGGGAGAGGACCGGCAGGAAGGGAACTCCTACAGCGCACCAGGAGCCTCCCCCTGACGCGGGGAAGTGGATAATTATAGACAAAAGTCAGAGCCATCTCGAGTGTGGGACGGCAGAGGCTGAGGGCTGCCCTGTGCCTCGCCATGTGCTGCTCCTTTTAAGGGAAGACAGTCAGCCGCGGGACGTCCTGCCAGAGACAAGACGCTGTCCAGCAGAGCCCTTTGCTAAAGGCCACACTAAGTGCTACATTCACAGCGGTAAATAAAAGGAGCACTGGTGCTTCAGAATATATATTTACATCCAACATTTATCAAAACCTGTTGTTTTAGTAGTGCCTCCCAGTGAACTCAACACAACTTCAGATCATCGTTTACACCAGTGCACAGATATTTTTTGCCTAACTCTCCAACGCCACTTTTTCACGCTTTTCACATTTTTTTGTATTTTGTCCACAGGAGAAACCATATCTAAGGCATTTCCTTCTCACTTTTCTTCATCACAAAATAATTCCCAAAACAAAATATATTGGGGGTAAACTTTGAGTTAAGGCACAACACAGCTCTTTTAAGAGTAGAAAAAACAAATAGGTTGGATAAAGGGGAGGGGGAAAAAGGTAAATAACACTTAAAAATATTACTTTAGTCTAAAGACTGAGACCACTCTGTGTATAAGGAATGAGAAGATCCCAAAAGCAAACACGTGTCCACTTAAACAGATTTGAGCCTTGAGAAACAAAGCATTTATTGCCAAAACTTTTTGGGAAGTTTTTCTTAAACTTCGTCCCTTGAATGTGAAGTGGGGGTAGCGTCCGTTCTCGTCTCGTCGGCTCAGTTACATGGCAGCCATGTGGGAATGTTCTGGTTGGCTACGTAGTAGTTGCTGAAGTTGTGGTCTCGTACGTAGGGCGCGGGCTGGTAGTAGCAGGTGACACAGGAGGCGTCGGGGATGGCGTTCTGCTCGGCCAACACCCTGAAGGCCATGAGCGAGATGAGGTGCAGCGTCTGCCTTCGCTCGTGGCCCATCAGGCACACGGTGCTCTCGTTCACCACGCGTCGCAGCAGCATCAAGTACTCGTACTTGCTCTTCTCTTCTCCCACAAAGTGGCTCTGAAGATACGCCTCCACTTTTCGCTGCTGCTCGTTAATGTCCGGGAAGTCGATGAAGAAGCGCGAGCACATGTAGCGCTCCAGAGCTTTGAACTCCTCCTCGTCAGCCGGCCGAAAGTCTCGCACCAGCAGATTACAGTATTTAAGCAGGCCGCCGCCCCGGATTTCCTCAGGGCGCTTGGTGGCGATCAGTTTGTTTTTCAGATGGCTCAGAGCAACGTCAAAGTCTCCGTACATGCTCTCGGCCTCAACGCACGGGTGCACCTCCTGGGACAAGGGCTCTGTGGACAAGTCATAGAAGGAAAGCATAGAATCCAAGACTATCTGAAACGAGTCCACGCTGAACTCGAACTGGCGGCGGATGGAGTCCACAAACTTGAGCTCCACGTTACGTCCGTTGTTGTTGGAGAGCGAGATGAGGCTCCAGCGGTCCTGTTCTGTGTGCACCTTGACCAGCTTCTGAACATAGGCCTCCTTCAGCGTCATGGGCGTGATCTTCTCCTTGTTCACACCCTCAGGTAGGAAGTCCAGCAGCGTGCCCAGCACCACCTCCTTTATGAGCTGGAACTCGGCCTCGTGGGGTAGGTCCACTCTGAAGATGACGTCCAGGTCTTTATAGCTCCAACCCATGTCCTGCACAAGGACGTGGCTAGCTGTAGAGCCGTTCAGGCGCATGTCCTTGACCCTGATGCCACTGCGCTCCAGACGAGCGCGCACACGAGACACAATGTCCTTTAGCCGCACCTCTAAAGTGGGGAAGTTTCCCCGGCCATGCACCGGCACCACCTCGGACAGCACATCATTCAGGCGGCTCACCTGCTCCCAGGACAGAACACTGACGCTGCAGGGCTTTGAATCCACACTATTCTCCATCATGTACCTGACCACTGGATATCTGAAACACAAACAAACACTGTTAGTCAATGGTTCAGACACAGCAACCACTCATAGCAGTCATCACTACAGCTGGGCCAACTGGGTTTGGAGAGTAGAAACCGTAGGTGTAGAGAAAATAAACATTCCCACCCTGTTATGTTTGGTCAAAAAGAGAGTGCTTTAATGTCACCGTGAGCAGTACTCCTCACAGGGGCAGGTTAGCGTTTCCCTGGACATGGACATATCAAGCACGAGCACAACAGTAATTTCCAAGCCCACACAGACCGCCACATTAAGCAAGAAGTAAAAAAGTAACCGATTCACCCAGCACTGCCCTGGGGATAGCTCACTAAAACTGCGAGCTTTTAGTGGGACAAGTGCGAGCGTCAGACGTGGTTATTTTTTGTGTGGTTTTGTCGAATCTTAAAGGGACAAGAGCCGCTGTTTTGATCTGGATCTTCTATTGCGACTCACTATCAGCTTGTGCAGCCCCGCTGACAGCAGAATGGCGGTGCCTTTACGCTCGATAGACGACACAAGTTGAAACAGACCGCAGCAGTGAGGACGGGGCACTGAGGTGAAACCGTGACCCCCATTGAAGCGGTGCACGAGGAAAGCTGCTCGCGCTGCGTTTCAAAGAAAAGCCCAGCGCGCGTGAGGCTTCTAGAAAACTCAGCTCGAGTCTTTTATTCAGCAAACCAGAGACACACGATGGATCCGTTTGCTTCAGTCGTCGGTAGATATATCTCTCAAACTTAGTGTCACGACAGAGGTCAAACATACAAACGTTTTGCGACCATATCCGTCACATCACACTTAATTTCTTCATTTACACACGCGTGATTTCAAGGCAAAGACAGTCCGTATGGATTAACTTTAAAACCATTTATCACAAATTTTAACATGATGCGTAGGCTACAATAAACCATTGTTAAAATTAGACGTATAAATCGATGTCAAAGTGGTACATACGTTTCCCAAGTCGGCTCTGAAAGCATGCAGCGTTTTAGTCCGAAAATCGAGAGCTTAAGTCGGCAGAGACCTCCACATAATCCACCGCAGAGACACACACATGGACCGCCGGATAAAACAAGAACCACTGGCACAGCTGACACGCCTGTTTTATAAAGCCGAAGTACAGCCCCCTGACGCACGCACGCGCACAGAAACACACGCACACACACACATACACACACACGCACACACATATACACACATACACACACAGCGGGGAGAAATACCACCCACAGCAACTCGCTTCAGCTAACGGTCAAACTAAAATAACAATCTAAATATTTAAATTATAAATAGTAGACACATACTCTATATTTACCAGATTGTCCGAAAAGCATCTCTGTCAGTTGAAGTCAAATAGTTTCCAGCCCAGTATCAATGCGCCAAAGCAGGTTTCTGATTGGTCCGACAAGTTTTTGGCGTTGCTAGGTAACCAGGAGCGTATCAACAGGCTAACTTTAAAAAAAGGCATATTTAAAAAAATTTAAATTAAACTTCTAATAATAATAATGCTTGAGTTAGTGAACATAGCAATAAATAATTATTATAAAATATAATTATAAAATAAAATAAGTAGATTTATTTCAATGTTAAAACAGATTGTGTTGTCTTGGCCTAATCCCATTCTGTACAGCAAAGGGAGAGTCAAAAGTACAGCAAATTCTGGGCCCCAGGTACAAACCATCTTGATGGGCCCCTAATACATATTTTTTTACGTATGATTTATTTAACCCATAAAATGTGGTTATAATTGTTATTTTTTTCATTCACTTTTACTTGAATATACATCCTCTGATTTCTACTGTAAAAATGTTCACCTCTAGACTTAAGGGCTGGTTGAAAGAAAACCAAAATTGTACTCACCTGTAAATGGTATGAAAGTGTATGAGTGAGAATGAAAGAATGAGTCTAAAATTTGCACTGACCTATTTATTTATTAGAAATGTGTTTTAATGTGTTTTGTTATTGATTGTAGAAAGTGTAGAAAAGTCCAACCAGGGACGGAAGTTGAAAATTAGCACTTGCTATAAACTCTGTATGCATCGCATCAGCTACAAGCTTTGTTCTGTAACTATGTATGATTGCATTGTCCCTGCCAAATAAATAAATAAATAAATAAATACATACATATTAACAATAATTTGCTAATTAATGAACATCCTGTACCGGCTCATAAAATGATGCTGTAATGTATGTTTTTGCAATAACTACCAGACCAATTACACAAAGATCTCAATACATACATTTAAGAAAATACACCTGCAAATTATAATAACTAGTTTTATTTTTAAACAACTTTGATAATATGTGAGTAATATGTAATGAAGGACTGTGTGCTGATGGGGTCAGATCTCATGCAATTTACTCTCTTTGGCAATTTAAGCACTTTATAATTCCATTTTATTACAACAGAAATATATTAAAGCACAGAAAAATGGAACTCAGAAAAAAGCCATCACATGCTTTTGTGATGTAGTGTTACTTGAAACACATCTTGTTATCAGTAAGTTGGTTGTTGTAGTAGCTGTAGCCTTGTCGTTGTAGTACACTCAGCGGGACCGCCCCATGCAGAGGGATCTGAGACTGACTCATGCAGGAAAGGAAACTACTTGAGCCGAGGGGATCCCCTTTTCACACATCATACTCATTACAGCCTACTCTAAATGAAGATCAAACATGGGAGGGCAACGTTAGTGTACACATGGACACAACTTTGGCATCAATGACTTTGGCCCATCAAGACAACTGTTGTGATTTTGGCGCTACAAAAATAAATTGAATTGAATTGAACAGATTATATATTATTATATCGTCTATAGTTCCCTGTAAATACCTTAAATGTCTGTGAGTCAGTTGGCCTCAGTTCTGTTGTCATTCAACGAAAGGTTTTAGGGTGTGATTCAAGTTTCAGTTTTATTCAATGAAAATGCCCAAAGAGGCAAAAATCATACAACGGTTAGCAAAAATCTGAATGAATGGAAACACCCTTCATCACATTTAGCAGGGCATAAGTCAGATCATTGTCCTACATGCAGGTGCTGAAAAAAGACAGATTAGCTCAATTTAAGATAAATATTTGATCACTAGCAGTCACTTGATTCCATCCACTTTTCTGACACTTCCGCTGTGACTGCATCTTTGGTTAAGTGTGAGTTCCATTCATTTCAATGGAAATCTAGAGAAAAGTCTCTGTGTAGGCTGTAAATAGGTTGATTTGTGTGACATGTTGATTGTTCATACTCACCAACCAGTCAACATATGGTTTTCTCTGTGTGGTTTGAAAATAGCTTGTGTCGATATCTTTTTCACTGAATTCCTGGAACTTTTATCAAATCCCAAAATACAAAAAGGCTGCCTGCTCAGTATTCATAGGTTTCAGTTTCCTGTTTATGAGGAACGTAAAAACACTGAGCTGAAAACAATGAATAGGTATTTGTACAGCGAGGACACACGGCTTTGTTCCATTCTGCCACTAAAGGTGAACTGTGTCACTTCGGTGGAGGGTCTGCCACCTGCTTGGCTCAACGGAGATGTCATTGTACTTTGTTTTAGTTGAAAGAAGCAGATGACAAGTCAAGCCTGTGGAGAGGCGACGCACCCACTACAAGAGTGCGAGTATTTTTGAGCAACAAGACACCTGTAATATAACACTCTTATTGTACTGCGTTTGTTTTGAGAGTCTTTGTGCTGAAGTGCTCACAGTTTTTCTCCCCTGCTCAGTGAAGCTTGTGGTGCGTGTCCAAGTGTGTGTGTGTGTGTGTGTGGAGTGTGAGAGAGAGCCAACACCTGCCCCTTCTCCCCTCAGCGCCTGACGAGAGGTGACTCAGACTGTCCACTGCAGCACGGCCGACCGAGCAGCTCTGGCCATTTGCACATTCAAACACATTAGTGATTTCAGACGGAGCCGCAGCACAAATGCATACACAGAGAAGCATTAAACGTCGTGAGCTAATCTCCTCCGACTGACTCACGGGCAGACGCGTTTCCTCTGACGTGTTGTTATCAAAGGAAACAGGCGTGTGCGCTTCTCACAGCCCTGCAAGACCAAACCGCACAGGTGCTCTCAGCGCTTACGTTTTCGAGTTCTTCTTCTCCAGAGTGAATTATGTGGAATCGTTTGCATAAAAGGTCAATGTTGAGTTATTGATTGTTTTTAGAAAATACAAGTTTTGGGGATGATCTTCGTTTGGAGTTTGTTGTTTTAGAAGTTAAAGATGCACTGTGTAAATTCTGGAATGGATCTGTATTTGTCTATGCCTGGAATGTTCCACAGTACAGCATTATATTATACGTTTACTCTTTCAGTTGCAGGTGTTATTATTGATCAAAACACCTTAGATCTTGCAAATACATTCTGTGTATTTTTACTGCTGTTTGTCTCTTCAATTTACGTCCAATTTTGAACAAAGTTAATATTATTCATTCACCACGGACCAGTCTCCAATTCAAATATTGATTTTATTTTTCTACAATTGTTGTTTTGCAAGTGTCAAGTAAACCTCAAGTCAAAGTCAAGTCCAAGTTTCCCAGTTTGAGCTTCATGTCTTTTCAGGTAGTTGTGTGAAATGACAGAAAACAGTCCATATTTTTGCAATTTATATGATTTTTGTGAATGGTTCTCATCGAAGTATTGACTGTAAAGAAGAGAACCTTCAAGTTGTCCAAGGCTCCAAGTCCAAATCTAGTCCTGAGTCACTGGCCTTCGAGTCCAAGTCGAGTCCAAGTCCTCAGTCAAGTCAAGTCAAGTCAAGTCAAGCCTCAAGTCATCAAAATAGTGACTTGCAAATAAACAAATCTGCAAAGTATCTAAGAGACTCTTGGGGAAAGTATGGATTCTGGATGTTTTTTGGTGCAAAGTTTGGGTCATGGGGCTGTGTCCACCTGGAAGTATGTTGATGTGGATGTCATTCTGATCGTGACAATGTGGTGAGGAACGATGTTTGAGGCTACAGCACAGATAACACACACAACGGTAAAACAAACCAAAATAGAAGAAGCACTAGAAGCATGGATGAAATAAAAACTTCTTGTCATCTTTCATTTTGTTTACCACTTTGCCATTTCTGGAATAAAGTCCATAAAAACAAACAAATGACTGACGTTGCTTTTCCCGTGTGAATGCCCACAAGAAAAGACTGAGGTCATGGGGTCGAACCTCCGACTTGCAATACAATACCATCTCCATACTGACCTTATTGCCCCGCCCACTTTTGCAGTTTTTTGCACTTTTGTTGTAAATGCACTTCTGTTTGACGAGAACTCCGTTAAAGCTATTGACGAACGAGGGAAAAGTCTGGCCGCTAAAATGTTACATAAAGTAAATTGATTTGTGTAAAATGTTTAATGAACACGAGCAACAACAAGTCAACAACGCACCGATTTCCTGGTCAGTCTGAAAACGGCTTTTTAGTCCATGTAGAACTTATTTTCTGTTGAGCTCGTCTGCTCCGTGTAAACTAATCCAACGGAAACAAGACGGCGGCACGTAAGGCGACTTCCGGAATAAGGTGAATAGACAAGCGGGTGGCACATACTCCACCAGAGAAATGACATGGTGCACCTTTAACCACTCAGACCGTTTTGACTAAACAATAGCCCTTTCTTCATTCTTAATTGTGAGGATTAAGTAAGGTTTTACATACTTACTACTCACTTTTTAAGTCTTTTCTCATATTATTTTGTTCAGAGTCACAAGAACAGCAGCCTCAATTGCAACGTAAGAGAAGAAAAGATAAACATGTTACATTGTGATTGTTGTTTTGAAGATATGCAATTTTGAGTATCAAGTATGTAATGTAAAAAATGCTACGCAAAATAATAGTTATGTTGTAAGCTTTCACATAAGAGTATAAGGTTCAAGGTTAATTGATTTGTGCCGATGTGTAGATTTGTTCTGCAGTGATGTCAGACATGGCAAACATCCTCACCCTCCTGTCATTTGTTTGATAATTAAACATTAACATTAAACATTAAACTAAAGCATCTAAAGACATGTTTCAGAAATGTCTGCTGGAATGACATAATATCATCTGAATATTGTTGACAGGATCCTTATTTTTGTCAACAGTGCAAAAGTAAAGCAGGAAAATCAAAATATGCAACCAAAAATAGATGATAAATAGTCAAAAAGAACAATCTGTCTTGTTGATTTTGATATCGACTCATTCCTAATATATTGATTTGCCGGCCGAGTCGGTGATCTGGACGTGCAGCAGGAGCAGAGTGCAGTCAGACGTCAGACTCTATAGGATGAATGCAGTCAGCCTGAGAATGTAACCCACTCTGTCCATAGGAGCCTATTATAACACGGGCTCAACAAAGACCTTTGAAGGGCTCATGAATCATCTGCACATCACTAGCGTTACTGTTGATGCTTTTTCTGTTGTCTGACTCTTGTCTAAACACACATCTAATCCTGGATTTTAGTCACCCCCTCGTTTGAGTCTGTATTTGGACAAAACATTTGACCATGGCGGCAACTCCATTTCAAACCGCGGTGATGGTGAGCGTACAAGGTTATGCTGCAGCGGAGACTGAAAACAGCACTTTTGAGGAAGAAGGTGCAGCGACGGAAACCAAAACTCATCTGCGGTTGCACAGTGAAAAAGTGAACTGTTGACCTCGTACAAATACATTGTGCCAACTTTTACACTTCAAGATGTATGTTTATCCAAAGCAAACCATTTAGATCTATTTAAAAGATGTGTGTTAATTTAAAGAAACATAATTAAATGGAAAAGGGGACATAATTCAATTCGCTTTTTTGCAGTGCATTTGATTAAGACTAAATGTATTGGGAGTTTTTATTGGCTTCACTGGAATTAACCATGAAACCAGTGGTATCATTGATGTATAACAGGGGTTTTCCTTTAGGTTTTGGTTTTGATGAAAAGTAAATCAGACAATTTATTCTTAAACTGTAATGAATGAGTCTGTATTTCTGACATTAAAGACATGGAAGCTAAAAGTTAACATTCACTCACACCAAAATGTATTTATTTGAAGGGTCAACTGTGGAGAAAAAGAAAAAAACAGGTGGAGCGATGTAAAAACAAACCGTACTTCATAAAACCAAAGAACCTTTACTCGATTTTTCAACTTTTCAAGGTATTTGTTCATTATCAGAAACCTTTACATCTGAACGCAAAAAATGCAATAATGTTCACCTTTCTTCAGGGGTGTCCAAACTTTTTCCATCGAGGGCCACATTTTGAAATATAGACCAAGCGGAGGGCCACAAATCAATCGTGAAACGTTAAAAAAAGCTGCATTTATCTGATGTTTTAAGCTCCACCACATCTACATTCAGTCTCAGTGCCTTAATATCAGGGCTGTATTGCACCAAAATGTTAGTTATTTAGGTTGGAATTGTAGAAAATCTGAAATGTGCCGTAAATAGTACTTATCAGGACCATGTGGGCCAATTCACCAGGAAGCCTAAGGGCCAAGAAAAATTGGTCTGAGGGCCGCATTTGGCCCCCGGGCCTGAGTTTGGACATGCCTGCCTTACTTGTGTAGCACCCGTACAACCACTCTGTGTGATACTTACGTGAGAATGGTGGGTGCTTGGGTTCGTTTTAGTTTCGGTGGATACCACGAAGGTGCACCTAGTCATTACCCAAATAAAAGTAAATCTCCTTCACACAATAATGCTAATATTTAAGAATAATGAGACCCAGAGAAATGTTAAGTTTAGACAAAATGTTAAGAAGGCCTTATTTAATATTGAGAATAATAATTTGGCAAACAAAGTATAAAAGTTTCCCCTCAACAAAATATAAATATTCAATTATGCACAAAATATACACAAAATAAATAACAAAATATGTCCCCAAAAATCTAACCAATATCCCCTTTAAATTTAGCAAGAAACCCCAATAGTTTCAATCACAATCTCCCCTCACACAGAAAGCAAAACATACAAAATGTCCCCTCCCTTAGCTGTTCCCCACAATGGTCAGTACACAAAAAACACAGAACACTCAAAGCGCGCGAAATAGTCTATTAACGTTTTGCAACGGTAGTGGGCCCCACACACACAAACACACACAGTTCTTGGTGTACCGTTTGGATGGGGGAAAAAGGAAAGGATAACGGGCGCAGGCCTGATCTTCTTTGTCAGAACTTGAGAGCGCTGAAATTCGCGGTCCTCGGGTTTGATAGCGCTGAAACTCGTGGTCCGTCCCGGCTGAGTGCGACGCGACGACCCGGTAGCTCCGCCCGCGCTGCTCGCTCCCGCTCGGCCACCTCCGCTCACACCTCCCGCTCCGCTTGCTCCCGCTCCTGGACGACTCTCCGGTCTCGGATCTCCGCTAACGCTCTCAGCTCCCGACCAAGAGTCCGCGGTCCTCTTCTCCGAACCTCCCGTTCAGTCCACCGCTCCGAGGTTTCTAACGTCTTTTTGCTCCGAGAAAACTGTCAGGATCCAGCTTCCTTGACGGTCCGGCGGGAAGAGAGCGTCTTCCCGAACTTTCCTGTAAGTCTCCCCACGCAAGGTCACGTGTACCCACCCTTTTACGTAAACCTCCACTTATTTATTATTTTAACAAAATAATGTAAGCGGTAAATCTTTGTTTTTAATCGCTGTAATGAAATTAAATCACTGAATATTTATCTAATTTTAATCTTGTAAAATAATCTATTTATTTATTTATTAATCATGTGTCACTACTTATTTATGACAAGTAAATAAACGTTTACTTTTTTAAATTAATCATGTGACTTGTTTTTAAGTGAAATGTGGATTAACACTAACTCATCACGGTTTATTACACTGTAATACCCATGTTTACCACTGGGCTACACTTGGAATGGTTGATTTACCTTTTACTCACAAAGACTTAATAACCCTAAAGAGTACAATGCCTCTTAGCTTTACTTCAGCATTGAAATGATTTAAATACTTTCCACTTAGTTTGACTCATAATGGCCGTGTAACCTTCATTTTGAATATGCACGAGCTCAGTGAGTCGGCACCAGAAGTCGCTTCCTGAAATACGTTTGAACAGGTCCAGTTTGAATGAAACAGCCTCTGCCGTGGGATTTAGCAGAATATTGTCTTCTAAAATAAATATGGTAAGTAAATTATATATTTTCTCCCACCACATATTTTCAAGAATGTGTGTTTGAATGTGTGAGACAGATGTGTAAAACTGTGACACAAACGTTCAAATTTGATTGCGTGACAGTTGGGTTTAAAGATTAGATTAGGTTAGATAGGTTAGGCTGGTCATCATCGGTTTATTCTGTGGGGAAATTACATAATGACACATTGACATTTAGTTTAGTTAGTTTGTCAGGTACATCTAATCTTTGTCCTGTAAAATGTATATGAACAAAATCAAAGGAATGCTAAGGTTTGTAAGTCTCTCACCAGGTAAGACAACATTTTAAACTAACTATGTTTGTTGGTCACGACTAAAAATGACTGAACTGTGAATTTGTCCTTCCACCAAAGAGAACCGTGGGACATGAATGAATGAAGAGTGAAGTCACTGAACACTGTCCTTGTGTCCTTCGCTACAGCTGGGTCTTGGACATGCAGTCAGTCGTGTTTCCGTTATTTCCACTGAAGAGTCATGAGCTCAGTGGAATCCTCGTGTCTCAGAGTAAGTTCAGGAGAAGAACCGGTCCCTGAAGAGCCCTGGAGCTCCAGCCTCTGCTGCTGTGTGGACAAAACCTCTGATGAAGACTCTTTAAGGCACACGAAGCAGTGAGCAATCTCACTGTTGCTCTGGACCAAGTGTAAAAAGACCCATAAACACTTCATCTGCAACACTACACCTGCACTTTAACACAAGCTCGTCTGAGCTCAGAGCAACTTCCCTTTTCTGAATTTGCAAAGACTGTGAAGCATTGTTTCAACCATAAAAGGGTGGTCCTCATTTGTTTCTTAAGTCTGATCATTTGTTTATTAATTTTCACTAAAACAATATTAGACTAAAACAGATTTACAAAATAAAGCTCTTCATGCAAGTAACACTGTTTTGTTTTTGTTTTTAATTATTGTACTGAATATGTAAACCATTTTAAAAGGTAATGGGAGAAAGAACTGAAAGAGTAGTGATGACAAAATGAATTAAGTTACCTTCACTTGGTACCAAGAAGTACAGGGAAACCATTAAAGTTACATAACCAATACTCGACTTCATCAAATGTAAGAGTAACAGTTACTCTAAAGAAAGGAGTAAAGGGAGGTATACCTTTACTTATTTATTTGAAGCACTGTTACTTGATAAAGCTAAGGCAATACGTTTGCATATTTTTTAAAGTAACTTTTACATGTCAAATCTTACAAGCAGAGTCTGAGAACTAAAGTGACAGACAGGAGCTAACCACCGTGCAACAGTGACTAAGAGGTTTGGAAATGTGTTGTTCAGAATAACCCCAGCAAAGACAGCAAGCTACAAATGATGCAAATGGAAACTGCAAAGGAAAGCTAAAGTCACGGTAAGTAAAAGTTTTTGTAGGTCATACAGTTTTTTCCCTGGTCAATTATTTCCTCATATCTGAAACACACACCTCCTCTCAGGTCCCTCCATCAATCTGTCAGACTAAAGGCTTCCGTTTATAATCTAAAATTTGACTTGTAATTTGAGATTAAATGCATAAAGGAGCATTTCCTCCTTCCTTGGCACTCAGACCTGCCAGATCTGTGACAATATGTGACATAAACTGTCTAATAGAGGAGATCCTGGAGTCATTTTAAAGTCAACAAAAGAAAGTAATTAGAGGAATAATTTTGATTTTAGTTAATTTTGTAAATTTACTTTCTAATCAAAATCACAATCCGTGTCGATTTATCGTCCTGGTAGTAGCCACATTGTACTTGTACATTGTACTGTTACATTTTACAGAATATCTGGAGCACATAATAAAGCTGTAAGTGTTTGTTGTGTGTCTGCTGGAGGAGGAAATACTTAAGGCAAAACAAACACCGCAAATTAGATGAGACTCCTATAGCTAAACATTGTACTGTCTAACCTTGGGACTTTTATGTTGAACAACTTATGAATGACTGGAAAATATCTCTGTAGCTGGTCTTAGTGGCATGTACAAAAGCAGCATATGTTTCATAGAGAAAGAAGCTGTTTGGATCAAGTCAAACTCTCTGCATTCTTTAAATTAATAATCATTTAAGAATTCTTATGGTGTATGTTTTCTTATGATACATCATCCACCAAAACAGTAGAACAGAAGTCTCTTTGGCACACAAACACACTATTGCTCTTCACAAAAGTTAATTCCTCGATTACAAGGAGTAGATCAGCTCGAAGGACGACAAACAGTAAATATAGCTTTAAGATTAAGTCGGATCAACCAACTTAAACCAGTATTTACTGTGTTCAAATGCAGCCGTGTTTTAGACAGTTGTATTCCTGCTGAAGCCAGTTCCTGTGTCCTTGTGTCTTCCACACCTGTCTGTGGAAATAAGTTGGTGTGTGCTTCAACTTGCAACGATGCTGTGAGGCGAGAGTGCCAGCCATTACAGGTTGTTTAACATAGTTTTAGAGGACTGTTTAAAGCTATTTTTCAAGTTTGACACCCAAAGGCGACGCTCTATGTGAAGGTGACCTCATTTCCAAGCAGTGAGCTAATATACATATATAAAAAACAGAACACTGAAAATATCTAACTTGCTTTTAACACCAACAATTGCTCATAACTCATAGCAGAAGTAAAGGTTGAAAACAAAGTCACCAATTAGAACATCAACTAAAAAGGGTCTTTGCATGTGTTACAGCCTTTAGTCTAAAATGATAAGTGTGTGATCTGTCAGATTAGGCTGCATGCATCTACTTGTTTGAATGAAAGCTCATCATTCAGACAGTATTCAGGACATTGCCAGGTGAAGTGAAAAACTGGTTTTGTTTGCACATGTATCTGAGAGAGAGCCTTTACTTGAACTCACAACAGAGGGCATGTAGGGAAAGTCAAGATTTAATTAGAAAATAATTAGAAAACAGGGTCAAAGCACCTGTTGTTGCGAAAGTCATCAATAAGGAACTGATTAGAGAAATTAAATAAGAAAGAAAATGTTTCCATTACAGTTGGGGTTGGCACAGTGAGTCAAAACTACTTCATGTCACTGACACATTAAACCAACAGCAGGATAAACCCAGCGAATCCATTTCTGTACAAACAATATCGTAAAAAAAAAAAAAAAAGAACTGCAATAAATAAATATTAGAATAAAACATTTAAAGGCGCAGTGTGTAACTTTTTTGGTAGAGGGTCCTAACCATGAAATGTTCCACAGTATAGAGTTAAACAGACAAGCAGGTGAGTTATAATAAGGGTTCTGTTGCTGTGGCAGCCATCTTAAAGGGTGGAGAAAGAGCAAAACTCTAATAGAAAATAATGTAAAAACAGAGCGATAAAAACAAAAGATTAAAGTGTTAAAATGCACATGTAAATATTTTTTCGCACTAGTTTGGTAGAGTGTGGGCAAACACAAAAAGTCAGCTGATCAAAGTGTTTATAAAAAGGTGATTATAAAGTCCAGCTCCCTATTCATTTGAAAGTGTTCTTCAGTAGAATTTTCATTTTTCAGATCTGTGCAATAAATGCAAGATTAGTAGGTTTAGAAAGTTTTTAAAGCTGTGTGGATAATTCAGAGACAGTTACTTCCCCTTTTAAATTAGTATCTTATTATTTTACTCTCTATAGGTCAAATGTTGTCACTATGTAAAAAAAAAAAAAAAGTACTAAGCCCCTATAAAAAGTTAAATGTTTTAAAATAATGTTCCTTAATAAACTGTTGTATACTTTATGTAAACACAGTTCTAACATTTGTAGGTGGTTTATAATACTTTATAAATGTGTCAAAATGTGTACAAAATGTTTATAAGAGCCTTAATAAGCTGCTTATTAAACTGTTTTCAATAACCAACTGCTTGTAAAGGCCTTATAAACATAATTATAAACTAACAAGTACTTATTAATGTGCTATAAATAGTTCATTTAGGAGCCTTAATCTGAAGTAACAAACGATAAGACCATATAGTAATTATTGAAACGCCTAATGACTGATGGTGTATTTTAGTCTGACGTTTGGATGACACGCAAAATGAACCAAAACACACGCCACTTTTAATTACATCTTTATTGTGTTTAAGTTTTAAACATATTTACAGATACTTTCATTTATTTTTTTCACTTCAGTAAAAATACAAATACAGAACACTCATTTTTCAAAATCCTCCGTGCTCACAGAGAGGCCCAGGGTCGGCCCGGGACGACGTCAGAGTGATGTCAGAGAAAAGGGGCGGGGCATCAAGACTGTCCTGGTGCATGATGGGACGCCAGGAGAACAGGAGTTTAAATATGTTTAACTTACTTCAGCTGGCTCTGTTTAATGACGCGGTAAGAAGGACAAACGATCAAATGCAAATACGTTGTGACATTGTAAAGTACTGTGTTTGTTGATAAGTGCATTTGATGAATTTCTGATTATTGTGTGATCATTTTCGAAAAAAGTGTCAATAGCATGTGTGAATAATTGGTTGGTTTAGATCTGGCCCTTAATTAAATATTTGCGGCAATTTATCTGACTTTGTATAAACAAATCTAAATATTTTGCAATAGACAAATTTGGCCACAAAGATATGTCGGGGCTGTTAATAATCAAAACTTATAAGGCATTTGTGAAGATATTAGTCTAGTAATTAAATAATATGAATGCAAATGAGCTTTAAAAAACAAAACAAATGCAAGACAATCAATAATGCAGTTGTAAAGAACATAACTGAGCACAGTATTGGCTTCACATTAAACGATAAGGCTTGAAATAAACAGAACTCCTTCAGTTTTAGTGCAATTCCTGCTCTTCAACTTTTAGTAGTCAAACCGCAGAACCAGAGACTCAATCACAGATCAATGATAAAGAGCAGTCAGTCTACTTACACACACGATCATCTACAGGGTTTGGGAGAAAGGTAACTGAGGCTGAAATTAAATGTCTGAAATAAAACATAGAGCAGCAGACATCTTTTGCCTCTGAGTGTGTCATCAATAGACTAATTGGTTAAATGTTTACTCTTTGCCGGAGAAAAAATAAAGTAATGTTTTAGACTTCTTCTTGAATTATGTTAGAGAATATGAAAGTAAGAACAGTATAAGGAGAGAATATGAAAGTAAGAACAGTATAAGGAGGTGTTATAAAACAGGACAGTTATGGTTTAACACAACACAAATGTTGCATCCGGTAAACAGCGTGCCATTGCAGCCAGGGTCATGATCTCACTTTGTCTGAGAAACAAAAGTTAGATCTTCATTTTAAGTGCTACCCCTAGACTCTGACACAACAGTAAAAAGTGCACTGTTGCAGCTGAGTAAATAACTCTCATTCTCACATTCACTCACAAAGATAAAGATGATAGGTCTGAATGTACAAAATGGACGGGAGATAAGAAAAGGTGTGCACAAAGAAAGCTGTGGCCAAAGAGCTTTGAAGAGCAGAGTCCAGTAGCAGCAGCAGGTGAAACGCGATGGAGGTGTTTAAGGAGGGACGTGGAGCTGTGGTCCCAGAGCTGCTCCTCTGATGTCCAGCTCAGTTCATGTGGAGTTTAACAGGAGGGTGAGCGGGACAGGGCTGATCAGGGGGAGGAGGACGTCGAGTCTCACCCTGTGTCCCAGTAATGATTTGTCCATCAGAGAAAAGAAAAACCCACACCCAAAAACAGACCCTGTTAAGTCCACACCTCGGTCTGTCCATCTGTCTGTGGGACAAAGTGTCAAGATCCTTCATGGAAGCGCCTCCGGGCTGCACCCATCAAAGTTTGGTCAAATCAACTCAAAATAAGAAAAAACTAATTCAAGCCTCCGCAATTGGAGCTCGGTCCTTCAGATGAAAACGTGTGATTCCGGTCGGTTATGGCCACCGTCCGAATAATTAAAACAGAGTCAAAGTAAGTTCCCGTCTGAGGAGGCGTGTCCAGTGTGAGGATCTACCGCTGGGACGGCTCGCTGCCCGGCAGAGTGATGTTGCCCAAGTGCAGCACAGGCAGCGGGTGAGCTTCAGTGTTGAACACCCAGCTTTCCAACGGCAACAGGTCGTCATTAGAGAACAACAGGTACAGGTATCTGCAAATGGGGCAGGGGCAGGGGCAGGGCGAGAGGTTAAGGGTTTGGTTATTTATTTTATTAGATGTTAAAAACAAAACACAAAAATGACTGCAATATCATGAACCCAGTGAAGGGGGATTGTAGATTGGACTTTTAATTCAACCTCTCATGCTCTGAAAAACATAATAATAATCATACCCTGTTCACAGTGTATACAAAGGCTAGGTTATTCTGGTTTTCTGGTCAGTAAAAAATCTCAAAACCATCTAAACTAAATCATATTAAGTTACACACAGCCTCCTTTAAACAGCACACAATACATCTGCCGCTTCAGAGCAGCTGCTGTTGTGGTCTTTTGTGACGTGGCTCAGAGCAGAGATACCAGAGTCTGCGTAACACCCGACATTCAAATGTCACGTCTCAGAAAGTCTGTGGCAGCTGACCTTTACCGACTCACACCAAACACGAATTTCACTGGCATTTGGGGCTTTGGGGGTGTCCATTTCACAGAAATTCAAGTTATTAATTAAATGGGCTGTATGTTTCAAGACTTTTAAAGAAAATTATTAGTAATTTAATATAAGTGTAATATAAGTGTATTTCCTTCAAGCTCGGCATTCAACAAATTCCAGGCATGTTAATTCTTTCACCAGCAGGGGGAGGCAGAGAGCTATGTACTTCACCTCTCCCTCCAGGCGACAGCAAGAGACTCAAAGTGACTTCAGAAATTATGCTGAATGCAAATGTCTTTATGCAATCATCTATATTTAACAAACCCAAACAACAGCTCAACATTTCAAAATGGAGAGGGCATTTTGGGGCAAAATAGACATTTGAGTTTGACAAAACCTTAATAAATATGAGGGTTTTTTTTACACTTAAATAGGTTTTAATGCAACTGTTAATTAGTTTTGTTGTTTTTTTGTTTTGTTTTTTGTTTGTATTTCTGGCCTAAAGGGACACAATCATGTTCTAAAACAGAGCAATGAGAAAGCAGAGAACGCTGCTCCACTCAAAGCTGGCTGTGAGCGGTGATGGTTACTAAATAATGACTAGTGTTGGTATCACAAAAGGAGCAAAGGCAGGTGCATGTCAAATGTGTTGTTAAATCAATTGTTGGTTTATAGTAACTGCAACTTCAAAAAGTACAAACCACAAAATAAATACTTGGCTATAAAAATCCTAAACAAGCCAATGGGATTAATGTCATTAGAAAAGTTCTGCATCGTTTTATGGTTTAATTACCTGTTATATTACTGAAAGTCATCCTTTTATGAAACCCCCAAAGTACATCGAAGTGACATTCCTGCTCATTTATTTGAACATCAGCCAAATAATTGCTGCAATTACTTTTAAGTGACACGTTCTTTGAAATCACCGACCCTCCAATTCATCAAATTAATCTAAAAAGAGCCCTGAATGAATCAATTAACAAAATGAAGTGGTGTCTTATGGATGTGTGCATTAATCAAACAATTACTTACTTGAGCGTCTCAGCCAAGAAGAAACTCTGCTGCACGTCGTCGTAGGTGGGATTGGAGGAGTAGACGTCCTTCACACCAGAGAAGCCCCCACTCACACGGCAGTACTTATCTATGGCCTGAAACACACCAAGTACAAACTTAACACAAAAGCAGACGAACCCTGTGAAACAAAAACATTGATGTAACGCAAACTGTGATTTAGGTCAGATTATTTGACAGAGTGAGTGAGTGAGTGTACAATTTGATGTCATGCGCCTGTATGGCTTTGGGAGATTCACGGTTTTTGCAAGAAATATCAAATTTACGATCCACAAATGCTGAACCTTCATTTCACTTTTGTTTATTTGCGCCACCACAAAAGATACAGAACTTTGTGCCAGTTTTATTTGATGTGAACAGGTCCAGAAATTACAGAGATATTAACAATTAAACAGGACAACAAATCTGCTAACAGCTCATTCCAGTATTCACCTTATTCTGCCCCGCCCACTTTTTGCCACAGATACGCACTTTTGTTGTAAACGCACTTCCGTTTGACAAGAACTCCGTTAAAGCTAATGACGAACGAGGGAAAAGTCTCGCCGCTAAAATGTTACATAAAGTAGATTGATTTGTGTAAAATGTTTAATGAACACGAGCAACAACAAGTCAACAACGCACCGATTTCCTGGGCGGCCTGAAAACGTCTTTTTACTCCATATAGAACTTATTTTCTGTTGAGCTCGTCTGCTCCGTGTAAACTAATACAACGGAAACAAGACAGCGGCGTGTATGGCAACTTCCGGAATAAGGTGAATACAATTGGTACATGTCTTCAGCTCAATGATAAACTATAGATTTGAGAATGTTGGGATGTGACTGTGACCCACTTTTAAGCACTCTTCTCTGGCCCGAGTCAAATGATAAGGATAAGTGGGTTACTACATTATTTTTTGCCATTTTGTAGGAAAAAAAAAGAATAATTGCATAATTTGAGCCCAACTAGCTACAAACATCCAACTATAACGCACAATTGGCTTTATAGTACTGAGAAAGATGTTGAAGGGGGAGGGGGCCGCCATTTTAATACGCTTACAAAAGCATGCTATAATTAATTTCTTTGCTAGTGACAGATTAGAGCGAGTCCTGGGGAGACACAAACGGCAAACACAGGCTGTAGAAAAAGGAGATTAGCGGTAGCGCCTTCTTTGCTTCAGCAACATTTATGTTTTATTTTGTCGTTTCTCGACACAAAACAGCTTCATGACAGACACTACAGACTAATTAGTGTTATGTTGGTTGATACTGTGGGAGGGGCCATGTCTGTAATGAATGGTGTGAATGGAAGCGAGTTTCAGCTTCTTATTTTATTCAACATTTTGAGGACCTTTTCCCATTCAAAACAAAATAATGATTAGTTTTAAAGGAAACATTATGCATTTTTCATATTGTCATTAGTCTTTAAACATGCTCTTAAATACCTTAAATTTGTCATCTCATGTTTTGAAACATAAAAAGTTTATTATTGATTAAATGACAGGTTTTATCAGTCTGTGTGAAAAGACAATTACTGAGCACAGCCAGCCAGCAGATGGCGCCAAGCCCTACATACAATCAGCTGTCGACAGTGTGGGTCAGCAGCAGCAGTGAGCGTGTTTAGACGGCAGAAATGCGCAGAACAGGCTTTAGGTATGTTTCTGAAGATGGAATATTGTCAGAACATAGTTAAAATCCCCAAAAAGTCACTATAGCAGAATGTGTGTCCTTTAAATTGTTAATCGCTACAGCAAGGGTCCTAATTGTTTGTCATTCTGAAATCCAAAGATCTGATCAGAAGTGAAATAGGGCTGCAAGATTACTCACAATCGAATCTAAACCGCAATTTGAATGGGCGCAATTATCATATCACACCATAATAAGTACCATCATTTCCACCAAAAACATCAAAATATAAAGTTTTATTCTGTGTAAAAACTGTAAGCCTTGTAGTTTAGATTTGTCAAAACCTGTTCTGAGATACATGTGATACATTCTTTAAATAGTTTGTCAATTCAGGCTCTTTTTGTCAACTCTCCAGATTGTGACGCAATTAGATATTTTTCCCAAATTTTGCAATCCTATAGTGAAGCTTTTCTCTCAATATGAGCTATCTAAATAATAATAATCAATTTAAGGGGTGTGGCCTTAAGGATGAGCCCTTTCATGTTGCTGTCACACTTTGCACTTCTATTTCATGTTATTTTATGTGGACTTCTGTATTTATTACACAAATATATATATATATATATATATATATATATATATATATATATATATATATATATATATATATATATATATATATATCCAAAAACTGAGTAAATGTCTTAAATAAGAGTTACATTTACTTTAGACTGAATGGTATATATTCAATTACCCTTATAACATAGATGTAGGCTGGATTTTGCATGAACTGGAAGCAAACAACAAAGAACGTCAATCAAAAAGAGTGCCTTTAGCCCTGAATAGTGTTTGTATTCGAGTCCAGGGTGGATTCTTCTCCGATGTTCTAGTCAAGAGTTTCTAAGTGGTTTTAAAGTGGGCTTCCAGGAAACAACAACACGGCATATTTTTCTCTGTTCTTCAGCCTGTCTATACAAGTTCTTCTGCGCGATAGATTTACTGGTAATCAAACATATCAAGCATCATGTTTATTTGAAGATACAAGTCAAAACGTCAGAACAGCACATTTGCCGGATCAGTGTTTTCTGTACAAATTGCGCTCTCGTTTGAAATGCTGTGTAGTTAAACCTCTGATCTTTTCACTTTGTTTTTTTGTTATTTTTTGAGAACTTTGATTGTTTTGAAGTCGCAGATGTCTTGTGGATTAAGGTGTTTTTCAAAACCAAGTGAATCTGATGAAAAAAAAGGGGAAAGAAGTCTGACATGTGCCTCTGAGAGAAACACGAAGCACTGAAAGCATGAAGAGGTGTGTTACTATGACAACAGATGGCATAACCTTTTGTCAAGGTATAACTCCAGACAAAGAAAAATGTAAGAGAATGTGTTGCCATTAAAAAAATCAAGAGGCATGTGACGTTACACGCCTCTGTCCAGTTTGCAATCCATTACAAACACCTCTCCCAGTGAACAGTTTTATACAAGTGAATACAAATCCTCTAGCGTCAAGCAGAGGAGGCTGCAAAATCCAACTTAGGAAGACCTTTCTCAGTCCGAACTGCTCACTCTTGGAATCTGGTCTGTACAGAACTGAGAAACATCATTTCACAGCTTTAGTAAATGTGTTAAACAATGGCTTTTGGACAATCGGATATGTGAACATAATGTATACTAACCTTGTGTGTGCACTGATGTGTCTGTCTTGTTGGTGAGAGTGTTTTGTGCCTGTTTTATGTCCTGACTTATGTCTCCATCAACCTGCCAATGGGACTTCAGATGAAAACTGGCCTGAATGGCTAACTCTAGCATTTACATGTTGGACTGACACATCCTGTATTAAATAAAACAAACCTAAACCTGGCTACAGGGGCTAATGCTGCATTAATGTGATCTCGGAAACTCAAAAGATCCGAAAAACAGATCTGAACACAAGTCTGGTCAGTAAGAAACTCATGCTGAAGCACTGGACCTCCCGACACAGAGACAAGCGTGTTTTATTTTATACACTGGTGGTTCTACTTCACAAATAAAACATATTTCAGCCTAAATTCAGTTACAGTTTAAGGAGTTACAAGCAATAAGATGATTAAGAGTTATTTATTTACCAGCAATTTGTAAACAACATCGCTTCAAATAAATCTTTCAGGAGCTGCTCTCATGCACATTTTGATTTTGAGAAGTCGGATGATTACGCAGTTCTCAGAATTGATGAATGCATGAATGAGTTTTAAATGTTTACTCCGACCAAACCTCACCCCATCCAGGCACTAGTCACCCAATTGATCGATTAGTCGAATGGCAAAAATATATTCAAAACCACCATGAGGTATCTCTAAGTATCTGACCCAAACTGCACTCAAAAGACTAGAACTGCAAAATTCATGCAAAAACAACTATTTATACAGAAAGGTAATATTAAACTGTGTATTTATGTTAGCTATATATATAACTTAGATTAAACTCATCATTCACTCCAGAATCTTTATCTGACTCCCTCCATATCTTCTTGTTTTAGCCGTTTTTGCCTTATAAAACCTTTTGATCTAAACAAAATAATTGGTTGACTTTACTATTGTTGTAATAATCTGTAAGTGGAGTTGAGTGGGTGGTTGGATTTCTAAAAAGCAAAAACTTCCACCATCTCCCTTTCAAACCAGGCAACTATATGTGATTTATGTGAATCTGTGTCGTAAACTGTATGCAAGTCTGAAATAAATAACTAACTAATAAAAATGTTGGGCGACTAAAACTAAGATGAACTGATGAATCGACTAAACGACTGAACGACAACAAACGCTATTAGTTACCACTGCTAACCGCTTTTAATTGTGGCTGTGGGTATTTTAGGTGTATAGTGCTACTTTAATTATTAAGTCTCTGCACCTTAATGATGTTTTCATGTAATAACAAATACTTTAGTCATGATAGAGCCCCATTTTAGATCGGGTTTAATTCTGCCATTGTGTGTTGTCGGGAAGCACGAGGGGTTGGCTCTAGAGCAGCTGGTGATGAGGACAAATCGCAACAAACAGTAGATCCCTGGAGGCTAAAGTTTTCCCTTAACACTCTGATAGAACTGTGAACTTATTAAAAATGCAGGTGTGACACTGCTGTAGCCTATTACTGTATAGCTGTGCGCTCTATTGAGCCACACTGGGGACTATGACAGGGAATAAGGCCTTCTGCAAAATAAAAGACGCACTGTACAGGAAGAGTCAGAGTCGGCTCTACCTCCTGAGGAGACTCAGGTCTTTTGGAGTGACAGGGCCGCTCCTGAGGACCTTCTACGACTCTGTGGTGGCATCAGCCGTCCTGTACGGTGTGGTCTGCTGGAGCAGCAGCATCACAGAAAGGGAGACGAAGAAGCTGGATAAGGTCATCAAGAAGTCCAGCTCCGTCCTGGGCTGTGCTCTGGACTCAGTGCATGAGGTGGGGGACAGAAGGGTCCTGGCTAAAGTCAGGTCTATGCTGGTCCATGAGTCCCACCCCCTGCAGGACGCTCTGTCTGCCCTGGAGAGCAGCTTCAGTGACAGACTGATTCACCCTCGTTGTGTGAAGGAGAGGTTTCGCAGGTCTTTCCTTCCTGCTGCTGTCAGACTTTACAATGAACACTGTTAGCCCTGAACATGTGTCAGTCACCCGCTATAATCATGTGCAATACTGTAACATGTGTCAGTCACCTGTGATAATCATGTGCAATATAATTTAACATACTATTAATACACTTTTACCTCACCATAGTCACTTACTGTATATAACAATACACTTAAGCCACTTTAGTTACCATTTTTTACTATCTATTCCCAGTCAGCCACCTACTGTAAATAAGAGTGTGCACTTTATACTTTATGTTGTATTTTTATTACCATGTTTAGTAATTATTTATCCTATTTTTATTGCATGCGCCTATTTCATTCATTCCTGTTCTAAACTGTGTGTTGCAACATTTGAATTTCCCCATTGTGGGACAAATAAAGGATCTCTTATCTTATCTTAAAATCAAGCTTCATTATACCTCAGCTTATTGACTTTCACTAGAAATGCTTATAAACGAGAAGCATTATCCTGGCTCTTGTTTTAAGTGAAGTGGTCGCATGTTTTGTCTGATGAAGTATAATGAAGTAGAACCATTACGAGAGCCCATACAAAGCGTGCTGAATGACAGAGCAGGACTAGAAAGAGCCGAGTTGGACAGTCACACCTCACACTGAGCAGCCGCCTTCACCTTCGCACTCTACACAACGATAAGGCGCACATGACATGTATATAACACGGGCAGCGACAGTGGCCTTGATAAGAACTGACATCGAACGCACGCTGAAGGAGGACCCGCCTGACAGACACGTGTAATGGGATTTTCATACAATGTCAATACAGTCGTGACCTGCTCTGATATATGCTTGATCCCCGCAGACTGTAAAGACCAGGAGGCACAATTGGTATGAAGCAGCTTAATCCATCTAAAAACGCACGCTGACATCTATGCAAGAGTAAATATATGTATAGTACGATGGGATAGTATTCAGCAGTGCACCGTGAATGTATTTGGTTCATTAAAAATTACTCAAAAGAACCATTTATCAATACGAGTACAGAAACTAGAAACTCATTTGAATACTCACTACTGGGGGAAAAACAAAAACAAACCAAATAGGGACCTTTCAGGAATAGTTTTAGAACCACCTTGATCTTCATTAAAATGAGTATAAGACCACATGGTTCTATGTGTTTACAGCAGGGGTGTCCAAACTTTTTCCATCGAGGGCCACATATTGAAATATAGACCAAGCGGAGGGCCACAAATCAATCGCGAAACGTTAAAAAAAGCTGCATTTATCTGATGTTTTAAGCGCCGCCACATCCACATTCAGTCTCACTGCCTTAATATCAGGTCTGTATTGCACCGAAATGTTAGTTATTTAGGTTGGAATTGTAGAAAATCTGAAATGTGCTGTGAATAGTACTTATCAGGACAATGTGGGCCAGTTCACCAGGAAGTCTAAGGGCCAAGAAAAATTGGTCTGAGGGCCGCATTTGGCCCCCGGGCCTGAGTTTGGACATGCCTGGTTTACAGTCTATTGTCTACATTTAAAGTTGTTTATTATCTTTGTCATCTTTAAACTGTTATATGCAGTAGTATCAAGTCTTCTCCTTGGCATTGAATTCAAATTTAAAATTTTAGTACAATGATAACACTTTAAAGTTAATTTGTTAAGTAGTTATTTTAAAAAGTCTTTAGAGCTCAGAAGGCCAATGTATTGATATTATGTCCTGTATTGTATAGTCAATTTATTAAACTACCATGAACCAGATGTTTTACTGACTCTTTGTGGTTGGGGAACTAAGTATGACCTTAAAGTCGAATCTTGCAATGTTATTGATTTTTGATTTTGATTTACTTATCAGTTTTGTGTTAGAGGCACCATTAAAGGGACCATGACAGGTTGGGCTACTCATTTAACCGAAATGTAGTTCAAATAAACATATTTCAAAATTAGCTCAAATTCTTTACAAATTTTACACCAGTTTGGCAATTTTTAGCTTTGCAATTTTATTTCCTGGTTGTAAATGATGACGTCACGCTAGGAAATTACCATAGCAACAACACTGTACACTGGGCCAAAACTGATCTAATGTCACATTTTTTTTATTTGACCAATAAAAATAAATGTGAACACCTTTATTTTGTTAAATTTATGTTTAAAGGGTCAAAAAAGTAGTTTGTTTTATGTAAATTCTGCATAATCTTTGTCTCCCCAGTGTGATGTCATCTATTTGTTTACTTCCTGTATTTTTCAACAGATTTTTCAACTTTTCTCCACAAACAGCGACCTGATTGATGTAAAACTATCATTTCTATTTACAACAGATATGAATACACTAAATAAAGTCAAAATGATAAAATCACAGAAACCTGTCATACACACTTTAAGAGGACATTTCACCATTATGCTCTAAAACATATGAATAGATACAGTGTCCAACAAATTAATATGTAGGAAAAAACACATTGTTGTTAAACTAAAGGCAGCTGCACATGATGAGAGTGAGTACAAATATTTTACTTCTTTCATGCCCAAAACACATTTTCAATTTCAATTTTCACGTGTTATAAAAAATGTCAAAACATGAGGCGTGACTTTGGAGATCCACAAAAACAAAAAGTAGTTCCTTACAGACCAGCGCTGAAGGCAGGTGTTTGAAAGTGTGAGCGAGGGGATAATTATAGACAGGCTCAGGTGCTACACACGGCAGTCGAATTAGGAAATGAGAAAAACAACATTAAAACTGAGGCAAGATAATGGTCCATGTCTTGCTCTACAAGACAGGAAACTGCACTAAAGTGTTGCTTTAAGGGATAGAGGAGTGTGTTATAGGGGTATTCAAAATAAGATATACATTTAGTGGAGCGAAGGAAGGAAGAACAAGACATTCACCACCACTGACACAGATATTTCAGCCCCAGTATTGATACAACACATGGTTTGATTGAGCACACTATTGTGGAAAATTATCTTGTGAGACTTTTTTTTGCACGTGTTTGCATTTGGGTTTGACAAAAAGGGTTAACATTAGTGAATTATACCTCGGCAGAAGCTGTAATTCCAAAAAGCAGTGCTACAATGACAGCAAAAATATTTAATGAAATATATTTTTAAAATGTGAGCTCAAATTGTGAACAGAACCCCACAACAACAAAAAAATATTATAAATTATGTCAAAATAGTCAACCTAATTTTGTCTCATTTTCAGAGAATTGCGCCAGGTGGTACTGGGCATCACCAAAGACGAGGCTTTACTTAAAACAAATATGCTATAAATGATATCCATAACTCCGTAACTTTGCATCAGCAGAGCAAACACTGAGATGTAATCTGTCCAGTGATTAATCTACTCTGTATGTATGTATTTTTTTTGAACATTTGTACAGTGTAACATTTTTCCTTAATCACTCTAGTAATCGCCTCACGCTGTCCTGCCCACATTTGCCACAGATCCTCACTATAGTCGCTTTGAGTGCCTATTAGGTGGAAAAGCGCTCTATAAATAAAAATCATCATCACTTCTGTAGTAATGGCACCTCCAGTATGACGAGAACCCCGAGAAGTCTTGCCGTTAAAAATTATTATATAAAGTAGATTGATTTGTGTAAAATGTTCAATGTACACATGCAACAAGTCAACAACGCACCGATTTCCTGGGAAGCCTGAAAGCAGCCTTGTACTCCGTGCAGAACCTTTCTGTTGAGCTTGCTGACTCTATGTGAACTAATACAACAGAAAAAAGATGGCGGCGCCCACCTCCAGAATAAGGTGAATACTGACACTGCACAGAGCTGCGTATTTTAATGAATTCAGCAATCATAATTAACCCAATGAGATGAGTAAGAGAACTGTGATTATATAGTGATTATACTTCAACTATAAGGTCCGTCACCATTTTTGATGAGCTAATATTTACTCTCAGCAAAGTTTATTCAGCTGTGACAACAACATGACTGTTGTTATGAACAACACATTTCAGAGTTAATTTAATCACTGACTTGCTTCGAAACATCCACATTAACATTTGGCTGAGCACTTCTATCATGATTACACCGTTAATAGGTTCAGCAGTGCTAGGAAAATGTGAATGAAAATGAGAACTACAGGTATAGGAACTAGGAACTTTAATTGCAATATAAAATTAATGTCAGCTATAGATCAAACCCTCATCTTCTTGATATTCAAATTGGTGAATATATGAGTTGAACACTACATAATGCATGAAGCAGAGATGAGCTCCTTCCACAGAGCGTTTCTTTGGTGTCACTCATGTTGTGCACAATCACTGCACATAAACAGACTTGTCAAAGGCAGTCATCGCTTTTAGCCTGCGAGCACAGGCGCACACTCCCACTCACAAACATAAAACCATGAGAGCTTCACCGCGGAGACGTACACAGAAAGGTGACATGAAGACTGACAGCAGAAAGAAAAGAGAAGAATGAGGAGAACGGAGAAGGTGACGATATGAGACAAACAAACTGATTGAGGTTTAATCCACTGTCAGAAGAAAGGGACTGTCTTGAGGATAGGACTTCCTGAACAAATTGCTTATTCACCGTGCACTGACTGTAGCATTTACCTGTGGCATTACAAACGGTTTGATCCAAAACACAGGCTTTCTAAACCAAACAAAATAGTCTAATCTATGGTCTACAAAACCTAACCTAAATATACCAGTTTCTTTTTATGGCTGTTCAACTTCTGAACAATAAAGTAAAGTTTACTTTCATAAAGCTGATCACATACTTGATGATGTTAATGTATGATAGAACGGGAAACAAAGAAAATTAACAATTTCACAGTCAATTATTGTGAATAATCGTTATTTTTCCCAGTGAAAAAAAATGGTACCATTACAAAAGCAATCAACTATTCAATAAAATGTAAAATGTAAAACTAAAACTTTGTAAAACTAAACTGAGTACTGACTACTGAATACTCTTTCTCAAGGTATCTAATTATGACATTGATAGCTTTATTTCAAACGCAATTCTTAAAGTAAGTCATTTTAGAAAAATAAAATAAAGGAAATAAAGATCAGGAACCAACTTACAGCATGAGATCTTCCCTCTTAATAAACTTTCTGTTGTAACCCAAATCCAAATAAACGGCAGCACAGTCCTCCATAAACCAATATTTGTATTTGTTTTGGTTCACAGATGATATGGATCTGTCACCAAAAGATGACATTGCACGCTTCCCCTTTATCTTTTTTACAGTTTTATGAAACAGCTCTATGAACAACACACATTTTTGGCCGGGAAAAGTAAGTTAAAGCTACCGGGGCAGGTCATTGTGAGCTAATGAGACATCTGATGATGTAAGAAACTTCAATAAACAATTATGTTCCTTACTTTTTAGTAATACTATATTGCAGCTAATACACGACCTGCTGCTTTGATAAGTCCTTGGTATAGATGGAGTGCTTGGTTCTTTTCACTCAAACACACGCTGAAAAGAACAGGTCGAGTTACATTGTTATAAGAAACTAAATCTATTGGTGCCTCAATCTTAAGTGAATTTATTGTATTTTCCAAGAAGCATGAAACCTGATCTGAACTTTAACTAAACTGACTCTGTATTGAATCGGGCCCCATTCACATAAATACAACAGTCGTCCAGTGCACAGATATAATAGATTTTCTAAAGTGCTTTTAATGCGTCACCTAATGCCACGCTGAATTGTCTGCTGTCCAAATCTCACTCTCCACGACGTGCTTCCACTCACACAATATAAAAAGGTAATGGTCCGTCAAAAACCGTGTACAGTGTTGCAGAAGCGTTCACTCAATAGAATAAAACAAATGCTTCCAAAGTAGCGAGTTTGGAAAGTACAATGGCCCACAGCAAATCTAAAACTTTTGCTAAGTTCTGTTATTTTCAGATAAACTTGTGAAGAGTTTTTCCTATGAGATTTTTAACTATGTAACTTACAAAAAAAAAGCAATGAACAAATGTTGAATGGAATTGTTCACTAATTTGTCAAAAGACACAATTTCCACGCGCAAACAAGAAATGAGAAAAGACAAAATTATAATAAATTAATGATATGATTCAGTTCACATTTTTGGTGTAGTTTTTCACGTGGCATTGCTTTTTGGAGCTACAGCTTTTTAAGAGGCTGTTTGTTCAAACCAAATGTAAACACATGGGGGGAAACATTTCACAAGATAATTTTCCGCATGTGTGCACAATCTTGTGGCAATTTAATTAGTAGTGCCACAAGCTTTTGCAAGATAAGAGAAAATGTGCGTCCAATATAAGATCTTGACTATAAAATAACATAGACCAAGCAAAAACCATCCATTAAGCAACAAGGAAGTAAAGCGCATTTTTAAATTGAATGTAGCAAGAAATTATTCATACTGTTTTTAATCAGACCAACCAGAGTTTGTTTTAACTTCCTTCCTGTAAACTTGAGTTGGATCAAGAGAAATTCTTTACGTTAATATCAAGAAACACTGAATGAACGTTTTACTTATTATAGGTTGACATTTCTTCTCCGATTCCCAGATGCCTGACCCAGGATTTACACCAGGAGCTGCAGCAGCATGTAACGTAGGCGAAGCTGCATACGTGTGTATTTTTAGAAATGTCAATCTACACCATACACCGTAAAGGATGCTCCAGCAACGTCTGTGCATCTAAACGAAGTTGAAGCACCAAAATGTCTTATATTGCATGATACTGGTCATATGAGGTGGGTGTCAAAACTTTACAAAAGCAGAGGGCTATGCTTTACACAGAGTAATAACCAGCCATGATTGCAGCGTTAATTAGGCTGCTTACCTTCAACGTTTTGGCTGTTTTGCATTATGCTTTCTCACGGCTTGAGTTGTCCTTGTGAAATGAGGTTTGACGTCGTAAAGCACTCCACCGTGAATCATTCCCTGGGGTCCTGGACGTGATCAGGAGGCGATCCTCTATGTTTTCATCACTCCAGTGTTTGTAGAGAATGTATTTTGAAAGGGCATTGACAGTTTATTTTGTGTTTCTCCTGCCAAAAAGCCTGGATACGGATACCACTGTCGGACGTGTGTATGACATAGCGGGTGTAGACTGTTCAAGCGGTCATTATTAAAAGCGATTCCTGTGCATATGCTGCGCTGCTGTGCTTACATGCTGTTACTGCTTTGGTGTAAAGTGGGGGTAAGTCTCACCTGAGCTGCTTCCCAGCCCCACTGCCGGTACTTGGGGTCGTGGGTGAACCGCCACATGTACCAGTAGGTCTCGATCACCTCGGGGCGCAGGATGTAGTACTTCTCATTCTGACGCACCGCCACCGCCTCCAGACCACTGTCAAATTTAAAGGCCTCTGGACCCAGCTTCAATACTGTGTGGAGAGAAACCATATCGAAAGGTCATTAAGAGATTTGAAAGACAAGATATGAAATACAAAGTGAAGAAATAGCAAGAGCTTTCATTGGCAGTTGACCATAATCTAAGTATATCTAAGTAATAGAGTTTGCAATTTCTTTCTGTTTTGGATGATTAACCTTCCCTTTTCACTCATTTGATGTCATTTTAGTATGACAGAGACATGCTTAAGAGCATGAAAATCGTTAACATGTTTAAAAATGCAAATTGTGCTTGTCGGTGGTGCAGTGATTTAAAAGACAAATATTTTGCATTTCTTGTGTTGTTATTGGCCCTAAACATGCTCTTAAATACATTTACTTCGACATCTCATGTTTAGAAATTGTCAACAAAAAGTACATGACTTCATATCAGTAAGGTATTTACTATATCACAAATTGAATTTGCGCTCCATCTACGGGCTGCAAAGTGAATTACAAAGGGCGAGATAATCCAAGCTAGCTTCTCATAGACAGAAATGCTCAAAACAACTCTGGCAATGATTTATGGACCTAAAGACATAACAAATCTCTAATTTTAAGGCTCAGAGGGGAGAAGACTTAATGAGCAGTATTCATCAAACTAACGTTAATGAAGCTAAATGCAACTCCAGGCATGTTTTTGAGGGAGAACAATGTTGGAACAATGTTAGAACATAGTTAAACTCTCAAGAAATTAAATTTCACATAATTTTCCTCCTTTAAGGCGTTGTTGTGGTTGCTGTGGTTGTTGCCAGTTCAGTGTTGTGGGTGCGCCTAATGGCCACATACATTTAATAAAGGTTTCTACCCCCTCTCTCCACATTTCAAACAAGGCCTGTCTTGTTCAGTAAAGCCTTCCACTCAGAAAATATTTTAAAAGAATTGTGCAAATATTATTATTCGAAACAGTGTCACAACGCCGACCTTTGTTTGTAAAAATGTATGAAGGAATGGTTCAAAGATACACAGTTGAACTGGATTTAATGTTCTCTTAAGCAAAGCCTTCTACATAATGAAAATTCTGACATGCCGTCATTTTCACAAAGGTTTTTCACACAAGTTAAAGTGATTGACATTAACTGTGAGAAGGATGTAAAGCTACAAAGCATGGGCTGCCTATAATGCGTTAAATGGCATTATTGAGTAGCCGCTCATTATGACTCAAACCGGTCAGCTTTAAACCTGTATCCTACTGCGATCAGACTCCCTGTTGCTATAACGAGGAACTCTATTCATCTTCATTTGTTTCCATGGCGCCCGGTTGTCTTTGTCCTGAGAAACCCGCACTATCATGATGCAGGACCACAATGTCTTGTATTGATTCCCAAGACGAAAATATTTTCAGGTAAATGTTTTTCAAAGGTCTTCTTCAATACTGATGATTGCTTTGCCACTCAACCACAGGCAGGGTGCCATTTTATAAGCGAGACAACAGTTATTAGCTTGAAAAAATTGTAGGCTCTCTTTTATAGTTATTCTATCAGAAAGTTTATGAAATTAGCCAATTACTGTGTCCAGCCTTCACAGTAATGGTGCACTATGTAACTTCTCTGCCATTTGCTTGTCTCCATGGAGATGTTACTGTCCTGCCTGGAACACTTTTACAGAATGGAATTAAACATATCTACACGGAGGCAAGAAGCACACAGTGAGAATGCATGTTTAGTAAGAAAATCACCTATAACTGAATAAAAGCAAGACAGATACGTTTAACACCATACTGTGGCAAAGCAATAGGACACAAGCAGGTGACCAGCAAAACTGCACAACAATGGGTTCACACGGCACAACAAATTATTTTCATTACCACCCCAAGCCCTTCCCTATCCAACTTATTCTGCCCCGCCCACTTTTTGCCAGATACTCACTTTTGTTGTAAACGCACTTCCGTTTGACGAGAACTCCGTTAAAGCTAATGACGAACAAGGGAAAAGTCTCACCGCTAAAATGTTACATAAAGTAGGTTGATTTGTGTAAAATGTTTAATGAACACGAGCAACAACAAGTCAACAACGCTCCGATTTCCTAGGAGGCCTGAAAATGGCTTTTTAGTCCATGTAGAACTTATTTTCTGTTGAGCTCATCTGCTCCATGTAAACTAATACAACAGAAACAAGATAGCGGCGTGTACGGCAACGTCCAGAATAAGGTGAATAGTAATGATTAGTTATCACATGAGCACATGATCTCGCGAGTGTGCTGTTCACCGCAAGAACACTGCTTTAACTAAGGACCAGGGCCCCACTTTGGGAACATTTTTAGCTCCTGGTCTGAGGCAGGGCAACACGAACACTCACCCACCCACACCTCCTATTAAACTCTGTTTGGCTCCAGTGTCTGATTACAGTGAAGTGTGAACTCTGAGAAAAAAGCAGATTACTTGTCTTCTATTCACCTTATTCCGGAAGTTGCCGTACGCGCCGCCGTCTTGTTTCTGTTGTATTAGTTTACATGGAGCAGACGAGCTCAACAGAAAATAAGTTCTACATGGACTAAAAAGCCGTTTTCAGACTGACCAGGAAATCGGTGCGTTGTTGACTTGTTGTTGCTCGTGTTCATTAAACATTTTACACAAATCAACCGACTTTATGTAACATTTTAGCGGCAAGACTTTTCCTTCGTTCGTCATTAGCTTTAACGGAGTTCTCGTCAAACGGAAGTGCGTTTACAACAAAAGTGCAAAAAACTGCAAAAGTGGGCGGGGCAGAATAAGGTCAATAAAAGGTGTGTACAGACTTTTATTTACTCACAATTTCTACTGAGCAATTCATCCAGCGCTTCTATGTCCTTGTACATTATTTTAGTACAGTGAGTGTCAACATGCTCGCCATCGTCTAAAAAGTCTAATAAATCTCACCAAGCTCTAGTTCGTAGTGTTGATTTCCTTTTACAAATCATCTGTCACTAAAACATACACCTAACTATGGCGCTTCCATGCCCTTGTGTTGCCACTTACCCGTCCTGTCGTAGGACTCGTGGCAGGTGTGTGCGATCTCGGCTCCCAGCTGCAGGTAGTGTCCGGCCTTGTCATCCGGAGAGCCGTCAGCGCCCAGAGCGAGCATCCCTCCCGCAAAGCACGCCAGGTGGCCCATCTTCCGCTCCAGATGCCCGTTCTTCCACTCCCCAACGAATGTCAGGCCGCCGTTAGATTTGCGTATGAGGTGGCGCTCAATGGCCTGTGGAAAACAATTTGTGTCCATAAATGGTAATGGCAGATTTACATGAAGTAGATGGCAGGTAATTAAGTTGTTTATGGAATTAATATTTAGCTCAGTGTGTGTTGAATTCATTAAGGTTGTTATGGGAAATGAGAAATAATGAAATGGATAGAACTAAAGTGAAGAAAGTACTGCAACATCTATAACAAATTTGCACTGCAGCATCTGGTCATCCTTTTAAACACCAACCAACCATCAGCTTTAGACCATCTGTCCTCTTCAGGGGCTCATTCGTGAAGGGACATTGGGGTGAGATCACATACAAGGCGTGGTCCTGCTCACGAACCTCAGTTAACATATTAAATATTGTTATAAACTAAATGGGCCATGGGCATACATATATAGCTTATTTATGTTCAGATCACAGCGTCGAAGGTGTTGAGTTTGGATACTTTTGTTTGAATACTTGAACTGTAATGCATCTGCTGCAGCCGCGTCCAGCATCCCAGGTTTTAAAACCAAACAGGAGCTTTGTACAGGGCAGCAGTCATTCCTCCGAATAGCACAAGCTACTGAGACATGGATCGTGAGTCTAGTTGAAATGCGCTTCCAGGGCATGAAAGACAAAGCAAAGGTGTCGCAATTGCAGGCGATTTTGATGTCAAGGTCTGAACACATCATTAAAATGTTTCTTATTGCTGTCTACCCCTATGGCCTTGTGTTTTACTTTGAAATACTTGATCAGTACATTACATCAGTACATTTGCCTAGTAAGACCGTATTCTTATTGTATGCATTTTTCGCTGTTGTAATCTGGTCAGCCCCGTTGCACTGGTCCCTGAAAAAGCATTGCCCAACAGTATCTTTGGTTGTGTAAACATGCTGTGAGCATGCAGCTTTTATCTTTTATGTTTGACATGAAAATGACAGAGAAACTACCAAGCTCATGACATGTTGAACTAGTATTGTCAATGTGCTCCATTTCTACATGTCACAGTGACATAAATGACAAAGTGAGGTGTCCAGGTAAACACGTGTCGTACCTCTATGGCATCATCGTATGTCTTTCGAGCTTCTGTATCAGTCTTGTCTGACATTAGCCATGCCTTTAGCAAGTATTCATAAAAACTGTCTCCAAGTCCTCCAACTGAGGTGTGATCTGAAAGAAGAAAGTGCAGTTAAACTTGGATGTAGATCACAACGAGGTGGAACAGAAAAGAAAGTGACAAGTCTCAGCCCACAGCTGGTAACACTTTTATTTTCCTGTTCACCTACGCTGCTATAGCACTGAAGTGCATGTCTATGCTTCTCCTGTGCGTGCACATTTCAATGTCCCCAATTCATCCTCATAGAAGTTTACACAGCTTTCAAAGCTGTCCTCGTTTGCCGAACATCATACAGAGAGGATGGAGCGCTGCCAACTCTCTCTGATCCTGATAAGAAAATATTCATTTTATCCTCCTGAGGACACTTTCAGCTCACTTGATCTCACTTTTAAAGCCACTTCAGTTTATTTTGGGAACAAGTCAAACTGATGTATGAATTCTATATCTCTTGAGGCTACAACATTTCATCAATATACATAAATAGGTTGTAGGTGACATCTGAGAATGTAGCAATGCCACAGTATACTGGAGTGCAGATGAACATTGAAGATGGCAGTCTTGTTTGCAATGCAAGGCAAGATTACATCCATTCACCCTATACAGCTGTAATGAAGATTCGAATAGCAATTCAGTTACATATTTGGTGCACTGCTTACAAAACATGTAAAATACGGTGTATATTTTCAGCTGCTCCACTGCAAGGGCTGACACAGTCCCTCTACTGCCTGCAACATCCTCAGCTCCATTTAAGCACATTGAGAGTCTGAGCATATGCTTTGTGTCTGATCTGAGGAGATCCTTTTCTGGATCTGATTAACATGCCTGTAGGTAAATGAAGGGACACTCAAGGAGGGAGGGATGAGGAAGTCATGCATTATTCATCTTTCATCGCAAGGAAAACCTTGCAAACAACCTTGGAGATATTACTAAGGGCAAAGTGTGGGCCTGAAATATATATTTACTAAAATAAGATGTGACCAGACACTTAAATGTGCACATGCTGTGAACATCAAGTTGGGGAAAAGAAATAAATCTACTGTGTGTGTAGTACTATACAATTTGATGTGATATTACCAAATAACTACATCAACCTAATAAAGGTTTACAGAAAAATGGTACAGAGTACAATGCATTTCAAAATTATGGTTATGTTGCCATTTTGAACATCTATACCAACATAAAATAAATATGAAAAATGAATATGAAAGTTGCATTGCTTTGAACTAGTGAACAGTAAAACAAAACAATCATGTCCAGGCTTTTCACAGTGTCACTTTGCAGAAGTATTATCCACCTGTGTTCACGCAGCATTAACAGCTTTAGCAGCTTTGAACCTTTTCTCCGAGGATTTTTGCTTTTATTGGCCGTCTCCAATGTAAATGAAAAATGTGTTTACTCTGTTTTTAACCTGGGGAAATAACCCTCTAGTGTCTGCCAGACTGTTCAAGAACCATCCTTTTTCATGTGGCTCAAAGCCCATTTAAAGTGGGTATTAATTACAAAGACCAATTACGTGCATTACATTTTTAATATGGCACACATGAAAAGGCAGACAGTTATGTAACAGTAAAGCTTAGAGCACCAGTCTCTTTACATCGCTTTTGCACCTTTGCCAAGTTAAACAGGGTATGAAAGCACTGTGGTATCTCAATTCCATTTAAGGTCACTTTAAACAAGAACAAAAATTATATCTCACTGCTTTAGGTGGACAATATCAAATATTAGAGTTACAATTATTGAGAAAAAAAAGCACCCACAACTTTACAACTATACACATGTTCAGTTCACGATTACTGACATCATGACCAAACAACAGTGAAATCTTTACTTTTCTTTCATTTTCATTGTCCAATATGTTACTGTTCAAGTTTGAGAGCATTTTACAAAATCAAACCATCTGAATGGCAAAATAAAGTTAATGTAACAGCCAGATGAAAAAAGTTCTTTATATTTAGATGTATTTTTTAACTGCTGAAATAAAAAGGCAACATTTCTAAAATTGTTCTGAATTTTAGTTTTTATGTTTATATTGTGACTATCGATTAACCTACAGTTCTTTACATTTCTAGTCATGAACAAAGAATAAATGTCAAAACAAATGCATATACAAATAAATTAGCCTTTGTTGTATTACAAAGCTTTCATGAAACCTATAATATTAAAAGCTTGTACAGGTCATGAAATAAAAACAGATGTAAACTTTGGACAGTATATTCCCTCATACGCCCTGGTGGTTGTGAATGTATTTTCGAGGCGTTTGAAGCCCCCGCCGTTGCCCCCTGCTGTCTCTGTGCTCTGGCTCTCTTTTTTATATTTGGCGACATTAAATATTTTTGTATGTGATTGTACTTCCTTATCTCAATAAAAATGAGAGGAGAAAAAAATAAAAAGCTTTGGTGTCTTTTTACTGGCAGTGTATTTTCACAAGAAAGCTACAGGGGGAGCTCTGTCACTCAAGTTAGTCAGTTCTGCTTTAGGTCATACATCTTGTGCCATTTTGTGTTTTTTTGTTAGTTATTTATTATGTATTTTGTAAAAAAAAACAAAACAAAAGAAACACACACAGACACACAAACACAGACAGACACAGACACAGACAGACAGAGACACAGAACAGTATTTCTATGATTTCGGTAGACTGGCTTGTTTCTGCTTATCATAAAACCTTCCATTACACCTCTCTCTCTATCTCACACACTTTTTTTTTTTTTTTTTACTCCCGCCCACATGCAGCCCTGCTCTTTCTGCCAATCAAAGCACAGGGTCGAGCCGGGAGCGCCCGTCAGTCAAAGGCAGGGTTGGACTTCAAACAATTACTGCTATAACACAAGCTCGGAGAAATGGGTGCACACAGGGAGGCGTCCTCGCTAAACTTCAAAAGCCTTTGCATCAAACAGAGGTCAAGGTCGCACACAGCCCAGATCACAACAAACGATGTCAGTCTGTGGCGGTTATTGAGTTTCATGGCACAACGCACTTCGAAAACAGACAAAAGATTTCCGATTTGCAATTCACTTTGAATTTTTGATCTTGGCAAAGTTTGAGTAGGACTTTACAACAAGATGATGATTTGTACTGAAGAACTGCTCGCTAAAACGAAAGCAAGTACATTTTTTCACTTAATCTACTTTATACGTTTTTAACTTCAGTCATATAGTGCATATAACATTTATTGACATATCCTCACATAGAAGTTTATGTTTCAAAATAATACATTTTTTGTCATTAATTCATTCTCTACCACTTGTTCCCGTTAGAGGTCGAGACTAAAGCCTATCCCGGTGACTCTGGACCTTAGGCGGGGTACACTCTGGACAGGGGCCAGCTCGTTGCAGGGCTTACAGAGACATAAGTCATGTTTCCATTAGATTACGGAACGGTCCAAGGTATTTCCACTAAACAGAAGTGAACCATACCACTCCGTTTGAGGGGTCCAAAGGGGGCTGCAAGAGTTACTAGCTCCTAGAGAGTGCTGGCTCGCTTTAACACAGACCGGTTTACGATTGGACGAGAGAGAACAAAAGAGAATGTAGACTCAGGTGAGAACGAAGTGGCAAAACGCAGATATAAAGATAAAATAATCATCACCTCACCAAACGCTGACTTGATCTTGTGAAACACCAGTGTATTTCCAGAGACAATAACTGTATTTGTTGAGCCGACAGAGTTAGCAAAACAAAGCGAGCACAGGTTTAGCATCAGCTGTTTCCTGTTTACAATGCACAGCACTCACATTTAGACCCAAAGTAATATTTTTTCAGTTTATACGGCAGCCAACTGTATCCAAACCCTATACCATTTCATAGAGCATTTAAAACGTGGCATAGAGGTGCAAAAAAGTTAACTCTCGTGCTCTCTTGTTTGAGCAATGCACAAAGATTCAAAAGAGCAATCTATGTTTTCATAACAGGAAAAAATACTTCTTTTATTTAGAAAAAATGCATAAATTATGTGTTGGGTGATGTTTTGGACAACCCATGAAAGTTTTACAGCGATTAAATAAAAAATAAAACAAAACATCTAGATGGGATCAAATGGTCCAAAGGGTCCAATGATAGAGAGCTAAATATAAGCAGAAGAAGTGGATGAAAGAAAACCAAAGCTGTGTCTTGTTTACGCACGCTTTATCCACGTCTTACAGTGACTGAAACATGTCATTACTAAGCCCTGTTTTATGAATGGGGCGATCAGCCGCATGAAGAAAAAGTGTAATTCAGGTATGATTTAGATTTTATTTGTGAAGAAAACATCAGCTGCTCGGGCCCCCCGCGAGCCTGGACCTCTGCACAGAAACACAGCCCACCATTAACAAAAGTGGCCCTAGCCAGCCCCAACGCAATATCATTAAGTTTGTCATGCTTTCCATTATCTTCAAAATTACATTTGCACAAAATATTGTCGGATTACAAAAAATAACAACAATACCCCACTAGAACAAAAGTAAACCCCCCAAAAATGTCATTAAATCTCTCATTTATTGATCGATAAGTTGATAATGATCATGATATGCCTATTCATGGAGAGGCCATAGTTACACAGTATGGCATTAATCCATCTTCACGGAGAAAAGTAGATGCCAGTTCACTAAATACCATTGACTCTACAACGATACTAAGCAAATTATACCAAAACCCTACAATTGACGGTAATTTGCGCGTTATTTATCATGTCTGACACAAATTTTCAACTGAACAGATTAGCTCTAAATGCCGTTGTTCTCAGGAGATATACTCAGCAGGTTTGTTACGAGGCCATGTGCAGGTTAAATCAGGAGTGGGTGGTGTTTTCAGGGAGCTGTTGTAGTGAGAGAGGTTTTGCCGTAACAAGGCTGTCACTCACAGGAGGATGTCATTAGGACTGAGGAGCTGAGCCGCGCTGCTCATTAGTTTGGCTTAACTACTGTCTCCACTCCTACACACATTTATACACTGTTTATTCCACTCTATTTGTACCATAGGCTACTGCTCTTTACGGTTCAAGAACACTTTCAGTATGTCCACACGTCTTTGTTATCATCTAAGGTTATTACAAACATCTAAATGTAATTATTCAGGTAAAAGCTTGCAGCATTAGTTTGATTTTGGTGGTAGCTTGATGTTAATTTTGCGCTCAAACAGTTGTCTGCAGAGTGCATTTGGTGCTTGTCTTGTTCAACTGAATTCAAGTGAATGTGGCATGTCCCGGTTTGGCTCAGCAGGAGTTACAGATGTTCACAAATGTGCAAACTAAAAGCCAACAAAACCTAATTTGTCACAACAGCTTAAACTCTCAATGATGCGAAATTTGGAGTGAAACTTCAATGGGCTACAAGAAAACAAGGCGAACTTTCATGATTGTCAACAAAATAAGTACGGTAAATGGAGGAAAATACATGATATAGAGATTTTTTTTTTTTTTTTTTTTTTTAATCCGATTATGGATCATAGGCTTTATAGAGTAGTAGGACTCTTATTTGTACACTAAAAAGCAATTTATTTGTTGAGCAAAAGGCATTTCTTAATTCTGGGCTTCTGTGGCCTGTTGTATGGTCTTGGCAGGCGATTTAAGGAGCTCGAGTTGATTTCAGATTATCCTGGTGCTAATTAATCCTGCGCCGCTTTAATGTATTTGATGGTGTGGTTAAAGCTGCTGGAATGATGGTTAATTAATGTGTTAGGTCTTTGGGTGCACACATGGACAGCAGACAGGGATCGATACGCCTGGACCGTTTGTGGACACAGCGTCTAAGCCAGGGAAGTTTAATTACAGTCTAATTATAGCATTAATTAAACCACAGTTATTTGGACTGTACCGTTCAATTAATGTTGTTAAATTTAATCTAAATATCTTGTATAATTGTCTAAGTACAATTTTACACATTCATTCATTTTCTACCGTTTGTTCCCGTTAGGGCTCACAGGTGATTGGAGCCTATCCCAGTGACTTTGGGCATTCGGTTTATGTCAGTGTATGTCACAGATCAATGACAGAATTAAATTGCGGCTTATCGGCGACATATTGTTTGTATCGGAAGCGACATGTTTACTCTTTCTACTTTGCCTCTTTATAAACGCAAAAATGGTTCACAAATGTTGATTGAAAGCTGTCGGTTTTGGCAAAAATAATGGAACCCCTAAAGTGCCTGAAACTTTCTGTGTGTTTGGTAATAGTGCTGCACTAAATATGTATTCAGTTTTTATGTGATTTTGAGCTTTAGTGCTTACTTTGATGAAGGTTTTTGCCAGTCCATGAAGTCATGTTCAAAAGCTAATCACCAATCCTTATCATTTATAAGCATTTTCTACATAACTCACTACAACTAAGACAAATTCTCGCTTTAAAACACAGCTGTTCTTTTGTACGATGTAATTTGTTGTAGAATTGTCAGAACCACAGCTGTCAGTAAAGATTAAGACTGATATTTGAGCAGTTCAAGCCGATTTCCTTTGGAGTTTACATTTTATTACATTGGGACCAGAACCATTGGCATACAGGTCACATGTCTGGTATAAACCCATTGATGTGGCTTTTGAAATCACTGCCTGATTTTTGTAAATGACACTTATCTGTTTTTGCACATGAAGTCTTCAAAGACATTCATTTTACAGGTCATTTTATGTGGCGGCGAGCAGGGAGAAGGACAGTGAAAAGAGTAAGGACAGGTCAGTGTGGCTTCTGTTTAGTGAAAGTCCTGGCGTTTTGAGAACAATGGCCTCTAGCTATGCTCTCAGTCTGCAGGTTGGAGAAAAATGAGGACTTAACTGCGCTCAGAGGAGAGTCCTTTGTCTCTTAATTGGACGTGGAGTGCTGACTTTGGTCCATAGGGCTGTGTGTTCAGTGCTGTGAGCTTCTGCAACCGATGTTAAGCTTTTGTGCACTTTTAGGGACAGTGGAGTGCCAAAATACAGAAACATTTAACTTACATAATGCTTTGTTTATATCGTCATCTGGCATCCTGTCATCTTAACACCAGACTAAGTAGAGTGTGATTATCAGTGCGATTTTACCTCAGAGTAGAGCATAAATGAACAAATGTACAGGGTCTGATTTGTTCAAAGGAAATGTTACAAACCAAACAAAAATGAGAAATTAAGGGGTAAATGCTCCATTGATTTCTTGGGTGCCATGGAGGAACAAGAAATTATTTGGATTACATTGGATTTGAGGCTTGAAACAAAATTTCTCGAAGAACGGACAAAAGAAAGAAAGAAAAAAAAATCAATTTAGTTCCGCAACAAAACCTAAATTTCTTTCTTGGCTCGAGCTCAATTTGACTGAAACTCGGACAAAATTCATTCATTACTTTTTACTCTTCAACAGAATAACACACAAACCAAATTGGACAAATCACACTCTTTTCAGCAGAGGTGATAAAATTGACAATAGATTGCTTAGAGCACTCATACATAGCAAACAAAGCATGAGTCATCACCCGCCCCGTACGCACTGTCAGCCAAATATCCACCGTTAATGCAGCGTCTATCCATCATCCCCTTCAGTCCATCTTCTTCATTTGTTACTCCACGTCCTGCTGTCCCCAAATCTGTGCACCTACAACAGCCCCCGCCTGCCTGCAGCCCCGAGTCATCCATTAATCGCGTCTCCACCCACCAGTGCTCGCCATTTGTTTAAGTGACAGGTAAAACAAACACAACTCTTTATTCATTCGTTTGTACAATGTATTTAATTTCAACTCTGTACCGTCTGACGCTGTGCAGAGGAATAAAAACAACATTATTCACACCTTCGCAAGAGGCAGCTTTTTCAGATTCAATCTTTTCATTTCCTTTGCCTAAGCTGCCCGACTCCGCAGAGATTTTTTAATTTGACATGCGCAAATGAAAGCTTAAAAAATTCTCCCAAGGTTGTCGCGAGCGGAGGGAATATTTCATTATTGTGATCTCTTGAATGCAGAAATAACAAACCAAAGTCTTCAATCTATCTCTTACCATTTAACTATCAAGTAAATGCCATCCCAGGGTAAAAATTTCTCCCATCTGAAACAACTACAAAAGAATATTTTAACACACTCAAATGACTTGTGGGTAAATGGAAAAAATCTGTCTTTAAAAGAGAAGAACAAACAGTGGGATTGCACTTCAGGGAGAAATGTTAAATATTCCAAATGTTTGAACATGAGTTTGTAATTGACTCTGAGCTCTGCAGCTACTTTAAAAGTGACAATTTCAGTGAAACAACCAGACACTACTGTTTATAAAATATAATTTGTGAACAAACTGCCAAGTCACAGTTCAATATAAAAAAAAAGCATACGTCTTAAAATTATGGGTAACAGTTCATAAAAACCCATGATCCACTTGGAATAAAACTCAGTCTTTCTATAAAAAACTGAATTTTATCTCTTGGGCAATTCAACTTAATTGTGTTTTCTGGGCCGGACAGGTGTACAACGCACCAAAAGATTTTTATGGTGAAATAAAATACAAAACAGTTTACTAACCTTGCTCTACAAAATAGCCAATCCAGTACTGAACCAGAATTAAACTAGGATTAGAATTAAACCAGGTCTGAACCAGGACTGAATCAGGACCAAACCCGGTCTAAAGCAGAATTAAACAAGGACCAAACCAGGGCTAAAAGTATAAATTCAACTAACCCAGAGTTAAACATATATAATATCATTTTTACTATTTGAAAGATGGGTTGCAGGCCAGATCAGATCGTTCGGAGGACCTGATCTGGCCCCTGGGCCTCAAGTTGAATAGGCCTGTCTTATACTATAGTTTCTTATCATTACCTTGAAGCCTCGAAATCTGTTCAATCTGTTAAAATCAGCCGAGCAGACATACCATAGTAACATCACGTGACACTTCGTGAGAAACTATAGCATAGTAATGAATGAAGTTAATCAGACCATGTGGATCCCTTCTATTGTCGTATCTTCTATCGTCTTATTGTAGAACTTAATTGGATGTGTTTGAATTGGAGTAGATATTTTAAGTAATTTTCAAACAAAGTTTGTTGAACTTGTATTACCAAAACAAGAAGCAAATATTATCGCATGTTACTGCTGTTTTGCTCGTTAAACAATAGGGAAGCACTTTCTAAATGGGTAATATATTTACAGCATTAGTGAAATAAAGCTAATGCTGTGGGGAGATAGTGTCATTAGTGTTACGTTTATTCTGTTAAGAGTCATTTTCTCCAAAACGCTGCCCACATTTCTTTGTCCTCAGCAAAACGAGCTGCCATCCATCTTCATGTGACACACTAAGAAACTAAGACCTCAATTAATGAAGTTCCTGTTCTGTAGACCCTTTGTCTCAGCAGCTTTAATGACACATTTTTCTAAATTTCCTTTGTACGGAAATGACAAGTTTTAGAGTCAGAGCAGTGTGTCACTCCAAGTCTTACTCCACTTGGGGAGTTGTTAATTTCCCTGGGCCTGCCGCCAAAATGAAATCAATACAATGGGAATTCTGTGATCCCTTTTCCTGTCTTGCGCTGATGCCAATTTGCTCTCATTAAACAAGATAGTTCGACTTTTTCCACCAATTAGTTTGCATCATTTATCCTGACTTTATAAACAGACTGTAATGACCGATGTTATACTGTTCACATGTGGATAGGTAGAGATAAGATACATTTGTATGGCTGTAATTCTTTAAACCAACTTGTTTTTTGTATTTCATTCATTTCATTTTTAAATGTAGACCATTTGGGAACTGACTGGAGTCCATCCAAGCAATTAAGGACCTGTATGGGGAACACACTGGACATGGGCCAGCCCAAATCAGTGGCTTCTTTGTACCATAAAGGACACAGTGTAAAAACAACACAGCGTTTTGTGAAGTCACAACAGCCTATCACGTTTACTTACGTTGCCCCCAGCGACCAGTCCGAGGGTTCAAGTAGTTTGGGTAAAGACCGTTGGGGCGATCCATTTTGGCGAGCAGCTTACGAATGTGCATCACCTGTTGTAGGAAAACACAAATATGGAATGGTCATTTGATTTGGACATAATTAATATTATGAACTTTTTACTTGAATTAACTTTTAAACAAATGATCATGGTTTTCATTATTAAGCTCAGTCAGATTTGTATTGTGAGGGTTAAGGTTGAATGCATATTTGAGTAATCCTGCATTTGAGGCTTCAATGCTTAGAACATTTCTGTCAACTATCATCTCCACTCACGGCTGGGATTTTCGGAAAAACAGCTGATCAGAAATAAAAGATTCGAAAATTATGCGCATCCATGTTTTAAAAACAAAAACATTGTAAATGAAAATACACTGCTTAATTCAGTGAAATCCAACTGAGCCAGTGGCTGAGACTTGGCTCTGGAGTTTTCAGAAGTCAGTGGACCTGTTCCTATTGTTAAATAGTTATAGAGCAGATTGCGATATACAATTAAATATAATATATTGATCAACATATGTGATGACACACCAGAAAAAGCATTTCTGGAGTGTAACGTGGGGGTGAGTACCTTCTGGTAGTAAACAGGGTTCCCCGTCAGGTAGGTGAGGTGGACAAACTCCATGTGCAGAGTCCCAAACTCAGCCAGGATGCTGCTGCCGGCCGAGGCCCAGCCCCAGTTACGACCAACACCACTGAACACAGGGTAGTGAGCAAAAACACAGAGGGAAATTATCCACACAAGTCAAATTAACATTACATGACACTTTTTGTCTCGTTTGAAAAGGCAAAAACTTACTTCAAACCAATCTAATTCATATTATCAATCTTTTAAATTTTGGCCTGACAATGACATGGTTTAATGAGTTTCAGAAGTTTGAAGTATGTGACATTGTAGATAATAATGTGCAAATGTTAAATCATTAAATTATGTGAAAAGGGGACCAAGCAGAAAAAGTGAAGGACAAAAATATATTGCAATCAAGCAGAAACAAAGGCAAAAGTCAAAACATCAGTGTGCTTAAAAAAATATATACATGTTTTTTTGTGTTTATGATTGGATCAACAATTCCCCATTATCATAATGGTACTACATTGAAACACATTATACCCCAAAGACCTCACAGTGTCTTCAAGTTGAGAACTATTCTGTTATGTTCAGTAACATTTCTGATTATTTCATGTTTAGAAAGAATTTAAATGAATTTTAAAAGAATTTAAAAAGCTTGAAAATACATAAAGATTACAATTTGTGTTGTTACTGGAGAATCACTTTGTAATGTATAATTTTACAGCCCTAAAGTGGGATAAGTGCTTCCCTTTTGTGTATTTGCTACAATGTGAGGTGTGTGTTTCGGTCAAGTTGTGGTACTGACGTCTTGAGGTTGACCATGGCCCAGGGAATTCCAGTGGGAGTGTTGAACGCAGGGATGAGCTTCTCCGCCAGCTGCACCGCCTTCATCTTGAAAACCTAAAATGAAACAAAAGAGATACGATTCAGCTACAGGTTCACGCAACAAAAAAGTCATTTTGATTTATTTGCAGGCCTGTGGAGTTTCAAAGTATTTCAAACATGTTTTTTTCAATTTGAAGAAAAAGAAATCTGAGTGGAGTAAGAGTAAGTAATTGCACAAACTAATCAAATAAAAATAAATGTTATGACCTAGAGTTATTTGAAGCAGATTTTGTGCTTTTGCAGTGAAACTTAACGGAACATAACCTGACCTGACACAGCTGAACTGATTTATGAAGACAGCTGGGAGTTTCACTTTGATCAGAACGCTGGAGAATAAAAGTAAAACACTCTGAGGTGAGCGAGACAAAGATTACACAAGAAGATACAAACATACAGAGTGATGATGGAAAATAGACGCGTGTCCGATTTCAGATTACACGGCAGCGGAAAGATGAAGAACGCAGCAGACAGTGATGTTTCGCCTTGAAATGCCAATCAAAAACATGAAAGAACACGAGCTATGATGTTTCTCTCCTGCCGCCTAACAAGCAAACAATACAAGCAGAATGTAATGCAGATCTGCTTTGAAAACAAACATCTTGAGACAGATGCATTCAAAATAGATATGCAACAAAGGAATAACACATTTTGGAAATGCAAATACTAGAATATGAATAGCTGCAACAATGAAAGAGATAAGCACAAAATATCTTTCAAGACTTGTCCCAGGCCCATTTCTGAATATTTTACTGACACAAAGCAAAGACAAACACTGAATTTAAAATGATGTATTTAAATTTTGTATTAGTGCTGAAGAGGTGAATTGCTTTTGAATCAAACTAAAGGCCACAAGTATCTAAAGGAAAGGCACAGTATACACTTTTTTGAAAAAATAAATAAATAAATAAACGAAAACAAAAGCACGTGGTTTTCTTTTTCATTTTTTATTGAACTATTAAAATATAAAAATGGTCCTTACTATGAGTGGGCTTTCATCTCCACAAACCTGACTCTTGTAAGGCCTGGAGGAGCGTACCCTCCCGTTTGTTTCTGGGGAAATGTTGTTCTTTTAACTGTATTCTTCCACAGTATGGCATAAAACCAACCTATCGTTCTACATGTAGAATGTTCATAAGTATGGTTTTAACTTTCTATTTCCATCTATATATAGATTTGATTAATTTGAAAAATAAAATCATACACAAATTAAGGGGGCTGTACCTGATTTTTACTGAACTAGTTCATGTATCTGATTTCTTGCATGTAATAAAGTAAAATTAGTGTTGCCTCAGCACAGATTTACTGTAAAAGCATCTATTCAGGTGAAAATGAGACCGCAATGTTTTCTCTTCATCTATTTATGGAGCGTTTTATTTTACGAGAAACAGAAAGAGCGCCGTTAGCATGCTAATGTTTGTTGGCTTTACCTGCGACGCTCTGGGTTGAGACTCGTGAAAAGTGCTTATAAACTCATCGCAGTGAATATTTAGGATGCTGGGACTGCATCGGGAAAGTGAGTGATACATGTGACTGATGTAATGACTTTAAAATGAACTGGTTCTGTTTTCACGTTTCAAAACAGTAAAAATCAGGGTGCAGGGCCCTTAACAACGCTGATTATATCCATCTAAACACTGTCACAGTCTAATAAACTGCATAAGAAGTGAGTTGTGGGGAGCATTCAGTCGGAGCAAAGCTATGAGCAACAGTGGCTTTCACAGAGAGGCAGATGGAGGCTGATTCATCAACAGTCTGTCAGAGAGGCCACTTTTTATAGAGACTGCATCTATGGAAAATCTCAGTAAAGTGAGGGGGAGCTATAACACATGCTGCTGTTTGCTGAATACTTAAGCAGCCGTCCGGCCACTCTCTCAGGACTCAGAGGTCAAACTGAGCTGGAACTGGCCAAGACGGAAACAAACAATAGAGGATGGAAGATATTCAGAGCATTAGAAACGAGGGGAAAAAATATAAAAAAGAAAAGCAGAAATGATCAAAGCTACAATCATATTTAAGACAAAATACCCTAAAGTAAGTAAAATTGTTTTCTAGGAATTATACATCACTTTCTAATCTATTGGAAGAATGAGACTTTATTTGAGTAGACCACTATAGCTTCCAACAAGAGCTTGCCTTCAACACATAAATGACCACACATTTTCGTTTAGGGCAGCACTAAAATGTTTAATCTTGCTGGATTAATGACAGAAAGCAGAAGTTGTTTGGACAGCAAATGACAAAAAAGATCATGTTTTGGCCATCTTTACACTTCAAGAAACATTCTGCAGTGACAATTGCCAAGCCGCTTTCATTGTGCCTTGAAAAAACAGTTTTCTTGTAGCCTCGTATGCTCTGTTTGACAGTGTGGGTCCCCTCAGGTTTGCCGATGTCTGTCTCGTCATCATAAACCTCTCCACTGATTCGCAGCCTGTCTGCTGGCAGCGCACAGAGGCCCTTTACAAACACCATTGCATTTTATTATCATGCTGCCGATGTCACGGAGAAGGGACAGGATCCAAGCAGCTCATCCGGCCAGACGAAGATAAAACTTTAGCTTTACGATAATCATCTTTCTCTTTGCTCCCATCTGCACGTGGGCATGTGCGCGCAAAGACCCTCTGGAGATAGGGCCAGCCTTCTAACAAATCAAGGGCGGAGTTACAGGTTGTGAGGCGATATAAACTGCTGAGACAGGTAAAGAGGAGAGATAATTAGTGCTAGTGCATTTCCCTGGCTTATCTCATTCAGCAACGGAGCACAGGTATGGGGCCAAAGGGCCTGCTTCTGTTTTATGAGACGAAGAATGTCTAATCACTCCACAAATGTAAACCCTACATTTTCAGAAGGTCATAAAGAAAAAAAGAGAGGTAAATGCATCTAGACTACTCAGACATCTACAATAATCTGGCAATGTCATACATACATAGACAAAGATGGAAAAAATGGAACAGTAACAAAAAAGGTGTTGTACATTGTACTTCCACCCATTGGTTTCCTTTTATTTCTGACACATTTTATAGACTAGTAAAGAATTATTGCTGGGACAACATGCCAAATTGTTCATTTGTACAAAAAAAAAAAATTTGTTATTGACATTTAAACCTGTTCTTCAGTGCCTCCGCTTTGGCTTTTCATGCTTAAATAATCTACAAAAAAAAAAAAAAAAAAAGTCTACAAAAAGCACACATGACGTCACATCAGTAAAGCATTTCCCAGTTGGAGCTCCAACAACTGGCTGCAAAGTGAAACACAAAGGTTAGATAAAGAAACCTGACTTGCCTTGACGTTAATGTAACCAAGCAGTTATAACGTGATTTGAAAGCAGAAATGCTCTGAACACGTCTGGAGAAGATGTATGTCTTAAAAACAGCGCAAAAGAAACTCTGCTGCACAATATTAAAGTGCGATAGGTGTGATATGCAATGTGGGTGTCAAGTACTGTGATAACAATATTATCACAACATTTTTCCCTCACTTGCATATCTTTTTTATTTACAGGATAACAAGTACGTAACTCTCTACTCTTCCTTTAAAATATAGCAGCTTAGGTACAACTATACACACATTTGAGAGTTTGGAGTGTTAAAACCTGGGGTTGCTTTATCCATTACCCTGCAAATACATTTCTCCAGTTGTTTAAACATTTTATTCACCTTCTTTTATGCATGTATGAAATTTTGAAACACGTTCACTTTGCTGTTTCTGTACTGACCATTTAAGGGTGTGTCTGAAAAGTAAAAACATGCACGAGCGTATAAGAAACCCATGATTTATGCATACTCCAATAGAAATTATCGTACATCTTTGCGATACGCATTTTGCATTTGTTATTATTGCGATAACGATATTTTTTCGCTATTTTGTGATATACGTGTAGAAAATAGAGAGAAACAGTGCATAATCCCTAGTAGACTTGCTTGACAGAGAAAAATTCAATATTAACCAAAATGTCAACCTTTGTCTGTCTTATACACACTCTGTTCCATCCGTGTCCTTGACAGATCCTCAAATCACTGCAGCATAACACCCCGCGGGCCGTGTGCATCTATCCTGTGGACATCATATTTACTGTAGCAGGAAGATGAGATTAGGATATCGAGAGCTTCGAGGGAAAATCCTTGGAGAGGACAGGCCTAGACAGTTTGTTGTCTGGTCGGGCCAGGCTCCTAACTTCTCCCTGCTGCTCTGACAGCTTTAGTGTTGAGCAGCCTTTTAAAATGCATTACAGCACTTTTCAAAATCGATCACTGAAGGATATACTCTCTCAGTGAACACAAATAGGCACACACACTTGCATAATGATACAATACACACGCAGAACAGCTGCACCTGCTGTAGCCTGACAAAAGGGAACGAGGCAAGGTCATATGGTTGGTGAGGCTCAGTGCAAGTCAAGCACACCGACCTTAGGTTGAAATATATACATGTACAAGTCGCTACAAGGACTACTCACACTCCCCAACTCAAAATAATAAAGATGTCAATTTAATTCAGGGGTAAATGCTTCTGTAAGTGCCTTTGAGTATGTTTGGAGGACAACAATCTTTAGAAATCTTTAAATGATGGAGAACAATGCTACTCGTGCTACCAAAACCTTGTATTTTTGGCTAACCGTTTGTAATTATAAGATCTTGGGAGTTGAATGCCTTCTGATCTCACAAAATCTTGGTCACTTGTGGAATCAGTTTCTACTTGATATTCTTCTCCATCTTTGCTGATCAATTTATTTCGTGCCGCACTTTTCTCTTGCAGGCTACGCAGTGACCCAGGACATTTTTCTGTTTTCATGCAAAGGTGTGGACAGCAGAGTGGCTGTGAACTCGAAGACGCAGTGGCACATTGTGACCCTGTGAATCCATTGACACTTCTGCTGCTGGAGTTGAGGGCTTGATTTCTACAAAGACTAGTCCTTGAGCTGACTGTGGACAGCCTTCACTAAGGCGCTTTTGGACGTAAGCCTCTGCCCAATGGTGCATCGATGTTAGGTCCCAGGGAAGAGAGAGAGAGAGAGAGATGTAATCCTGCACTCAAACATGCCCTAAACTCAGCCAATCGTCCTCTTATTACACACGAGGACACTGTTCGGGATCCAGATTTATACAAACACAGTCTGCTACAAGGGAAGGGTATTTCAAAGGACAAGTCAAACAAATAGTGCAATACTAATATCATGGGTAAACAACTGGCTGTCCAGATTAGAAAGATCCAAATTCTACAATTTAACCAAAGTAGGCTTATGTTTAGTGTGATATTTGATTACATTGATAACACTATTATGAGCCAAAATGCAATTAATAAAGGTTTACAAAGGGTCGGTGATATTTTTTGGCATCATGAGACGATTCTATTGCAGTCCATGTGGTTGAGGTTTAAATATTGTCAAAATTTGAATGGAGTGTTAAATGAACAATTAAAGAGGACGGATACCACTTTTGATTATACTGCAAATTTTTTATATTTTATTCAATTTATTCTTTTCGCATAATTTTAATGTAGACCAGTGGTTCTCAAACTGTGGTACATCCCTTCAGTTCTTGTGTTAACTTATTAGTAAATTTAATCCAAAAATGTTTTCCACCTTTGGATTAGTGGAGAGTTGATTGGTCTTTGTTTAGAACTTCTGTTTCTGTAGCAATGGTGTAATCCTATTTTAGACTTGTCTTATCTCTTATCTTCTCAAACTAGGGGTCGGGGCCCCAAATCGCAAAATGATTTCCAGGGGTCCCCAGATGATGGGGAAAAAGTGATGCAATAGTCTTCAACAAGGCCTGACACCTTCAAATGCAGTGGTAAATGTAGATTCCTATTTGTTGGCCTTTCAAAGTTATTTTTCTAGGTCCATATTCTCAAAATACAATCAAACATTAGATATAAGGCTAATTTATCACTTTGCGTGCCGCCTATTTTTTGTGTTTGGGGGGTCGCAAATGTGATCTATTTTTATTTTCAGAGTCGCAACTGAAAAAGTTTGAGAACCACTGATATAGAGCTATGGACAATCTATCTGCAAAATTATTACAATATTATACATTTTTCAATAAATCTCCAAAGTTATATTTTCTAGTTAAATGTTGCTGCTAAAGGTCAGATTTAAAAGAAAATTCGAAACATACACAATACAAGATACTGTATATCATTTCAGCGTGCATTTACCCCTGAACTGGAAGCCACACAGTTTAAGTTTGTGTATTTCTACCTTACTACATAGCTGTGGGTGGTTTTTCTGTTTGGTGTGCCGAATACACTCAACATCTTCATCCCTCACTTTTACTTTAGGTCTCCTGAGAGTCCAGGCTCCTGCACAAATGGCCTGATTAAGGCCATAGACAGTGGATGTAGTGCTGATAATAAGCACTGACCCAACCTGCTTAATAAGATCAGCAGTTTTCACAAGGCAATAAATGAAAGCACCAACGTAGTCCCTGATGGAAGCAGCGGGCCACTGTTGACATGTAATGGAGCCTCCTAAAGGGATTAAGGAGTAGACTGTGAAATGTGCTGAATGAGGCGTGGTAAGAAGGCCCCCCGAGGACCAACAGGAGAGGCAGGATTAAGTCAACCGCTGTCTTCCTGCTTTTACTGTACGCCATTCTCAAGACTGCGTTTTCTGTTTTGCTGTCAAATGATCTATTGGAGAGGATTGTTTAGCAGTGACGGCCATCAAACACAACTTGAATAGATGTAAGCAGAAAATATCATGGAATGGCTTCAATCATTACAGTAGAAAACGAGGAGAAAATGTACATCTATTGAGCGTTGCTGAAGAGGTTTACACTATATCGAGCCTAAATGGGCGGTGTTGGCTGTTACCAAGTCAGGGTCCCACGGGAGAGCTCAAAATAGAACAAAGATTCCTTTTTATACTTGAAAATGAAATGTGGGACATCTTCAAAGAGAAAAGCGTATAGTGATCGCATAGAAAGTAAAATATGTTATTATTAGCATCATAGAAAGACTGTAGTTTTTTTTTTTTGGTTTTGAAATGCATAAGCTCTTATCATGAGCTTTGGAGTGTGTTGCCTTTTGCTGTCCAGTTAAAAAAATCAAATCAAAACCAATCATTAGTTGTAGCCTTACAAAAATTTTAAACACTTTGCAGAGATTATCCAACAAGCACATAGAAATAGTGGTTATTACATGTATGTGTATGAGTCATGAAAGCATTTACATTTTGCATTAATGATTGAATATGAAAACTAGGGTGGCTTAAGGGAGAAGTTTTCTTTGTTTTGTTTTGCTGGAAATCTCTTCACGCTTGTGCAGTTTTGAATTTGGTTACATGACAAACAGCAGACTTTTGAATGCAGCTGCAGTGGTTCTTAACTTCGAGCTGAACATTTCCCTTGCACTGCTGCACACCTGTGAGTGGTCACTATTAATTCATGACGTCTTTTTCCTCTTGCTTTCTCCTGCTCCTCACTTCCTCCTCTGGCCTCATTATATTAACTCTCAGCTACAGTTCATTATTTTTGCTCCCTTTTAGGCGCACGCTCTGCTTCCTCACATCTCTCGACTTGTCATATTCGTTACCTAAACCACTCACTCTTTCTCTGGACCCACTTTGCACTCAATTTTAATTCATCAATACTCATACAACTTTAATTACAGCTCTGAAGTAATTTCTCACTCTTTGAAAATTCAATCTGAATTCCACAGACAGATTGACAGTGTAAGCCTTAGTCTGATAATTGTTTTACAGTTTGAAGTTTGTTTGCAAGTCTTTTATTTATAAATCAGAAGCTGCTGAAGTTTTCCTATTGAAAGCATGTCCCGTTGGGCAGCAGTTAGTAATTGAGCATGCCATCAGAGAGGAGCTGCAGAGAAAAACGTCACTGGGTAATTTCAGCTTCTGTTGCTTAAGGGTCTAACTCTTCTCACTGCAGAGGCAGTTAATTATAGACTGAGGATTCTGGGTTGTGAACTCACTCATTATACTTTAACTGACCAATGTTTTCGTGAAAATCCCCCCAAAACACACAAAATGATTCAAAAATGTTGGTTTTCATTATAGATTTTGATTTAAATGAGACAGAAATCACCTGTCCAATATACATATATATTTTTTAAACAGTTTCTAGGTCCAAAAAACTGGCAGAAGTCTATACTCACCTTAGTATTTCTAGTTTATTTTAAGTCTGCTTCTCTCCTGCTTGCACACTCTTAATTTCACATGGCTTGCTGTCGGGCCTGGGCTTTGATTTGAAGCTGTCCAGGAGTGGAGTTTTTCTCTGGGCTGTTTGTTTGATCTCAGTGGGGTACATTTGACTCGAACGTTGAATGTATTAAGTGTAACAAGTGCAGAGCGGACAGCTCTAAAACCCAGTGACATGCACATGATCTGTTCCCTAAAAGCACATGAGCACATTAACCTGAGAAAGAGGCGAGTTTGAAATTATGTATTTATTTATTGACCTTCATTTAACCAGGATAGTCCCACTGAGATCAAGTATTTCTTTTAAGAGGAGTCCTGGCCACAGAGGGGAGGAGCCTTAGTTTGGTGGTGGGGGAAACTGTAGCACCCGGAGGAAACGTATGCAGACACAGGGAGAACAAACTCCACACATAAAGGCCCCAGGCCACCAGGATCTTCTAGCTGTGAAGCGCTAACTGCTGTGCTACCGTGTCGCCAAGTATCAATGAAAGCAATCCTTGTGAACCTGTTATTTTCAGGTTTGCTCCATTAATTTAAGTAAATGTCCCTGGAAAGTCGATGTTTTTATTACACTGCATGAGGGCTTAAGCTATGCGTCAGAAATTCCTTTGTGTCATTTGTAGGGATGCACCCCGCTAACACTGGTGCAGTTAGGTAGGTGTAGTTAGGTATAATGTTTTAGGCGAGATGGATAAGGTCAACCAATGAAGTGGTTCAAAGACTTTACTTAGACCATTGTTGATGTTGAATGTAGGGATCGGTAACGAGAACCGGTATCAGCACCGGTGCAAGTCTGAACAGTCCACTAGTTCAATAAGCTCCAGCGCGATCGGTGATCTTAACAGTCCGGAGAAGTCATGTAAATGTCACACGGTCAAATCTGAGCATGAAACCTCTTATAAGTTATGTTCCAGGTGCACAGATGGCTCCTCTTTGATTACTCGATGCGTAATCAAAGGTGAAAGGTGTGACACCGTGCACCAGGAAATCAAAGCCAAAAGAGCAGCTTTGGATAACTTTGACTGCGTGCAGCGGTGACGCGCAGGCCATGTGTACACGCGTAATCCATCTTATTTCACCAAACTACACGCAGAAGAGCACATCATTGAAACATGTAGGTCATTTATTTAGTTAGTATTTAATTTATGACACTGTCACTGGTTGTGTCAATTAGCGATAAAGGAGAATGGGAGGGCATTTGACACGCAGCACTGCGTTGTTAACCTGGCTCATGCCAGACTGATATGTGTATCACTCTGAATTTGTTTTACACTATCAATCTGGACAGGCCCCCGTTGATGTCGTTTGGGAAAATGCGTAACGTCATTACAAACATTTGAACTGATGGTCGCAGCGTTGCAAAAGCGAAACAAGCCGAGAAATCAAAAAAAGCACCGACTTCTTCCTCGTCCTCAAACACACAAAGCACTTTTATATGCACATTTTCAAAAGCAAAATAGTCCATAAATGTGTTGAAATAGGCCAAAGTATGTCTGTCGGCGCCGCCATGTTTATTTAGGTTTGTCTATTTGACTTCCGCCCAAACCACAATGCAGCGCTGTGATTGGTCCAGCACAACAGGGGCACACCGCTCAGATGGATTGTGAACTCACAAATATCGTGAGAATTCATATGGCAGGGCCAGATTACTGTGTTGTCTCTGTGAAAGAAAAATGTGTACTAGATAGTTGTAATTTGTAAGTGTAAATAAATATGTTTCAGGGTAGAGAAATTAATCATAGAAAATAAGCCATTTTTTGGACACCGTTGCCAACCATTAAAATACCAGAGTATTAAGCAGTATCAAAAAGAGTAGTAGTATTGATAAATCCTTCATGACACCCATCTTCATCGTAATGTTTGCACTTTAGTTTATACAATGATGTTGCAGAGTTACGCATAGAAATAATCATTCTTAGTGTATTTGAGTCAGATGATGACTTAGAAAAGCTGTAATTCGTCAAATCTACTGCACTTGCCTTTTTATCTGATAGTCATGTTGTTTGCAGTCACACACAAATCTCACTTTTTTAACAGGGTTTCATACACTGCGTTCTGGGCGCTGGGTTGGGTCACTTCCGTCTTCACCATCTCCATTAGCCTCATTATCGCCGTCTCGCTGTCGCACGCCGCTCTGTCATTGGCCGTCTGTCTCTCCCTGCACTGTGTGGTTAGAGCGTAGCATGATCCCCACACAGTAGGCAGCATCGTCTCGTCTTTCTGAAGCTCGCCTCTCATTATGCCACATTACAGGCCTGTGCTCGGCGCAATGACCTTCTACCGTGGCCATCTGCTGTTCTTCTTTCCAAACTGCCCCCGTCATTTTGGCCCCAACAGATTTCAGAAGAACAAGGGATGAGATGGCGTTCTTTAGTTTGAGATGTCCAACTTTTTAGGGGTTTGTAATTTAAGTCGCTAAAGTTAGAAATGGTCAAGATTGTGAATGGCATAACTGAATAATATACAGTGCTACACATTTAGGCTTTTCTGGCACATGAATAGCTCTTTGTTTTATTATGTAGGTCTAAGAAGATTATAAAATTCACTCAGTATTGACTTTGCTATGATATTTCAGTATATGTGGGACCAATTTAAAAATGTAGTCCAACGTCCAAATAATGAACAAAATGCTCAGTATGTTATTATTTTCCTATGCCTGCAAACATGTGATACGTGATACTATAGGACTGGAATTTTATTTAACATTTTGAGGTATATTTTCAAAGTAAAAATGTCTAATCCTGTGGCTGTCCTGTGTGGTCTGCTGCTCCTACTCCTGGTTTAGTCATGATTCAGGCCTGGTGAGTCCTCCTGTCCTGTTTCAGAGCTGCTCAGTGTTTAGTAAACATGTGGGAAGTAAATGTCTCAGTTTTAGTTGTGTTCAAAGTAAACATCATTGACATGTGCTGTGTGGACAGACCCCCTGTGTCTGCTTAATTGCAATTTAATGTTAACAATGCATTAACATGTCCAACCCAAGTTATACCGTGTGTTTTTATTTTTGAGTCCAGTTTCCCTTTATAATTTTGTCCATCTAAAGCTGTAGATTAGAAAATGAGAACAATGTGCACTATTTGATGCAGCGGAAACTCTGCTCTGCAAGTCTGTTAAGGGCATATTGTAGATTCAAAGAAAGTTTTAATTGGGCTCCATGGCAAAAAGGAAAATGAATCTTGTGCAAATTACTAACTGTTATTTCAGAGTCAGACCTTGCTCCAAATCCATATAAAATCACAAGCCATTGAACAACATGCTCGCTTTAACACTTGTACAGTTAAGCTGCCGAGCGGAGAGATCGACTGCAGGATTTAGGAACAAGAGCCAATAAATGCTGGGAAGAAATGAGGCGTGAAGTTAGAAGGGAAAAAGAGAAGAATAAGCCAGAAGAATAATCAAACTAGACCCACTGGAAACATTGGAAAACATTTAAATTCACTGACAGAAAATGCAGCGTCACAATAATTGTATTTGACAAGGTTTAAGCCCTTTTGCAATCCATTTTGACATTATATAATGCGTAGGTTGAACATCCTTCTGCCTCTTAATCCCAACAAATAGTAGGTCTTTGGAGATTGGAGCCTTAAAAACCTAACGGCTTTTGAACAAATTGTCAGGTTAAACTTAAAGCAAAACAAACGTAAAGCCTTTGTAAATTAAAACAGGTTAAAATACAAATTCTAGTTCATGTTTCATTGTTGTAAACAGCATTAGGCTATTTTAAGGAATGAAAGAGCTCCAGTAACCAAGCCAGCCAAGCATTAGAGTTTGGGATTGAGATTGGGCAAGTGCAAGTAAGTGGTTTGTTGGCTGTGGAAAAAGTAAGTGCCAAAATGATACTTGTTTGCCAAGAGAAAAGTCATTATAACTCCATTTAACTCTGAAGCAGAGTTAAGATAAGGTTACAAACTATTTGGTGAGAATCTGCTTAAGTTTTCATTGGCAACAGTAGATAAGAATATCAATTTAACCTGACTTTTACCATAGTTTTGCTTTTTATTGCCCCCCGCGGTAAGGTCAGTCGAATTGGTCTTTATTATTGAGCATGAAAGTAACTCCTTGGGCCATAAATAAAATGTTAGCAGTGAAGCGAGTTGAAGCTGTGATGGAAAAGCAGTGGGAGATGACAGAAGAACAGATGATTCAGTTATATCCAAAAAACAGGTGGCATGATCCGCACAAAAGACAATACAACAGAAAACAGCAAAGTAGAGTATAAGCTTTTGGCATAAACTAAACCTAATCCATCTTGAAGAAGCAGGAAATGTTTTGGGCCTTTAAAATGTCTTAAATACCAAAACATTTTGCTGTAACAAGAGCCTGTCACATTCACTTTATTTTGCATCTCTTATTTTGCAGTAATTTACTCCATAAGCAGCTTCCAATCTTTCACAGCGCACACTCATCATCGACGTGTTGTGCTCTGATCTGACTGCTGAAGCTGACTAATAATAAATTGCCTCTTCAGCCTAAACTCAAGGGAGGGCTCAGTGCATTTCTGGCTTCGGGAGAAAAGTTAAGTGATTCAAAAAGACATCGGTTTTAGACACACCAAGGCAAGTTAGAGGAATTTAATGTTTGCATTTCAAAATGGAGGTGGAAACAAGGGCCGGAAGCATAACTACGTATGTCAAGTCACATACAGTTCATAATATATATATGATCAAATAAAACAAGTGTTTATTTGGGCAACCTCTAAAATGTACAGTGTTGTGTTTTTAATTGATGCATAGGACGTTTTCTACAGTTTAAGTCATCATGTTGGTTTAGGAGTTTACATTAAGGCGTAAAGAAAAGTAAAAAAAAATGCTTCACATGTTGACAGGTTTGACTTTGCAACAAATCCACCACCCTACACAATATATTCAACACATTTTATTTGTAAAAGCTTTACTGTTTAGCCCAGAAATGCCACAACAGAAGTTTAAGGTTTTGAGGCCAATTATCTGTACAGTAGATTTTGACAATTTACGTCTTAATATATATATAAACTCAGTTACAGATTGTACAGTGAAAAGTACATTAAGGAAATAATCTAGCAATGATTTTTAGACTTTTCAGAAAGCTTCATGTATCTCGGTGTGGTCGGTCCCAAAAAATATTTGCTGGAGCTTTAAGGTAAAGAGCCAATACAACTAGCCATCTGATAAATCAGTTGATTTCAAGTTCAATCAATTGAATTTGTACATTAGATGCATTTGTTTAACTTTTTGGTTTGTGATTGTTTTAACTCAACATAACAGAGATTTCAAAAGACAAGCAAAACTCGAATGCATCTAGGTCTGAAGTGACATTTCCTGCCTATTTATACTGAAAAGTACAAGGACTCGGTGTATTAGAGGGATTCCTTCAAAAATTGTAATTGCTTTTGAATGTTGAATTTGTTTTATTTGAGTCTATTGAATGTGTAAATGCTTAAAATTTGGGTGCTGCTATATTTTTACTGTGTCCCCTTGAGAAAAAGGTCTCGATCTCAATGGGTTCTCACCTGGTAAAATAAAGGTTAATGAAAATAATAATTTGTAAAAATCCAGTTTAAATTCATGATTCACTACCAAATCCAAGCTTTCTGTTGTTGTTCCATATAGATCCTTCTAATATTCAAATAAGTAGTCGACTGATACAAATTTTTGTTTTTCAACCTTATCGAGTCACGGCACACTTTTTTGGTTGAAAATATTCTGTGACATACCACCAACTAAAACAATACAAAATCACAAAATGCAAGGAAAAAAAGTTTTGTTTACGTTGCAATTATACTATCTGGTTCTTTAAACTTGGCATTGGAGGCTGTTTATCTTTCATTTTTGTGAAGAAGTTGCTCAGAACACTCTTAAATGGTAAATCAATCCTTTAAAATCATGAATCTGACATTTTTTCCAAGGCACACCTGGCAAAACCTCAGGGTACATTAGTGTTCCCTGGCGCACTGGTTGAAAATCAAGGGACTAAACGACTAAAGGCCAACAGCCCTAACAGTAACACGGCACTTGATACCAAAACCCAAGTAAAAAACATATAAGCCTTAAAAGGGTCCTTCATAACCTCGGTGCTTGGCCATATTCAGAATCTGCAGCTCAGTCCAACATGTCACCTTCATCTGTTCATGCCCTGCTTCTCATTTCCTCCCCACTCCAAGCGTCATCCTTGGCACCTTTTAAACCACTCAGCCCGCTGCTTTATATTCATGCAGTTGCACACAATTTCCCCCAGGGATCAGCCCAGAATCAACCATTTATTCTGCTTTGAGTTGACTGGAGCAGTTGGGAGGGTTAAGTGCCTTGCTCAAGGACATGTCCAAAATGAAGAATGGCTCTTTCTGGCCAACTTCCTCTCATTTATCAGGCTCATTTCTATCGGTCCTTCTGCTTTTCAACGCTCGCAACTTATTTTCGCTGTTCGTTTGACCATTTTGTCCCCCTACTGCTCGCTCAGGATACTTTCTCGTGGCTCCTTTGCTGATTGAGCTCCTCCTGGATTCTATAAAGGTCGGATGAAATGACTTTGATTTCAGATTATATTATGATTTTCCCAGTTTTTCTGTCAACTTTTCCCATGTACTTGCCCTCAGTGATTGACAGGTGGACTTAACAAATCATAGTGCAGTCTAAACTCGTAGAAAAAGTTTCCATTGCCACTTAAGCCACTAAATGTACTATTCAAGTGAAGATAACAAACAAAATAGAAAGAAAATTATAACTTCTACCTCCATCTATTTAGAAACACTGTATTTTTAAACTTGTCTAATAGGGAAAAAAAAATCTACATTCACATTTTTTCACATTTTCAAGGACTACAAACACATTTTAAGGCCAACATTAATGAATCGCTGTTCAAAGTGTGAATGTTTGTCGATAGAAAGTTTGTGTATACTTCTGTGTTCCCAGTGGAAATAAGAAAGGTTGCCAGGGTAACAGTATATTGAACATTCTAGTATTTTAGTCAGATCATAAATGCAGTGCTTCCTCTGTAAAACACACAAACTATCTTTCTCTAAAATGTGCTATGCTTGTGTGCTGAGAACATATTTGAGAGTTCAAGACCTGCCCCAAGAGGGAACTGTCCCGGGTCCTCCTTGGTAACGTCAAATCAACAAATAATCTCTCTGTGTTTTGTTGGGTGCTCACCTCTTGTCCTGAGAGGTAGTATGCCGCCAGCAGACCTCCAATGAAGCGGATGTTGACCTCAAACACCGATACCTCAGCGTTCTGGGAAAACAAAAAAACAGAATACATTTACAAAAAAGCGGCAATTTATTTCTGATTTTGTTCAATTAGTGCTTACACAATTTACTTTATTAAACACAAGATGATTTCACCAAACAGTAGCGGTTATTGTGTTTAGATGGCAGAAATGCTCAGAAGGAAGCTGCAGATGATTTAAGGACTTAAAACAGCAGAAGATTCTCGTCTAAATGACATGACATGACATGAACTCTGAGACGTGATGTACGAAATCTGAGGAAGGGGATTTTCTAATGAAGATTCCTTGAAACAGCATGAACGCAGCTGAATGCAACTCCAGGTATGTTTTTGATGACGGAACATTGTTAGGACAAAGTCACTGCAGCAGAATATGTGTCCTTTAAAGAAGAACTCTGTAACTTCAGCGACAAGAGCTCCCCCTGCAGGTCTCTTAAGAACGTACACTCCCGTTCTTTTTTTTTCCCCTTCCCTTTTATTGAAATAAGAAAGTTTAATCACATATAAAAACATTTAATGTCGCTAAATATAAAAAAGAGAGCCAGGGGTTGTCTTCGGGTCGGCGCCAGGAAAGTTGCAGCTGGTTTTACGCTCAGAGACAACAGGAGAGTCCGGCGGCTTCAAACGGCCCGAAAATACATTTACAACCACCACACGGCCTTACAAAGACGTTAAAAATGTTTCTCAGTCCTACTTTAAGCAATGTAAACACTGGTATTGAATAAATGCAAGATAGAACATTCCCAGAAAAGAATGAACATCTCGGAGACAAGCAGGTCCCCCCCCCCCATCAGAAATGTTACGCAATGCACCTTAAAGTCCACCCATTCAAATACATTTTTTATTTTGTCTATTAATGTATACATGGTTTACATCCCTGAAAAGAAATCTGCACACCACGGCTGTTCAATTTAACATGGAGGTCTTGAGTGCTGAAAAACCCAGGAAGAAAAATAAAGTATAAAGCCAGATTTGTTTTGTCTGTTTATACATGTGCCATTTGAAACCGTGCCTGTCCCAGGAGAAGCCGCCCCATAAACAAGGCCTGGTTAAAAGAGCGCCCGCAGTGGAAACAGATAGGACACAGAGGAACCATGCTGCTCGTGCAATGACGCATAAGAGCGCAGCACAAGCAGTATGGCATTAATTCATTTTTCCCATGACACATCAACACAGCAGGGCCCACCAGTCTCCAGTGAGGCACAACATAATGTAATAAAGGAAAATTCAACATCTGTTCAAGGAGCGTTTTTGAGGAGTTTGTCGGCAGGGTACTGAGCGGGTCACCATTGCCACGGTAATGCACAACCCATCTGTAATTAAAATCTGCACTTGTAAGATTGAGCACAGAATCAACAAAAAGGAAATCACTGATGAGTTTTCAAGGGCACACTGGAGAGAAAGAAAAAAATTAAACTAATGCATCACTGAAATATTACTCACTGCTATGTTCACACAATTTTTATTTTGTGGGATACAATTTTATTAATCCAAACAATCAATTATCTCCAAATTATTAGGCTTTATAAACAGCCAGATAAAGGCATTTTGACTGCAGTTGAGATTCAGCATGGGCTGTTTATTATTCTGATGTGAGGGATATGAAATCAAACAAATACCACATATTAGGCTGTTAGGCTTAAAGGTGCAGTATGTAACTTTTCCGGATCCATCACTTTCTTGTCTCATGAAAATCTTATTGCTTTGGCTGGATTGTTCCACAGAATGATATAAATTTTACTCAATACAAAATACTTGGTTTGGTGGAGTCTTTTTGTGTAATATTCATTCATTTTCTACCGCTTATTCCCGTTAGGGGTCGCGGGTGACTGGAGCCTATCCCAGTGACTTTGGGCCTTAGGCGGGTACACCCTGGACAGTGGCCAACTCATCACAGCTGACACAGAGAGACAGACAAGGACAGACAACCATTCACTCTCACATTCATTCACTACGGGCAATTTAGAGTTTCCAATTAACCTACACAGTCATGTCTTTGGACGGTGGGAGGAAGCCGGAGAACCCGGAGAGAACCCACGGTAACACGGGGAGGACATGCAGACTCCACCCAGAGAGAGCGTGTGATGTTGGGGTGGTCCGGGATTCAAACCCACAATCTCCTTATTGAGAGGCAGAAGCTCTAGCCGCTCTGCCACCGCGCACCCCTTTTTGTGTAATATTCCAGAGAAAATAAAAGCTCAATGGAGAAAAGGTTTCGGACCCCCAACCTAAAAACTTACACAGTGCTTCTTTAATAAAACACAGAGGCAGAAGGTCATCTGAGTCTAAGGGACTGACAGTGAAAAACTTCTTGGCACTTTGTAGGATTTATAATCTGATTAACTGCTTTTAATTCATCTACTGTGAAGTCTGCCTCAAGATTTAATTTCATTTTCAGAAACAAATGTCATTTAGCAGCAGCGGGCTTTTAATCAATGTGTGTCTCTAACTCAGAGTATCTTCCAAACCTCTGTTTCAATTAAAGTTGGGCCGGCTTACTCCACTTTAAAGTGTGATTGTGTGCATGCATTACTGCTTCTGGGCTGCGCAGCACAGTGTGAGCGATAACAGGAGTGCAATAGGGCGAAATGAGAAAGAGCTCTCAGCACAAACAGCATATTATTCCTCTACGAGAAGTGTGAGGGGCTTTGGGCAACATCCACACAACCGCTTTGGAGATGACTTTATCCTCTATTGAAATGAAAGATGAGTAATTTGTCTATTGTATTAGGAATTATTTAAGTGTAATTGTAAGTTAGTTTACAATAGGGCTGGGCGATATGGTGGTAAAATTTTAATTGTGAGCTCGTGCCTGTGACAATCTGCTATTTTTGTGAAATCGACATATCGTGATTAATTGTTTTTCTGTCTTTAACGCAGCTGTCTGTTCAAACACACTTTTTCTCCTGTTGTTTAGCCTCTGTAGTCTCTGAGCAAATGACTTTATTTACCTCTTATAGACAAGGGCTGCACAAATCAACAAAATCGACACAAAAAGCAAAAAAAGCGCAACCAAAGCGATAAAAATGCGCTCAAAAGCAACAAAAATGCGCCTACGAACAAGAAACACAACTCAAGAGCGACAAAAACGTGAAAAAAAAAAAGTGACAAAAAACGACAAAGACTCATTTAAATATGACAAACGCAACTGAACATGACAAAAACTAAAAAGCAACAAAACAATATCCTATTATTCAAACCTAAATCGTAAATCTAATCTTAATCGCACTGGTCAGAAAAACCACAATTAGATATTCTTCCTAAATTGAGCAGCTCTATTAAAGGCAATAGAAAAAAAACAAAGTGAACATGAATCATGATCAAATCGAAATCACGATCTGGCCCCAAGGAAATTGTGATAATCATTTTTTGTCATATCACCCTGAATAAGTGGTCACTGTATATGTCAAGACTTATTTTTTATTTTCAATCATTGCTTACAGGTGATTGTTGGAAGCACAAGAAGTTTCCAACATATTCACCTAATTCCTGAAGTTGCCGTACGCGCTGCCGTCTTGTTTCCGTTGTATTAGTTTACATGGAGCAGACGAGCTCAACAGAAAATAAGTTCTACATGGACTAAAAAGACGTTTTCAGACTGACCAGGAAATCGGTGCGTTGTTGACTTGTTGTTGCTCGTGTTCATTAAACATTTTACACAAATCAATCTACTTTATGTAACATTTTAGCGGCGAGACATTTTCCTTGTTCGTCATTAGCTTTAACGGAGTTCTCGTCAAACGGCAGTGCGTTTACAGACGGAAGTGCAGAAAAGGCAAAAGTGGGCGGGGCAGAATACGGTCAATATAAAGAACGGATTTTCAAATGGTTCACAATATAAATAAAAGTGCGTCTAAAGCTGATTATGTATTCAGTATGCTAAAACCTCAATCCTAGCATTTTTCCAAAGCAGACGTTGGTATATGTTCTCTTCTAAAGCCTATTGAATAAATAAAGCTCTGCACATACATATAACATGATTTCTTTATTCTCAGCGTGGGGCTTGTTCCAACACTCCGGCCTCATGCACAGAGCCGCTCCTCGCACCAGAGCAGGAGAAAATATGACGATAGTCCTTCATGTCTGATGAAAACGGTTGAAAAACATGTCATCCGGGAGGCTACACTAAAATATTAAATTGTGCAACAACTTGTCATTCAAGGTGACAAGAGGGAAACGGGCGAAGCTGAGGGAGTCACTGTCACGCGTCTTTCACTTCCTGCAAAAGAGCTACAGGCGATGACAGCTGTGCACCAATGTGTAAACAGTATTTTAATAGAAGCTTAGGGTCTCTTCTGTGTAAAAAAAATAGAAGGTAAGAATTGTGGTTATTAAGTCAATTGAAAATCTACTGTCTTTACATCATGTTGGTGATTAGTCTATATCTACTAAGATGAATTGTTCCCAAGCCTGGATAAACGGTTTGGTTTACATAATTAACTTTGGAAAATGTATTAAATAAATCTATATGATCTAAAAATATATATCTCAATGTAAAGTACTTTTTTATCTGTCTCTTTGGGTGCCTGTTAGGTGGAAAAGAGCTCTATAAATAAAAATTCTTCTTCTTCTTCTTCTTTTTATCACTTAACTTTATTTTGTCTTTCAGAAAGTTTAATTTATTAAAGCTGGTCACAACGTTGAGGAACAGTAATATGTTAAGACAATGGGAATGAAAGAAGATTTTCACCGTTGACGGCCTCAGTAATTGTGAATAATTGATTTCTTTTTAACACAATAATTGTAACACTAAAATTGTATATTGTGACATCCCTAGTGGCTTCCCTAAGAAATAACATTTGAATTTGCTGTCAAGTAATAAACTGATTAATTGGATGCAAATGGGTTCAGATTTAGTCCATAAAATGACAGTGTAGCATAGTCAATGCCATTGTTATGAAGGACAAAATGAACACTTTTGAGAAGTGTACCATGACTTATCTCTCAGTGTTTGATTTGAATGATGAATGGGACTAATAGAAGTCCATTAATTTGGTGGATCTTTGAGGCCGGCCGCGTGCACAGACTTTATTCTGACCCATCCATCATGTAAGAGCAGGCTGCAGAACAGAGGCTACTCCAGGACACAGGAGTTCAATAGTGACTCACTGGCTCGACCCGACATGGCAGCGTTTTAATCATTCATTAGTGCTGCAGTGGGGCAGGTGCCGGTGTTTGTGGGTGGGTGGCACGACAGTAGGGCCGCGCTTGTGGTAAACAATAAAAGTATGAAAGCAGGTGGGAGGCATAAAAAGTTGAAGTAACGTAGGTGCTTTTGTTCTGTGTGTTAATGTTTCAGTTCATCGAGTACTTCAGGTTGGATTCATTTGGTGTTGGAAACATTTAAAAAGCTACTCCTTGACTTTCATAAACTGTAATCTCAACATGGATCCAGAGTCCAGGCTCCATGTCTGTTTACCAGTTGTGATTATTCGTGTATTCTCTTTGCCAATTGAATGGAAACGTTTAGGAACTTTTAACCATATTGTGAGTGTTTTCCCTTCTCATTTACCCAGTCAAATTTGTATTTAGAGTGATACGTACGTCTTACGTGTTTGAGTAATCTTTATTCTGCTGCGGACAAGACACCATTTCTCCGACAGTCCCTGTTTCACCGCTTCAAGACACCATTTCTCCGACAGTCCCTGTTTCACCGCTTCCAAGATTCCCTACCCACTGCTCTTTACTTGTCAACAAGACCAGTTATGGCAGAAATGCTCAGAACGAGTCTGCAGATGATTTAAGGACTTAGAACAGTGGATGATTCTCAGATAAGTGACATATGGAATCAGAAAATGCATCCCATAACCAGGAAGTTCAGAAGGAAGTGTTTTTGACTCTCGGATGGGGGAGGATTTTCTAGTGAGCATTCCTCAAAACAGCGTGAATGCAACTGAATGCAACTCCAAATATGTTTTTGATGACGCAACATTGTTAGAAAATGCTATTAAACTGAGTAGAGACTAATTTGATTTGTTCTAAAAAATTATTGACCAATGAACTCCTCCATTTGCCTTGTGTCACTGACGTAAACAAACCTGATTGCAGGGTCGCCTGTCACATTTTTGTGATATGTATTAACTGGAATGCTATCTTTACAAAGAGTGAATGGAAATCTGTAGAGTATATTAAGCAGAATTTATCTGAGGGAGCTTGAGTTCTTTGTTCGGCCTTTTTATGTTCTTAAATGGTGACATATGTAGAATTTGTCGTGTAGCTATTTTCACACATATGAAAGAAGGAAATTAAGTCATTTTAGATTATTATTTGGATTGTACAAAATATAACAATGATCTGCAGATGTCATGGAGCATATGTGTAAAGCAGACAAAAGCACAATAGTCATTCTTTAACTATAATAAAGGCGTTTAAGGTGATGTCATTCAGCAGCTCAGTTGGTAGGACCCTTTGCCACTGCCACCAGGGCACACTCTCATTGTGTTCTTGAGCACTTAACTTGTCTCTGAATATGTTCTGAGACAAGTTAAGTGCTTTGAGGTGACAATGTGACAATTTCTTTTAGCATTTACAATGACTTCTATAACTTTCATAACCTTTTACACAAAACATCGGATTCTAAGTAAATTCCAATAAGGTAAAAGGAGATTAGTCAGTCACATGGTCGGCTAAGACACAAAAGACAGCCCCTTGGGACAGGCAATTATTACAAATTATTATAAATGAAGGTTGACATGAGTTCAGGCTACTTATAAAATCACTTTAAATCTTAAAGTACATTTGACTAAGGTGAATCAGACATACAGCTAAGGTCAAAATAGTTCAACTTAAATGACATACAGAAACCGCAGTGTGTTCACTCCGAAAATGTCAGGCATAATTACCCTCCCATGTAAGTTTAAGTGACAAATCCCTGACTGAGACTGATGATGACTTTAATCTTCTCTAAAAAAAATCCTGTCCCCCTTTTCCCACCACACAGGCCCAGTACAACATCCAGTCACAGAATCTGTTGTTGAAACCTCATGGAAATACAAATGAAAAAGCCTATGGACTTAATAGCCAGTACTACAATCGTTTCTATTATTCCAATGACAAGAACAAGTAAATAATTCATCCTGCACAAATAAGACAGAAGTAACATATGCACTTGACTTTATAATGGCTAACCTGGCATTAAAAATGAAAAAATAGTAGCTTTGGAAAAAACTATAGACCCTTCCAGGAGTGATGCATTTAGAACAGCTGCGCACACAGCCTGGTACTCTTAGGGACATTCTATCACATTCATTTTAATGGAACAGCAAATACAGAGAATGTAGTTTTGTCATTTGTAGTGCAGACACATGGTTGTTGTTTATATGTTGATCACTTTTGCCAACAAGAAATAACTGGCAAAATCAAACTAGTTTCTAGTTTGATTTTGGTTTCACACTGCCACTAGTTATGTCGGTGTAAACAAGCTTTTGCTCCGAGACTGGAGCGACCGTTGCTGTGTGAACATGGAAGTCACAGCTGAGTGCATTAAACGAATTAAAGACTCCAGACCTAATATGCTTCTGTAAATCAAAAGTTTGTTTTATACCTATCACAAAGACATGTTTTCATTGATACTGCTGCTGTACAGACTGTTTGTTTTACAAAGATACAACTTTCAGCTAGCAAGTAGTCAAGACAAGTTGCAGCAACTGAAGCAAGGTTAAAATAAAAGTGGATGATTGTGGTGAGAAAGGCACTAGGCAAAATCGGGGACTCGAGAGAGCCTTTGTCCTTAGCTCTTGATTTGAAATATTCCCCAATAACAATCCTGTGACAACGTTTCAACATTTGCAATCATCAAACGAACCTTGACCTTGTCGCCATTTGTGAACTTACTTTTTCTTTATACGGTTTAATAATACGCCTCTGTGTTGTTCACAGAAGACAGTTTTATCCAACTGTGGTCTTGGCATCCCTGTGTTTTTGGCTTGATATCACACAGTCACATTCTTGTGTAATCTCCATTGCCCCCATTTCTAAACCTGCATCTTCCTCATACACAAATCGAACACAGCACTCTCACCCAACCTTCCATTTTGAGCAGTTTCTCGGTGATCCGGAGGTTAATTAGTCCTTTCAGTGTCATGGTGTTAGACACTGTGTAAACTGCAGCTGCCCTGTGATTGGCCCTGTGTGGTACTAACAAGCCTGCTCTCAAAACACAATTGCCGCAATAGACAAGTATGGGAATTTATTCATAATGCTGATTTTACGAGGTTGAAGGAAAACAAATTGAGGTTGAGTGATTAATGTGAATCAATGTGATTCAATTACAATTTGTGTTAGTGTTATGCATGACAGAGAATGAGAAAATGTTACATAAAAACATGGGATTGATAGTAATAAATAAGACTATTTATAAAAATGCTGTTCAAAGTTCAAAGTAGACGGATGATTAACATGCACTTTTGTTGTAATCCCACGTGTAAAACACAAATAAAAATCATTTCTGTAAGCCCTTTGAGCAGGGAACTGAAAAAGAACAATTATTGAAAGCAGCTTTTTCATATTCAAAAGGAAAGGATAATGCTCTGACAAAATTACGCCTTTTGGAGAGTTTCATCGAACTTGGGCACAAACACTAAAGGAAAAACAATCGATAATCTTTGAATCCTAGAGGTAGTGTCATCGCTTTTTTGTGTGTGCGTTCAACATACTATACTGAAGTCCAGGTTCTGCTCGATCCACTCCTGTCCATCCTTGAATTCTTCTTGAAGCCCCATGATGAAGAGAGTGTCCAAGGCATCCACTATGGAGGCTCCTAACTGGGAATTACCTGCAACACACACGAATAAAAAAACAATCAGATTAGGCTGCAAAGAACACTGCTTCTGGCAAAAGGAAATCTCTCCGTATAATCATATAGGAATAATCAATTAAACTGGCACTACCATTTCCACGGGCATTGTCTGATAAATCTCTCATTTCGTATCAGCTCACAGTGTGGCTCCCTGCTGTTTTTATCTGAGAGTCCATTCAAAAAGAGAACAGCGCCTGGCTTCTTGCAGCAGCCGCAGTCTTATTATCATTATAGACAGGAACTCCTAAATCACTCTAAAAATACACTGCAGGCAGGCGGGCAGAGGAGATAGTGAGATGCCCTGGCCCCCTGCCTGATCCTGACAGATTGGTCCGAGTGTTGGAGGAGTACAGTGGCCCTCTCCTTCTGTCACTTTTAGCACCTAAAGGCTCGCTCCAGGTCGTCATCGCAGCGTGTCACAACTGAGGAGGAGAAACGGGTCTGCTGCTACCGAAATACTCCACTGACGCAACGCTTTTATGTCCCTTCAGAATAAGACGCTCCCTCTGTTTATAACACGGTACACATCAGTCGGATTATCTGGGATGTGATCAAATTTTAGCACTTGTTATTTCAGAAGTCTCAAGAAAGCGTAACTGTGGAAGAACAAATTAAATATTTAGTTTGTGTTATCAGAAAATAGATTTGCGATGCGATGTGTGTTTTAAGATCAAGATTCAGTTCACAGAGTGCATTTTAAACAGGTTCAGGAGGAGCACTGACATTTGAGAGAAAACTGAATAATGAATTTGAGATTACCGTGCATTTAGGGTTAGAAGCAGAAACAACAGCAGGTTTGATCCTATTTAGTTCTTTGCAGAAAACATCACACTACTATCCAAACAAAAAAGATTTCTTGACCAAAAAGGATGTAGTTTCCAAACTTCTTCCACTTTATTTAGCTTTATTTATGACTTGTCTATAATTGCTGCCCCTTCCTACAATTCCGATAAAAAAACGTCTTCATAAATCACTATAAAGCATAAAAATAGACAGGAGAGACATTACATTTGTCATTGCTATGGTCCTGAAAGTGATGTCCAAAAGTGAACAGCGTTGATGATGGCACAATAAGTCAAAGCAGGAAACTAAATCGCTTCACAATGGCACGGTAAAATAAGACAAATTGTATCTCTCTTTATTGTAATTTCTTCATATTGGCCCAATGCAACGCAAACAGCTACTGAAACTGAGCATTTTTAACTGATACCGTGAAGTTTCTCCTGAATGCACCACTAAACAGCGCATCCCTTAGATATATTTAGCATTAGGAGATTGGAGACACATTTGTGGCTGGACAAACTCTGCACACCTGACTGGACGACAGGTGCGTAGGAGGAAAAGCAATTAGTTCAAGACGTTTAAGAAGACTCCGACACACTCTTCATGAATTTATCAGTACAACCTTCTTCAGATATGAGGACAGCCCCTTCCGCGCCCTTTTTATAAGTTAAGGGACTGCCCCCCAAAATAAAATCAACCAATCACCAACCAATCAATCAAGAATCAGAAACATAGGAACTTGCTTCGGCGTGAGGTGCAACATAAAGCAATGAATAAAATATATTTAAAAAAAGGTGGACCAGACCCAATCACAACTTTACCACAATTATAAGTGTGTAAGTCTTGTTCCAACATCACATTAAACATAAATTATACATACATTAATAATAATTACAATAATCTTTTTTATAAACAGCAGTGATCAAATTTAGCAATTTTTTTAGGAAAGTCAAAGAAGAAATAGTGTTTTACAGTTTGTGTTGATTATCCCTTCCATCTTGGAGGGGGAGAACCACAGACAATTGTTTTTTTCAGACATCATGGCATTACATTAAATACTAGTTTATCGTTTAAGACAGTGGTTCCCAACCTTTTTTGTCTCTCGTACCCCCTAAGCTTTATTCTACACTCAAAGTACCCCTTAACTTGAGTTTCGGGCAAATAAATGGGTTTACTAGTCGAATATAGTCAATTATTATTGTTAGATTTTTGTTTTAATTATATGTATAATCCAAGATACTCCAAAAGATGCTAAATTTACAACTAATGACACCTTTTTATTCAGATAAAAGTACATTTCATCTTCATTTAAACCTGAAACCATTCCAACTACCCCCTGGTTATTCCTCACGTACTACTTGGGGTCCCCGTACCCCTGGATGGGAAACACTGGTTTAAGAGATTGGAGACACAGAAATGAGTCTTAAGCCGCTCATTTTGTGCATAAAGTGGGGCTCTCCTCACTCCAGTCAAGTCTTCTCCTCTTTGCTTCACCGCCTCCCCTCTCCGCACCTAACCATCTGTTTCTTCTCATTCATCACTGTCTCCCTGTGTTTTTCCCCATCTTTTCTTGATCACTCCATTCACTGCTGACGCGCCGACCCTCCTGCTGTCCCCTATTGACGAAACGCTCCAAGCGATGCCAGCTCGAGCCCACTTTTGCGTGTCCTCCTCGGCCATATCTGTTGTTTTACTGCGGAGGCGCCGTTTAGCTGCCCGTCAGTGTCAGTCAGTCGTAACTCTCTTCGTTTGGGCGTCTCAAACTTCTTTAAATCGAGCACATCAAGTGGAGCTGAACTGGCGCTCAGTTTGTGGTTTTGCCAGCTGCTGCTTATCGGAAACACACCGGGCATGGCAGGTTTGATTGTACATGGAAATATTGCATGGATTTAATTTGCATAAAGCGCATACAAGACAGATCCTGAACACAAACCCATCTCTTTCCATTTTGCATTCGTTTTTCACATTAATCAGATGGCGAAAGGATATTTTTTGGCTTGACCACAAATTAATTAAGGTTTCTACCATCTGGCATCTCGTTTGAATTGCTAATTGAACATTTCATTTGCCTGCTTTGGCTTATCATTATTGGGGATCACAGGTTGTTTGGTCCAGTCCTAGCAACCACAATTCATTATGAAACTAAAAAGGCTAAAAGATGGATAATGACCAGCCTGTTTCATTGGCCCTGACTTGCAATGGAAAATAAAGTTTGTTTTTGTTTTTTGAGTTTTTTTTTTCACCAACTCAATATCAGAGAGTCAGAGTTGAATGCTTTAATTATATATTTTTTTAATCCTTTTTAAGTGCCTCTTGAGTGTCTAGAAAGGCAATGTTAAATGAACTGAATTATTAATATTCTTGGAAAATAAATTAGAACTAGGTTAAAGGCTATGAAGAGAAAAAAAATGCTTTGGAAGATTTAAAAAAGAAACATCTTATATCTACTTAGAGTGGGGAATATGACAAATATGAAAAAAGTAAAGATTTTTTTCTTTTTTTTATTGATCAATCAGAATTTTGGACTTGATTGCATTTTATTTTAAAACTAAATACAAATTCCTTTTCAATATTAATTTCCAAAACATAAACGAGTCAGACTTTAAATTGGTACGAATTAATCACAAAAACTGCAAATTAATTCTCCAAAGTGTGAATTCTTCTCCGAATCACAGAGGACGTGATTAAAAAGCTCATCATTGACATCAGAAATAATTCAATCTTGATGTTGATTAAACTTTGACTAAGTGGACCTTAGGAATAGTCTTTTTAATCAAATGTTTTACTGCCTCGTCATGGGCGGAGTCGATAGCTCTACTGCAACGGTAGTTATTAGTCATCCAAATATGTCCATTACTTATATAAATATATTACTTTTTGATCAGGACAAAAGACACACTTAAGGTCATAGTGTCACCAAAATGCTGCCTTCGTCACCTTCTTCCTTGATACCTCAACTGAACTCGACTTCCTGTTCATTTATCACGATGGCACAGATGCCTCTCCTGTGCGCCTCCATTATCAGGCGCTCTCAAACACTCATGAACCCTCCCTCCGTCTGCTCGACAGTTTCATTAGACGTCAGGTCTGTGAGTTTTGTGTCCTGAATTCACATGAGAGGGGTGAACGTGATGTCATTATTCAGCGCTGGTCCCTGTGCTGTAGAGCAGTGACGGAAAACACGCTTATTCCACATCAGATAAAGCCAAAAGAGCAATGGTGTTTCACATACAGTAATTTTGTCATTTGTTTTTGCATTAGAATATTACTTTGTGTACTACTCTGCTTTGTGCTGGAGAGCCGTGGTTCTGTTTTGCTTTATGCTGGTACATTGTTTTCCCCAAAGACTGCACTGAGAAGCCTGACTAATAAGATACTCCACAAAAACAGATTCAGGCTGGGCTCGGCTGTTCCATTTTCCCTCTCTCTCGCTCTCGGAGCAGCTCTCACTTACAGTGCGTCGTGCTGTTTAGCGTCTACTGTTCTCAGTTCATCTGATTTCACCAGCCGTATGCCCGAGCCGAGCTGCAGTCTCAGTACAATTCGTTCTACTTATTTCTTATGAGAAACACTAGAGTCGGAACGAATATTCATCTGTCTGTCAGACTTTAGGAAAGTGTGGTAAATGATTCAGTTTGTTTGAATCCATCAGTCTTACAGAAGGGCAAGTTCATAAATGAATCCCAACTAATTGATTATCAAAATAATTGTCAATGAAACATTCTGTTTACTACTTACGGCAATATGACTTGTATTTTACAACAAATAAATATATATGGTTTCAATATTAATTTCTTGAACATAAACTAGACAGACTTTGAATAAGTGAAAAACTAATCAATTATCAAAATAATCATCAACTAAATTTAGGAATAGAATAATCATAATCTGGACTATACAGACTCAAACACTTGCAATGTGCAGAAGGTTTATAATTCAGACAGAAAAGTACTTAAATCAAAATGTCAGTAAGTGTACTAAGATGTCCTCAAGCAAAATCACTGAAGTGTTATCCGGGTAAAAGATCATATTTTCAAACTAACGATTAAAGTAGACTGTTATCTGTGAAAATGGTTTAAATCTAGTACACAGTCTAGTAGTCACTTTATCCATTATCTGAGGTAAAAGACTGCAATACAAAGTTAATTCTGTCCCTAAAACAATGTAAGCTTTGAACAGAATCCCACTTTTAAAACTATAAATCGCAAATCTAATAGAAATCTTTTTTTTTCCTTCTTCTTTTCAGAATTGTGTGTTTTTACAGGATACAACACCTTGACTATGACGCGTTAGTATTCAGACTGTCTGACTTTTGAGCAACACAAATGAACACAAATTATGATTGTGCCTGTGCCTGGAAGCAGTCAGAGGTAAATGAGGAAAATGGTGCTTTGTAAATCAATTAACAGAATGACAATGTGCTCATTTTGATCTGAATGTAACTGAGGAATACAGACAAACTTTTGGGCTGTAATGTCCTATCTCCACAGCCTCTACACACAATGACTGCTCTTCTTAGACAGGCAGGGTCCTCGTTTCAGCAAATCTCCCCATAGCTGCCACATTTAAACACCTCTTTCACAACCCTTTCACAAAGCTTTCATATTTTACTTTTTCCTTCATCACAACTTTTAAGTCTCATCTTCACTAAGCCACGCAACTGTCTTACGAACACTAAAAATGCACTTCATAAAGAAAGTGTTTTATATTTAGAATCAGCCCTTTACAGTTAGTGATTGCTTCCATAGCCCAAGTATCACATAATTCCTGTAATCCTGTTTTCTATTGAGAAGTATTTTGGTTTGCGATGTTTCCAATTTATCAAAACTGATCTTTTTGCTGCTATACAGGCCAGATTGGCTATTTCGTAATTACTTTTTGTTGAAACTTGAGCCGCTCTGCAACCCAACAAACATGTGCTAGGGCAAGGAGAAAGCTGAGTTTTGAGATACAAAGAAACCACCAAAACCAGTTGAACCCGCAATTTTGTGTTTTAATTAGTTTTAGCAGTGTTTAAGTAGTGTACATGTGGTTCACTCTTTGCTACATGAGATCAGAAGTACAGTCTGTAGTCGCTCTGTTGCTCAGCAGCTTCTGGTCCAGTGCGTATTCAGTCTGTTCAGATTGAGAATGAGCCCAACAGCCACAAACAAAGGCCAGCTCCGACCAGTGCGGCCTGCAGCCTGATGGTATTGGGGCCACTGGTTACAGACTTGGTTGGCACGGGACCCAGACATCTGCTGTGTTATGTTCACTGCCTCGGAGAGCAGAGGTCTCATGTCCCAGTGCCCCACGCCAAAACCAAACCGCTGTCTGGCTAAACGGCTCCAGGAGAAATGCCAGCGGACTCCAGGGGGCAAGTTTCTGGGAAGTTATTTGATAGGATAAAATTAAAAAATATGACTTTGGCCAAACAAATATGGAAAATGAGAGATTATAATTCAATCTGACCAGTGTGAGCAAAAACTAGTAAACAAGAGAGATGAACAATTGGGGGAAAATGTTGCAATGCAATTTTTCTAACAGGAATTGCGATTATGTTTGTGATTCGTATTTCAATAATATAATTATGTTCAAAATGCACATTCTAAATCCAGACTGAATATATGTATTTCACAATGTGTTTGTACAGATTTAAACTACAGTGTTAGCTGATTTTTTGTATGCAGAATAAAACCGGATATTTTGTTGTCGGTACGTTGTAGTAGTAGATTGTAGTTTTTGTGATTTGCTAATTGCGTCTATTCAATGTGATTGTGATTCATCTTGCATCCCTAGTAAATGTATATATCGTTTGGGCATATTTTGATTGTGGTGAAGTTATCGACACACATCAAGACCATCACCAAAAGCAAATCATTGTTAAACTGTCATTTCAGACTCAACAAAAAGCAATTACACAAATACCACATTATTATTATTCAGGTGCTGCGTGTGAGGAACAAGAAGGGCAACATTTCATGAAATTACGATGGTCTTAACTTCATGTTTGCGTGCAATGTTACAAATCTCATGCTTACAGGCTTCATTTCCACATGTGGTCCAACATAAACCACAAAGATGCTGCTGTATTAGTGCAAAATGTTACTCAGAGAATATCACTTCAGTATCTGGTACATTCAGGCAACCAAGGCTTTTGGACAAACATTTCTTTTTCACTCTTTGAAGGAATAACTGCTGTCCAATTTAAGTTCACTGGTCTTTTTCTGGTTTAATGCTCAAACATGTGCATGGAAATCTGGTGTGATAATTGTCCCCAAGTGTTCAATTCCCATTCTTTATTTGATGGCTTGTGTATTTAGAGGGAGATATAATGTCAACACAATATTGAAAGTATGAACACAAAGAAAACTGTCCAAAAGCTACCAAAGAGAAACTTGCAAACGTGAAACGTGTATTTAACCAAACAAGAGTCCATTTCGGCACGTGTGTGTTCAATTGTAGTGCAATACTTGTGCAAGCAAAATATTTAGAGGTATGTTTTAGAACATTTCTGATGCCGATTGTGAGAATCCAAACAATTATCAACATTAATTTGTCAATCCCACCAAGTCACATTGTGTAGGACTCTCACAATTGTCAAGATACAGATAGCTTAAAACGGAATGTATTTATTTATTTATTACATCAAAATGGGGCCATCATATGCTGTGATTTTTATTTACTAGGAAAGTAAAAAACTAAGGAGATAAAGACTCATCATAAATCAAAGAGTTTTACCGTGATGAAAAAGATTATGCCATACCAATTAGTAATTAAATAAAAGTAAAAAATTATACATTATATGAATGATCACAAGTCCTCAGAATGTCACAAACTGAAAGCTTAAATCCATGAATGGACATCCTGTTGTGTGTGCAATGTTTACATTTAATCCACAAGAATATCTGCATCATCAAATCCTTTGCGGCTGTTTTATGTGCCTTTTATTTAATATCACACCAATGATAACTCACCCATCCTCCCTACTTTCAAAACCCCTATAAAGGGATCCTCAGCCTCCACCTCCAGGTCCAAATCTACACCACAGTCATCAGTGCATCTGAGTCAACACACAAAACAGTTCAAACAGCAGGTAGCTCTGTGCCTCATCCAGTGACAGCAATAATGCATGTATTATCCTATTCTGTATCAAACACAAGCAATGTTGCTATTTGTTTAGAAAACATTTACCAATATGTCACTTTAATTGCTGAGAGAAGTGATTAGCTTTTAAATAGGTGTTGAAAAAAGAAAGATCGCAAGTGGGTTTATGAGAGTGTGAATGATTAAGGAAAGTGGCAAAGGTTTGTTTTTTTTAACAATACGACACAAATGTTACACAACTGTTTAGTGTGGTGTTGTGCACAATGCCTTTCAATGGCAAGAAGCTGGCTTGCAGGGGCCCACTATGTGAGCAGCTGACATCACGCAAATATAATTTTCTTAACAAATAAAAACCAAATTATACTTTTTCTAATAAGGCCAACCTCAGCAATTCAAAAAAGACAGTAATTTCATGTTTGTGTCACTGTGAGATGGGGCAAAAGCTAGAGTAAACGAGAAACTACTTCTGGTTCATAGTCAGCTTTTTCTGCATTATTTAACTTCTCTCTCCTCCTTGAACCGCCACCTTAACGTGGTGGAGGGGTTTGAGTACCCGAATGATCCTGGGAGCTATGTTGTCGGGGGCTTCATGCCCCTGGTAGGGTCACCCATGGCAAACAGGTCCTGGGTGACGGGTCAGACGAAGAGCGGTTCAGAAGCCCTTATGAATAGAGAAACACCGAGGCCAGTTACGTCGCCCGGATTGGCGTCACCGGGGCCCCACCCTGGAGCCAGGCCTGGGTGGGTGCTCGACGGCAGCGCCTGGTGGCCGGGCCTTTCCCCACGGGCCCGGCCGGCCCAGCCCGAGCGAGCGGCGTGGGGGCCGTCCTCCGATGGACCCACCACCCGCAGGAGGATCCATAAGGGCGGTGCGGGAGATCTGGGCGGCAGTCGAAGGCGGGGCCTCGACGCACCAGATCTCCGGACACAGAAACTAGCTCTGGGGACATGGAATGTCCACCGCTGGGGAAGGAGCCTGAGCTTGTGCGGAGGTTGAGTGTTTCCGACTAGATATAGTCGGCCTCACCTCCACGCACAGCCTGGGCTCTGGAACCCGTCTCCTCGAGAGGGCTGGGCGCTCCATTTCTCTGGCGTTGCTCGCGGGGAGAGGCGGCGGGCTGGTGTGGGCTTGCTCATAGCCCCACAGCTCAGCCGCCCGCGTTGAGTTTACCCGGTGAGCGAGGGTCGCGCCCTCCGCCGGGTGGGGACAGGTCTCTCATCACCGTTGTGTCGGCTCACGGGCCGAACAGTGGTGCAGAGTACCAGACCTTCTTGGAGTCTCTGGGAGGTGTACTGGACAGTGCACGCCCGGGGACTCGCTGTTCTACTGGGGACTTCAACGCCCACGTGGGCAGCGACAGTGACACCTGGAGAGAGGGGTAATCGGGAGAACGGCCCCCTGATCTGAACCCGAGCGGTGTTCAGTTATTGGACTTCTGTGCTAGTCACAGCTTGTCCATAACGAACACCATGTTCAAGCACAAGGGTGTCCATCAGTGCATCGTGGCACCAGGACACCCTAGGCGGAGGTCGATGATCGACTTTGTTGTCGTGTCATCTGACCTTCGGCGTCTTGAACACTTTCGGGTGAAGAGAGGGGCGGAGCTGTCAACCGATCACCACCTGGTGGTGAGTTGGATCCGCTGGCGGGGAGGAAGCCGGACAGACTCGGCAGGCCCAAGCATATCGTGAGGGTCTGCTGGGAACGGGCTGGCAGAGCCCCCCTCTGTCGGCAGGGTCTTCAACTCACACCTCCGGGAGAACTTCTCCCAGATCCCGGGGAGGTTGGAGACATTGAGTCCGAGTGGACCATGTTCTCCACCTCCATTGTCGATGCGGCGTCGTAGCTGTGGTCGCAAGGTCTCTGGTGCCTGTCGCGCGTAATCCCGAACCCGGTGGTGGACACCGGAAGTAAGGGATGCCGTCAGGCTGAAGAAGGAGTCTCTATCGGGCCTTGCTGGCTCGTGGGACTCCTGAAGCAGCTGACAGGTACCCGGCAGGCCAAGCATACTGCAGCCCGGGCTGTCGCAGAGGCAAAAACTCGGGATTGGGAGGAGTTCGGGAGGCCATGAGGAGGACTATCGGTCGGCCTCAAAGAAATTCTGGCAAACCATCCGACGCCTCAGGAGGGGGAAGCAGTGCTTCACCAACACCGTTACGGATGCGGGTGGAGAGCTGTTGACCTCGACTGGGGATGTTGTCGGAAGGTGGAAGGAATACTTTGAGGATCTCCTCAATCCCACTGTCACGTCTTCCGAGGAGGAAGCAGAGGCTGAGATCTTGGAGGCGGACTCGTCCATCACCCTGGCTGAAGTCACTGAGGTGGTTGGCAAGCTCCTTGGTGGCACGGCTCCGGGGGTGGATGAGATCCGCACTGAGTATCTTAAGTCTCTGGATGTTGTGGGACTGTCTTGGTTGACACGTCTCTGCAACATCGCGTGGCAGTCGGGGACGGTACCTCTGGACTGTCAGACCGGGGGGGTGGTCCCTCTGTATAAGAAGGGGGACCTGAGGGTGTGTTCCAACCACAGGGGGATCACACTCCTCAGCCTCCCCGGTAAGGTCTATTCCAGGGTACTGGAGAGGAATTCAACCCATAGTCAAACTTCTAACCTTCAGGAGTTGCAGTGTCGTTTTCGGCCCAGTCGTGGAACACTTGACTAGCTCTATACTCTCCATTGGGTGCTCAGGGGTTCATGGGAGTTGCCCAACCAGTCCACATGTGCGTAGTGGATCTGGAGAAGGCGAACGACCGTGTGCCCCGGGGCGCCATGTGGGGTGCTCCGGAGTATGGGGTCCGGGGCCCTTTGTTGTTAAGGGCTGTCGGTCCTTGTACGACGGAGCAGGAGCTGTGTTCGCATTGCCGCAGTAAGTCAGACCTGTTCCCAGTGCATGTTGGACTCCGCCAGGGCTGCCGCTTTGTCACCGGTTCTGTTCATGATTTTTATGGACAGAATTTCTAGGCGCAGTCAGGGCGTGGAGGGTGTCCGGTTTGGGAACCACAGGATCTCATCTCTGCTGTTTGCAGATGATGTCGTCCTGATGGCTTCCTCAAATCAGGACCTGCAACATGCACTGGGGCGGTTTGCAGCCGAGTGTGAAGCGGCTGGGATGAGGATCAGCACCTCCAAATCGAGGCCATGGTTCTCGACCGGAAAAAGGTGGCTTGCCCTCTCCTGGGTGGGTGGGGAGTCCTTGCCTCAAGTGGAGGAGTTTAGGTATCTCGGGGTCTTGTTCACGAGTGAGGGAAGGATGGAGCGTGAGATTGACAGGCGGATCGGTGCAGCGTCTGCAGTGATGCGGGCGTTGTATCGAACTGTTGTGGTAAAGAAAGAGCTGAGTTGAAAGACGAAGCTCTCGATTTACAGGTTAATCTACGTTCCTACACTCACCTATGGTCATGAGCTTTGGGTAATGACCGAAAGGACAAGATCATGGATACAAGCGGTCGAAATGAGCTTCCTCCGCTGGGTGGCTGGGCGCTCCCTTAGAGATAGGGTGAGGAGCTCAGTCACACGGGGGGAGCTCAGAGTAGAGCCGCTGCTCCTCCACGTCGAGAGGAGCCAGCTGAGGTGGCTCGGGCATCTGTTCCGGATGCCTCCTGGGACGCCTCCTCGGAGGTGTTCTGGGCATGTCCCACCGAGGCGGCCCAGGGGAAGACCCAGGACACGCTGGAGAGGACTATGTCTCTCGGCTGGCCTGGGAACGCCTCGGGATCCCCCCGGAGGAGCTAGAGGAAGTGTCTGGGGTGAAGGAAGTCTGGGAGTCCCTGCTTAGACTGCTGCCCCCGCGACCCGGCCCCGGATAAGCGGAAGAAGATGGATGGATGGATGGATGGATTTAACTTCTCTGCACATCCATGTCATGTTTTAACCTCTCCTCATGAAATGCAACGGGTTTTGGATAGAGTTATAATAATATAACAAGAACATTTTGCATCAATAAACGGGAAACAGATGATGCTAACATGCACTAGATTTGTTTTGTTTGTCGGCTCAACAAATAAAGCTATTATCACCGGGAATACACGATTTATCACAAAATCGAGTCAGTGTTTGGTGAGAAATTGTTATTTTTGCTTTTTGGCATTTTGTTTTAACCCGAGTTTGCGTTCTCTGTTGTCTCTCGTTTGTCCTATCATCTCAAGTTAAAGCTTTCCGGGAGCCGAAAGAGCCAGCACCATCTGGGAGCTAGTACTTCTCTCTGTCCCCTACAGACCCCGCAAACAAGCCGGTTTGGTACTTTATGGCAGTGGAGACACTTGCAGACCACCCAGATCCACGCGGGACATGAATTTTACGTTTAGTTGGCCGTGTGATGGGCACTCCGTGACAGAGAGAGCCCTAAACACCACACAGTTATTAGTACACTAACCTGTAGTGAAACTTTAGCTGCTGATAATAAAGTCAAACTATACCAGGAAGCCATTGTGATCCAAAGACAATACACAGCAGGCCTGACGAGGCAGAAGGTGTGTACATCACATTAAGATGCTGACAGCTTATAGTAGCTCAGTGCAGGCTTACATAGATCCCTTGTTAAATAATGTAGCACATGCTAAACTGCACAGAGGCATAATTACATTCACCCATGCTTGTTGGCATTTTAGAAAGACAAAGACAACAGAACATATTATTAGCAGCATTCAAGTTTGAATTTCTGACATACACATCACAACACAGTGCACTGACTCAGTCCTTCCTTACACATGACTACATTGAAAGTTGTCTCAATACAATGGTTTCCCAGAACGCACCACTCTGCTCTTGGTGCTGGAGGCAAATCACATGAAGACATGACCTAGATGCTGGATAAGAAAGAAGAATGTAGCTGTGAGCAAAAGGGGGCCCCAGAGTTCATGGATCTGATAAGACGTGCAAAGATACATGTGCAGTGTGTGAGGTGTGGCTTCAAATGTATGTCGAGTCAATACCACTTTTCTTATGTAATCACTTCAAAATCATTTTTTTCTGTTCACTACTTGGTAAAAAGTAAAAATAACATTAAAACATGTGTGACATTGATCCAATGATATATTACCATCTTTTTTGATAATTGTAATTGTTATTTGGACTATACAGACTCACACAAAAAGATCTTTTATAACAGACAGTGTCATTATTAAATCAACAATTAATTATTTAAAATCAATATTACACTTTATCTGAAAATATTCTAGAAGCCTTCAGTCACCATATTTCCACCTTTCATTGGTTGATACTGTGTTTAAAAAGACAACAGAAACAATAATTTGACAAGTCAACTAATTGAAAAAACAAATCGCTGACAAGTTGACAATTAAAATGATTGTCACAGACTAATTAAAAGTTTATTTATATTATAATTTGCTGGTATTTTAGACCTGACTATAGTGTCTTCTTAACAAGACAAATTTAGGAGCCTTTTAAGACAATCTGAGTGAATCTTCGAGGCTGCTTTCACATCTGGTCAAGCTGCCGCCTGATGCCAGCTGAGTTCTGCCGTGAATACTAAATGAGTTTTCTCTTTTTCACTTCGTGTGAACTGCTTCAGTCCTGCAAATGAAGAAAGGCACATTTGGCTGATTTAATTTTTCTTTTAAATTAAACCATTACTTATTCATTTTAATCCTTTAGCCTAATTCAAAAAACGATGGCAAAATAAGCCAGCCTTTACCTTACATTTGGGAGGTGTGTATTACATGAGATTAGATAGACGATGTCTCTATGGAAAACCGCATGCCAGTAATCTCGTAATGGACAAAGCGGGTGTCATTAATAATGTGTTAGCTCTCTGCATTGATGGAAGCCAGGTGTCCAGCATTTTACATCGTCTTCTCTGCTCCATCCAGCGCCGGCCTTCAGCTTGCACGCCTCCGGCACATTTACTGCCAATATGCTGCTGCCGGTGGGAAAAGGCCACGCAGTGACACAAGTGACAGATTCTGGGGCTTAGATTAAACTGATCAGGGCATGAGCCTCCAGAGAAGTGATGAAGAGGAAGTGTCACTGGCAGAGGAAAGTCCCTGGACGCCACTGAAATCCACGCTGGACCAGATTAAATCCAATGAAATTGCTGCAATAAGGTCACTCATGAGAGTCACTGAGATTACAGAACCAATCAGGTCAGCACATGATCATTGTCTATAGTCTTCTTCCAAAGAATCGCCCCTAGGGATGTTACAATATCCAAATTTTAGTAAGATTATTGTGAGAAAAAACGGGTGTAGGACACATAAGGCGAACTTTTGCTGACCTCAAGAAATCTTGTCCATGCAACACAGGACAGGATGCACCGGGTCATGACATCATCAGCCCTGCCCCCATTCTGCACACCCTGGTCATCCACATTCCAAGCTTTACTGAATAGTAGAAAAATTCTACTTTGGAATCTGGATTAAAATTTGCTAAAATAATTGTTTTCTATTTGATGGATGGATTCAAATGAACTCTGGCGTCTTGCTGTCTGACCCAGACGCTCAACAGAGAAGTGTCCCCCTCTTACTCCTTTCTTCACAGGAGGCGTCTTCAGGGAAACACTTCAGACCGCAGCCAGAGTCCTGAAATTGGGATTGCCTTGTAACTTTATTTAGTTATTGATTCGCAATTTTTTGTTTATGTACTTGTAGCGATGTTGCCTTGATGCTTTCGTCTCAACGAGAGTTTGTACTGTATATTTCTTTTTGTTTAATAATAAAAAAAAAACAAAAAACCGCAGCCGTGTCCCTCTCAGCCCCAGATCCGACCCTCAGGTCACGACATGGGCACAAGGCTGGAGGAACTCTGGGGTCGTAAGCGCACAGATTTCACAGACACAAACTGACTTTGAAACATTTTGTCAATTTTAACTCCAACACATAACTAGATAGATCCAGAACAACCTTGTCTAGTTTACATCTTTTAATGACTAATTTGAATATTTAATCACCATATTTATCTGTTTGTATGTTAATCAATAAATCTCCATATAACTCAGTTGGTAAAGTGTTATTTTATTTCCAGAAAAGAAGTCAATGTCACGGTTACGTTCTTAAAACCTTCAGACTGACCAACGTTTAATTATTAGTAATAATCAGTGTACAATTGTTTATTGAGAATTATTAATTTTGATATTTGATTGGGAAATTGGTAATTAGCTAAAAGAGCTGGTGCCCTGATACAAATAAATATAAGAATTAAATTAAAACTTAACCACACACTCGCCAAGGGCTGTGACATGCTTTAAGTTCAATCCAATTCCTTAATCAGTCTCACTGTTTCCTCTCATCCCCCTCATGTTGGGAGGGCATGATAGCACCATGTGTTTGGTGTGAGGAGATAGATTTTTGACTATAGACTGAATTAAAAATAATTGATTTTGCTTCTAAAATGGTTACGGTCATTATTTTTTAGTTCTTAATTATCCTCCCTAATCACCACATTTTAATCTACATATTAAAAAGCAATGGACAAATAAGTCTCCTGTAATGATAGTGAATTAAGCCAAACTTTTAATATTTTCAGCTGACTTGTGACTAGGGCTACACGATATATCGAAAAAATATCGTTATCGCAATAATAACCAGTGCGATATGCGTATCACAAAGATGCGCGCCAACTTCAATTAGTTAAATGCATTAGTCTTGTGTTTCTTGCACACCCAAGCTTGTTTTTACATTTGACCAGACACACGCAGCATTAAATGTTCACCTCCAACAGGTAAAATGCTTGAGGTGGTCCTGCACTAGCTCGAGATCTGGAGATGAGTCCTCGAGTGCTGCACAGAGACAGCTCTTGACATTGAAAGATGGGTCAAATGCAGAGAATGAAATCCCCGCACAAGTGATTAGTATATGAAAGTATATTTTAACATTTAAAACAGAAAAGACACATCTCAACTTGCAGAATCTGATTTAGTTTAGAGTCATTCCCCAGAAATGCCAGATTTGTGGCATTTGTGGACCACAACATGAAGGGCAGGTAGCGGTGTGGCTTTACAAACACAAGTCCAGATCAATGTAAAATGAGCCCTTTCTCCTGGGAGCCGTTTTGAACACACACAGAGCCAAGTGTTTAAAGATGAGACTGTGCCGTCCATCTTCTACAAAGCGGGTCACATCAACAGCCCCGTGCTTTAACTGACCCCTGCCCGGCGAGGTCAAATCTTTTCAGTCCTAGTCAATAGTGCGATGTCCTGCAATTACCCGAGGACGATTGTGATAAATAGTATTGAACATGTTAGTGTATTCATAGCCAAGCCACGTGAACCCGAAACAATTTGAGACCTTGCACACAGGATCCCCATTGAAAGTCATTACAGCAGACTCACACGACCAAGCCTTTGTCACAGCACCGGCGTCCACTTGAACTTTGACCGAGCAAAGTGGGAACAAATACCCCGAGGCGAAAAGGGGCTAAACATCGCGGTTGTGTGGATGATAAACACTGCAAGTTGACCTACATGTTTCACTGTACAGCTCTAGAATAATTGCTTAAGCGATTATTTTCAAAAGGCTGCAAAGCCAAAAACCTGTCGACAATAATCTAAAGTCTATTACAACCTTTTATTTAATTGCTGTGTTTTTTAAAAGTGTTAAAAGTGGGGATATCGAGATTATTTGGTTAGTCGATAATCCTGATCATGACATAGGTCAAAATGTTAATCGAAAAACTAGAAATTAATAATAATCCTGATAAGTAATTCAATATACATCTGAAAAATTTCAAACGAGTTGTAAATGCGTTTTATGTTTACATCACATTAACTTAACAGTATCAGTCATAAAGTTTGATTTTATAAAGCTGGTGAAATACTTGAGGAATGACGATCTACCACACAAGGTAGGAAGGAAAAACTAAAAATGAATTGATACAGGGAGATTTCTAGTTAGGAACAAAAACAAACTGACTCGGAAATGCTCAGAAATAAACTGAAGTTGTCATATCAGATGTGTTATAATTAGCTAGACGGCGTCGATGGTGAAAGCATATGGATTTAGTGTGGATTTCAGACTCATTTTAACGGTATCGATTGTAAAACTTTTAAACTAGTGGGATGGCAAGACAGGGGTGAATTTGAATATGAAAACCAGGCTGAACCTTGAGAGATAAATGTGCTATTGTGTGACACTTATACAGCGTACATAAAGATCCAGAACAGCTTTTATGCTCTGCTGAACGCCTCCCTCCACTCTGCTCTCAGCGTGAAACCTCAGCCATTACTGCCACGTACAATGAGCCTGTATCTAAGTGAGCATGAATGTACCGAGGGTGCGGTGTCAGACATCTTCAACCACGCTTCCTTTACAAGACCCTATCCTCGGCTGAACCTCGACTCAGGACAAAGGCTGCATTTGTTCCTGTGCTCTGAATCAGCTCTTCCATTTCTACAGACGACGAGCCAGAGTGAACAGTGAACTCAAGGTTATCGGAGAAAGGTGTCACGATGAGATGCGGCGGGCTCCTGTTACCACGGCAGCCCCGGTGTCAGCTGGAGGACCGGCTTTGGCTTTGTGTCGTTAACAAGTTTCTATCGAGAGACACATGTTGCCTGTATTACCATGTAAGTACCATTTCGACCTCAACATATAAAAACTAAACACATACATTATTTTCTATCAAGATTAGGTTGATGCATCTTGTCAGTTTCCAATGCAACTGTATCTGACGTGCATAGTCATAAACCTTTATCTGGACACAAAATTACTTATTTGCAGATAGGTTTAAGGCATTGTATCTGATCCTTTCTGTTCATTCTAAACAGTTTGCTGTGTCTAAACACTTTCACAAGCCAGAGTGAAATTTTGCAGTCATGACAACACATATACATACAGTCACTTTTTTAAAATTTAAGTCCTTTGTATTTATTAAGCATTAAAATACGCAACTGTGTACCGCCATACTGTGATATTTTGGTCAGTTATTATGTGGTTAAAGGGCCTATGACAGGTTGGACGACTCATTTCACTTAAATGCAGTTCCGATAAATATATTTCAAATTTTGCTCAAATACTTTACAAATTTTCTTCCGCTTTAGCAATTTGTCAGATTTTTTGTTTTACTTCCTGGTTGTAAATGATGACATCACACTAGGAAATTACCATAGCAACCACACTGTAAACTGGGCCAAATCCATCTAATGCCACAGATGTTTTTTTAAATTGATAAATAAAAATACATGTGAACACCTTTTTTGGTTGAATTAATGAAGGGGTCAAGGGTCAAAATAAAGTAATCTATTTTGTGTTAATTATGCATAATCTTTGTCTCCCTAGTGTGATGTCATCAATTTGTTTGCTTCCTGTAACTTTCTACAGATTTTTCAACTTTTCTTCACAAACGGCCACTTGATTGTTGTGTAACTATCATTTATATTTACAACAACTATTAATACACCAAATAAAGACAAAAGTAGGAAATAGTGAAAACCTGTCATACGCACTTTAAAATGTCATACTGTCTCATCATGTTTGTGATAAGCTTGAATCTTGGTAGATTTAGTCCAAACTGACCTACACGCCTGTGCCAATAAACCCTCCTGCTCTCACCACAGTAGCTGTTACCCACACAGAGCTCTAGCATTGGAGGTTGTGTAGGGCGACAGGAAGTGCCTCATCAATAATGGACGTGTGGTTGTTTGTGTGGCTCGTGAGCTCGGGCCACCTTGTAACTAATAACCTGCAGATACGAACTCAGCTATTACACCCAGACAGGAGAACACAATGAGCAGCAGCAGAAATAAACATCATCTATCTACTGTTTAACATCTACACACAAAATAGCACTGGTGGCCCGGGACAATTTGCCGATGGAAATTTTCAATTTGCCACAAAACCCTCATATGAATGCGCCCTCACACCATGCACGCAGCACTCCAAGGGACACAGGGAAAGAGATTGAGAGGTAGAAGACTAGAAATCAAATTACTGTAAATATATTGTTTACCCTTGTACCATGTCAGATTAATCTATGTGATCCCATTAAATGTATACAGTAAGTGAAATATCCATGTCCTTTATTATCTATTGAAACATGGGCACAAAAAGAGGACTGTTTGAAACAAGGTTGGATCAGATATACTGTTAGGGATGATATACAGCAACAAGCAATAAAAAGGAAAGATTTAAATCAATATCAAGGATTTCAATGACACTAGAGCACCGTAAGTTCAATAAAAACTCTTAACTTCTTATGCCGAAGACAAAGTAACTGATTATATACTAAAAATATGTGCCAGAATCCTTACATTTTCTAAAACATAATACAGTATATAAATTACTGTTTGTAAAAAGCAAAAATGATCAAAACCATTTGTTCAACTTACCAAAGATATTTGTGGAATGTCCTTTCTTGGCGATAGGTTTGAGCTCGTTGTGACCCCAGCCGTACTGTCTGTAGCTGTCCCAAGCATGTTTCATCATCTACAAAACAAAAACAATGCACAGACTCAGTCAAGTGTTATAAATCTGTATTACACTTCAGGCTGATATGTTCCCCCTTAGGAGTTTTACTAATACACTCGTCTCGTAAATAATGTAGCAAAGATTGACCTTTAGAACAAAGATGTGAGAAAGACCTGACCACGAGGCGAGGCATGAGAGCTTAAGATGAGTCCTGACACAGAGGCTGAGGAGAGCAGAGGAGCTGCAGGGCCAACTCGACAAACTACACCACTGCTACTTCAATTTCAAATATTCTATTCCCACAGCTCCGAGTCGAATGCTATCACCTGATTTGCAGACGTGTGTGGTTTTCAGTGGACATCAAATGCTCCAATTGTAAAGATGTCAGTACTCTTGAGTTTGAATTTTCTACAAACACCAAACAATAACCTTCACCAAAAACATCTTCCTGTTAAAATAGATGCAACAGCAATGATGGCCCATCCTGTTTATTTTTCTTTTGTACAGGTTAGTTTGGAGATGTTTTTGCCTTTAGGCTGGTTGTGATGTCGGCGTCAGCTTCTAGTGCCCTGTGCTGGTTAGGATGCCGCATCATCTATTTATTTGTGTGTCAGGCTCATCGGGGCCATCTTTCTGTTGTTAATTTCTGTTGTTTTTGGGCCCAAAGGGATAAATTAAAAACGAACACATCTAAAAAATAATAAACCATTTAAATGTTGTAACCTGAGTCTTCTGTAAATATGTTTAGTTAATCTGAATCATAACACAGTACCATAGAATTGGTTGAATTGATTTAACAAATGTATATTGAAAGAAAAAGGACTGACAAATTAGTGAAGCAGCAAATCTCTTAATCCTTCCCGAGAAAAACATGTCAACAGATATGCAGCTGTTTCATTGTTGTATTATAAAATATGAGAGCACGTATCCATAGATTAGGGTTGTCAAAAGTATATAATAATCAGCAAGTGTCGAGAAAATTTGACCTTTCCAGTTTTAGAATGAGCCTGAGCTTTATCAGAACTAGTATAAGACCACAGGATTTAATAAAAGAAAGTACCATATTTTCCGCACTATAAGGCGCACCTAAAAGCTTCCAATTTTCTCAAAAAACTGACAGTGCGCCTTATAATCCAGTGCGCCTTATATATGGATCAATACTGATCCCCAACTACGCAACCACAGCCACTACTGTAGCTTCTATTCTATGCGCCTTATAATGCGGTGCGCCTTATATATGAACAAAGTTTTCAAATAGGCCATTCATTGAAGGTGCGCCTTATAATCCGGTGCGCCTTATAGTGCGGAAAATACGGAATTATAATTTTGTGTTGAAAATATCAGTCTTTTATCTAAAACCTCAACCTAAACAACATTTTTTAACTATCACTGTGGTGTCAAAATCGGCATCAAGAAGAGAGTACACGCCTTAGTATCAAAATAGTCTGAAATGTTACAGTAGATGTATTAGAAAGATGTGATTGTACAAAGAAGCTGTACGAGGGTGATGCTGTTTATTAGCTGTATAATAACAAAGCAAAAATGTGTCCAGGGGAGCAAAAGCCTTGGTGACAGCGTTTCCAACTCTTTCCTCAAAGGGTTTTCACCTCCTGTGGGAATCCTTGAAGTCGGGAGGGTGCCGGGTTAATAAAAACAAGGTGTGCTCTTGGCCTTGCTTATTCCATGACGCTGCACAGCCACGTGGAGGGGATTATAAATCAGATTAATATATACCAACATGGACATTTAGAAGCTGGCACACTCTCACTGATCGGTGTTGATTGGATGCTTCATCAAGTCTTGATTGGTCCATATGGCAAGGACAAGTGAGACAACACAAGCTTGTTGACAATGTTGACACATGACTTGTTTCAGAAAGACCTTGGGAAAGTAATTGGTTATTAAGCGGCCAAAATCTAGATTGATTTTGACAGCAGCTTCCCCTCACCAGCAGGACACCTTGAAAACAGGACGAGGAAATCACACTGTACAAGCCAAAATAGCAGATAATGTAGTAATTTGTCCACTCATTACACAAAATCAAAGTCCTCTGATGTAGAATTATGAGACACACAACTAGATTTTGTTGTTTTGTTACACATCGTATTAGTCTCACAATTGCAAAGAACACAAAACTTCACACTTTACGTTTTACTAACCTGTATTGAGCGTTCTTTAGATTGCAAAAGAATATATTAAAACTTCAAATAAATGTGTGCCAGCTCCACAGTATACAATGATTTGCCTTTGCGCTGGGCCTGAGGAGACATTTAAGTCTTGGTATATGTCTATTATCGTCTTGGGGAGTGATCTGCTTATTTCTATGTGGGCCAGTCACCAAAGTGCCACAGTGAATATATTAATCACAGCACATTATACTCTGGAGCACAGTTTGGAACGGCCCAGCGCTCCAGGACTGGCCCCGTGTTATTAAGGTCAGAGTCGGAGGGAGATTAAAACCACTCCCCCTTGTCCCCTCCACCCTCTGCTGATGAGTCTGAGAGGAAAAGTGAAGCGTCAACTCCACTGGTGGCTTTGATAAAGATGGGATTTGAATATTTACTTTGCTGGGTCATTTCAAGGTTGATTTATCAGAGCAATAAGTATAAAAAATGTATTCTGTGCACATTGGCTTGATCCTTTTTTTTTTTAAACTAAAACAAGGTTGCTGATCATTTTATTAATTTGCATTCGTATTTTATGTGCTATAATATTTAAATTGGCACATAATAGTGAAGTTATCTGGCACAAACATAATTTGGGCCAATGGTTTGATGTGTATGTGTATAAATTAGAAAATATAAATAGACAAAATGTGTCTGAATGTCTTATGTTCTCCTTTTTGTTCTCAGACACCCTTTAACTTCCCGCGGTTGCAGCCAGGTTAGGCTCTGATGTTAAGAAGACTGTAAAGTGTATGAGGTGCTTTGACCTTCACAGTGGAAGCCAAACGCCAGCTCACTAGTCGCCTGAGTCTGGGCTGCACTCAAAAGCAGCATAATCAGCCTCCAGCCATCGTTTTCCCAAAGGACAGACAAGCGTGACTCATGTAACCATAGCCCTAATATACTAAAGTCCCTCGCACATGCCCAAATAGGCCAACCCTGGAGCAGTAAAATATTCATAAATCTCTTACAGCCGGTGGTACAGGGCAGAGCCATTACTTGTGTATTGTTCAGGTTTTTAATCTGCACCGCCTGGGAGCGCAGAGACAAGTTTTGGAGGTCTGGGAGCCGAGGCAGTGACCTCCTGAGTCATTTTGACTGATTTAAGGCACACGTCTCACATGCCCTTGTCTTTCACATCTCCTTCCAACTCGCCCCGCAGAGGGTTTCTATCGGCCCTAATGGAACCCACTCAAAAGATACACGAGGACGGGGAAGTGAGACGTCGGATAGGCTTCTTACAGTGAAAGGTAAATTCAGCTGGACTCGGGCAATAAATCTGTCCTGAAATCTGTGCAGTTAAAGTGTCTGTATGAATCTAGTTCTAGAGACTAACAACTTCTGTAGATGGAGAGGCGAATGGGAATAAATTGATGCATGTCTTTAAATCTCAACAGAACAATCCATCCCAGATTCAATTTCAGATTTGTGTCAGGCCTGAATACAGTCAAACATGACCATATTTTGTGATGGTTAAAGAACAAACAACCAAACAGATCAATTATAAAACATGCCCCTTTTATTCATCACAAAAATAAGTCTATGGGCCACTTGCTTGTTCATTATAAACAGGTAACTGAAAAGTGAATTTGGCCAGTTACAGACCATTAAAGAAATATCTGTTTTATATGTCTGATACTGATACCTGGCCTCATGAAAGCTGCCAATACAGAGTACCTACAGTCAAAAGTTCAGCTTTCACTGCAAAGGCTAAAGGAAGGCATCAAAACACAAATCTGTTTTCAGTATCAATATCAGTGTCTTTAGCATCTAGAGACTCTGGATTCAACAATATGAACATTTCTTTGCTCATGCTATTTAACTAAAATTAAGGCTACAACTGACAGATAACATTTTACCTTTTACATTTTTTATTATAGTAAAATAAAAAATATAGTCAGGCAAACAAACTACCAAAATTGACGAAAATTCAGTAAATGACTCAAACTGACGACTGATACAAATGAATTACAAGAAATGACCGATGAAGATTAACAAAAATGGTACTGTTATAAAAAGTGCTGAGTGCTGCTTAGTCAGTGCAGTCACAACAACACATACTTTATCCTTTGAAACATGGAGGGCTGTATTTGCCCCTAGCGTCAGCGCTATGACCAGGGGGCGGTTCCAGGTTGGGCTTTTGCAACCTTCACGGCGGTAACACTAGCGCAGAGGCTGTACTTGTCCACTGGAGGGGGATGTGACAGTCCACATATGGTGAACGTGTTTGAACCAATGACTGAGAGTCAGTGGAGTCAGTGAAGGAGATGTTTACATCCATGGCACATCCAGGCAAAGAAAGAAGCCCATGCTTCACAGGAGGAGGACACACTTGTTCTTCAACAACAAGTCACAGAACGAGAGGGACACGTATACGGGGACAGTAAAACAGCTCCGAAGCCCCACAACGTAAGAATATGTTGTTCAGCAGCAGTTGTGATCAAAACAGCGGTGTGTCCTGAAGCCAGAGAGACCACTGCAGTGACCAGCCGCTCAAGTGCTCAGACCACCGCTCTGGAGCTTCTCTGACCCAAAGGTCCCAAAGGTTTTGGTTTATTTTTTTAAAATACGCCATCAAAGGCAGCAGCGTTGCTGCGTATCCTCAGATACGAGCAGTGCCTTATGAAGAATCAGGCTGTTCTAGTGACACGCTGCAGTCACGCGCACCTCTCATTCATTCATAAAGTCAGTTCCACCTGCTCCGTTCTTCACGCAGTGAGCGCGATCAGGCGCCCTCACACACACATCGCACACACACACCAGGTGCGCACTGCTCTGTGTATCCGCCATTTTCACTGGACAAGAGCAGGACTCAGGACCGGGGTGTTTTAGTCTGACGACGGATCAATTCATAATTTAATGGAAAAAGGCTCAACACAATGTTTTTCGACATCTGAAGCAGATCGATAAACTTTTGCGTAAAAGCGCAATGAAAACTCAGCTACAGCTATTTAAGGCAGATGGACTGTCTTAATTGGACCATCTTCATTGTTCTGTAATGTATTGTTTTGGTAATTTGTGCCCATTAAAGTTGTTTTATTTGGATTATCTTGTTCATATGAGGATAGTAATCGACTACAGGATAGGTTTCTAATGTTTTGTTTTTCACTGCAGTAGTTGAAGTTTATTTGTTATTATTCTGGCCATTCACAGAATGCATCACACCACGCCCTACATTTGCTTCACTCCACATCATATTTTGCCATGATCAGCCTCTTGTTTAGAGCTCCACGCTCCAAGACATCACCGTTTGCACTGGCGCAAAACGTCATCATTAACAGCAGCGCTGCGCTACCACCAGGGGCAAAATATGGCCCACAATCTCTATATGATCTCTGTAAGAGCAAAGGAATGAGGTTTTCCATTTGAAGGTGAAAACAACAATGCTCAGAGATGTTAGGTACATTCAGGTGAACTAAAGAAAAAGAAAAAAAAACATTACATGCCCTGATGGACAGGGACACAGTGAGACGTGTGATCTTATCCGCTGCCCTTTTCCCTTTACATCACCTCAGCACTAATTGGAGAGTCTTGTTAAAAATGTCACACACAAAAATTATATCTCAGAATGCTTTCTATGTTACTCCCAAAGAGACAGGGCGGAAAACATAACTATATAGACGACAACAAAGATTGTAAAAATCAAAACATACATGTTAACTTATGATAAAAATAGAAAAAACATTGTTACTATTATCATTATTATTGTTCTACAATCAGAACAGCACATTCTTCTTATTCATTTTGTGATAAGTACACACTAACACACAAGGGGCTGAAGTTTGAGCACTTGGCAGCAGGAACAACTCATGAGAACAGAGAATGGAAGTGCACAGAGTACTGTATGGAAAGGTTAAGGCCATTATTCAGGGAAAGCAAAACAGCTGGAGCCCTGTTGACATATACAATCATACATAATAAATACGACATAATGTGCTCTGCTGGGGTTATGGCTGCCCAGCGTACTTTCCTACAACATGCTGTGGCTTGTGCTGTACCAGAGGTTGGACAATTCAGTGCATAACAACAGTCACTACACTTTCTAAAGTTAATTTATTGAACGGCCTAACTTAAATGATTAGGGTCTTCTTTGGAATGAATAAATGAGCGTTACTTGAATTTTAATGAAATAATAATTGTCAAATTGTTTTCATGATTTCACTTTCAACTTGAAATTTGTAATAAAGGAACTTTTCAAACATTATCCATTTCCACATAAACACTGAAAGTTTCAGAGAGTGAGCAGTTGGTAGTTTTAGCAAAGTGGCTCCATTTAGAGTTACACTTTACAGTTTTACATTTGGATTTAACTTTCCATCTCCATAGAATTGTGTAAGTGGCCAGGCTGCCTAACATCAGAAATCTTACGAGGTGCTACTTTAAATATGCATGACTATTGCAGCATACTAGATCAGTGTTGTTCAAAACGGTTTGAATCACGGCACACTTTTTCGGCACACCGGCAAATAAAATATGACAAAAATCACACTTTTTAGGGAAAAATATGGTGTTTAATGTAGCAAATATAGTTTCTGCCCCTGTGTCTGGCTCTCTTTAGATTTTGCTTTTGATTTTGGTGAAGAAGTTGCCCTGGACACAACAAAACGTAAATTAAAATCAACTAAATCCATCCCGGCACAGATGGATGAAAATCAAGGTACTAGATACTTGAAATTGGGAAAGTTAGGTATTGGAATTTGGTATTGAAAGTGATACTGAATATAGATGTGGGTTAAGCACATGTAAAGTAGCAACAGCATCTTTCACCAGGGCCTGAAGGACATTTCAACAAAAATTATGTCCAAAGCTGTTACGAAGAAGTCGGCTACAGTTACAAAGATTGAAGTGAGGGCAGGGCATAAACCGAGAGTTACGAATGTAACTAAGGTTCTATGAATTCCGGATGACCGCCAGAGGGCGGTGCTTTGCACCTGGATATCTACATGTGTGCACAGCACATAGGTCGAGAGTAAATACCAACGAAGTCACGTCATGGACGTGACCTGGGTGACGCCAGCACCACATATATACCCGGCACCCAGCGCTCTTTTCTTTCGAAATGCACTCGCAATAACTCGGAGTGACAGCAAACTCTGGCGGTCATCCGGAATTCATAGAACCTTAGTTACATTCGTAACTCTCGTTCTATTTCATTCCTCCTGACCGCCAGAGGGCGGTGCTTTGCACCTGGATGACTTAATACCAACAAAGTCACGAAGAGTCAGTACTCACCAAGATTAATTGCTGATGGCAGAAGCAGACAATACCACTGGAGCCACCGGATGAGGAGCAGCCACATTCACTCTATAAAAGCGGGCGAAGGTGCAGGATGAAGCCCATGTAGCTGCAGCACAGATGTCATTCAGTGGAACACCCCTCAGCGCCGCCCAGGAGGTGGACACTCCCCTGGTGGAGTGGCAAGTAACTTTGGGAGGCTGGAGACCCCTGGACCCATAGGACTGTAGGATGGCGCCCACAACCCAATGCTTGAGCCGCTGTTTGGAGACAGCACACCCTTTCCTGTGACCCCCGTAACAAACAAACAGGGCATCCGTCTTACGAAGCCCAGCAGACACATCAATGTAATTCCTCAGCATACGAACAGGACACAAAAGACTGGCATCATAGCCCCCAACCGCAGACTCCAAGGCGAACACAGCCAAGGAAAGCGGCTGATTAATGTGAAAAGCAGAGACTCTTTTAGGCAAAAAAGATGGGCTAGGCCACAGGGTTACACCAGACCCATCAGAATTCCAGCGAATACAATTACCAGCAATTGACAAGGCATGGAGTTCCCCAATACGCTTCGCAGAAGAAATAGCAAGTAGAAAAGCTGTCTTAACTGACACCCATCTCAAAGGAGCCCCGTCCAATGGTTCAAATGGAGGCGAACACAATCCCTCCAGGACTATCGGAAGATCCCAAGAAGGAACTCGAGTAAGCTTCGAGGGTCGAGGCGAAGGGCACCCTTTAAAAAGCGGCACACCAAGGGATGCGACCCCACCGACCGACCATCAACCATGGAGTGGCGGGTCGAGATGGCAGCAACATAAACCTTAATAGTTGAAACAGAAAGACCCTTCTCAAGTAGCGTCTGAAGATAGTTCAGCAGCACTGGCACAGAACAGTGCACTGGATCCACATTATGGGTCACACACCAACCAACAAACAGTGCCCATCTATTGCCATACAGCGCTCGTGTGGAGGCAGCACGAGCATTCAGGATCGTATGGACGACTGCTTGGTCACACGAGGTCAACATAGAGTCCGGCCCTTCAGGGGCCACAAGTACAGACGAAGACGTTCCGGGTGAGGGTGCCAGATCCTCCCTCCCAGTTGTGACAGGAGATCCTTCCTCTGAGGGAGAGGCCACGGTTCCCCGTCGAGGAGCTGCAGAACCATGGGGAACCATATCCTCCCTGGCCAATATGGAGCCACTAACAACACTCTGTGATCGCCCTTGGCTATCCTGTGCAGTGTTAACAACAGGAGTGGAAAAGGAGGAAATGCATACAGGAGGCACCCCGGCCATGGGTGAGCCAGTGCGTCTTGCCCCAGAGGACAGTCTGGTTCCGTGAGGGAAAACCACAGCCGGCAATGTGTTGTCTCGTTCGAGGCAAATAGATCTGCCCCCGCCATGCCGAACTTCCTCCAGATTTCCTGTACCACTACAGGGTTCAATCTCCACTCCCCCGGTTGTGGTTCCTGCCGTGAGAGAAAATCTGCAGCACAATTCTCCACGCCTGGTAGGTGGACTGCCCTGACACTCAACAAACGAGGCAGTGCCCATAGGTGGAGCTTCCGAGCCTCCGCCAGTGAGTGAATTGACCTCGTACCCCCTTGATGGTTTATGTGGTAAACCGTTGACGTGTTGTCCGAACGAACAAGTACATGTTTCCCCCTGAGAGCAGGAAGGAAGAACATGAGTGCCAGCCGAACAGCTCGCAGTTCCAGCACGTTTATGTGTTGAAGTCTTTCCTGAGAACTCCAAACACCTCTGACCATCCTGTGGTTCCAAACAGCTCCCCAGCCTGTAAGCGACGCGTCCGTGACCACTAGTTCTCGACGACATGGAAGAGAGCCTAGGGGAACGCCAAAGCATAGGAACTCTCTGTTCTCCCAAGGCCGGAGATGCTGAAGACACTGAGAGGAGAGCTGCACGGATCTGTGTTGGTGTAGCAGTGGATTTAGGCCCAGACTGTTGAGCCAAATTTGTAGAGGGCGCAAAAACAGAAGCCCCAGGGGTACCACTGTTGACACTGAGGTGAGCTTGCCCATCAACTGAAGAAGCAAACCGAATGACACTGTCCGATTTCTCTGAACGTGAGAAACAAGCTTGAGAAGATCCGTCACCCTCTGAGGGGATGGAGAGGCCTTCATGGTCACAGAATTGATGGCAATGCCAATAAAGATCACTTGTTGACTGGGAATCAACGAGCTCTTCGCAAAGTTCACTGCAAACCCCAATTGTGATATGTGGTCTAGTAGTAAGGAAGTGTCTCTGAGTGCTTGATCTCGACTCTGAGCACACACAAGCCAATCGTCCAAGCACGCAGAATTCGCAGTCCTTGAGCTTGAAGAGGCGCAAGAGCTGCCGCCACACACCTGGTGAAGCGTCACGAGCAGAGAGAGACCGGGGGGAGCACTCTGAACTGGTATGCTCGCCCTTCGAAGGCAAAACGGAGGAACTGTCTGTGGCGTGGCGCCACTGGTACATGGAAATAAGCGTCCTTTAAGTCGACGCTTGTGAACCAATCCACTTCCAAGACTGACTGCAGGACGTCTGTGATCCGCAGCATTTGAAAACGCAGCACCTTGACGTAACAATTTAGGCGCCTGAGATCGAGGATAGGACGAAAACCACCGTCCTTCTTTGGAACTAGAAAATAATTTGAGTAGAACCCTTTTAACTGGTCTGACCTCTGAACAACTTCTACGGCACCTTTCCGCAGGAGTTCCTGAATCTCTTGTCTGAGGGCCACGGACCTCACTGGGTCGGAAACAATCGTCGTCCTCATCCCATCGAACACTGGGGGACGCTGTCTGAACTGAATGCTGTAGCCCTCGGACAAGGTTGAAATGACCCACGGGTCTGTAACTATGGCCTCCCAGCGATTGAGATGTGCATGGGAAAAACAACTGGGGGCCAGCAGTTGAGTGTCAGACTCGACTATTGTGGCCTCCTTGTGGCCTGGAGGGGCGGTCCTGGCGGACCTGACGGTCGTGTCTTGGGGCTCTGCCTCTCGGTGGGCGAAATGTGGGCCGGAGAGAGGGCCGACTGGCCGGACCTTGGCCATCAGAAGCGCGTTCGGCTCCTGGGAAGGACGAAACTCTGACTGCTGGACGAAAGGAATTAGCACCTCTGGGCTGGGGCCTGGGACCACGATGCAGCTCAGCGAACTGTCTGCGAGACTTACTCGCTTCAACAGCCCTCTCCAGGGTCTGCTGAGCAGCAGGCCCAAACACCTGGCCTGGAACCACAGGCAGAGTGCGAAGTGTACCCCTGCAGGATTCTGACAGGGGGGACTGGGCTAACCACACCTGACGTCTGGCGATGGTTAGGGTGGACATAAGCCTGCCAAGCTCTCTGGACATATAAGCAAATGCTTGGAGTGAAGCATCACTCAGGCCCTGTGTAGCATTGTCAACTCCAGCCTCCTTGAGGGACTGAGAAAGGGCAAGTGCTAGGTGAGAGAGGGAGTTACCCAGGCGACTGATTCGAGCTGCCGTGTCGTAACTTTTGATAATGAGGTCATCTGTAACTCTGCACTGAGGACGTGGGCAACGGGCCTCTGGCCGAGCAGCATCGGCTGGTGCTACAACTAGGCCTGCAATAGTGCTATCAACAGATGGCATACGATCCAATCCATACTTTGTTGCATCTTGCATAGTACTCAACGTCTTGCAGTCCCGCGTGAAATGAGTAAACGATTTGGGATCCGCCCAACATCGTTGGAGCTCCTCAATGTACGGCAAAGAGGCTGGGACTGTGAACACAGGCTTCTGGGAGACCCTGAAAAAGGCACTTGTAGGTGCAGTTGCCACAGGTGTCTCAATCCCAAGTCTCGATAAGGCCAACTGCATAGCTTGGTGAATAGAGGAAAACTCTGGCTCCGTCCCCAGGGGCTCCAAGTCCGAGGAGTGGGAGCTCATCACAGAAGGGTTAGGGGAGTGGCAGCCTTCATTCTGACCTACCAGGTAACCTGCACCATCCACTCCAAACAAGGTATCTGATGCAGCAATGGACATAGCATCTTCCTGAACTTGATCAGCACTAGAATCTGTCTGATCTTCCCCCTCATCATGTGGAATGGGGCCAGGCACAGTGGGAGGATCACTGGGCTGCAGACTAAGGAGCAATGACTTAATCTGAGCAAATTCAGAGGCCAACGTGTCCACCTTGGCAGACAACACCTGATCATGACTCCTCTTAGCTGCAGGGGCCTCTGTGTGAGGACGCTTGCGGCGTTTAGTCACCTTAACAGGGCTAGAGGCCAGGGTCAGTTTAGGCATAGTACTCTCCACTGCGGCCAGTCTGGCGGCCCTGTCCGCCAGTGGCATGGACATACAATTAAAACAGGCGTCTTCAGTAAGTGCTTGTTTCAGATGTCCAATCCCTAGACACTGCGGGCATAAAGTATGGCCGTCTTCTGGGCTTAAAGGGGCCAAGCAATTGTTGCAACCATGCATCAAGGAGGTAGACATCATGCTGTGTTGAGTTACCGGTCAAAGCTGTAATAACACACTCACCAATGTGTGCTAGGCGGGAATCAGCGCGAAGCACTAGTTCAGAATTAGTGACAGCGGGCGTGAACACTCCAAGTCACGAGCAAATACTGTAAACACCGCAAAAATCCAGAATAATGGTAGCACAGGCGCGGAAACACGCACGAGCTACGTTCACCACAAACCAAGCCCGTAACAACGGGACTAGTAAAGTTGGAAAAACACCCACAGGTGCTTGACTTGCAGTGTTACAGGAGCGAGGGCACTCACAGAACACGGGTTGAGATGTCAGAAATGAGGTAAAAGAGTCCAAAATTGTGGTGTCGCTGGAGGCGAAAAACACTCCAAGGCACCAGGTCACGTGGCGGGCTAAAAATAAAAGAGCAGTCAAGCCACAGGAGCGTAGTCACTCACGGGCGCTGGTTATTAAGTGTTAGTAACACGAGTAAAAAAGTCCGAAAATGGCGTGCCGCTGAGCGAACACTCACGGTGACACTGGTTCAACTAGTTTAGCAGGCTCAATAGATAATTGTTATAAAAAGTCAATGGACTACAGATCACTAACTGTAAAAACTGGACGCCAAGAAAGCAAGGCTTGCCAGCTAGCTAATAGTAGCCGTAATCAGCTATAAGACAGCCTAAACGGCAACTTGTACTTACTACAGGCGTGTAATCGACAAATGTGTGACAATCGCTCGCAGCCTCCGGAGGACGCGGTCTTAGCTCCAAAATGAGAGGCTCCAAGCGAGAAAGGCAATGATCCAAATAAAGGAACTTCGTCCTACTGCTGATGCGAGAAATGTAGAAAGAAAAGAGCGCTGGGTGCGTCGGGTATATATGTGGTGCTGACGTCACCCAGGTCACGTCCATGACGTGACTTCGTTGGTATTTACTCTCGACCTATGTGCTGTGCACACATGTAGATAACCAGGTGCAAAGCACCGCCCTCTGGCGGTCAGGAGGAATGAAATAGAACTGTCTTTATAAAATGAGATTATTTTAGAGCCCATGTCAAAGATGCAGTAGATTTGTTGAATTTGACACAAGACAAAGGCTGAGAGAGACTTTGCAAGGCAGATAAAAGCCAATAAAATGTTTCATGTTTTAACCACTCAACATATAAATGCCCGTCGCTTCTGTTTATCGGCGAAGATAAATGGCTGTACATTAAGGTTATATGTTCTAAGGAATGTGGCTGGGGGAAAATGCATCAACATCAAGCAATATAAATCAAGGCTAAAAGCTCCATGAAACAAAGCCATGGAAACTGGTGGTAAAAGCAAACAGAACTGTTTTAAGGAATTTGTACAAAACACAATAATAGAAGATTTGTGTGCCCTTCCCCAGAGGCACTGAGCCAAACACAGATGTCCACACCACACCATCTGTCCACATTACCAAGGTGTCACTGCGCAATAAGACACAAGGGTAAGAACGCATGCTTTTGTTTGGTTGTATGCGGCCACTCTGGTCTGAACTGTTTAACGCGATGTTTGATACAGTTACAGCTTTTAGAAGATTGGTTTAATGGATGAGTATAAAAATAAGTTATAAGCAAAACTTCCATATAGATTATTATTCAACAAACCATTAGCAGCACATGTTACCAGCTTATTAAAATAAAGGTGTCTTGGGTCACACGAGTCATTGCTAAAATCAGGATCAGACAAAGCAATTCTGATTGTATTTAACCAACCAGGGGTACGGGGACGCCAAGGGGTACGTGAGGCATTACCAGGGGGTATTTGGAATGGTTAAAGGTTTTAAATGAAGATGAAAAATGCACTTTTATCTGAATAAAAATTGTTATTAGTTGTAAATTTATCATCGTTTTGGAGCATCTTGGACCATAAATATAATAAGACAAGAAATATTAGTAATAATTCAGTACATTCAACAAGTAAACCCATTTATTTGCCCAAAACACAACTTAAGGGGTACTCTGATTGTGAAACAAACCTTAGGGGGTACGCAAGACAACAAAGGTTGGGAACCACTGAACTAGAGTACACTGGGCCCTTAGCAAAATGTCTTATTTTTAACAAAATTATTGATTCTAAGGGTGCAAAAAATGTGACGATGCACACAAGTTTTGAGATGTTGAAAAACAATATGAAGCAGCACCACATCCTGATGGTCTGCTTCACACGTTGAGTATATTTCTGAATTCTAATTGTCAATATAACATCTATGGTTACTGCTCAACTTATCGTTTTTCCTGACACAGACTGGCCACACTCGTCATCTACGGCACAAAACTGTGATATCAACTCCTGTACGGTTTTAATAGATTGATGATAAAAGTAGGATAAAGGGGGCTTTGTTCATTAAATCTAACTTGGCTCTTAGTCTGAAGTATGTGCACTTGAGAATTTATTCAAGTCTTGGGGACAATGGATAGGGCAGGTCCAAGGCTGAAGGTGAATCTGGATCAGCGAGAAGAGGAGTGTGCTGCTGTGGCCCAAGCAGCTGCTTCTTGTTCATCTGGAAGACTGTTGTGTTCTCTATGAATGGTGATTATGAACAAAACAAAAGGGGCATTTGGAGACAATGGCAGGTTTGGAGTGAATGAGTCTGCTCCGTTTACGACTAGACTCTGCCTGAATCCAAGAAGCACTACGAGAGAGAGCCACTATGAAGTAATTATTTGTGAAAACTAGAGCGCAGGAAGGAGGAGCACAGAGAGGCAGATAGGATTGGTTTGGCTGTGAGTGTAAAGAGAGCACCAGCCGATGGCACCATCTGAATTCTGAACAGGCACTGCACGTCTGGCTTACTGTTGCCTACAATAAAAGCTGGCGCACAGAGAAAAGCGAAGAAGAGAAAGAGATTCAGCCGTACAAGACAGAGAAACAGTGGACCAGGCATCCACGCTCACTGCAATGTTCAACCCATCACTGCAGACTAAAGTAACAACAGAAACCAATCACATCACTTAGTGGCAGAGATGTACCATGAACATGACTTTGTAAGATGTACATTTGTAAAGGCATCTGGCAAAGAAACTTCCCTTCCCACAACATAAAGGGGACACTGATCATGGTTGCCTTCATATTGTCCTTCAGGAGGCCTTAAATGGTATTTTAGGAGCATTAAGCGAGAAAAAAAGTGAAGGAAAAATCCTCTAAGGCCGGCCAATGCCCATCTTGATTGCCCATGAGAAAAGTGAGCACATCTGCTAAACAGCTTAAAGGGCTGGACCTGATTTTTTTTTTCCATTTAATAAAGTGAAATCCATTTTGCCCCAGTATAGATAACATCAAAATGAGACCACTGTGTGCTGTCTGCATCTAATCATACACCGTTTTTATCCTTCAAAAATAAGGGCGTATGTTGGAGCGTTGTTAGCATGCTAGTTGTCGGAGGTGGGACAAAACCCTTGTTTTGCAAGTCTCAAATATATAATATTTTGACTCAAGTTGGAGTCAAGTCCCAAGTCAGATTACAGTTTATTGAGTCAAGTCATCAAAATAGTGACTCAAGTCTGACTCAAGTCCATGCCTCTGCTAGTTGAGCATTAGTGTGATGGCAAAACTCTACCCTTAAAGTTTGTAAAAAAAACACTTAAAACTTATTGTGGTGAATTACTAGGATGCAAGAGATACATTGGCAAAGTGAGGACTAAGGTTGAACTACTACAAAGGGTTTAGTTCTGTTTTTCACAGTTTTAAGACCATCAAAACGATTATGGTAATTCATACTAATCTGCTTCATATTTTATAATACATACATATTGTTCATGACCAGTGATCTCAAAAATGGCAGTTCATTCACATTTGTGCAATACTTGAACCTCAACCTTTTATACATGATTTTTTGATGGAATGCAAAACTCAAATCAATGAATTGTTATGTGGACAATTCCCCCAGAATATCCATTTTTATCAATACAATGTCTTACCTCTCGAATCTTGTCTCGTTTCTCCTTGACGTCTGGTTCAGGTGGTTCCCCGTCATTCACTCCCACAACTTGGGGCATTGGGACCGGAGGTAAAGGTTTTGGCCCTGGGTCCTTCTTCTTCAGATCCTCCACTACCTTGGTCTTCTCCGTCTGGATTTCGGCCTGGATCTCCTCGCGGGACTTTCGCAGCTTCTCCTTGGCCTCCTGCAGCGCTCGCTCGTGGTCTGCTCGGATCTTATCCCGCAGGCTCTCCTCCTCCTCCCTGCGGGGGGCAAGCACGCATATCAGACAGTTTTCTTAGTATTCAGCAGGCTGCCTTCCACACCTCTGCTTATAAGAGTCACAGAACCATAGCTAAGGCAAAAACTGTAAAACCATAAGATTGGATTGAACTATATTGGAGCAAACTGCAACTGTTTTAATTTCAGGGCCAATTCTCAATTCCCACCGAAGCCTTAAGTATTTACAAGAAAATATTCAAAAAAGCATTCATTATTTATTCATTCATTCATTTTCTACCGCTTATTCCCGTTAGGGGTCGCGGGTGACTGGAGCCTATCCCAGTGACTTTGGGCCTTAGGCGGGGTACACCCTGGACAGTGGCCAACTCGTCGCAGGGCTAACACAGAGAGACAGAGACAAGGACAGACAACCATTCACTCTCACATTCATTCACTAGGGACAATTTAGAGTTGTCAATTAACCTACACAGTCATGTCTTTGGACGGTGGGAGGAAGCCGGAGAACCCTGAGAGAACCCACGGTAACACGGGGAGGACATGCAGACTCCACCCAGAGAGATCGTGTGATGTTAGGGTGGTTCAGAATTCGAAACCACGATGTTGGGGTGGTGCGGGATTCGAACCCACGATCTCCTTATTGAGAGGCAGAAGCTCTAGCCGCTCTGCCACCGTGCACCCGCATTCATTATTATCTGTTTTTATTTATTTTTATTTATTTATTTGGCAGGGGCAATGACGTCAGACATAGTCGTTACAAAGCAAAGCTTGTACTGTGCAGTGAGTTGTGAAAAGTTTCAAAAGTCAGATGCTAATAAATACCAAAAATAGTACTGAAACTAGACATTCATTAAAAAAAAATTAAACAGGACAAATTTCCTGAAGAGTTTTAGAATAATGCTTTATGTGAACCAGTGTAAGACCAAATGGTATTATTTTGAGTTGAAAATGACAATCTTGTCTTTAAATAAGAGTGTTTTTTAATATCATTGTGGTATCTAAATTAATATTGAGTGCCGAGCCTATTCTATTCTGTATTAGTATCAAAATTTAAGTTCGAGTGTAAAATTTTAACACTAGCAGTGAGCACTGACACTGAATTTTTGGCTCCATCTCCATACATGGGAGAAATTCCTATTAAGTACGCAACATCAAATTATTTTTCAAATTTAATTTTTTTGACTTTGAAGTCTTGAAAAAAGCCACGCTAGCAAACATCCTGCAAGTGAAACGCCACTGAAACCAAAGAAGAAACAGACACTGCAACAAAACCATACTAATCAAGTTTAAAGTTATGTAAATGTATCCAAAACACAACATATAAATCAATGCAACACAAGAGTTAATCAAAAATATGGCTAACAGCTACTTCAGCAGCAAAACCAGCAGCCTGGCCCATATGTAACGCAGCTCATTATAAACCAGACAAAAGCCCGAGTCTCTAATGGGTAACGAGCTCCCATCTCTCTGCATCGCGCTGTTACATCACCACCAGGAACTAGGACAGGTGTGCCGCAAAACAATGAAAAGACGAGAGAAACATCATCTGCCCCGTCCTGTCGAGCCGCGGCCTCAGGGGGTGACGGCACATGTCTGCCTCGTCACGCTGTGGGGCAGGAACAATAAAAACAAACACAGCGGGCAGCGGAGGTGAAGGAAAGAGAACCAACAACAACTGGGGACACAAGGCAGGAGTTCTGCAGAAATTACAGAACAAAAGTAAAATATGTGCAACAAAATCAAAAGCCAAATATTACGATTCAGTGTGCATTGCTTGCTCAAGGGTGGAAGGCTCCCACATTTGAATAAAATAGTCCTTGACTGAAAGACAATAGCAATTTCATTTGTAATCATTTAGTTTCCGGGAAGCAGTACAATACGTAATGAATTCTAATGACAAGCGTAAGACACAATGCTTTATTTTCAATTCAGGTGCTAGGCCGAGTGTGTGGGATGGCTCATTGTAATAACTTCTAAAAAGTGGCTTTGATTGTTTTAGCAATAATGAAAAGGTAGCACATGAATTACCACTGGTATTCTCCCGGCTCTAGCACATTACTGAAGCCGTCAATTTTAACAATCCATCAGCCAAAAACGCCACTTTACCTATTGTGAACGAGGTGATAGCAACCGTGCATTGAAATGTTTGATACAGTATGATTTTTATTATTTTTCTGTTTGTGAATGTCGTTACGTGGGATGAGCCTGACACGCTGTAGACCTGCTGTTCCCATGTGGACGCAGCTGTACGCCTCTGCAAAACCGAAACACACAATATTCCATTACGTTGGTTCAAACACAACTAGGAGAATTATGAGATGATAGTCGTATTATGCGTATAACATTTATGATGGAACACTGTCCTTGAAGACAGTGGTATGTTATAACAAGCAGCATCTTCAAAATCCAAAGAGGAAGGTCATAAAAGGTAAAATTAAAAACAAATAATATGCTGTTAAAATATTCAAGAAATATGATAAACAATATAAGAGGTAAACATATTGTGCCATGTTAAGAGGGGTCAAATGCATTAAAGGACACATATTATGCATTATTTGTATAGTTATTGGCCTTGAAACATGCTCTTTAAGCACCTTTACTTTGGTATTTCACGTTTTAGAACTTAAAAGTATGCATTGAAAAAACAAAAACACAGCTCTGTCTATGTTGCTCAACATTAGATAAACCTAACCCTAAAAAAACTGGGAAATTGGGAATAAGGGAGTTTTCTGAAGCTCAGATGGGAGAGGACATACCACACAAGATTTAGTATGACTTAATCAAAATACAACTTCAGGTATGTTTTTGATAACTGAACAATGCTGAAACATGGCTAAATCCGTTTTGATTAACATGTGTCCATTTACGGTCAATAAAAAAGGGCCACCACAACAGCTCAGATCAACGCCACCACCTCCAGTAAATCCTGTTAAAGGTCCCATATTCTGCTATTTTGCCCTTTACACAGTCTATTCTAAGGGCTTTGTTGATAAAATTTTGCGTTGTGCAATATCCATAACATAACAGTTTCCAAAAAACACCCATTTCTTGGACTGGCCCCCCTCCTTGCAAAAGCAAACGGCTCACTCTGAGATCTGACCCCCCCGAACAGAGAGCAGGCTGCCTCCCCCGCCCAACTCGCGCGGCTCCCCCGCCCAACTCGTGCCGAAGCCTAGAGCGAAGATAGTGCGCATGCGCCGTGTGCTCCGGTAAACAGCGATACACAAACACGGGAATAAACCTTTTATCCGTCCTGACGGTGCGTCGTGCTGAGTCCTACGTCCTGGATCTGACCTGGAGTGTCACGTGCTCCAGTACCTCAACGACGGACGTTGCCGTTTGGTAAATAACAAGCTAACTCTTCGATCTGTCGTATCCATCGTGTAATTACTGTGTAGCATTAGCATTAGCTGTTTTTATTCTGCGGCTGCGCACTTCCTGGAGGCGTGGCTTAAACACTGCGTCATCCTTGTGAAGCGTGTCATCCATGTGAGGAGCCCCCGTCTGCTGCTCAGCCGAGGGGGACGGAAAAGACAGTTCTCTAGCGAAAACATGCGGGAATCAATCAAAAAACCACTTTGGGCACAACATACGAGGCCCAAATAGCACTGTAGGAAGGTTAAAACCTCTGAAAAGTCGATTTTGCATGTTATGGGACCTTTAAACGTGGCGCTCCAACCATTGAGAACATTCACGCTTTAGGGGAAAATAACTTTACAGTAAAAGATGTCATTACTCCCATCTTTAATAAACCCCACACAAAAGATATTATTGTCGTAATCAGTTATAGGAGACAAATGGAAAAGCCAGATTTTCGTTTTACATATTTATGGTACTACTTTGAATGTGGGGCCAACGGAGCTTCAGAGTTACACAACATTGCCCTGAAAACACCTCATAAATATTCATATACTGCAACTCAACGCGTCTGACTTTAATTGATCGAAAACATATTTTTGCAACACCAAGTCTGCAATTACTGCTGTATGCCTCGGAATGTGAAAGCATGAGTTTGTAAAATTGTCTAAATGTTTTGTTTTTGACAGTGAGTGTGAGTAAATACATGGGGGATTTCATTACTGCCTTCAGCAATAACATAGCCGTGCATACATTAGGTGTGATTTATATTTCTGAGTCAATGTCCGGCCATTGACTGTAACTGATATAACAAACTGATGAGCATGGCGAATTAGCGACATACACTTAAAACAGCAAAAATCTGTATTTGCCAGTCAAGTGCTCTACCATCTTAAACTGTAAAAAAGGGCCGTTGCCAAATATGTTGTCACTGTGGCCACATATAATAAGCATGTACAGTTTCATGTCAGCAAAAGCATTAAGCTCTTCAGTCGCTCTCACTCTGCCTTGTAATTCTGGTTGTATCTCTAAGCCATTATCCAAGTAAACCCTGCATCACCAGCATCAAGACCCGTATGATGTCAAAAACGTGATTAGGAGCAGATCCCAGTAGCTTGCCTCCATTACCTCCACACAGGCGTGGGCTGAGGCTGAAGTGCGCCCGGGAGACTTCTGTGTGCATTGTCTCGACGTTTTAATGTCTGAACAAATCTGGATCAGACGATCTGGACAAAAAAGAGCCAGGCAAATCTTTTAGCCTTATTTTACCAAGTCCAACTAACAACTACAACCTGGAACACAATGAAAACAACGAGCTGCGGCAAGTTTGAGGGCAACTGCTCTAAAAATGTATGTGCAGAGCCGTGCAGTCGTTTCATCCACTTTCAACAATACCTTCTTCAAGGGAATTGCTGATAAACAAAACAAATCTACTTAATTTGTCAACTTTGATAGTGGTTTTAATTATTTTTTATGAGCAACAATAACTCTACAACAGAATACTTATAATAATATGATTGGCACGATGGTGCCATTGTGTGCATGGCCGGTCGTCTGCCTCTGCTTTGTGTTTTATTGCTACTGTTAATGTTATCTGTTATTGTCAAAAATATGTCCACACAACGTGTGTGACCACCAGACTTTTTTGTTGACAAAGCGGTGTCTATGAGACAACTTGCCAGTTTCAGCATCTGTCCAGTCCAGCCCGACAGTGCTGTACACTCTGCAGTGTTCAACCAGTTTGAACCAGCCTCACTTTGCTCCCAAATGAGAGCTACAAACTGTCCCTTGGACATTTTCCCTCCAAATTGTTAAAGGAGGTGTTCGCCACTGTAGGCTCCTCCCTCTTGGTTTTCATTAACACTTGTCTCAGCTCAAGATGTGTCTCTGATTCTCTTAAACACGCAGCAGTGAGGCCTCTTCTCAAAAACCACATCTGGATGCCAATGTTCTGTCAAATTTTAGACCAGTTTCTAACTTGTCTTAAGGTTCTTGAGAAAGTTGGTTTTATGCAACTGCAATTGTTTTTAGAAAGCAACTCTGTTCTAGAGAAATTCCAGTCTGGGTTCAGATCATGGCACAGCAGAGTCTACAAAGTGCACAATATTACCCTGTCTGTCGATGATAAGTGCCCCGTCGGCCTAATTTCGTTGGACCTAACTGTGGCTTTTGATACAGTTGATGATTCTTTTTGCCTTTGCCTGCATGGTCTACAGATTTACTTACCTGTCTTTCCTGACAAAAGTGGTGCTCTGCAATCTCTGATTGCATTGCTGACATAAAGATGTGGATAGGGAAAAATGTTCTTCTCTTGAATGATGTCTTTTCTGATTGTTTGTCACCCAAGTTTTAAAAAAAACACTGTAAAGAACCTCAAGGTCATTTTTGACAACAATTTCAAATTTGACAAACAGATCGACAGTGTGGTGAGAGCAAGTTTTTTTTTTTATCAATTACGTCTTTTATCTAAAGTAAGCCTTTTTTAAATCGCACTGACCTTGAAAGGACTGTTCGTGCTTTTATCAGCTCAAGAATAGACTACTGTAATGCACTTTATGTCGGTGTCTCCCACTCTGCCCTCTGTCTCCTCCAACTCGTGCAAAATGCTGCTGCTCGCTTTTTGACCAACATTCCCAGACGTCTGCACATCCCCCCAGTTCTTTTTGCACTCCATTGGCTTTCAGTTTCTTTAAGAATTGATTTTAAAATGTTGCTCTTTGTTTTAAAGCTGGCCTTGCCCCTTCTTATTTGACCGAGCTCTTTTCAGTTCGAAACCCAAAGCTTTAAAGTCAACAAACCAACTTCTGCTGGAAGTCCCCAGAGCCAGACTCAAACACAGGGTGATCGAGCTTTCTCTGTCGCTGGCCCCAAACTATGGAACAAACTGCCCCCTGCTACTGTAATATGGTTTCATGCATTTTTATTTCTATTTTTCTGTATTTTATTGGAAAGCACTTTGGTCACCTTGAGTGTTGTAAAGGGCTCTATAAATAAACGCTGATTGATTGATTGATGATGCAATTGACTCAGTAGAGAGTAGGGACATCCATAAGTCGTTGAGCCCCTGTTAATTTTGTGATTTTCAGTACTTTGTAAAATAAATTAGACCTCTCATTCTTTTTACACTTCAGATAGAATAAGAACAAAAACATTACCTTCATTGTCGGTGTAGTAATAGCGATGGCAGAACCTGTACAATGGCAGGTGGAGTGACTCGTACGTTCATGGACACAAAACTTTGCCGGTTACTCAAACTTGATCACTTGGCTAGCTGATGCAGACCGGAGTTAAATTAAATTAAAAACATTAAATCGAATGTCTCATCACATACAAATGAATGGTGAAGCCAATCCTCATATTAAAGTACAATACAATGTTTAATTTATGATATTGATGTCATTTATCTGCACTCTCAACAAATAAAATTATAATTGTTAGCAGTCACTAGACTTAAGCTAACATCAGTTTTACATGCTAATTATCATCTAAAATAAAAGGTTAGCACCAGCTGACACCCTCTTGATTATTTAAGTTTGATAAGGCTAATGCAAACAGCTAGAGGAAAAATACATACAGACTGGCTCCAGAGACTTTAAATCTTACGGATGATCAGAGTTGCTTAGTGATTCTACAGCGTCTATAGCATGAGTCTATAGCATGAGTCCAATGCTGCGTCTATTATGCAGTAGTGGTCCGGTTTCCTGGTTATTGAACGCGTTTTTTGGTGTTGACTTTGGAAACAATGAGCCGCTGGGTAAAGCAGTGGAGAAAGGATGTCAGGTAACCATAGCAACAAACTGAGACACACTCACACAGACAGAGGTCACCGCAAGCAAGTCGAGGCTTAATTACTTAATTTACCCATTTATGCAAAAGAGCGGGACTGCTGGGCTATTTGGCACTGCAGATAAGCTTTGAGTTAGCAACAATGAGGCTGAACTTAACATTTTATTTTACACCTCTGCGCTGGCTGGTGTTCACAATTGTGCTCGAGTCATACCTTACTGCATTGCCATCATAACGTTCCTCTCCTATGTGCTGTATTTCATTTCCAGGATTGTTCTAGGGGTCGGCAAAAAGATCAAATTGAATCGCGATTGGACCCTGTGATGATCGCCCAAACATCATTATTACCATTTTATTATACATTTTTTCTATTACTAAACCAGCATCAAAAACAGACAGCCATATGAGCAAGTATCTATGGGTTTAAAAATACCAAGACATTAGGGCAGTTGACATTGTGAGTAACAATTTTAAATAAAAAATATTAAACAATTTGAACGGGAAAGGTCCTTAAAATGTTGCATATGACAGGAAGCTGAAACCCATGATTTACTACACCACACTGTGTGACACTGTGGCCTCAAAAATCGGTAACCAGCATTGAGCGTGTTTATTTAGTTCTTTCTAAAAGGCAATATTCTATATATTGTTCTCTCTTTATTGCCTGCAAGCCCCTGTTACCATAGCAGCACAAAATCTTGCAAAATGTCGTGCTAGCCGCATGTGGAAGTGTGACCTCCGTGTAGGAATAAACAAAATTCAACATGGACAGGAGGGCAGATGGGTGGGACGCCAGAAGAGAACAACTGCAGGTAGAATGATTAAAAAGAAAATGTTTCATGTTTTAAATGTCTGTATCCGAGCGTGTCACTCTTGTCGGACTGAATCATGTTAAACAGTTTGAGTGAATTAAGGGAACTGGTGTCAGCGCAAATAATTATGACCATAAATTTTATGGTGGCTTTCACTGTCTATATACCGTCTCAAAACACACTTCAGTTCGAACTATTCCTTTAAGAAGCCCTTCTTATTCGTCTAAACTCGAGAGCTCTCAGGGGAGCAGGGCCCTTGAGTTCTGAGTTTGCGAGACAAGCTGCCTCCAGCCAGACACCAGACGTCCAAAGATAAGTGTTGTGAAGCGGGGATGAGGTGGTCGAGTGGTACAACCTTTGCTTCTTGTCAACTGAGCCTTCAATAGGCCCTTAAAGTTTCAAGAATGAGGAAACATTTGGTCGGACTTTCCTCCTAAACACTGAGCTGATGACACACGACAGTCAGTGGAAGCCGGCAGCATATCCCTTGGCCAAAATAACACTTTCAACTCTCGCTAAAGAACAGGTTTAAACAAAACAGAAAAATGCTAAAGCAAATTAATCTTAATTAGGGCTGTCAAAGTTAACGCATTAACTCATGTGATTGATCATAGAAATTGACTCACACCGTTTGAATTTGACGAAACATGCTCTTTTAGATTTACGCAGGAGGCTTTACCTGAACGAAGGAGGAAGGAACAGGAGCAGCGCTGTAATCAAGCGTTCATTTTACACGTATATTCGAGCAGTCCTCACGTGAAAAAGCACAGATCACTCGGCAGCTGACATTTACAAGCGCGGAGAGTGGTTTGGCTTTGCTCCAAAACAAAAACGAGGCGCAGATCTCATGATGAATCGTATGCGCTCTGTGGCAAAAACAAAACACACTGTGAGAGCTTAAACTGGAGAAATGGGTCAAACATTTAATCAAACAATTACAGACACTTGTAGACGCCAGACCAACACCAGCAGCTACATATATCACCATACATGCCAGTTACCTCTGTAACTATAGTTCTATGAGTATGAAGGGCCTGTAACCCACCAAACATTTACCTGAAATATGCAGCCATACAGATTCAACCTGAAATGCAATGTCTAAACTTAAACTATGAAGTCTAACATTAAATTATTACTATTCTTAAGAGAATGTGCAAAATCTCTTTGACATGTAAACAATGAGAATTGCAAAAAGAAAGCAATGTGATTAATTGTGATTAAGCACAATTCCAAAAGTGTGATTAATAAGATAACTTTTTTTTATCATTTGACAGCACTAATCTTAATACAGTCTTTAATTTTTCATGTATGTCTAATAGACATGTGCGAGGTAACTTTGGGGTTAAACCTGGTGTGGCGGTGCTACGAATCTGGTATCCTCCTATTGACCTTATTCCAGAAGTTGCCATACACGCCGCTGTCTTGTTTCCGTTGTAGTTTACATGGAGCAGACGAGCTCAACAGAAAATAAGTTCTACATGGACTAAAAAGCCGTTTTCAGGTCGCCCAGGAAATCGTTGCGTTGTTGACTTGTTGTTGCTCGTGTTCATTAAACATTTTACACAATTAACCTACTTTATGTAACATTTTAGCGAGAGACTTTTCCCTTGTTCGTCATTAGCTTTAACGGAGTTCTCGTCAAACGGAAGTGCGTTTACAACAAAAGTCCGTATCTGGCAAAAAGTGGGCGGGGCAGAATAAGGTGAGTAAATCTCTATGGCAACTGGCTGCAAATCCTAACCTGCTCTGGACCAGGTTAAACGACACATATTCTGCTACGGTGACTTTTTTGAGCTTTTAACCATTTTCTAACAATGTTCCATCATCAAAAACATACCTAGAGTTGCATTCAGCTGCATTCATGCTGTTTTGACGAATGTTCACGAGAAAATCCTCACCCTCGTCACTTCTCAGATTTCATGCGTCACTTATCTGAGAATCATTTTGCTGTTTTGCTGTTTTTAGTCCTTCAGCAGACTCAATCTAAACACGATGCAGCATCTTGCAGCAGCAAGATTATTAACAGGTACTAGAAAAAGAGATCATATTTCACCAGTGTTGGAGTCTCTTCACTGGCTTCCTGTTGAGTTTAGAATCAAATTTAAAATCCTCCTCCTGATTTATAAAGCTTTAAACAATATGGCCCCATCCTACCTCAAAGATGCAATAGTAGCGTACCATCCAAACAGAGCTCTTCGTTCTCAAAATGCTGGACTATTGTTAGTCCCCAGAGTCTCTAAAAGCACAGTAGGAGGTCGAGCATTTAGCTACCAAGCTCCTATGTTATGGAACCAGCTCCCTGTTCATGTAAAAGAGGCCGACACAGTCTCTACATTTAAGACCAGGCTCAAAACGTTCCTCTTTGAAATAGCTTATGGTCAGGCCAGTTAGGAACAGAAATAAAAACCTACAGTTTTAGCTACGCTGCCCTTGGAGCAATTCTGCTGGGGGAAGTATGGCAGCTTGAACACTATCCTCTGGTTCTTCCTACTTTATCTATCAACAATATTTAATATTACTTCAACTGTAGTCTGTTCATTGCTGTTCACATGTTTCTCTTTCTCTCCACTTCCCCCGGGGAGTGGAGACTGTTTCAGACACTGCGGCTGCTCCAGTGACGACCCCCACCCCACCTGTCTGGACGATCTATGCGCCACCCGCCTGGACAGCTGGATTAGCCACACCTCGTCTGCCTGGACGAACTCCTTCTACTTTAGATGAACTGTTCCTCATCTCCTGCTGGAGGATCTCTCTACACTGGTGGACTGCTCCTCGTCCGCCTGGAGGAACTCTTTAAAGCCACCTCCCTCTTGAGTGGTTGTGGCTCCACAGTCCAAGTGGATGCGTCAGTCCTAGTTCAGCTGCAGCCTGTCCGTCCGTGGGAGTAGGATCTCTCCTTCACTGTGGTTCTCCCCGAGGTTTCTACTTTTTCCCATGGGGTTTTGTAGTTTTCCTGCTTGAAGGAGGTCAAAGGACAGGGGCATTCTGGGACAGTTATCTGAACTGCTTTTACCTGTGGCCCATCGAGGCAACTGTTGTTGTGATTTTGGGCATTATAAAAATTAATTGATTTGATTTGATTTGATTTGACGATAACTGCTACTGTCATAAAGCACTTTTTAGTTTAAATTATTTCCTGGATGCATTTGTGGTGGTCATTTCCCATCCCACAAATCAAAATTTGTTGAGGCTATTTTTGGGTCTACATGCAAATGAAAACACGCAGCTTGTCATATACCACTTTGCACAATATTCGTATAGTCACTGCGTACTTGTTCTGAAGTGCACTTTCCTCCATAGGGTTACAAGTTACAACTGCAGTAAAGACGACAGATTCATTATTACTCAAACAATATTGTCCCGTGAAGAGAGTCATTTGAATTGATTGAGCTTTGCATGTAACCTGTAACTACTCATAAAAACGTACGCATTGAATGAATCAGCAATCATTTCCCGGCCCTCTTTTTTTACTTTAGCTGCACCATAGTTTCCTTACTCAGTTTTACTTTATACTTTTACATATTCATTGAGGATGATAACTTGCTCCTCCTGTCAGAGATATGCCGCTCTTCCCTTCTCCATTGTCTAATTGGCCGACGGACGCTAACTCCAACCTTTAATGTGAACGCGCATGATGTCATTCAAAAAATCTTGCGTTGGCAGAACGAGATGTGCACCGTTTCGTAGTACGACTTTACCAGAGACGCTCATGTCTCAGGTAAAAGGAATTTATGCAGGATCAGTTCAGACAGCTTCATAGTACAGGTCTCAGGTATGTTTTTGATGACGGAACATCAGAAAAGTCACCGTAGCATAATATGTGTCCTTTAACTTCGACAAGTTGTGTCTGTAGTTATCGCATTAGCTTTGCTTCGCTGCTAACAAACCACAAAGCAAAAGAGATTAACATTAGCGTGAATACCTTGTTTGTGAACATCCGGAATGCACTGTGCTGTTTCTGTACAAAAATGGAGCATAAATTATCCTTAAGACTATTCTTGAAAAGGTCCCATTTGTTTTTTTCTAAAATACTGATCAACACTAGCTAACCCATTTGAAGTGTCGATAACCCTGCAAACGTACAGTACATACAGGACAGGACTCCATTTCCACACATTTCCTGAGAGCACCTGAGACCCAGCGCTTCAAGGCAACATACATGTTTGTGTCACTCTGACCTACATAGGCTTCGATCCAGCTAATGGTATATCAAACATGTAGCTCTGTAACAGCACTAGACATTATGTTCATAGCAACACTAACATGCAACGCCTGGGATATATCTTCAACAAAAGCAACAAAAACCTCCTTTGATAAAATGTATTTTAAAAATGCAACAAATTCAGATCTGAGGAATTCAACACTGGACAAAAAAATCTGTTAGAAAATGATTCATAGTGTAGACAGATTTAATTAAATTTATAGAATATCTTGCAGAACAAAAAAGTGTGTTTTGGAGATTAAAAACTCCAATGCACTGACAGAAGTCAAATATGTGGCTTACCTGATGACTCAGCCTTTGCATAATGTGATTTATTTTACCATGTCTGCCTAAAGCTTAGCAACAACACAGAACAAAAGTCCTGCAGGTACTACCAATACTAGCATAGAAACATTCACTCAAAATCACCCCGACATGTTTTCCTGCTGTTTCCCACTGATCCCGGCCCTGTCCCACACAAGCCTCTGTTACATCCACAGAGGGAGTGACGTTTGGAGAGAGCACCCTGTGAAGCCTCAGATCCATTTTCCAATCACTCGGCCAAATCTCTCAGGTTTTATTAGGAACACCTATGGCTTGGACACAGCTGGGCATTTTAATGGGATGTGGTGACACAAACAGAGGATTATTTGAAATTCAAAACTCAAACTGCACAACTAATTGCTCATTTGGCTCTGAATGAACAGACTTTGATCATGTCTCTTTACCTGACAAGAAGACACAGCTCCAAAACACAAGCAGAGGTGAAATTTTGCTAGGCAGTAGTTCAAACTGTCACTACTCAGCTGATGATGTATTTCCATTTGAGTCTTATCGCAAAAACCCTGTGCCATACTCATGCAAACTCATTCAAATAAGTGTCTCAATTTTCATTGCCTCTGCTCGTGAAGCAGTCTTGTTGAAGCTGATACTGAGACACAGGAGAGCATACAAATGAAACTTTGAATGGGCCTTTACCTGAGCAATCAGTACCTCCCTTCATCCTTCTTCCAAAAGAAAAGAGCCACAAACACTGCCTTCTCTACATGAACTTGGTCATTACAGACATAAATGGCCACAAGAAGAAAATAATAGCATGCGTCTAGGGTTTTGAAAAGGTTTCTGTAAGATGTCTTTGCCAGCTGCATATGTATGTTTTACGATTTATCAAGTTGTTGAGATTCTGCCAAAAGTCCAAACAATACCTCTTCAACTCTGTGGTAAAAGTAGCACTAAAATGTGACCAGCGCATCCTGGGAAACAGTAATATGACTATACTTATAGCATCGCAGTTTTCAAGGTATTCTGAAAAAGAGAAATTATCCAAAAAAAAAAAAAAAAACTCATACTGTATTAGCCCAAGTGACACCTTGGTTCTGCTGGTCACAAATACAGCCAATAAAAGGCTTTGGTTTACTTTTCAATTAAGCCTTTAGTCCATCTATGGATTCCTGTATCCTTGTTCTTGAAATTACAAAGAGATTCTTGGACAAAACTAGCCAACCTTGCAGGAAAAATGACAATGCTACATTGTTTTCAGTTTTGTATGTGCACATTTTTTGACTTTTTTGAAAAAGTAATCAATTTTTATTTCTTTTGTCTACATAACTGTCAGAGGTATTAGGTTGGCAAAGATAAACCTTACACAAATTATTGTCCAGTCAAGAGGGTGACGCTAATTGTGGGATTGAGAAATCACAAACCCGCTAAATCAATCCATTTATTTGGCTGCAATGCTAAATAAGAGCCATGACGATCGCATGACAAATGAAAAACTAAATGTCATAAAGAGGTAGAGGAAATGAGACATGTGGGAGGCAGGACTGATAATGGTTGTCGTGTTAATGAGCAGATTACGTTTGATGAAAAGTCCACTGCTGCCCGTGTCTCTAAACACCAACTGTGCATGATAAAATCTAACAACACACTAATTAAATAGGACGCGCATTAGAGAAATTATACCAACAAGGAAAAGGCTTGATATGGGCTTTCGCTCAGGTCTTTTATGAATTCTGATGGTGTTACATTTCTGTATAAAGGGAGTAACGAATTAGATAAAGCCATTTGGGTTTAATGTTTTCTATTCTGGGATAACGACAACAAGGTAATCTGCTATGATGAGGAAAGCAGTAAACAAGGAACGTTGTCAATTTCAACGAGCAAGAGCAAAAACATATCTGTTTCTCTGTCGGCTGTTGAGCTTGTCTCAGGCTCAACCACTCAAACATGCAGTATGTCAATGCAATTTCAGTATTTGCCACTTTTAGAGAGAAGTATATGAGCACACGTATGAGCTTACACAGCTTACAGTCGTAAATCAGAAACAAAGTGCTTGTTAAGTTACATAAAGAGATACAAATATAAAGGATAAATGAAGCAGAATGTAAATCAAATACATTCTGGAGGCATATTTAAAATTACAGTCCAAATCTTAATAGCAACAATTATGAACCAAGTCTGAAACCTATTCCAGGAAATATGGGCAGGGTACATTTGCATAGCTTTGTACAATTTGACAGAACCGTTTACTAGGGATGGAACATTAAACAATAATATCGTTTATCGTGATAAAAAGGGAAGACAATAATCGTTTGTGCTACATTTTGTGTAATAATCGTGATAATCGCCAACAAAGATAATCACCATTTTGTCACCAGATTGTGCAGAAAAAAGCAACTTACCCATTATGTTCTTTTCTAGACCGTTTTTGTTTTCACTTATTCACCTTATTTCGGACGTTGCCGTACGCGCCGCCGTCTTGTTTCCGTTGTAGTTTACATGGAGCAGACGAGCTCAACAGAAAATAAGTTCTACATGGACTAAAAAGCCGTTTTCAGACTGACCAGGAAATCGGTGCATTGTTGACTTCTTGTTGCTCGTGTTCATTAAACATTTTACACAAATCAACCTACTTTATGTAACATTTTAGCGGCAAGACTTTTCCCTCGTTCGTCATTAGCTTTAACGGAGTTCTCGTCAAACGGAAGTGTGTTTACAGACGGAAGTGCAGAAAACGGCAAAAGTGGGCGGGGCAGAATAAGGTCAATAATAAAGTACAAATATGTCAGAACTTATTTGTAATGAGAAAGTAATGTCTTTATATGTCACATTTTCAAACTGTCAGCAATTTGTATAACTATCGTGATATTATCGTTAATCGCAATTATTTTGGCCGTGATAATCGTGATATAAAATTTCAATATCATCCCATGCCTACAGTCTGTTCTTATCAGTGAAAAAAAAAAAAGACAGAATTATAACAAATGAGCATAATGTAGAGAGAAATCCTATCACACTCACAAGAAGCTAGATTTACTTTACAGCTGACAGCCGGACAAAGACAGCAATGGAATCCAGGATCCCAGTAACCATGATAAATAACTTTACTTTGATGCTGGCCATAGCCTTTAATATGATCCGCAGGGCAGAGATTTATGGCCACATCCGAGCACCAAAGCACAGTTATCAGACTGCGCCACTAACAGTAACTGGCAGCGCAATAAGAGGCAAAAGCAGGTTACCGCCGGTCAAGGCACTTACTCTTTTATGTGAAAGATGAGGTGTGAAAACGGGCTTGTTCTCTCATGAGCCTGCAGTGGTGTCTGGGCATAAATGACTCATATCAGAATGAGGTTTATCAATGCAACAGTTGAGTGCAAAATGCCCTCGAAAAAACCTCATTGATCAGTGAAGAGTACTTAAAAGTAGAGGTGGGCGATACAGTGATAAAAATCGAATGGTGAGCTCGTCCCTGTGACAATCTGCAGTTTTTGTGAAATCAACATATCGTGATTCACTGTTTTTCTGTCTTTAATGCAGTTGTCTGTTAAAGCACACTTTTCTCCTGTTGTTTAGCCTCTGTAGTCTCTGAGCAGATGACTTTATTCACCTCTTATAGACTAGTGCTGCGCAATTCAACGAAATTGACACAAAAAGCAGAAAAAGCGCGACCAAAAGCAATAAAAAGGCGCTCAAAAGCAACAAAAACTCACCTACAAACAAGAAACGCAACTCAATGCACCAAAGCACGACAAAAAATGTGAGAAAAAACAACAAAGACGCATTTAAATATGACAAACACAGCTGAACATGACAAAAACGAAAAAGAAACAAAATGTTGTTCAAAATGTGAATTTGAACAGAATTCTATTATTCAAACCTAAATCGTAAATCTAATCTTAATCACACTGCTCAGAAAAAAAAAATCACAATTAAATATGTTTCATAAATCGTGCAGCTCAATAGAAAAATACAAAGTTCACATGAATCGTGATCAAATCGAAATCATGATCTGGACCCAAGGCAATCGTGATAATAATGTTTGCCATATCGCCCAGCTCTACTTAAAAGGATGTTCATGTTGTTATTTGTCAAACTGGGATGTGGAAAAATGCATAGGTTATGTAACTTTCTTATACATTAATAATGCAATAAGAAGCATCTTTGAGTGTCCAGAAAAGCACTACAGTGTGATGTATTATTATTATTATTATTATTACAGTTCCTGCGTCTGACAAGAGGCAGCAGCATAGGGTCAAATGCAGAAGACAACATTTGCAAAAGGAACAATGAAGCATAACTTAACCTTGTCTTTCATGTCAAGACAAGCTGCCAACACAGATATAAAGGACACATATTATGCAAAATTCACTTTGAGCTTTTAACAATATTATGACATTGTTCACTCATGAAAAATATAACTGTAGTTCTATTTAGCCTCATTCTCACTTCTTTGGCGAATTCTATTTAGTAACTCCTCTCCCTCTGAGACTCAACGCTCAAACACTCAACACACAAATTTCCCAGATTTGTGACGTCATGGGTAGAGCAACCATAATCGAATCAAACATTGCCAGTTTTGTTCTGAGCATTTCTGCCTTCATATTACAACTGTGCAGGGCTGTAATCGACTAAAGAAATTCTTGGTCGACTAAAGACCTGGCCCATCGACCGATTAATCGACTAAAAAGGGGGTGTGGCAAAGCTAAACTATCTAACTCTCAGTATCTGACCCAGAATGCACCAAAAACACAACTGCACTAGAGTTTATGCAAAGAAATAACAATTTATACAGAAACGTACTAGGAAACAGTGTATTTAGTTATGTTAGATATATATAAATTAGATTAAACTCAATATTCACTCCAAAATCTTTAGCTAACTCGCTCCATATCTTCACTTTTTTACTGTTTTTGTCGTATAAATCCTTTTAATTGAAATAAAAATAATTAGTAAACTAATAAAAATGTTGAAAACGCCATCGACCGATTAATCGACTAAAAGACTACAGCCCTACAACTGTGTGCCTGCATCAGCATGTGGGGGGCAAGCTAGCTTTTGATTGTCTCCTATTTGTCATTATCTCTGCTGATGAGGGGATGTCTGACTGACAGATAAAGATACAAAATAAATATTTACAAAACACATGAATGACACCTGAAAATAATAAAAACTAGTTTGAATAAAGAGGGCATATTCAAATCAGTGGCACAAAATATACTGGTCTTGGTCAGAATATGATGCTGCTCTAGACTTCAGAGCAAAAACACAGCGTCATATTACAATAACAACTGATGTTCTTTCCGATATTTGCCTCACACCGAAACGTCACTTGTGGTTGCAACATGGTGGTGAACTTTGACTCCTCACAGCGGATTAAACGCAGATAAATTAAGTTGTTGGCTCAGGTCTGGTTGTGTTTCAAAATCACACGGAGAAGGGCACAGTTTGTTTACAGCGCTGATTCAACGGCTTCACAGAGGATGACAACAACACGCTGCTCGTCTTACATCAGCCACGCTCGCATTTGGTTCTAGACTGCACAGCACAGATCTGATCCTCTCCAACACAGTGCACATGTGGATAGGTGAAAATAAAGAAACAGCATTTAAATTTACACACAACATTAGGGCTGGGGGATACGGTGATGAAAATCGAATCGTGAGCTCGTCCCTGTGACAATCTGCTATTTTTTATGAAACCGACGTATCGTGATTCACTGTTTTTCTGTCTTTAATGCAGCTGTCTGTTCAAACACACTTTTTCTCCTGTTGTTTAGCCTCTGTAGTCTCTGAGCAAATGACTTTATGTAGCTCTTATAGACAAGGGCCGCACAATTACATGAAAGCGACACAAAAAGCAAAAAAAAGCGTGATAAAAAACCGCTCAAAAGCAACCAAAACACGCCTACAAACAAGAAACACAACTCAAGAGCGACAAAAAACAACAAATACAAACACAACCGAATGTGACAAAAACTAAAAAGCAACAAAACAGAATCCTAATCTAACTCTAATCTTAATTGCACTGGTCAGAAAAATCACAATTAGATATTCTTCCTAAATTGTGGAGCTCTATTAAAGGCAATAGAAAAATACAAAGTGAACATGAATCGTGATCAAATTGAAATCATGATCTGGCCCCAAGAAAACCGTGACCATCATTTTTTGTCATATCGCCCAGCTCTAAACCAGTACTGGCTATATAGTGTCTAATCACTGGAAACAACGATGATAATGAAACACAGAATTGATTGAAACTAATCATTTGCATCTTGAACCAATACCGGGCTGAAGAATATTGCATCTGTTATGACAAATATAGATGAAACTAGGGCTGCTGTGTTATAACATGATGAATATGGGCTTGACATGAAATTACGAATAGGCAGAAAGAGATCTTGACTAATTGCTATCACTAAACCAAGAGCAACCTGAAAACTATGGAGGCTCTGCAGAGTAGGGCTGTAGACCTCCCTATCGACCGATTAATCGACTAAAAAGGGGTGTGGCAAAACTATGTAGTATCTCTCTGTGTCTGATCCAAACTGCACAAGAGTTCATGCAAAATATATATATATATATTATACAGAAATGTACCAGGAAACAGTGTATTTATACGTTAGCTATAAATTAGATTAAACTCATGATTAACTCCAAGATCTTTAGCTAAATCACTCCATATCTTCACTTTTTTTTCACTGTTTTTCTTGCTTAAGTACTTTTTAATCGAAATAAAATAATTAGTCGATAAAATAAAAATGTTGGTTGACTAAAACGATAAAACCATTGACCGATTAATCGACTAAACGACTAAAAGACTACAGCCCTACTGCAGAGGCTAAAAAAAATCTTATAATGGAAGAGTAAGTAAATACTATAAAAGTCACCTTTGAACAGCCTTACGTAAATAGTTAATTATATCAGTATCGCTAATTTTTTCTTATATATATGGATAGAAATTTTAAGCCACATCGTCTTACTTTGGTTGGAACAATCAATGCTCTGGTGGAGGTCAAAATGTTCCTCAATATGGAGCAAAAAAAACAAACACGATGTAATTTCAGAAGTACTAGTTTAAATGTTATTGTCTCATTCGACTGTGGGAAAGTCTGTGTTTGATTAAAGACAGTCAAGTTAATACGTGCATCCAATTTACCAAATCCAGATCACAGTTAGAGATTAAACCTACATTCATCTGCTAAACAATATGGCGCTAAAGCCCCATCACACAGAAAGCGTCTCTTATTGTGAAAAGCTGGATAGTACTTTTCAAATGTTGCCGAGTTATAAATCCCTGAAAAAGGCGAAAATAACAGAATGACCTTTGTTCTCTCTAAAGCTTTTATAAGACTATTAACGGTGTGAACTTGTGAGCGCAAGCCTGGCTCACCGTGGGGCAGGTGGTAAAAGGTGAAATTATTACCAGTCGCGGTGCTTTTCCTAAGGACATCTTCAGTGCCATGCCGTTTCATTTTCCAGAGGCTGCTTGAACCCTGGACCTCAATGGCACAAACTTCGCAAAGTGATGATTATAAGAACAGCTGAGGTAGTAATACCAAGTGGTGTGAGGAGCAGATTTACATAGAGAATACCTCGACACATGAGTGCTTACGCTTGAACCTTACATTAGCGTAAAACTGATCTCTCCAAATTATTATTATTGTTATTAGTATTGTATAATTCAGCTGTCACCAATCGTATCTCAATGTTAGAGCCACAAACAGTTTTGGTTAGCACAGGTAAAAATGTGTATTGTGCTAACACAGGCTTAAACCTCCACCAAAACCCAAGACTCACATCAGTTGGGCTGTGGCTCTTTAGTCGAATAATCGATTAATTGGTCGATGGGATCTGACTCAACCACATTTTGTATTAGTCAAATACTTATTTTATTTAGATTACAAGGATTAAATGTGCAACAGCAGAAAACATACGGCATGGAGGGAGTTAACTGGATAACAAATAAACAAAAAAAATACTGAAACTACAGCCACAGAGACAATAACTAAAGCAGCGTTCCACCAGTAAACCCTGTTCTAAATATAAAATAACACACATTAGAGCCGGGGAAAAAAGTGGTCTAAGTGGTCCTGTAATAATTGGACATTTAAAACAATTGTTGGTCTCTAATTTAATGACCCTGACCAACTGATTTCACACATGTGTTGCTTAAAAGTGCAGAAGCATGTTTATTAATAACATGTTTCACAGTGTAAACAAGGTTTCCTATCCATGCCTGCAACAAATTTGATCAAGTGGTTTGACTGAACAAACCTATCAATCTCAAAATCCCCAAAATAGCTGAAAATTCTACTGCTAATTCCACAGTCCTTAGGAAAAACAAACATCCTTCAAAAACTCAAGTTCCACTTCATCCTCACGTCTGCTGGACAACAATAATTACATTATTCCAAGCAGGAAGCTCTAGACAGCTTCCAGGACAGACAAATGATAAGGCCCTGCAGGGAACAGGGAGGCAACACTGAGGAGAAATCCTGAGAAATTGCTTTTACCACCTTTTCCCAGGCAGCACTTGAAACTCACGCACTCCCACACCAGCACACAGACCTTTTGTATTAAATTATACTTATCATCAACAGCATTGGGAGCAACAAATTGTTCTATACGTCTTTGTCACGCTAAAAATCAGCTTGAAAAATGTCATTGGAATTGTATGCAGGGGTTTAATGTGACTCAAAAAGAAGAACAAACTGGTTTGGAGAATCCTGATAGGCGTAACAGATCTGAGTGGATCTATGCGACCCAGTTTGGCTTCAAAAACAGCAGCTGGAAAAAGCTGGAATGACATTCTTTCAATAAACTCTTAAAAACTTTTACCAATATTATCAATATAAACAAAGTAGTGGTTGTTGGAGGTGCTTTTTACAAGTTCATGTAAATAAAAAGCCACGTATTAATTCTTCCATTGAGAAAAACTCACACTTGAATACATGGGACACTTTCATTGTTTGAGTATACAGTATCTTATAATAGTAAACAGCATTTGAGCTCAGCATTCAGTATTTCCAGTGGAAAACATTTACGATAGCTCCACTCAAAAATAACCCAGAAAGTGGCTGGGGCTAAAATTTCTTCTTTGTTCTTTCTGTTTTGTAGCAGATCGTGATTTCAGAGCTATAGCTTTTCATATATTCTGTGTTGTCTGAGATGAACTATTAACAGAAATAAAGACTACAGCTTATGTGACAGCACAAAGCAGCAGAATGGTGTCTTAACATCCCACAGAAACGGGAGCAGGAGCGTAGCGTTTGACAATAAAAACTCTTAAAACACATCACCTCTACACAGCTGCGCATGCAGCAGCAAACCAAGAATGTGACGAAGCATAGCCAGACTTTTGAAACCAGGAAAAATCAGTACGGTATGATCATTTTTGAAGTTTGGTGCTTGCATACACATTTCCATGACTTCTGAAAACCTAAGGCTATGGCATTTTTACTTGCTCTGTCTCTGGTTCTTTGTAATCGTAATGCAATCAGAAACATGAAATTAGATATTTTCATCCAAAATAGTTTAGGCGCAAATCCTCAAAGTTCTTGTTTAGTCTTTAGATTGACACAATTTCTAAATATTCCATAACTTGTATCATTCTACTCTTTTGACTATTAAAATCTAAAGCACAGCTAACAGAGAGGGTCTCCTTACCTGTGTCTGTTCTCATCGTGTCCTCCCTGTCCATGTATGACCACCTGTCCCGAGGCATGCTTTCCCTCTTTGGGAGAGTCAATGTGTGGGATGAGCACGTCCTCCAGGCCCAGGTCAAAGCGCTTGTGCTTAGAGTTGTCCGGGAGGAAGAAAAAGGCCCCGAAACATAACGTGATGAAGGCACTGAGAATAAGCAGCAGGATGAACTTCTCCGAGAGCCTGAGCGTAGCCCTGTGGTGGGGGAACGAGGAGGTGCCCGTCGAGAGGGTGGGTATCCTGCGGCCAGACAGTGGTAGAAGGGCTGGAGTGGTCATGTTTTACACTCTGAACGTGAACTTGGCTCAGGGAGGGGTCAGGGGTCACAGGGAGCGGGTCTAACACTGCCACAGGTGTTGTAGTAGCAGCATTCACGGTCTAAGCCACGTTATTATCTCATGCCAGCAATGATAAATCCAGAAACCCGGTTGAAGTAGGGCTGTAGTCCCTCAGAGCTGGAGGTCAGCAGGACAACTGTCATGGTGAATCTAAAAACAGCATGAAAATCACTTAGTAAGAAGACAAATAGAATCAGTTCTTTGAAAAAATGTCAAGGCGAATGGCTTTCTTGTTGAACAATTACATCTTGGTCCTAATGAACCCAATGAAATCATACGCAAAAGCCATGAGATAGATATTTTACATTTCATTAAAAACAAGGCCATGAAATAATGAAAACCGAGTTCACAAGCTTGCCAAGCCACAGCAGATATATCTAAACAAACAAAAGTGAATGCACAGAAATGTACATCCACTATGATCGCTATTAAAACAGGTTATCGAGTCATTATTTCTAACATGGGTTCAATGTGATGCAGAAAAGTTACCTCTTACTAGACGCAGCCAAAGTGATTCAGCTTAACATGTAGACAGATCTACTGTATCGTGTTTAATTTTCATTATAGGCTAAAAGGCTTAATGGAAAATCCGCGCTGCTTCGCCCTGTTACCTTTAGGACACATGAACTATGTGTTTGTGCTCAGCATCTGCTCAGAAGGGGATGGCTTTAAAGAGCTCCCTTTAAAAGATGAGGTCGTGTAAATTACCTTTGGGTCAATTCCCCAATGGCAATTCTGCAGAAACCCGTATTTCAGGCCGGGATTGTTTTTGCAGTAGTTTCCCTCGGAGGCTGTGCTGCTATCTATGATGTGTCCACACAGAATACCAAGTTCATTCCCTGACAGTGGCAGTCTGTGAGATGATGATTAGCCCATACATAACGCTAGCTAACAGCGAGCGGCTAACTTAACCAGCCTGCGTGTGAATGTAACAAAACGTCGATCTGTCAACACCTTCAAACGTAAAAGAACATGCAACAAAGCCGGGTTAATAAGCCAGCTCAGAGATATTTTAGCATCCAGCATCGGAGCTCTGGTGTTAGCCGTTAGCATATGTGGCTAATGCTAGCTAGCTGGTTATCAATTGACAGAGGCGGACTCTCGCGCTGCATCACCTCCTTTCTCATTTGCTCGGTGAAACGGGAGAAATGCGTTGCTCGTCAGGGATCCCGATCCGCCGTCTGAAAGAGCAGCCTGTAGCAGGTGTCCTCATATCCGTAAATGTTGCAATGTTCGCGGAGAGAGCCGTCAGATCATAGCCACAAAGCCGTGTTGCTCCACGGACGTCGAGAGCCGTGAGTGGCCGCACTGTCGGACTGCTGCGGCGGACTGTGACTGACGAGAGCCGCCGCTACTCGGAGCTCTGGATCCACTACTCTGCCTGCGTCTAGGGAGCGTCGCACAATCACCATGCGCACCGCAACAATTTAACTTTTTCTCATTGAGACATTGGTCTGCGTCCAATTATGCTATAATAGTCATGATAATAAAGTATAACTCTTTTTTAAACTCACCCCTGCAGCTTAGAACCATAGGCTGGCAAAGGATTGTCATTAAGAAGACAAAACGCAAGTCTTAATATGACTTGACCTTGTGTCCTATGCGGCCCGATAAAACAGAAAAGTTAATTCAATAGGTTTTTCATTAATGTACTTATTTTAATGAATTGATTTCATTTTTTTACCAGTTTGCCTAACTACAACCTTTCTATGCCTTTGGATCCAAAATATGGACCAAATTCAGTGGATATATTGTTTTAAGTATTATATCCAGAATGTAGGCCTGTAAAAATAAGCCTGTTTTTCTTTCAGCTACAATATTCTGTCAAACAAAATCACCATGATTTGGATTTCTTATTTATTTCGCAAATGTAAAGCATTTGCCTTTAGGCTACCGGTCATTTATTATCAGCCCACTATAACTTGTAAGTGAAAGCCTTGAAGAGTTGTTAAGTTAGGGACCATCTGACAATGTTCATGCCCCTGTGACATGGATCAAATATAGTGTGTAGTTTGTGTTCAAAATATTCTGCTTCATTTATTATTCTTGTATACATTTTCCAAGTAATCACCAATGCTGTTATTATGTTTTAAATGTTATTTTCAAAATAACAGTACACTAAATGTGATATATAGAATAGGTAAAATAATATACTCTTATCAAATTAGCCCATATTCAATGGTTCTCAAACATTTTGCTCAAAGTACCCTACCTCCCAGTAAAACAATCAGCTCAGTGTACCACCAGATCCTGAAGTATCTTGCTGGCATGATGCAGTGCATCATAAACAGGCACTCAGTGAAATCACAGGTGTACTCGACTTTATTAAAGCCAGGTATTAGGGGAAACATAGTGCTCCTTTTAGTCATTGACAATGTTCCATCTTTTTTTCACAGCACAAAAACACTGTCCTCAATATTAGACAGGTGTCACTTCTGCCTTTCTTTTTGGCCACACTCCCAGCTCCAGTCCTGCCACGGCTTTTCTCAACCTGAAGGCTGTAATTTGTTAGAAGCCTGAATGATGGCACTTCCTCAGCTGCTCTGCTACCAATGTAGTAGGTTAACCATAAATTGTCCCACATTTCTCCCAGCAAAACCTAAGACACTTATGAAGCCTATACCAGATAACATCATTGTGAAACAAACTCTCTGTTCCAAAGTATAGGGCTATGCTGCTGAATGCCACATGTAAAACAATTTAAAACCAAGACAGACTGTTAGGCTATACTGTAAGTAAAGAGGAAGCTGAGCAAGAAAAGACCAAAAACATACAGATTAGTACATATATGTTCAAAGCAGAATGGCTTAAGAAAGACAGAATGACTGTTAATTTTAAAACTTCTGTCAGCATAGATGTTAATGGCCATTACTTTTCTGCCCATAAAGTTAACTGGTGATATTTCCTTTGTTTTAAGTGATTATTTGTTCTGTAAATATCAGCAACAAAACTGGATTTACTTTGTCACTATATGATTCCAGCCATAGTGGTGTTTGTGTAACTCACTGCCAGTCAACCTTTTTGAGTGACAATGTTGAAATGGATTACTCTGGCATTGAATTATTTATTTTAGTCCTTTCATACATCATTAAAATAGACCTTTCTTCAATTATTTCAATGTAATTGGTGTCACATCGTCTGAAAATAGTTTCTATTAATTCAGATTATGAAGACAAACAAGTTTAATGAACAAAAAGTTTACAGTGTCTTTTTTATGTTTTGTTCCTGCCGTAAAAACACTTCATAAACCAGAACTCTGGAGGCTGTTTGTCTACTCTCCAACACACCTCAGTGAGCTTTTCCTCGACAGGTAATCTATCACAGGATAATGTCCAACCATAAACACATCCATGGCGTTTTGCTGAGCGCAGACACAGACCTGCAGTGTCCATCATGATCCAGTCCTTGAGTCGCCCCGGGCCTGGCCTTCACTACAGTGGCAACAACAGGGCAAAAGGGGCCCTATGATTTACAGTGTGAGTGAATTAGTGCTAAAGTGCTTTGAGGCCTCACCGTGCAGCTCTGCGAGAGGCCTCACCATCTACACACAAGAACCAAAAAGAGCTGAGCAGACACAAAAACACTGACAGTTCCAGAAAATAGGAGGGAGGCTGTCGACCGCTTCAGTGCATTTCTGATTATCATTGTCACAGGGATGGCTGCTGGGCCCAGAAGGAATTTATCGTACATTTCACACAAAGGCAAAACAACCAAAGTTTACGGGTTGGAAAATCAAAGTGGTAGAAAAAACAAGGAGGCTGTTACCGAAATGGCTTTGCTGACCTTGTTCATACACCTTACATTTATGCTTGGTTATGATGGTAGAATATTTTAAACTTGCAGTAAAAAAGACCTCACAGGATAATGTAGGACAACCTGTGGGTCGAGAAAAGTTGTTCTGAGGGCCACATTTGGCCCCTGAGCCATAGTCTAGAACCTGTTTTAGTAGGAAGTCAGTTTGGGGAACATATTTGAGACTCAGCAGGATATGTATTTTTCTGTGGGTTTCAGAATGATGAACATTGAGTGCTGTTGTCATATACCAATTTGACAATTAAAAACAAAATATTGTATCATATATTATATTTGAGTCAGGAAACTGAAGCCCATGAATGTATAAATTTACTTATTTATGTTTTTACAATCTATAACTTTGTACTTTGCACATTAAGTTTCTGTATCATCCAGAGTGGTCCATTTTCTCTTTGCTGGATCAATTATTACGGTATATAAATATGTTAATAAGTATAGCAACCAGGAGTTTGTTCCTATACCCCTTTCAAAAATCACAAATCCTGAGTAAAAACTGTAGCTGTTACAACTTACATGAACTGCCAAGTCATAGTTTCTGAGTCACAGTTTGTCAGTGAAAGTGTAAATTATAAAGGTGCTGTCTGTCGGGCGAGTACAAGGACAGCCCTCGCCTCTTGGTCTCTGCGGCGAGCGAGGGTGCTTCAAGAAATGTGTGTTTCAAGTGTCAATCCCACGGTCTGGTGCCCCTAACTGCATATAGTCACCACAAGTGTCCTACTATTGGCTCAGTGATGTGACATTGTGCTTAATGGTGCAACAGAGCGTGTTTTCCTTACTCCACCACCATCATCATCAGTGAGTTTCTGAGGAGAATGAGACACGATGAGAAGATAAACAGGCAATTGTCCACATGGATGCATCTTTGTCTGATTTCAAACATACACTAATTGCAGGATTGTTATATTTTCCCTTTTAAAATGTTCTTTTTATTGTTTTTATATTTCAGAACAAGACACAAAGAGCGAAAAAGAACAGTCCCCTCTTCGTTTTAACTACATTTTTCAAACAAAATCCGTACTTAATATTACTTTATACAGTATTTACAGATTTTTTAGATATTTTTATGCTTTGCCTGCATTGGTCTGTTGTATTCTTTTAGAAAGATCGATAACAATTTACAAATAATTGCATACTATAGAGTGTTTCCTTGTTTATTTCCTGCAACTTGAGTGGTGGCACAGCAGTAGAGGCAACAGAAAGTGAATTTTACCTTTGTTGACAGCGATGTGTGAGTATGACCTGCTGAACACTCCGTCTCCAGGTCTGGGTGACACTGCTCTTCATTTTTATAAAGCTCTTGTGCTGCTATTGCTTTATTAAGAACTGGTGGCATGACTCAGAGCAAAACAAGTGCACTCTCCAACTGTGAACTGTGCTGGACTGGATCCTTTGGCTCCAAACGGGCTTCATAGGGTTTTCTCAAGTGCACTACTTTGAGGTGTGAGCTAGTTAGGCCCCACTCGGAGCTGGGTAAATGTATTACAGTGGTGACATTGGCTTTACCTCTCTGTCTCTAATGGAGTTACACAGTGTTCAGTCTGAGTGACCTGCCCTCTCTAAACGGTGGGTCACGGCTCATGAATACCGAGGCAAGTGCTGATTCCTGGCAGGTAAGTGGAGTAAGTGTGTAGAAAGTGATTTGGACAAGTCTCTCAACAACACCATTGAAATATGAAAACAATAAGAGGTTGGGTTTAAAAATGTTAAAGTGCGTATGACGGGTTTTTACGATTTTCTAATTTTGACTTTATTCAGTGTATTAATACTTTGTGTAAATACAAATTATAGTTTTACACCAATCAGGTCGCTATTTGTGGAGAAAAGTTGAAAAATCTGTTGACGATTACAGGAAGTAAATAAACTGATGACATCACACTGGGGAGACAAAAGTTATGCATAATTTACACAAAATAAACTTTTTTGACCCTTTAAACTTTGATTCAACAAAATAAAGGTGTTCACATGTGTTTCTCTTTGTCAAATGAATAAAATCTGTGACATTAGATGAGTTTTGGCCAGTGTACAGTGTGGTTGCTATGGTAATTTCCTAGCGTGATGTCATACTTTACAAAGGGGAGTAAAATTTAAAACCTAAAAAACAGCTAAACTGGGGTTAAATTTGTAAAGATTTTAGTAGAAATTTGAATATATTTATCTTAACTGCATTTTAGTTAAATGTGTATTTCAACCTGTCAGAGGCACTTTAAGGTCAAACATTACAGGCAACACTTTTTGCAATGCTGTTTTATGTTCAGTTTGCTACTATAAACTTGAACTCTGAACAGCAACTACACTTTCCAACCGGCTCCTAAAGATGTTGTAATACTTAATTTAATCCACAAGCATTTATAGATTTATAAGGATATTGTAACAAAGATGTTTTTGTTAAATCACATTCTTATTCCATAGAGACATTCAAATCAGCCCTTATGTAGCACCTGAGGAAACCAAACTTTACAATCTTGTACTTAACATGATTTTGACAGATTGTACATAAGGATTTGTTGATATCTTCAACAAATATATTCCAAGCTTGATTTATTTAACTTTTAATGTCGGGTTTAAGATTAGGGAAAATTTGATTCTTTTACACCAATTTTCAGTAAGAATTTCCTCAAATACTAAATAAGATATCCAGAATGTTTAACCTGGCTCTCCATTTTTCAGCTGTATATCAAATATGTGCAGTGTTGGCCATTTTTACACATAAAATGCCTCATTAAAACATTACGTGATGTAAAACTTATTTTTTTGTTGTATATTTGTGTGAGTAAACTACAAGATAACTTTCAGATGTATATTTATTTCACTTATTTATTTATTATTTAACCAGGTGAAAACACACTGAGATCGAGACTTCTTTTTAAGGGTGACTTGGGGCAAAAGGAAAAATATACTGACACACAAATCATAAAAAATGAAAACAAATGAAAACAGTATTTGCATTTAAAGGCAGAGACAATTTCTGTGGGATTCTTTTTTTTTTCTGTTTTTTTTTATTGAGCAAAAACCCCAATCTTCAGTCCATATATCACCTAATCTAAGATTTCTTTCCTATTCACCAGCAGTGTCTTGCCTTAAGATTGTTATAATTGCATTTGTTTGTATGCTGCAGGTATAATAACGGAACAAAAAAACAAGAAAGAAAGAAAACAAAAGGTAAAGCGGTATTATGTCCAAGGTTTGCAGTGCAACCTTGTATGGAGCATATTGGCACTGGGCATTGGACTGGTTGCTTTGCAGAGATGAAGGACTTGTGGGTGAGGGATGTCAGGAGCTGTCACAACACTCTATACCTCCATCTCCATCATCTGCAGCTGCTGCTGTGTTTGGAGCTCCATCTCCAGACTCACAAATAGACAGAGAGGTGCATTAAACACATAAAATATTGAGCTCTATGTACATGTCCCTGCTCACATTAAAAAATCAGACGCACAAAAAAAAACAACAACAACAACTGCAACACAGTGTAAAGAGGATTATTTATAATTCGGCTGACTAAAAACTGAAGGTGTTGGCTGTCTGTCAATCACTGAAATGATTGGCACAGTTGCTGTTTTGTGCTCTGTCAAGAGATCACTGGAGGAGTTTACAACATCATTAATAAGAACCTCCTAAATAGTCAATTCTTAGTGCGCAACCAATAAAAAAAGTACAACTAAAAGTTGAAATGTACAAAAAACTGCCTTTACTGAGGGACAATGCTGGATAATTTTGCCCAGCGCTCTCAATTACAAGGTGCATTACTTGAGAGCCCAATGCCGCATGAAGGAGCTTTATGAGATTTGGCAGGAGTCCTTCTCCCCAGGGTTCACGGTGATGGCAGCAGCCCTGTCGTTAGCTACATACTGTCATTGTTCAATTTGGCGCGTGCAGGCGATGGCTCTGGTCCCAAACACTGGCATGTGTCCACTTGAGTTAAAGAGGAAGTCAAGTAATGACAAATCAATATCAATGGCGTGTTATGCAAGTCATTTTTGGTTAATGTATGTATATGTGAATGTCTATGTGATAAAATACAACACAAGGCAACTCAAAATAGGAGCTATTCAGTGGCTTGTATAACAACTACTACAAGTAGTATAAACTTTAGTTATTAACTCTATACTACAACCACCACTGTGACAACTTTGGCGACTGAATCTATTGCATATGGTCTATATCTATTGACCTGAAGCCTTTCTCAAATTCCTTGTTACTCACAGAAGCACATTTAATTTTAATTTAGCTTTTGTCAAATATGTGTTCAATTATTAATGCATACTTTATCTGTGATGTTTCTCAAGAAACAAAATCTGTTTTATTTGAATTTTTACATAACCTTATTAGGTCATATTCTTGGTCCCTTTACATTTTCTTTTTCCTCGGTTAGATTGAGCAGTGTCCTGCTGTGGTTTCACTAATGTAAATGACTTTCAGAGGAGCAGGCCCTGTTCATCAAACATTCATCTTAACTGTTGATCACAAAGCAACTTGGTTCCTGATAATGCAATATTTATCGGTGGACTTTTAGCTCAGTAAAGACCCTGTTTTATCCACAGATTATATGTGAATTGTAAAAGAGAATAAAGTCATTAGATAAACCAGTTGATCGTTTACTGGGCTAAAGGAGGAAAGTAGTTATGCATTGCCATCTGCTGGTTCAAAAGGGAATTGCGTGAGTCAGATATGCATTTTTTTAGATATCAACATAGATACTAAATGTTGCTATTTATTCAGAAGATGTTAAATGTGTTAGGGTTCACACTTTGGGAGTGGATCACCTGCTTGTCTTATTGGAGGTACACACATTCTATGTCATACAGTAGACCATAAGCAAAGCAATAACATTTATCCATTTAGACAAAAAGGAGTGGGACCCTCCATCAGAAAAGTTACATTGTGCCCCTTTAATATGTGTTTCGAGCACCAGGAGAATATCATTAATAAGTAAATATAATTAGGTTTCCATAGTCGAGAATAGGCGTTTGATAGTCGTTAAAAGGCACCAAGTATTAATAAAATAAGTCAAAGTCATAGTAGGTCATGGTTGTGTTGCTCATTTAGTAGCTCTGCTTTCGTCACCTTGACATTTTGTGCCTGTATTTCACTCAGAGCTCCACAGTCCTCAGGTGCCCTCGAGCAGAAACAGCAGTTAACACACTCTCAGGCAAACACTCCGACTTCTCCACTGAGCTGCCACAACACGACCAGTGTGGCTTCCCTGGGTGTCCCTTATGACCGTGGCCACAACCTTTAAATCCACCTGAAGCACAAGGACAGGACAACTGAAATACTATTATCTCATGAGCATGTTATTAATGGCTAAAAATGTGAAAATGGATTGAAGACTATTACACCAAATGTTTATAGCTTTAAAGGCAAAGGTGTTTCCCAAGTAAGAGAACTGAAAATGTGTACAATTTGATTATAAATGAATCAATATCAAATACTGAAAATAAAAGGGAAAATGCACAAAAAGAATCCAAATTATGTATATGTTTGGAATATGTGAGTTTTAAAGCTGCAGTTTATCTAAGGCCCTCTTAGTGCATGATCCGGAGGCATGAAAACAGTGACACTGTGTATAATCCATTCAAGTCTGGTTTAAAACTATATATTTGCATCATTGTTCATCAAGTGTTTTAATTTGTATTAAGTAGTTATGTTGGCTCTACCATTGTAATGCATCTTGCGTGGCAGTCTCAAGTCTCAGTCTGTTGTTGCTGATATTGCTTCACAGACACCAGTGGCAGGTTCAGGTGTTGTGTGACAAACCTGGCATAGATCCCGGGCAGCCGCAGCGAGCCTCTTTGGACCCTCCGCTGGAGCAGAAAGAACAGCAATGAAACGTCCCGCTGTGGCGCCTCAGCCTCCTCTTTATGTTCAATGTGAACGGAGAGCCCTGTAAACATGGACATGGGGCTGGATTGTGTTCATGGCACCAAAACATCAAGAGGAAGGATTTAAAAGTGGTACAATTGTACAATTGTGTGATCATTTTGCTTGGAATTTCCAAAAATAAGCTGAGATGAAACGTTTTTGTTTTTTGTTTTTTTTAAACTCCTGTGTGAAAACAGTAAAATTGTATGATCATTAGTATTGTCAGAATAATCTTCTATCAATCCTCAATCATGTTAGTAACCATATTAAAGAAAGAACAATGGGCCTCATTCATTCATGAATGTTTTATTAGAAAATGATCATAACTTCCACTTAAACGCTGGGAGAACTCTGTGCCAGATTCACGAGCTTTTACAGAGACAAATTCCTTCATAAATGAGAGTTGGACCAAATTTAACAACATCCAGCTACGTACACCATGTTACACTTTTACATGTTTAATTGTCCAAATACACATGAGTATTTGGTAACATATTTAAGTGACCTTATAAGTGACCAATAAGTGAACTTATTGAACTAATTCAGGGCTTTAAATCATTTTTTCATCTTTTCTGCAAATTGTAGCAGCTTATAACAGGGGCAGGTGGCGCACAGAGACGAGCACCTCATCGTGGAGGGGTTTATGGCCGTGCACTACACTACACTGGGACAGGACCTGACCGCTGAATAGTCTGTTAAAGTAGGCTTTGCCTGTGCTCTAAATCACTTCTGATCACACTTTCAGTCTCACACTCTCACACTTTTCAATATTTTTATGTAAAATAATTTATAAACAAAATATATAACTAACAATATAAGAGTAATAATATTCTAAAACAGCAGCATTTCTGTGCTACTGACTGTTCATAGGTTTTGTTCTTCAGAAGAACATTTACAATTAATAAAAAAAAAAATTCAATACCAAAATCCTTTGAAAGAAGGCCATAAGTACAAATTTGTTCTTAATAAGAACGCTTCATGAATTAGGCCCAATAATGCAATATAACATGTATGTTCCAATCCTTTCGGAGGCTGGGAATGCATTAAAAAGGGATTTTGAATCCTTGCAAAACATTCCTGGTTAAAATAAATGTCTGATTAGCAAAATGCAAACCTGTGGGTCAAAGAGATGCCTTTAGGTTGTACGGTAACGTAGGAAAGGTTAACATCATTTTGTTTGACATCACATGGTGAAATGTCAAGCTGTACTAATATTGGTACAAGGAACATAATACTGTACCTTGACATGTTGGGTTTTTACACACACCCACACAGAGTAAGGCCCGAGCTCTGCTGGAGTGTACGAAACACTGTAGGTCCCATCGCTGTTGTCCACTACAGACGTCACGATTGCACTGGAGAGACAACATAATTCACAAAACAAAACAATTAAATTTCTGTTTATTGTAGGAAGCACAAATAGAAGTTTAAAGGCTTTATTTCTTCTTTTCTCTATGGAGAGGCCTGAAATTGCATGCAATTTTGCAGTCTTGACAAACAGATGACTTACCTGTAATTTAATAAATGCAAGGTAATAATGTTTATGCCATAATGTGGAACACTTCATGCAAAACAATGACATTTTCATGGAACAAGCAAGTGACGGACCCTCCACCATTAAAGTCACATAATGCACCTTTAGGGACGGATACAACATGGTTCAGTATATAACTTCCTGAGTATTGTGGTGTTGGTATCAGTGTTTATAGTCACTGCTAATTCACAAACTAGTTCCAAGTGCTTTTTCAAAAAGATTTTAAGTAGTTGCCTGACCTGCCAGTCCCACCTTCATTCTGTTCAAATGCAGAAGAGTCTGGTATTGGACCATAAGGAGGCGTCAAAAAAACTTGCATCAAATATTCTCGTGATATTCAGAATGCAATATATAACTTTTTCTATCTCTGATTTACAGAGTTTAGTGCGTTGCAATCTTCAGTGTAATTTATTTCCCCTTTTTTTCTTGTGAGCCGCCATGTTTAGCCACGAACAGACCGTGCATTTCTTTGATTGGTCAATTCACCGGTCAATAACAGCCAGTGGAAATCTTTTAGGCAGGATAAGGTTCCAGACCAACAAGTCTTTGTCAGCAAAGCGTGTGGTTTTGACTGATCAGACAACTAAAGTAGCACAGAATTATCATTATTCACTCTCACTCACTCACTCTCTCTGTCTGTCCCCCATCCTCCTCTCCCGACATCTCACCTCCCACCCTACGTTTCATTCACTCACACATAACACACAAGGATGGACTTGTAGTATGTACAATTTTAATCACCAGTTTCTCTTTTCTTTATGGGCGATGCTGACCACAACATGCTCTCCTCCTCGGGTCAGCTGGTCCCCTCCCGAGTCCCTGCAGACCAGTGTGAAGTGTCCAGACTGGCCGACACTGCACTGCTGCAGTCCTGTAGTAACATATTCAACAGGTTTTTAAAGAAACAATTATATCACTGGTAGTAAATAAAAGATCCACAATCAATGGCACAAAATAACATGTATGTACGAAAGTGAGAACCCATTGAGATCGAGGCCTCTTTTTCAAGATTGACCTGGGGCAAAGGTCATCCATGAAAAACAATAATTCATTTTCAAGTAGCCATCAGTAATAATTATAAATAAGCATCCTGCAACCAACATTAAGCAGTTAAAAGTCCGCTTTTCGGGCGGCGAGTCTACCACCTGATTGTTTCCATGGAGAATTTGCTTTGCTTGCTTGAGTTGTTTTGAATGTTTCACTGTATGAGCATTAAACGCTGTAGAAAAAGCAAATGACTCCACAAGGCCAGGTCCGGTCTATTAAGAGTCGAGCCCACTCACAAAAGCAGCAGACTTTTTTCCACGGCTGAATTTAATGCCTCACAAACTCCTCGCACTAGTACATGTGCTTCTCTTTGGCACATATCACATTATCAGCCTTAAGTTTGTGCGAGAGCTAATATCATTTGTGTTCTCATCCATGATTAATGTTGTTTTGTATTTGGTTTTCAGAGTCTAATGGGTTTGAAAACTAATGATGCTGTTCAGCCTGTACCTCCCAGCAGCTGTGAAGTGGCCTGTTTAGACACAGCAAGACTAATTACTTCCACTTGTTTTTACTATTTCAATTAGCCTTGTGAAGATAAACCCGCTATTACTGAAACCTTATCATAACTTCTCTGCGCCCAGATATCACATTTCAGTCAATATTAAGCAGTAATTATGTGTGAATTTACAGTGTATTTTTTCAGCCTAGAAAGCAGCATCTGTCATCATTACGGACACAGCTGTTCCTCATGTCACCTGTGCATTTTAGTGCCTGGTCTACTTAACCCTTTCTTGGTACCCACAGGAAATGTAACATATCACAAAACAAATTAAATTAAATTAAAAACTACTCACTTTCAAAATATGTATCAAACTATATCAAGAACAGAGCTAAGTAGTAATAAGAAACCTTGTGAAGGAAGCTGTAGGATTTGTATTTTTTTGCTTCTTGTAAACATCTGATCTCTCATATACATGTGTCTATAGATAAGAAAATACATTAACAGTACAAGAAGATATCATTAATTTCTGAAATAGATATGGTCTATAATACACATATTATATGTACACATATTAAAACTTACTCCTAAATGTATTTTTCTTCTGCAAACTTGTTCTTTTGTCCTTGAGACAGGGATAGGAGCAAATATTGTAGAATGCTTTTGCAACTTGCTTTACCACAATGATTCATTCATTCATTCATTTTCTACCGCTTATTCCCGTTAGGGGTCGCGGGTGACTGGAGCCTATCCCAGTGACTTTGGGCCTTAGGCGGGGTACACCCTGGACAGTGACCAACTCGTCGCAGGGCTGACACAGAACAATGAAAGGTTTCTAAATAATCATCATCTGATTTCTGGACCTCTAAAATTATTAAAATAAAATCCAAACCATAGAAATCAGATGTTTTCACTATTTACATATTATTACATATGATTTCTATTGTCATATAATGCAAAAAATCTAATAATAATCCTATTTTGAGGGCCCATGTAACCATGGCTGTGTTCTTGTCGCTCTGTTGTGACTCCAGGATTTAAAATGTCCTGCTGAAACTTGTTACGGCTCCTCTTAGCGGCTGATGTGTGCGTTTGTGTTTAGGTGTAAACATCCCTCGACTGTTCCCCTCAGGCCCCTGGAGCATTCCTTCTGCTCTGAAGGAATTTCCTCGTAACAATGGTCTTTAACTGAGTCTCTGCATCTTTCTGCACTGTTCCTCCCCCTCCACAGTCACACCAGCTGCTCAGTGTGTGTGCACAAGAGTAAAACCAGGATAATGGACAAATTACAATGAGACCATTTACTAGGCCATTTCACTGCTTAATGTTTTGTGTTCTTACTTTTACAGCCAGTTATCTAAACACAGTGAGAAACAAAAGGGCTTCCATGGTATACAATGGAAAACAAATGATACAGCTAAGACACACACCATTCAAAATAACTGCCCACACAGGTATAGGTATACTTTCTGATCATGTTCATTGAACTGGTGTAAAGAAAAATGTCTGAAGGTCATGAAATTCATTTTTGAAATCTGAAACCTGTCTGTATCAACTAAAAAAAATCTTTATTTGTTTTCTGAACCCCTTGGCTTATGTGAATATGTGAATGAGTGCGCGGTCACATGTATACATTACCACATCAAAACTGGAACTAAGTCAGAATTTAAATCCATAACTAAACTTGGACTAGAACAGGATCAAACTCATTTCATATTAGAACTGAAATGCGCAAAATTTAGGACCAAATGACAAGTCTGAATGCATCTATGTAAGTAGCGGTATCTTGAAATGTTCAGTTCTGTTTGTTTATTTGAGCAACATGTAAGTTTTCTTACATAATGCTGCAGTGCTCAAAAAATTGTAGAAAGAAATGTAAATTTATATGCTCCTTATTCTAAGATTCTATTATACTAAACTGTCATTTACATTCTTACCTATCAATATTTTTTTTTCCACAGGAAACCCTACCTTCCATTTGCATCCATGTGTTCCAATGTAAACAGCTGACCTCGTCATTGACCTTGATGACCTTGTCATCATGATTTCATTATCACTTTCATATATAACCGAATACAGAGAATATGCTTGAATTACCTTCTCCTTCTACAGTGCATTTGCTGGGGTCTGCTGTCTTCCCGTGGATTATTCCGACTACTGGATAACCATTGACATCCCCCGCCGGCTCAGAGGGCAAAAAGCAGATGTTGGAGCCATCATCCGCTCCTGCTGCAGACTGTGGATCGTAGCTGCTCTCGGAAAGGCTGCTCAGTCTCTGCAGGGTCACTCCTTTAGCACTGAGGATCTCTGCGTCTGAACCACAACTCAAAAGTCTCTCTGCAAACTCCACTCCACCTCGAACGTCCAGCAGAGCCTGACGCAGCTGAGCTCTCTGTAAGTGGAGCTGATTTCTGGAAGAAGAGGCAGACAGTGGGTGTTTAGACCCTTATTGTTACACGTATTGTGCTTATAATAAAGTAAAAGCTGTAATTTATCCAAAGGTTTTAATGGATTTAAACAGGAGAGTACACAAATAATGAAAATTTGAGGCCTGTGTTATATGCTGTACTTGTAAACTGTTATTCCAATATAATACAGTACTACAAAAATGTGAGTAGGTTTGGCAAGGTTCAAACTGATAATCTATTCTAGACAATTGCATAAAAAGACAAAGTGGGTAGAGTAGCCAAAAACTATCTGGGCTTTACACCAGATTTTTTTTTCTGATTCATTATCATGTGAACTTAAAAAGTACAGCTACTTTAAAATATTACTCAAGTGGGATAAAAATATTGTGTCTGAAAACTACTTTGAAAAGTACAATTTCATGAAAAAGGTAAACTGAAGTGAATGTTACTTACAAATACCATGAATGTACCTTCTCTGTTTGTGTAGCTCCTCTAAGCGGCGCAGCAGGGACAGACAGTGGGCCTCCACAGCACTGGCATATCCTCGAGCGAACGCCCTCACCTCCTGTGCCACTTCCTCCACATGAGAGGTCAGGATGTCCTGGGACTCATCCACCTTTAGCAGGACACAGTGAGAGTGAATGTAGTTATGCTGAAGGTCATCAGAGTTTAAAATATATCTTTAAAAATACATCTTTTGTCCAGACTGGCTCCATTCTTGACATGAAGGCGTCTGACCATCTTAATATACCAAACTACCTTTTGAAGTGACTCCTCCAGACGCTCCAGACGAGGACGCAGATGGACCGAGACCAGTTCCCGGATGCGGTCTCCATGGCGATCGATGACGTCGTGTGTGGGACAGCAGCGGTGGTCCCGGTGCAGAGTGGCAGCGCACTCCAGGCACACGGGCAGATCACAGGGCTGACAGAAGAGGCGCAGCTCCTGTCCCGGGTGGAGAGAGCAGAGGACGGGACGACAGAGGCGACCGCGGGACTTCAGCTCATGAAGAGCCTGGACTGAGTGACAGGCGGTGCGCTTCTGACGCCTGCGGGACAGAGAGAAACAGGGTTATGGATGGACACATTTGAACCACATCAAAACTGGAGCTAAACTTGGAGCTAAGCTTGGTCTGCGCAAGTCGAGGATCAAACAAGAGTGAAAGCAGCCAAACTTAGACAAACTTTCCACAAACGTATTTAGTTAACGGATCAAAAATGACTTTCTGATGAAGATTTGAGATTTCTTTATGTCACTCTTAACTTAATTCTGGTAAAAATATGCCAACAGAAGAAATCTGGATGGATAATATTAACAAAAAGTAAAAATATTGCATCAAAATGTGTACACCTCTTATGTCATTTTATTTCAACCACGACTCTGCAAAGTATAAATAGCAATTGCAGATTATGTAGCCTATATGTTAGGGGTTTTTTTTGTTTTTTTTTTTAATTCCATAGGCTAGAAAAAAATCTGAAAAGTAATTAGGCTTCATTTGGTAAGATTAATAAAGAGTTAGGCCTCTCAAAAAGGCCACAAATGGGTACAATTATGAGTCCTTTTGCCTTTTGCATGGTAGAGTCATGTGCAAACCTCAAAAAGGGGGCAACCAGTGCTTATTACAGTCATCTTACACAGACATAACTTTGTCCAATACCCCATGGCGTCAACTGTGTTAATTTCTTACGCCTCTTTCTTTTTTAATAGTATACAGAGGCCTTTACCTGTGAGCCTGGCAGCAGAACTCGCACAGGTTGACGGCGCACATCTCGCAGCGGCTCTCGGCGGCCCCGTCCCCGCACAGGTCACAGGGCACAGGGCCGTCCGTCACCAGCGTCTCCAGAAACACTTCATCCAGAGCCAAGTGGTCTGTGCTGAGCCCGGCCGGTCCCGTAGCCGGCAGGTCCACCTCAGAGTCACAGTCCGGACACAGCACCGTCACGGATCCACCGCCGCGTCTGACCACCGCTCCGTCCCGGGACAAGGCGGACCGCGAGAACGGCTCCAGCTGGGCGATACAGTCCGAGCAGAAGCTGTGCAGACACGGTAAGATTTTTGGATCCCGAAAGAGGCGGTGGCACACATTGCACACCGCCCTTGCGTTTACATTTGCCCCGTTTTGCACTTTTTCTGTGTTTATGGTGATTTGGTCCACGTTTCTTTCTTCTGCAGACATTGCGCTGCGCTCTTAAGTAGTTCCACAAGTGGGACAAAAAAATCCACCGGAAGACCACCAAGAATCTTCCTCAGAAGTTCCACGCAATTAAGACAGGGCTAGCAGTTCAAAACACAACTTGCCACAAACATCATTGCACTTTTTACTCTGAGCGTGAACACTCGCTCACTGATTAAATTCCTATGGTCACTCACGCCAAAAAGTAGGTTGCCAAGGCATTCAGGGTTGATCGGACATTTGACACCCCATTCAGTGCCAAACCAATGGGAGTCTCCGGAGGCCCATGTGGGGGAAGTCCTACTGTCACTACCCCCTCTAGTGGCAGCACCATAGACTGCAGCAACACACACTACAGAAACAAATGCTTTATTATTACAACATACAATTTATGACTAAATACAAAGCATCATCTAAAAACAAATGTTCCCTCTTTTGGGGTAGCAAGATGGGTGTCAGTATACAAACATTTTAATATTTTAACCAAGATCCGGATGACAACCCCTGAAGCCTTTTCTACGATGAGACACGCCTTGACAAATGAGGGATTACATCGACAAATTTTAACCAAGGGCACACCATAAATTAGGGATAATCTTGCCAACGCCTAATGCCACATCTTAAATATATAAATATATTTTAAATAACATTATAAATTACCTCAGCATAACCACAACATATTTTCCTAACACTGAACAAAGATATTATTGGGTTAGCTACATTCAAAACACTGCTTAGTTTCAATCATGACATTAAAAAACTCAAAAAAATGGGTTCAAATAGAAGCTTCTCAAAGCGATCATTATTACTCTTATGGGAAAGTGACCAGGCCAGTGCATAAAGTGATCATGAAGATGCGTTGTGCGGATGAGAGCAGGGATGGCGATGCCTTGTTGGTGTTGTACAGATATGTTTGATGCTTAACACCTGAGCCTGAAACGTATACCAGTGCAATTAAAAGAATGAAACAAGGAAATACATCCACACATGACTGTATTGAAAACTAAGTACCTGTTACGGTTGCTTGTGAAACTGAGCTCTTCAAGTCGTTCTCAATCCTCAAAATATAAGTATCACTGGTGTTTACTGGTGATAGTGATGTGTTCACAGTGTAGATACCAGCGCTGTTGGACTGGAGGCTGGAGGTCGCTTGAAGAACCGTCCCACTGAGGTCGGTCCAGGTCACGTTGGGCTCAGGAAACCAGCGCTCTGCCACAGCTATCAAACTGCTCTTTGACAAAGTGAAAGAAGGTGCTGAAAAGGCTGGAAGAAAAACAAAAATCCAGATCAGTTTAGCAGATCACAGGGCAAGGGGAAACTGAATTTGGCTCAGTATAAACTTCATGGTACAAGAAGTCCCCAGAGTCAGGACTAAACATGGGGAATCAGCATTTTTATGCCACTAAAATATGGAACAGTCTTCCTGAAGATGTGAGACAGACCTCTAATCTGAGAATGTTTAAATCCAGGCTAAAAACCGTTCTGAATCTGCACTCTTCTCTTTTAAAGCGTTTTAATTTTTGTTTTTTTTAAAGATTCTGTATGTCTTTTGTGTTTTGTGACTTTAATGCATTTTCAAACGTGCAAATGTGCTCTACAAACTCTGCTCTACAAATTAAAAAATAATAAAAAGAAAAGAAGAAAAGAACAAGAGTAACTTTGGAATTGACAGTGTTTTAGGATGAATACATAACAAATTAATATTGGAATAAAACAAAGATAGCCACGTGTTTATGTCTAACTAAACAGGAGGTGAAAATGTCCCAAAGTTAGCAATACCACAAAACAATTAGTTGCGTCCATGTGTCAGAACAACATTTTCAAATTCCTATATTTTAAAATTGAGCTGGAGGTCAGGTCATAATTAGACTGCAGATTTGTTGCCTTGGATTAGGGTTAATATCTCAAAGGGCAACATCTTCCTCGTCAGCATATATTAAAGTGAAATTTTACAATAGCACCATAACATGGTGCCATTAAATCCAAAGACTTGATTGGTGTCAGTTGAAACATTTGTGGATTTTTATTTTGTGGATTTCTTTCAAAACTCTCCCCTGATGACGATTTTTTGAATAGTGTTGTACTTGGTAGTAGACAGTGACTTTACAATGTCGTGAACTATTCATTCACTCCTCACATTTTTGCACTTTGGCAAGGTTCAAACTGGCAGCTTTTCCATACGGGGGGTAAATACTTAATCACTGTGCCACCATTGTTCCAAGCATAAAAGCTAACTAAAATATCTTATAATAAACACTACATCGCAAAACGTAGAAAAGGTTTCTGGGGTTGTCATCTGGACGCTGTTTGAAGATCGAGACGTTTCGACTTTTATCCAACAGTCATTGTCCATCAGAGAGCTGGTCTGGAAACTCATATGCTACTCTGAGTAATGAGAGCCCTGCCCACAGGAAGGAGTCACTGAACGCCTGTTTTTGTTTGGTAAATCGTTTGCTCTGTCTAGTGTCACCTTAACCTGATAATTGGCCTGTCTTTGTTGGTTTATTAAACCTGATAATTGGCCTGTCTTTGTTGGTTTATTAAACCTAATAATTGGCCTGTCTTTGTTGGTTCATTAAACCAACAAAGACAGGCCATTGGATGAAAGTCAAAATGTTTCGATCTTCAAACAGCGTCTGGATGACAATCCCTAGGACCTTTTCTACAATGAAACACACCTGGATGAATGAGGGATTACATCGACGTACATCGCAAAACACCAGTATAATATTCATCTATGGTTATTATTATCTATACCCCAAGTCACCCTTGAAAACGAGGTGTCAATCTCTCTGGGTTCTTACCTGGTTAAATAAAGGGTTAGGGTTAGTGTTAGCAAATTAAAATAAACAAAAATATTGTACAACAGCAGAAACACTGAAGTCTAACCCTCTTTACCTCCAGTGCGCAGGTCTATAGTGACTGTCCCCGCTCCGGCGCTGCTGCTCATGGTGCAGGTGTACATCCCCTGGTCCTGACTCCTCACCACGGACAGTAACAGCGAGGCGTTCCCCGTCTGCAGGTCGACTGGGGATAACGCTGCCCTGCCTTTGAACTGTGGGCTCTGATTCTGCAGCTCCACAACTCCACGTGTTAACTGATAAACCACGCCGGACACACCGCTCTTCGTCCATGTCACAGACGTCCGGGACAGTGGCATGGTTTTGTCGACGTGCATGTAGCAGCTGAGGAGTTGGTTTTCGCCCAGATTAGCAACAGGTGATTTGTCGAGGCTGAGCACTGATGCAAGTCTCCCTAAAAGGCAGTGATAACACATTTGGACTGAAAGGATACAAAATATTCAACACATTCTAGAGGTTAAAGATACTCACCCCAGTTACAAGGTGACAGTACACATTTATTAGGTTATAAATATAAAGGAGTGGTGTTTTTTGCTAGCAAGTAAAAGGACAAATACAAAAAATTAAGTAAAACTATTTAAGTACACCTTAAAAAATTTACTTTACCCAGGACTTTAAGGCATCAAGAAAAGCCTTTGAGCAAATAGGGACAATATCAAAACAAAAGGCAAAGAAGAAAAACTTTATGCTTTAAGCTAAATTGATCCTTTCTTAAAAATGTACTGGTTTAAAATGATATATTTTATGTCTGCAGAAAACAGGATCTTACCAGTGAAAGCACAGGCCAGAATAATGATGATAATTCCAGCAAATGTGATGATCAGGATCACCATGCTGCAAAGAGAACAAGACAAACACACTGTCAGTCTGATGTTTGCAAAGACAACAACCTACAGTCCCTCCTAACAAGGGTCTAACCAAGTCAGCTTTTGTCACTGTCATGGATGTAAATAGAACAAAATTATTATTTACAAACTTGAAAAGCTGAAATATTGCATTGTTGGTTCACTTTGAGAAAAATAATACAATTTGGCCTAATTTTGATTTTGCACTTCTATTTATGTATTATGTCAAGAACAAACACAATAATTTAAACTTAAATCTTTATTATCTTACTCTTCTTTTGTTGAAGAACATAACATAATGTTAAAATTATTAATTTATACAAAGTGACTTGGAAGCTGAAACATTACACTTCAGTCTTTCTTTCATTCTTTCTCTTTCTTTTTTTTCAAAGAAATAAACAGTTAATTCATAGTCCTATACAGTGTGTATTTTTAGTAACTTTTATCAATAGACTATACTTTTAGATGTTTTCAGTCATGGGCACTTACGTGCAGCCGATGATCCTGCTCAAAGAAACCATCTTCTTGCTCAAAAGATCAGAGTACAGCAAGTATCCGTTTGGCTAAAACAACATGAACTATTAAACGCCTGCTATAATATTTCAGACACATGCTGTCTGTCTCTGCCATGTTCAGACTAACTTGAGCATTTCCAGAGCACTGCAGCTTTTTCAACACAACCCTAAGAGTAAACATTGTCATAAGGTGTGTGTATTTTGTTATGTGTTACTAGAGAGGTGTGTCTTTTGTGCTGATTTGAATGATTCTTTGACATTTAAGGGCAAGGTGCTGAAATGCATTATGTGAAACTGGATGCAGATAAAGTGACACATAGGTTAACTTTTGTCACCAATAGTAACACTGCAAACATATACCACTACTTTATTTGCCTGCGGCAGTAGTTCTTCAACTGAGATAGGCAGTAGTTTGGATATGTTGATGTTATTGATTTGATGTGGCTGTTAAAGTTCAGGTCTGAGTCCATTATTACCCCCAGATTTCTAACTTGATTTGTCGGTTTTAGAGCGAGAGACTGGAGGTGACTGCTGACACTTTCTCTCTGTTTCTGCGGCCCAAAGACGATGATTTCAGTCTTGTCTGAGTTTAGCTGAAGAAAATTGTTTTGCATCCACCACTGATCTGTTGGATGCAGTGACAGAGTGAATCCACTGGTCCATATTCACCTGCCGTCAGTGAGACATAGATCTGAGTGTCGTCTGCGTAGTTGTGATAAGACACATTTGTGCTGAGTATTAACTGACCTAAGGGCAGCATATAGAGGTTGAACAGAAGGGGTCCCAAGCTCCCAGGGGTCCCAAGCTCCTCAAATAACTCCATGAAGTCTTTTTTCAGAACTTCAGTCTGCTCCTTTCGAATGTCCACTGCACCCACGTGTACAATCAGCTGTTTAACTCCTCTGTGTGTGGACAGTACTTTGGGAAGCAGTGACGTAATCTCAGAAACTGTGCTGCTGGGGAAGCTGCATGTTTTCATTCTTCCATGTATGACGCCTCTGATAGCACTGTCTCCTATCAAGAGTGTGTCACTATTAAAGTAATTTTTCTAGGTCTATATTCTCAAAATAAAATCAAACATTAGATATAAGGCTAATTTATCACTTTGCGTGCCACCTATTTTTTGTGTTTGGGGGTCACGAATGTGAACTATTGTTATTTTGGTGGTCACGACAGAAAAAGTTTGAGAACCACTGTTGTAGTGGATGTACTTTATTTAAATTATTTTGAAAGTCCACAGGAAGTGCTATGTATGTGTATTGCTGTTCCTGGTCCACCTTTGCTATAGTTTGACACCATAGACCAGTGGTTCTTAAACTTTTTTAGTCGCAACCCCAAAAAAAACAATAGTTCACATTCGCGACCCCCAAACACAAAAAATAGTTAACACGCAGAGTGATAAATTAGCCTTATATCTAATGTTTGACTTCATTTTGAGAATATAGACCTAGAAAAATGACTTTAATAGACCGACAAATAGGACTCTACATTTACCGCTGCATTTGAAGGTGTCAAGCCTTGTTTAAGACTATTGCATCAGTTTTTCCCCATCATCTGGGGACCCCTGGAAATCATTTTGCGACCCCCATTGAGGTCCCAACCCCCAGTTTGAGAACCACTGATATAAATATAGGCTACTGAGTGTATATGCTTTGGTTACTGCTGCCACCACGAGGCTAAACTGCGTCACTACAAACTACTTATACCAGGATTCTAAACCAAAAGTTCTCATCATAGAAATAAAAAAAATACAAACAAACAAAAACTTCACAATAATGGTCAACATCTAGGCAACCATAAATTCATACAACATACATACCATGGGCTACACACACCATTACATACCCCTCGCCTCACACAAATCAAATGTACTTATAAATAAGATTTGTTGGGTTTTTTTGGTTCTTTTCTTTTTTGTTAAGAATATAGGTTTCTTATAATGTTTTACTTTGATATATTATTCGAAATATTAATGTCTTTTTTCTTTTTGTATATAATGTGAATACAATATATTGTTTATATGTATTATAACTTATAACTTATAACTAAATAAAAAACAAACAAACAAACAAAAAACAGGATACTAATTCCCTTTTCTTTTGGCCTGGTGTCCAAATTAGTCAGATCAGTTTTTGTTGGCCCTGATCAGGCTTCCAGCTTAAATAACAGAAGTTATCTTTGTACCATGACATGTTTTCTGTTTGTGTCAAATAAAGGTTTGAAGCCAGAAATAAAGATGTGGTGGCTCAGTCCAATCCCTGAAAACAGGAATTTACACTGGAAACTTAAGAAAAAGGTTTATTTGATAGAATTTAATTTATACTTTTTTGTTTTTGTTGTTTTGTTTTGTTTTTGGAGGGAAACGGTAAAAGCTATGGTTCATATTCCAAAATAGTAGGTGGCGGAAATGCACCTAACTTGCTGAGTGTCACACGCCAACAAAACTAAACGAAGAAGAAGAAGTCGGTGTCGTCATCAGTGCGCGTTCGCAATCAAGAGGAGGCACAGCGCTGCAGCACGTTTATGCACATTTGCGTGATTTTTCATTGCTTATTTTGCATCTGTGTTCAAATCTGAGCGCAGAAATGTCCGTGACAGAGATGTTTAGTTACATCCAGGGGTTTCTCAGCGCAGACCAGGACGTTAGAGAGGTAAGAAGTGCAGCTTTTAGCTCCGGAGCACCTAGCATTAGCTATTAGCCGCTAGCATAGACAGAGCGTGCGTCTGTCAATTAGCTGACAATGAGACAATGCCAATTAGACAATGACACATTTTTATGTTGTTGTTTTTTTTTTAACACAGCGCTGCATTGTAGCAATTTAAAATATACTAATTTAGTACAATTTAACAAATGTTGTGCATGTGCTATATTTTAAAATTTTATTTCAATCGCCTCGTGCAGTTATTTTAGTATTGAATGCAACTTATTAAAACGGGAGGTAATTACTTTTATTAAAATCCTTAACTTCGGATTATTATTGATTTGTATGAAATGTATTTATTCATTTTTATTATTAAATATCGTCAAAGTCGTTAACATCGTCAAAGAGCATTATTATTTATTTTAGCATATACATAACAGCAAGAGAAACAACATTTTTATACTATTTCATTTATTTTTGTCTTCATATTTGACAAAGTAGTTAAAGTAATGGTATAGAAATCTAGATAAGACACTTAATGTGGTATACTGTGGATAAATATAATATAAATGTAATGGAAATTTAATTTTACTTCTAAAATTGTCACAACGATTATATTGTGACCTGAAGAATCACAAGTTTTGATCATGAAAACATCTTGTCATCCATGTATATTTTTACTATGTTAACTAGCATTAATATTTGTATAACAGATACGCCTATCTATATTGAACATCATGTAATTCTTATTTCTCAAAACATGTCTGTGATTAAGTCCTTTAATTTTTGCACTGAATACCAAAGTGCTTTTTAAAGTTCCACCACTTGAGGGAGCCATTGCTGGAATCAAATGTTGCATGATTAAATGACTAAAGTTTATAACATTTACTTTATCTTTAGGACATCCGTAAAGTGGTCCAGACTTTGGAGCAAACGGCCAGAGAAATCCTGACGGTTCTTCAAAGCGTCCACCAGCCCACGGGCTTCAAGGAGAGTAAGTGACTTTGTACAACTCTGGATTATGGTCAAGATTGTTGTTTTTTTCTGTCTACATTTGGCACTTTTTCTTCTTTCTTCAGTTCCCAGTAAATGCACAAGGGCTCGGGAGTTGTTCAACACAGTCAGGACGCACTTATCAGAGCTTAAAACTAAATTTCCTGTGGAACAGTATTACAGGTATGAGAATACATTTTTTTAATAGACTTTTGTGTTTGTGTTCATTGTGTGTGCGTGAGTCAGGAAATTTGCAATATTCCCCCACTGAATCGTACTAATTTATTTTTGAGGAGGAACTGGAAAATGTTATTATTGTTGTGACCGCAACTGCAGTTACAACTGTATGTTTTGTCTGTTTATTGTTTATTGTCTATAAATGTAATTGTATATGTTATGTTGTAACAGCAACTGTAGTTTCAGTGGTTTGTAAAGCGCTTTGAGTGCCTGTTAGGTGGAAAAGCGCTCTATAAATAAAAATCATCATCATTCAAAATCCCAAGAAAATTTAGCTTATTTTTTAAAGTTTTCCTTCTCAGTTCAAATTTGCCAAAGAAACAAAACCTGTTCTTTTCTCAGAGATACTGTGATCTTTCCAAACGAAATGTATGTAATGAATAGTAGGACAACTTGTGTGTTACTCAAAAATTATCAGGAAAAAGATGTTTAATCGTGGGGCAAAATGCGGCTAACTGTTGTGTGTTGTGTCCAGGTTTCACGAGCACTGGCGGTTTGTGCTGCAGCGCCTCACGTTCTTGGCGGCGTTTGTCGTTTATCTGGAGTCTGAGACGTTGGTGACGCGAGAGGAGGCGGCTCAGATCCTCGGCAGTGAGTTCAGATTTAACTGTATTCAAGATCGAAACCAATTGTCGTTTTCATACATTAATAAACTGGACAGTCGAACCAAAAGGTGTGTTAAGTAAAGGCGTGAAGTCAAGTCACTGTGAAGTCTTACGAAGTGTTCACATCATTTTAGTCTTGATGTAGACTTAGTTTGGTCTTATTCTAGTCCTTCTGTCCTCTTGGTTTTAATTTCAGCTTTGTTGTGGTGAATGTGTAAGTCCCCCTTAGTTTCCTTCCCCTTACATTTACATTTCCCGTGCTGTGTCTTGTCTCCAGTCGAGGTCGTCCGAGAGAAGGGTTTTCATCTGGACATAGAGGACTATTTGGCCGGAGTATTAATAATGGCCAGCGAACTGGTGAGTCCAACAACGTTTACTAGATTTAGTAAGTGTGCATTTTTGAGCTTTTAACCAATAAGGTTAATAAAGGTTTCTCTGTTTTTGGGTCAGATTTTGTCTGGCCAAATTGTGCAGCTCTAATTGGCCGTTTAAGGATCTGATTGAGCTTTTTGTTTGTGCTCAGTTTGTGCAGCAATAAACTGAGGTTAACGTCAGACACAAGATGTAAACGTCAGGGCTGCACAATTAATCGACACTGAATGGAAATCGCAATTTTAATGGGCGTTATTTGGATATTCCAAAGGCTGCAATTTTTGATGTGCAATAATTTTCTCCACAAACAACAAAACATCCTGTTTTTTACTGCATAAAAACTGCTAAACCTGTGGTTTAGATTTGTTAAAACATGTTCTGAAACAAGCAACAGAAATGTGACTAAAAGTGACAACAACAAAAAAAGTAAAACAACAAAAATTTTACAAAGTGACAAACCCATGACTAAAAGCAACAAAAACGGATACTAAAAATAACCAAAAAGTTTACTAAAAGTGACAAACGCGACACTAAATGACAAATTTGACTAAAAGCAACAAAAATGTGACTAAAAGCGACAAAAACAACACTAAAAGCGTGAAAAATGTGACTTTAAATGACAAACATCAAAAGTGACAAAAACATGACAGAAAATTACTAAAACGTTCTGAAACATTCTTTATTAGTTTGTCAGTTCACTTTTTTCCCCTTTTGTTGTCCTTTTTGTCAATTCTTCACATTGTGTTCAAAATGTGAACTTTGAACAGAATCACTTTTTATGTTTTACAAATCACAAATCTAATCACAATACTGGTTAAAAAAAACAGTACATACATTTTCCAAACCGTGCAGCTCTAATATGCATAAAAATTTAGTTAATGTTTGTTTTTCCTAATAATTACATTGAACTTACACTGGTAAATCTACACCGTTCAGTGCTCAGGAGAATAACTATTGAAAGACGAGAATGGCTTTAAAAAGGACATGAGTATTTTTCTGTGTTTTAAACTTGCACGTGTCCGTCTTAGTCCCGTCTCGCCGTCAACAGCGTCACGGCCGGAGACTACACTCGCCCCATTCGAATCTCAAACTTCATCAACGAACTGGACTCTGGTTTCCGGCTCCTGAATCTGAAGAACGACCCCCTGAGGAAACGCTACGACGGCCTCAAGTACGACGTGAAGAAAATCGAGGAGGTGGTTTACGACTTGTCCATCCGCGGTTTGGCCAAAGAAACGGAGACGGCCGAAGCGAACAAGTAGCGACTGAGGCTGGACTCTGGTTTGTTTTTGAGGTTGGACTTTTTTTCTATGGGCACAGCCTGGACTGAAACTAAAGCAATGAACGGCCCGTAAAAGACCGCAAGTGCGTTTGTGAGTCGGGCTTTGGAAGTTATTCAACAATCCTGAACAGAGGTGGGCGATATTGACAAATTTACCTCAATTTTATGTATATTTATTTGCGTTTATTCTCTTTCCTGATCATAATTCGACAATTCTTCTCAAATGTGCATAACAGGCTTGTAAATGTCTTGGTTGAGGTTCAAATATCCTACAAAAACACTAAACTGGACAAATATCACAAATTCACTCTTGTTTAGATTAGTAGACTTTCTTTTATCTAAAGCAGAACTAAGTAATTTCAGAGACAGAGCTCCCCCTGCAGCTCTCTTGTGAAAATACACTCCTTTTTTTCTTTAAAAAAAAAAGTAAATAAGGAAGTACAATCACATACAAAAACATTTCAGGATGCCAAATACAGAAATAAGAGCCAGGTTTGCTCAGGAGAGTTGTCTTCAGGTCGATGTTGGAGTGTTGCAACTAGTTTTCCGTCCAGAGACAGCAGGGGGCGACGGCAGGAGCTTCAATCGCCCCGAAAATTCATTTGCAACCACCACACGGACTTATCAAGATGTTTTAATAAGGTAAAAATGTTACTTAGTTCTGCTTTAACCTTCAGGCGTGCTCTCAAAAAAAAAAGATAATTTTTTTTCCCTGCGAAAGCCCTTTAACACAGAGTCCTAGCTTAAGACGCTGTACCTGATTTTTACTGTTTTGAAACGGGAAAAACAGAACTAGTTTTTTCATCTTTAACTCTTAACTCTTTACATCCTTAATATTCACCGCCATGAGTTTATAAGCACTTTTCATCAGTCTCTGAGCCCAGAGCGAGTTTTTTCCGTTCTGGGTAAAGCTAATAAACTTTAACATGCTAACACTCTAACTTCCTGCTTCTCGTAGAATAAAGCGCTCTATAAACAGATGCAGAGAAAGCGCTGTGGTCTCATTTTCACTTGAATAGATACTTTTACAGAGATGATTTTTACTTTATTACATTTTACTTTATTAAATACTAGTTCTGTCTTTCATGTTTCAAAACCATAAAAATCAGGTACAGCCCCTTTAACATTTCAATGAACAGAGCATTAGTATCGTGTGTTTTGCTCATTAACACGTTTTCTTTGCGTGGAGTGGGCTCATAGTTTAACCACTCTTAAATACATCAATTTATTGGCTGAAATTGAGGACGCATTTCAAACTTAACATTTTTCTTTTTTTTTCTTTCTATATTGGGCATAAAATATTCAGTATTTACAGTGTTCAATGGGAAATACAGCTCCCACAATGTCCCTTTTATTTTATTTCACGTGTTTATTTTTCAAACTTTAACTGAAAAAGTGATTTACACATGATTCCCTTGGGAAATGACATTGGGGTGAAAATGTGTTTATAAAGGAAGTCACTGCCATTTTACTAAGAGTTAGTTTTGAGTCAGAAATCTTAAAGAAAAATATTTACACCTTTGCCAAAAATCACTGCCTGAGCACAAGAATTCCCAAAATTACAGCAAGAAATGTCAACCAAAAAACCAGAAAATGATGTCAGGACGGCCTTAATCAACTCGCTTTGCAGTTTTTTGACAGCTTTCTTAATAATTTATTAATCTATATTTTCAGACTAAAAGTATTTCGACATATCGCCCACCTCTAATCCTTATCATACTGTATTTTTGGACTTTACGGTGAAGTGAGTAGTTCTTGGAACCATCTTTTGACAGTTATGCAGTACATTTTTTGACAATCTGTAAACTTTTATGGCAGTTTTTACACATTTTACAAGCCCAGTGCATATAATTTAAAGTCTATATGAAGGTTCTTGTGGTTTTCTAATTATGACTTAGCTTGGTGGGAGGGCACCTGTGTTTTTACACTTGTGAAGTTGCAGTTTGTGAAGAAATTTCGAGAAATAACAGTTTATAATTACAGGAAGTAGAGCTGAGTTCTAAAACGCAATCCTTCAGTGATGTCATAAAAAGTGACAATTTACAGACAACTTGACACAATTTAAACAGTCATTCTACAAAATAAAGATGTTATGAGGTATTATTATTTGTCAAATCATAACTATTGTGTACTTTATATAGATTTTGGCCTTTGTTTTCAAAATGGTTGCTAGGTAACGGTTGTAGAATTACCTCTACCTACTGTATTTCATATTTGCTGCTCATGTTCAACCAGGAAGTACAATTACAAACTTTACACAAGCTGTCAAATTGAGGATAAGCAGGCAAAATATTAAGTAAAATCTTAAATATAATCACGTTCACTATTTTTTATTGAAATGTGTCGTCTAACTTGTCATATAGACTTTAAACTAACCTGAAAGTAACCTGTGGCAATTTAAACATTTAAGTCGGGTTCAGTTTGTTGTCTTGGTTGCGTCTCGTTTTGCATTTTAGTTGACGATAAGAACCTGCAGACGTTTATTTTAACCGACCTGAGAAACCAAACGAACCAAATGCAAGCTGGTCTGGTAAATCGTTGTATAATCCTTCTACAAAATACTTTTGTACATTTGCAAAATCAAACAAAATCTGAACGGTGCTCTGTCAATCAAATTCCAAATACTGCTAACTTTTTTGTACATTTGTTAATGATTTTAAGACCTTACACTGGTTACTAATGTGTGTGCAGAATAGAATGGGATTTGAACTGCCATCTTAGTTTTCACCACCAGGTGTCAGTAAAAGCAGCTCACTTCACCGTGCATTGCATCTGTATTTAACAACTTTAAATGATCCAATCGCCCATCATAAGTCAAAGTGGGCTTCAGCTGAATGTGACGAACTTAAAGGTCCGATATTATGCAAAATGTATTTTATTTTTATCACGTGTGATCGTTTTCCCATCAAAACATACCTGGACTTGTGTTTTGTTTCAGGAAATCTTGAGCTTGAGGGCACGATCACACTTGGACCTGGTTTAAGTCCAGTTTATGTCTGATCTAGACTTGACTTGGTCCTGTTCTAGTCCTGGTTCAGCCCTGGTCTTGGTCATATTTAGTTCCAGGTTTACTCCTTGTTTAGTTCCAATTTGAATGTGGTGTTTGTGCGAGTGTGAACACTGCCTTAAACACATTTTTTGACCCTTTAAAACACAATGTTCAAAATTCCTAAACAGAGGCGACTGGAGGCAAAATTAGATAATTTCGATGATTAACTGACCTTAGATCCAAATACTGATGGTGTTAAAAAGTCATAAATCAAAAGTAAGCAACAATTGTTCAATGTCTGACGTAGAAATGACAGTTAGTTTGGGTTCCCTAAAAATTGTAATTGAGCTTCACAAAAATATAATTTGAGATAAATTATGTAATATAGCTGTGGATAATAAATTGGTTGTGGACTCAATAGTTCTGAAAGTATGTGTCCAGTAAAACCTAAAAATCAGGATTTTATCTTCATCAAAAATGCCCAAGAGTCCTTATAATCTCCTATTAAATAAACAAATGATGTAAAATACAATAGTAACTATTTTAAACCAGTCACTCACGTGTATGAGTGCTTTTCATTTGCCAAAACCACCTTGAGTTGACATATTTTGTAATTATTTTTGAGGTTAATCCCAGTTTCTTCAGTGAAATCACATTTCACATATTCCACTTCACTTTTGCCTCCAGTGTGGACATTTTTAATGTTTTGGTTTACAGATGTTTAAAGGATCTATATTTTTGTCAGAGAATTAAAATCTATAATATAATTATAATTTTTAGACGTTTGAAAAAGCCTTATTGTTGCATAATGTAGGACCTTAGTTTGGCTGCAGTTTGAGAGAAAGTGAGACCTCTCCTTTTAAGATTGTAGCTTGTCTTGAGCTAATTCTAAGTGTTTTTTCGTAGAAAGGGGTTCAGAGGTTGTCATCCGGACGCCGTTTAAAGATCGAAACGTTTCGACTTTTATCCAAAAGTCATTGTCAATCAGAGAGCTGGTATGGGAACCTGGGCCTTATATGCTACTCTAAGTAGTGGGAGTCCAGCCCCCAGGGAGGAGTCACTGCACTCCTGTCTTTGTTATAAGATTGTTTGTTTGTCACCTGGGATTTAATTAATTGGTCTATCTTGTTGATTAATGGTTGGCCTCACCTAGTTTCACCTGTGTCTAAAGGTCTATTGTTATCTTGATAGCTGGCTGTTGCTCCCTCCTCACTACTGATTGCCTCATTAGCATTTGACTGGTCTATTGATCTGGACCAAGGTGTCAGGATGCTGTCATAAATTTTGGCTAAATTAAATCTTAAGCCCCCATTCCTGTTCAGGGAAGGATTTTCTCTTTTTACAAAAATGGCCTCCTTTACTCCTCTTTCAAACCAGTTCTTCTCTCTGCTCAAAATCTTCACCTCACTGTCCTCAAACGAGTGATTTGTAGCTTTTAGATGCAGATGGACTGCACTCTGCGGTCCGGTGGAGGAACATCTTCTGTGTTGGTACAGCCTTTTGTGCAATGGCTGTTTTGTTTCTCCTATGTAACGTTCTTTACAACTGTCCTCACTGCACTCTATCGAATAAACTACATTGCTCTGTTTCTCTGTCGGCCTCTTGTCTTTCGGGTGGGCCAGTTTCTGTTTAAGCGTGTTGCCAGGTTTGTAATAGACAGGGATGTCGTGTTGTCTAAAAATCCTTTGAAACTTCTCAGACAGGCCCGAGACATAAGGGATAGAGACACCCCTCCTGCTGGGGTCTTTATCCTTTCTGTCCTGTTTCTTGGCTCTTCTTTAAACGGCGTCCGGATGACAACCTCTGAACCCCTTTCTACGATGGACCACACCTGGACGAATGAGGGTTTACATCGACTAAGTGTTTTTTGTTTACGGTTTTGACAAAAGCGCATATCAATATTTCCTCATTTGACAGTTCGGTTTTTATCGGCCTGTTTTCTGTTCAAAATGTCCACCTTCTTTGTGTTTGCTGCGTTTTGTACGTGTTTTACTGTTTGTCAAATGCATATAAAATGGGCTAAAAATCCAAAAGCCTCATTTACAGCAAGAAAATACCACATTTTAGTAATGCAATAATTAAAATCTTATTTGTATTTTGGAAAGTAGCGTTGATTTGTCTTGAACTAAATATGCATAAGGCTTTTTCTCTAAATGAGGCACTTGGAAAAATGAAGCCAAAGAATAAAAAAATAAGGAGCACTTTGTGAAGTTTAAGCTGTTAAGATTTGTGCCAATTCATAAAAAGCATTTCTACGCTGTGTTTTCTTGAATTATGTTGTTTTTTTTAATACATTATGGCAGAATTTTGCTGGTGCATGGAGCGAATATTGTTTTGAGATGTAAAGCCATGTTTGACAGTTGTTTGCAACCATGTTTGTAGTTTCATGGAAAAAAAAGACAATGTAAAGTTGTATTTTTCGTTTTCTATAAAAAGAAAAATTACTCTTGCATGTTGTGTTCTGTTACTCATTTAAGTTAGAATTTGAGAAAATCTGCCATTTGCTGTAAAAAGTACTTTTCAGGACAATATGGGTCTATTCACCAGGAAGCCTAAGGGTCTGAAGGCCACATTTAGCCCCCGCGTCTTAGTTTGGACATGCCTGCTCTAGAATGATAAAAGAACTGAAGTAGCTACTTGGATGTCCAGTTGAATTAAATAACTCCGCGTTTAATAACCTTAATAAAGCATGAACACAGACTTAATTCATAATAAACCGTTTAGTTAAAGGAAGTACTTAAAGGTGCTGTACTTGATTTTTACTGTTTTGAAACTTGAAAAATGCCCGATTTTTGCGTGTAATAAAGTTAAATCTGCACTTTTCCAGCACATATATATTGTAAAAGCATTTATTTAGGTGAAAATGAGACTACAACACTTTCTTTGCGTCTATTTATTATGGAACTAAACACGCCACTGAGGGCAGATTCAAATTACCCAGAGTAAAAACACGGAAACAGCACTGTAAAATGCAGACATCCATGTTTTTCTGGAACAACCTGCAGAGTAAAATTATTAATGCAAATATCAATTTAAAGTCATCTTGAAAAGGCACCTTCTTTTGCTTTAGTATCAGAGAAAAAAAAACAAATTCTATTAAAATTTGTTGTATTATAGGGACTTCCACTTACTAACTACAATGAAAGGTTAATTCTCTTTTACTAGTATAATAACGTCAACATAATTCCTGTGTGTGTGCATACATGTTTGCTGTTTTGTGGTAGTTGTTTTTTGTTGTATATTTTCTTTGAATTAATATTTGTATTAGTCTTATTTTTGTCATAATATTCTTGTAAATCGACTCCAGGAAGAGTAGCTTTGGTCTCACAGCTAATGGAGATCAAAATAAATACAATTACAAGTTTATAGAGCGTTTTAGTCTACAAGAGGCAGAAATCAATCATTCAACGTTTATTTATAGAGCCCTTTACAACCATAGACCGTATAAATCACTGGACTGCTCTATCCCGAATATGGAGTCTGGCTGCACTTTAGCCGCTATAACTGCTAGCCGTGATCGGCTTCATTTAGCTGGAGCCAAACGCTATGCGTGACGTCACATTCCTATTCACCTTATTCCGGAAGTTGCCGTACGCGCCGCCGTCTTGTTTCCGTTGTAGTTTACATGGAGCAGACGAGCTCAACAGAAAATAAGTTCTACATGGACTAAAAAGACGTTTTCAGACTGACCAGGAAATCGGTGCGTTGTGACTTGTTGTTGCTCGTGTTCATTAAACATTTTACACAAATCAATCTACTTTATGTAACATTTTAGCGGCAAGACTTGTCCCTCGTTCGTCATTAGCTTTAACGGAGTTCTCGTCAAACGGAAGTGCGTTTACAACAAAAGTGCAAAAAAACAGCAAAAGTGGGCGGGGCAGAATAAGGTCAATAGTCCATTGTTTTATGTCTATGTTTACAACAGTGGCTCCCAAAGTGGGGGTCGCGAAGGATGAGCTGGGGGTCGCGAGATGATTTCAAGAAGTTAGTGAAATAGGGTCAAATAAGACAATAAACTATTCAAATAACCAATATTAAACCTGATTTAACATGCTTTGAAACTTTTTTAAAAATTTTATCTCGGTTGCATGGTTATTTAGGGGGTCCTGGCCAGAAAAGATGGGGAACTCCTGCTTTACAAGTCAAAGTGCTTTCCAATAAAATACAGAGGAAGTGCACCATTAGCATGCTAATGTATGTTAGCTTTACCTGGAAGGGTAAAAAAAACTCAGGGCATAAAGACTTGAAAGTGCTTATAAACATTTGGAGTTGAATATTTAGGATGCTGGGACTGCATTTGGAAAGTGAGAGATATATGTGACTGATGTAAAGACTTAAAACTGAACTAGCTCTGTTTCAAAACTGTAAATCAGGTACAGCACCTTTAAAGCTATGTTCTTTCAATTTGGCAATGGTGATTGTTTTGATTTCTTTTTAGATACAGAAGCATGCCCAGGACACTCAAATCGTAAATTATTCTATTAAATCCATTTGTGAACTAAAATGGGAGAATTTTTCAAGGCACACTTAAGAAACCATTTTTTCTTTAAGTCTTGCTTGTACCAAAAAATTTGTTTGTGAAAGTATTTTTGTACCAGAAATGGGACTTCCCACCAGACAAGTTACACTGTGCAATTTTAAAACCTGGGGACAGCAGTGATTTTGTGACGTATCTAGTGGTCTGAACACACCAATTCTCGTAAAGCAGAAAAGACAAGTTTATTCAAGTTCAAAATCTTTTAATTCACAATATATTACAGAGGGGAAATAATAATACAGCAGATTCAAATCACATTATGAAAAAGTTATAGTTTTGAAAGTGTATTTTTGACGTTAGCAGCCCTGCCAAACACAGTGAATGCTACCTTTTAAGCGCTAGTGCTACTTCAAGAAATAAAAACGGCCTCTTTCCAATACAATTCAGTGCTTTTGGTTTGAAAATTTTGCTTTTTCAAATGCTCAGCTCCCCACAAATGCAAAATCAAACATATCAAAACATAATATAGGGTAATATAAAGTGCTTTGAAAGAAATAAAGCTGTTTTAAATTAACACAAAACAAACAAACGCTAAATGAGGTCTAGAGAGTCGAACAAAACAGGAAGAGTATTGCTGGAAAAAAAACATTATTAGTCAAGAAGTTCATGTTTGGTAAATAAAGAAACGCTGATAGAAAAGGCACAGCAGCTCAATAACACAGAGTTTAACATTTAACAACTGCATTTGTGTTTCTTTGCCTTCAGTAGACAAAAAGTCAATGCGTTTTTAGTTAATTTAATGTCTTTAGTGTTTTGTCTCTTTGCCAGTTAGTCAAGGAATCAAGCAAATGTTTGTGGTGGAAAATGAAGCGCTGAATTTTGAATATGACTTTGTTAAAGGGTCACTGGGCTCTAGGCACAGCAGCAGTTGGCTAAGCTAATGCTAACTTTTATTAAAACGTAAAATATAAAGAATCAACTAATTAAAATGTAAACCAAAGACTACCCGATTGTTTTTATTGTTTTTATGTATGGATTTTTTATTTAAATTATTCTGTTTGTCTTTCTTATGCTTACAATTAGCATTAGCATTAGCATTGACCCATAAACACTTCCATTTATCAAGTGTCTCGAGGAAGTGTTCATCTCTCTGTAAGGTCTGCAGCTCACTGTTCACCTTGTGAGCTTTGGTTTATTCATTTTAATGTGACTCTTCAAAAACCTCATAGAATTGAACAGGAAGTAGTCAATAGTACAATGAGCTAGCCATATAAAAAAGAAATGGCCAACTGAAATTCCGTGCACAGAGCCCATAGTCATAAATGTTTTACTTGTTGCGTGGCGTTAGGTAAAGTGTACAGGCACTATTTTTTCTTCTAAATAGACCCTTTAAAATGTTCGTTTATGGTCAAAATGAGAACACAGCGGAGGCAAAATGAAGTCCACCATTACACATTTTGACACCTAAAGTATATTCAACCAAAAAATAAGCACAAACAGTTTGTAGTTTACAAGGTAGAAAGGTCAGGTTAGTTTGCACCACTATTGGTAAAAGATCAGGGAAAAAAATTATTATTTTTTTGCCCCCCCATAAACTTTGCTTAGCTAAAAGTATAATTTGGGACCGTTTTTGTATGTTTCTGTCTACAACTGTTTAAAGTCTATATTCAATCTTAGGTTCTTTTTCTAATTATGATTAGTTTGGGGGGATAAAATCCATGGTAAATATTTCATACATCATATGATATCATAATATCATAGTTTTACATCCGGGAAGACTTGATAAATAAAAGTTTAAAATAGCAGGATGCAGAGCTAAAAACAGCTCTAAAACAGTATTCCTCTGTGATGTCATCAACAGGCGACGTACCGTTGAAAATCTCAGGACAAATTACTGCAACTGACACATTTTTCTGACAGTTTAAACGATCTTTCCACAAAATGAATGTGTACAGTATTATTTATTTTAAAGTATTTAATTATTGTGCAATTTATTTAGATTTTGACCTTTATTTACTGTCTGGTTGCTAGGTAACAGTTGCTACTCAAGTTCAACCAGGAAGTAACATTATAAACTTTACAAAAACTGTCAAACATGTTCATTACGTTTTAGCGAAATATGTAGTTTCGTCATATTATGTTAGTCTTTTTATGTGAATTTTGATGGGGTACTCACTTTTTTATTCGGTTTGTTTGATATGTTTTTTGATAGTAATTCAAAAATAACACTAAATACTTTTGTAATTCTTTAAGCTGGGATCTAATGTCACAAGTTGTCATATATGTCAATAGCATATATATATATATATATATATGCTATTGATATAAAGATATATATATATATATATATATCTTTAACTTAATCCCGATTTTTAAATCACAATATGCTCTACTTCCATTTTGCCTCCTGAATAGGTTTTTCACAAACTTTTTAAAGGGTCTATTGGTATAATTTTCTGTAGCCTTTACAACACTTGCCTTTCCCTTTTCATAACAATGTTTCTCGATCTAGAATAATAAATATAAAATGTAAGGTATCAAAATCAATCTTCATTACCAGCCTTTTTAAATTCTGTTCTTACTAAGTACTTTAACGGTAAATCTGCGACACAGTTTGATCCAGAGCCAGTTTTTCACTCCAAAATGTAACAAAATAATGGAATAAATGCTCGATCTTAGCTACGTGTTGACACAGGTGGAGATTATTGCTGTTATTGAAGTTGTACACAGTGTTTTGGAGAAGGCTGGACTGCTGCGAGGAAAGAGCAGGGCAGTGACGTAAACAAAATCATTCTCAAACACAAACCGTCTCCCCCCCAAAAATAGAAAATGCTGTTACAATTTTATAGTTCGTAACCAGTCTTTTGCAGTCATGACTTGAGGCTTGTAAAACACCACTTGAAAAGTTATAACAATCATGTCTGCTGTTCTTAGCCTGGTCAGCCATCCAAAATGTTTGACTTTTTATGAGTTTTCAATTCAAACATTGATGCACTTGATGTACTTCTGTAATTCCTTATTATTAAATCTGTATTATTTCATTTTTAATATATTCCAGCTTCTTAAATCAGACACTACATCTGCATCAGAATCATATACCTAGAGCTTATTCTGGTCTAGAGCAGATTTAAGGCCAGCTTTAGAGCTAAACCTGATTTAAAGCTGTGGTACCTGACTATTTTGGGTGTAAGTTAGTACATTTTGTGTTTTCAAACAAAGACTATCTTGTAAAAGCAGCACTTTCTGACAAAAATAAGACGTCTGTGTGCTGTTTGCTTATAATAATGAAGTATTTTGTCTTGAAGTAAGAGCTAAAAGCAGCCCTCTGACTGGCTACGCTCGGGTGGTCCTCCTCAGTTTCACTTCGCCGTCTGTAAAAAGCTGTTGTAAAGCTGTGTACGGGATAAAAAAAATAATGAATGTGAATTTTAATGATGTGCCAAAGGGTTAGTGAGAGCTAGAAAAAAGTTGGATAGATTAAAAAACCTACTTTCGGTTAGTAGTGTAAAAATCAGGTACCCCAACTTTAAGGGAGCTGTACCCATTTTTTTATGTTTTTAAGTTAAATTCGGTTTACCCCAGAGCAGATAAATCATTTTTAACAGTCCAAATCAGCTACAGCGCATACTTTTGTCTAATTTTGTTGTTGTTTTGGCTTCATAAAGCGGTCATCTTCACCCAACTGTGGTTTATACGCTTTGGAAATGTTAGACTCGACTGAGAATAAATCATTTCTAATCATAAAGGGTCAACTCTTGTCTTTTAGAGACATCCACAGCCAGTGAAAACACGTGGTTTGGAGCAGTTTGCAGTTTAAATGGCCATTTTACTTTTCATTTTCAGTAAATTAATATTGAAAACCTTTTGAGAATTGACAGAAATTGAATTGAAAAATGTGATTGATCAATGTAAGGAAAGAAAATCGTGAGCCATACTTGAAAGGCTCTGGATGTACTGGAGGTTTTTTTGGTCTTGAAACGAAATTACGACAAAATAAGACAAACTTATGAGTTGAGTATGAGTCTGGCCCTTGGAAGTTAAATTTGAATCATTTGGGAACAGCGATAAACAAACTGAATGACTCACCAGGCTCACCAGCTTCAACAAACTTTACCATCAACATCCATTTTTTGGTAGTCCAAGTATTTTTTGAACATTGTAGAGCACTTAATGTAATATAAAAAAAACAGTCCTTTCTTTAAATAGGTAAAAGTCTAAAAGTCAAATGCTACTATTTACAGTGAATCGGCCCGTTGTTAAGATCTAGTTTGTCCTGTACTGATCATAATATTCGGCAAAGCGTTTCGCCTTTTCCTCCACGTCCCCAAATCTCGAGCGTATCTCTTAATCTGATGAAACCACTGCTGCGTCCGCGACTTATCCGACGCGCGGAAAACGAAAGCTTCACGTTTTATGTCCAAAATCTCAAAGGTGTCTTCGCACTCGGGATCGGTCGACACCACGCAGTTGCCAAGCTGGATCGGTTCCCTCAGCACGGTGAACTTCCCGCTGCTTTTGTCTTTGATCAGCACCAGGACGCCATCTTTGACGCTTTCTCCGCCGATCTCCGTCGTTTCTCCGTTTCCGACGCCGTCTCGATTCGTCCGCACCATCAGCAAGCTCTGCACGTTTTGAAATTTCAGCGCCTTGCTTCCCTTTTTCACCCACTGCCCGTCTGCGGGTTGAGAAAGCTGGAGCGGGCCTTCCATTACGAACCTGGTGTTTTCTCTCGCCCAGCCCACCGTCTTCATCGAAACCTCCCGCATTTCGATGTTGATGACTTCCCGGTTTTTGCGGCTGTCCCGGCGAAACGACCGCAGCGACCACGAGACGCCGTTGCCCTCCTGTTTGGTCTTCATGTTGATGTGTTCCAGGTGGGATTCGACGCGCGTTTTGGCATCGCAGAGTTTGGGGAAGTCGGGGTGGCACTCGGACGTGACTTTCATGATGCGGCTGAGCAGGAGCGGGTACTTGGTGACGCGCTGGAGCGGAGCCATCAAGAACGAGCGCAGGTTCATGCGACGCAGGGCCGTGTTGTCGTTCTGGGAGACGTCCAAGAAAATCCTACAAGATAAACACAAATCACAATAATGTAAGTAGGGCTGCAAATAATGACTGTTTCGGTAAACAATTAGTCTAGCAATTAATCCGATTATTAGTTGTTTAGAACATGAAAGACCCTTGAATATGAGACTTGTACTACATTTTACCCAGACAAAGCTGCAGTGAAGGCATATGATGATGTCCTGGTGTAAAATATTTATAGATAAACACGTATTTTAATCAAAAACACACAATTTACATTTTCCTGTGTGTTTTTTGTGTCATTCATGCTCTGTTTAAGTAGTAAAACCTCTTCTTTCAGCTCATACAATGTTTTGGATTCAGTTAACGATTACGCGATTATTTAATTAGTTGACAACCATTTCTATTCACCTTATTCCGGAAGTTGCCGTACGCGCCGCCGTCTTGTTTCCGTTGTATTAGTTTACATGGAGCAGACGAGCTCAGCAGAAAATAAGTTCTACACGGACTAAAAAGCCGTTTTCAGACTGACCAGGAAATCGGTGCGTTGTGACTTGTTGTTGCTCGTGTTCATTAAACATTTTACACAAATCAACCTACTTTATGTAACATTTTAGCGAGAGTTTTCCCTCGTTCGTCATTAGCTTTAACGGAGTTCTCGTCAAACGGAAGTGTGTTTACAACAAAAGTGCGTATCTGTGGCAAAAAGCGGCAAAAGTGGGCGGGGCGGAATAAGGTGAATAATCGATTAGTTGCCATTAATCGATTAACTTTTGCAGCCCTAAATGTAAGGCAAGTTCTCACGTTTGACTAACTATGACTTAGTTTGGTGGGAGGGCACCTGTGGTAAATATTTCTCTTTGTTTTACATCCGTGAAGTTGCAGTTTGTGAAGAAATTTTGAAAAATAAAAGTTTAAAATGACAGGAAGTAGTGCTGGGTTCTAAAATGGAATCCCTCTGTGATGTCATCAAAAGGCGACATACCGTTGCAAATAAAGACACAGTTAACACCAAACTGACACATTTTTCTGACAGTTTAAACCAGGGTTATTCAACTGAAGGCCCAGGGGCCAGATCAGGCCGTCCAAACGATCTGATCTGGCCCGTGACCCATTAAGCTACAATTAAAAATATATATTGTTATTATACTTGTTTACTTGTCAGTATTAGTTTAGACAATGTTTGGTCCGGGTTTAGACCTGAATTGATTCTGGGTTAGTCCTGATTCAGACCAGGTGGGTACTTCTACTCTTAGTTTCATTCTGATTCAGTCCTGGATTGTTGAAAAAGCCTTTTGTCTTTTACTTTTATAAAACAGTTTAACTTAGCAGTAGTTATTTTATCATTATTGAAACAGATCTACAATGGGGGATAGTTTTGTGACCTAAAATTGTATTAAAAGTAGTGACGTGGCTTAAATGGATATTAAACAAAATAGTGTTAACAGGTGTTCTTATTTGTCAAATTTGGTATAATTTGTATGGATTTTGGCCCTTGTTTTCAAAATGGTGGCAGGTAACAGTTGTGTAATTACCTCCAACCTGGAAGTGCAATTATAAATGTTATGAAAACTGTTAAACTGAGGACAAAGTGGCAAAATGTTTAGTATGTTTAGTAAAATAATATAATAATCATGTTCAAATGTGTCATCGAACCTGTCATATAGACTTTAAAGTGGATTTTAAACCCTGTTCCTGTGGGATTAGTTTTACCTCGGGACTTCGGGTAAATTGTAATAATTACGAAAGTCGTCAGTGTTTCTCGTCCTTATCTGTAAAAATGTCTGTAAAATTTCCGTCAACTGTAATTCAGCAAACTCAGAGGTTCTCTCGTGTTGGTGATTTGGGCTGTTTTACTCGTGCGTTGAAGCTAATATCGATTAAAAATGTCTCCGTCCATTTTAGATCAAAATCTCAACTACATTATTATGATTACCGCCGGTGGGTACGCTACATAACGCCAAAAATAAACCTAAAATAGTCGAACATAGAAGAAACACTTGCAACTAGGGTGACCACCTGTCCCGCTAAGGCTTCTGTCCCACGTCCCGTCTATCTAGATAGTGTCCCGCTTTTTCACTGGTGACTGAACATGATGATCCAAACACATTTAGCACTGTGTCAAAGAGTGAATTTGTCTACTCCAGACATGTCAAACTGGCGGCCCCATGATTTTTGTTGACCCTTGAGATGATTTCTAATTCATATTATCAATGGCACGCAGATAAAACTCATAGAAACTGTTAAAACTACAGCTACCACAATGCACTGCAGCATTAGCCCCTCCCCCTCTGCTCCTGGAGCTTGACAGAGAAACGACACGCTGCATTTCTCCACGGACTTTCCCACTTTCCTCAACAAATAAATGGACAGAGAGCTTCAGGATCAGGTCAGAGAGAATGTTAAAAGAGAGGATCAGTAATTATGCACGAAAATAATGCTTTAATTAAGAGACATTCTTTGTTAAAATGGTCTAGATGTGTATTATTAAAACAATGGCAAAGATTTAAAAAGGGCTTATAGATCAAAAGGCAGTATATTGATTTCTAAAAAAATATATATTAGATTATTTAATTTATCGAGTCCGTTCCACCAAATCCCCCTAACTGTCCCACTCTCATGAACTTTTGAGGCGGTCACCCACTTGCAGCATGGATTAATTAAAAGCTTCTTGTTAAACGCCTCTGCCTGTCCAGAGTACACGTAGTTCATTGAGAGAAACAACAAGTAAGCATTTTATAGAAGCCAAAAAAACTTGCTTTTTAAAAATTGCAGCTGCACCAGCCAAGGCCCTGTCTAAAATATGAATCATTGCTGTTCTGAACTGAAAATAGAAACACGACTAAATTATTGAAAAGCTGCAGTCGGCTCCATTCATAATTTCACACACAAAAATTATTTGATTTTCTACTTTATCATTTTTAAAGAATTGCATCTTTTGAGCATTGGTGTGCCATTTGTGTTTGATTTAACGGTCTGAACTAAAAATGTTTATGGGAAATCAACAATGATATAGAGATATTAATTTCCAACTTACAGCCCATGTATTTATTTTTATTTTTTTTTCAAAATCTGGTTATAAATATACAGACATGATTTCAGATTTTCAAAAGAGATTAAAAATATAATAGTATTTGAATATAAAATGTTCTTTGTAGTACATTTTATACACTTAAGAATATTTTGTAAGAACATTTTTGATGCAAATATAATTAAAATAAGAAAATATAATGGAAAAAACTAACAATAACAGATTTATTGATAGGATTTTAGTGAAACAGAATAGTATTTAATGTAAAATGTTATCTGTAGTTCCTTTATATCTTTAATGTTGTGTAGGATTTTTAATTAAAATGAGAAAATATAACGGAAAAAACAAATAATAATACTAATTTGAATATAAAATGTTCTCTGTAGTACATTTCATATCTTAAATATGTTGTGTAAGAAGATTTTTACATAAATATAATTAACATGAAGAAAATATAACGGGAAATAACTAATAAAAACAGATTTACGATTTTAAAAAGAGGCAAAACTGCATTGTATATGAATTTAAAATGTTCTTTGTAGGACATTTTGAGATTTTGGACTTATATATGATTAAAACGAGAAAATATAATGTAAAAAACTAACAATAACCGATTTATTAATAGGATTTTAAAAAGAGGTGGAATTGAATTGAATGTAAAATGTTCTTTGTATCTTTATATCCTTAAGAATGTTTTGTAGGAAGATTTTGACGTACCGTAAATATAATTAAAACGAGAAAATATAACAGAAAAAAAAAGAATTATAATCACATTTTAAAAAGAGGTGGAACTGAATTGTATTTGAATATAAAATGTTCTTTGTCGTGCATTTTATACCCTTAAAGAAAAAGAAGATTTTGGATATAAATATAATTAAAAGTAGAAAATATAACGTAAATAACTAACAACAGATTTATTTATCAGATTTTAAAAAGAGGTGAAACTGAAAAGTATGTAATATAATGTTCTTTGTAGTACATTTTATATTCCTAATGTTTTGAAGAAGATTTTTTGACATGAATATAATTAAAACAAAAAATTATAATGAAAATAATTAAGAATAACAGATTTATTTATCAGATTTTAAAAGAGGTGAAACTGAATTGAATATAAAACGTTCTAACTAACAATAACACATTTATTTACCCAAAGATGATCAGTTTCACCACTTTTTCTTTGTACATTTCTAACAAGACACGGTGTAATCGAGGTGAAAATGTGTCGCGGTCTGAAAAGCTCGTACCGCAGCAGCTCCTTCTCCTTCTCCAGCGTGTTTAGCATGTTGACGGAGGTGGACTGTTGGAGGCAGTAGGTCTGAAACGCCGGGAGCATGTTCACGAACTCCAGGAAGATCTCGCCGATGTAAACCGTCAAGAGGTCCTCGTCGCCCTGAAACCAGAGAAGAAGAGTAAAGGTACGATAAAAGAACGATATATGACCATTGCTCATATTATTCACCTTATTCTGCCCCGCCCACTTTGCCATAAATTCGCACTTCCGATTTGACGAGAACTCTGTTAAAGCTAATGACGAACAAGGGAAAAGTCTCTCCGCTAAAATGTTACATAAAGTAGATTGATTTGTGTAAAATGTTTAATATACAAGTGCATCAACAACACCTGGACACTGCTTTTTTAGTCCGTGTAGAACTTATTTTCTGTTGCGCTCGTCTGCCCCGTGTAAACTACAACGAAAAAAGATGGCGGCGCCCACGGCAACTTCCGGAATAAGGTGAATAAGGAACAACTAAACCAGATTTAAAATGTAAACTCTATGAAGTTACTCATGATATTCTAATTTTGACTTATTTGATGGGAGGGCACCTGTGGTAATTCTTTATTATAGTTTTACATCTGTGTCGTTGCAGTTTGTGAAGAATTTTTTGAAATTGAAACTTTAAAATTACAGGAAGTAGCGCTGAGTTCTAAAACAGAATCCCTCTGTGATGTAATCAAAAAGCGACGTGTCATTGACAAAAACGGACAATTTAAAACAACTGACACATTTTTTAAAATGACCATTCAACAAAAGGTGTTATAAGGAATCATTATATGTCTAATCATAACTATTGTATAATTTATTTTGGCCCTTGTTTTTAAAATGGTTGCTAGGTAACAGTTGTGGAATTACCTCTATCTCATATTTGCTGATCATGTCCAACCAGGAAGTAACATTTTAACTTTACAAAAACTGTCAAACTGGGTACAAAGAGGCAAAATGTTTAGTAAAATCTTAAATATAATCACGTTCACTACGTTTTAGTGAAATGTGTGTCTAACCTGTCATATAGACTTTAAATGAAAAGGCCAGTGTTGACATTCAATCCACAATACCTGTAGAGCTGCAATGATAACTATTAGGGGTGTTGAAAAAAATCAATTATTAAAAGGTTTGTAATTCTACGTCTTAAAGATTCTGAATCTTCTAAGTTCTGAAAAATCGATTTTAAGTTACGTCAGTGTCCATCTGTTAAAGACGCGTACAACTTGTTCAGTCCAACAGAGTTGAAGTACACATTAACCACACATTATTTGTGAAAAGACAGAACTCGGCACATTGTTTTTGTTTTTGCGCCCTCTGTTGGACTTGCCACGCATCAATTATAGTACAGTTATTTTGACGAAAAGGAATGCGAAAACGCTGTCTACTAAAATATACTTTACTCATAAAAGATAATATTAAATGCTTTGTGGGCCGGATCAAATAACAAATGGGCCGCATGTGGCCCCCGGGCCTTAGTTTGCCCCCCTCTGGGTTAGACATACATTTCACTAAAACATCGTGAACATGATTATATTTAACATTTTACTAAACATTTTGCCTATTCGTCCCCAGTTTTTTGTGAAGATTATATTGTTACTTCTACAACTACAACCGTTACCTAGCAACCAGACTGAAAACAAAGGCCAAAATGTATATAAATGACACAACAGATAGAAACTGACAATAAATAATACCTGATAACACCTTTATTTTCTCATATTGTTTAAACTGTAACTGCTCGTCAAACGTTTAAAATACATTATAAACCAGATAAAGGTTGAAATATGGCGACGGAAGACTTCTACATAGAGAATATTTACAAATAAAGTACATTATTGATGACAATCAGCATTGTTATTATATTGATTATTTTTTCTGGTCTACTAGTCATGATTAGTGGATTAATTGTTGCAGCCTTAAAAACAGTAACTAAATACTTACCACCAAACTAAGTCATAATTAGAAAATCATGACAATCTGTGACGTAGACTTTAATACTGTCAGTATATCTGTGGTTTTATATTAGTTTTAAGATCAATAGCATGTTAAAAATATTCTGAAAAGGTACAATTTGCTTAATGTATGTGATTTATTTCCGTAATTATACTGTTTAAATGAGTATCTAGTTTAAATACTAGTTTCAGTTTTTTGTTTGACAACCCTAATCCAGATTATAACGATGTTTAGTGTATAATCCACAGACCTGGTCAAAGGCCTGGTCGATGCACTCCTGCAGGTGCTCCGTGAATCTCTCGTTGACGTCGATGAGCTCCTGGACGTTGGCGAAGACAACGGTGAGCTGCTCGGCCGTCAGGAGCCCCGCACTCTGCATGGGACAGTAGAACTCCTCCTTTATGATGCGCAGGTCCTCGCCGTAACTCGACTCCGTGTTCAGAAACTCCAGGATGGCCTCCTTCCTCTCGGTGCGGAGCTTGGAGCAGCGTTCGCACATCCGCTCTCCTCTGTCCTTCACGGCTCCGTCGCTAACGCCGCAGTCGGGGCACGGTTTGAGGGAAACGACGGGTCTTTTCCAGCTGCGGGACAAACCAGGGCCGATGCCGCTGTCGGTCCGCTCCACCTAAAAATAACACAATAAATCATACTTAGTTTATGCAGGTTTCAGCAAATCATATTTAATACTTTTTAATGCCACATTTCAAGATTTTTAATGCCATAATCAACGCCAAAACAAGACTTTTACCCTCAAACCTAACCATTCCATCGGGCAGCAGAATAACGTCAATCTAATAAACAGATTTATTAGGAAAAACAACTTGATAACTGCACCTCTGCTCCCTTTCCTCGTCTGGACCTGCGGGGGGCGCCGTCCTCCTCGTCTCGGTCATCGCTCAGACCCACCACTCCGCTGTCTGAGCTCAGGCTGCTGATGGTGCTCCAGCGGTGATGAGCAGAGCGGGACGCGCCCAAGCCCACCTGACGCTCCTCTCCCGGGGGCTCGGAGCGGCCGCGCAGGGCTGCTGGGGCTGAGGGACAGGAGGGAGGCGTTTACTTCAGAAACATGGCAAGGCTACGCTTTTAAAGACACGTCACACATCGAGGGAATTCAACAGTGTTTCTGACGATCAGAGGGGCAAGGATTTTATTACTAGGATTCATCAAACTTGTGAATGAAGGTAAATACAACTCCAGGTATGTTTTTGATGACGGAACATTGTTAGAACCTGGTTAAAAGCTCAGAAAAGTCAATTTTGAATTTGAGTCCTTTAATAGAAACAGGTCTATTCCTTTTCATAGTGACATTTTATCGTTGCAAATAGCAGATTGTCAGCTACATGTTTTTATTATTTTAAAATGGCTACAGGACCTTTTAGACTTTCTTAAAACATATTTTACTTTTCGGTCCAGTTACAAAATACAGTGTTTTATAAAGTATAATATAAAATAAAGTGTTTTTTTGACTCATAACGAAAATGACTTAATAAACAGGAATCATCAGACTAGCGTGAATGAAGCTAAATACAACTCCTGCTAAATTTTGCTTAAGAGTGTTGTACCTGATTTTAACAGTTTAACTTAAACGTAAAAACAGAACTAAAACTCTTTACATCAGTCACATGTATAGCTCGCTCTCCTGATGCCGTCCCAGCATCCTAAATATTCCCCACAATGACTTTATGAACACTTTTCACATCACTATCTCGGGTAAAGCTAACGTGAGCATGCTAACGGCACACTTCCTGCTTCTCGTAGGACAAAACGCTCTATAAATAGATACTAAGAAAGTGCTGTCTCATTTTCACCTGAACAGATGCTTTTGTAATATATCTGAACTGGAGCAACACAGATTTTAAATTATTACATGTAAAAAAAATCAGGAACATGGACTAGTTCTGCGTTTCCTGTTTCACAACAATAAAAATCAGGCACAGCCCCTTTAATATGTGACATTTAAATAGTTTAGCAAAGCTTTTTTAACTTCTTAACTCAAATGGAGATATTTTTACTTCAGTAACATATAAAGTAAAAATAAAACTACTCCTAAAAGTACAATTTCCTCCAAAAGTTGATAAAGAATAGTGCTGATTTTTGTTCAACTGAAGCAACGCAAACTCAACGCAGGAAGTCACCATAATCATGCTAAAAAAATAACCTCTCATTTCTGCGTCAAACATCATATTCTACTATTCGCTCCATTTAGAAAAGGCAAAAGAACGCTCAGATATCTGCTCTTAAAAGGAATTAAAGTGCGTATGACGGGTTTTTACAATTTTCTAATTTTGACTTTATTCAGTGTATTTATACCTTGTGTAAATACAAATTATAGTTTTACACCAATCAAGTCGCTATTTGTGGAGAAAAGTTGAAAATTCCGTTGAAAATTACAGGAAGTAAACAAATTGATGACATCACACTGGGGAGACAAAGGTCATGCAGAATTTACACAAAATAAACTACTTTTGAGACCCTTTAAACATGAATTCAACAAAATAAAGGTGTTCAAATGTACTTGACTTTGTCAAATGAACAAAATCTGTGACATTAGATGAGTTTTGGCCCAGTGTACAGTGTGGTTGCTATGGTAATTTCCTAGTGTGATGTCATACTTTACAACCAGGAAGTAACATTTAAAACCTAAAAAAGCTAAACTGGGGTAAAATTTGTAAAGATTTTAGTAGAAATTTGAATATATTTTTATTACCTGCATTTTAGTTAAATGTGTATTTCAACCTGTCAGAGGCACTTTAAGTAAAAAGTATCAACTGTACCACCTTGACGCCTAAAATACGTTCAGCACTCTTTTGTTGTTCGTTAGTTCGTTTGCTTGCTCAGTAACGCCCGTGCTCACCGCTGTCCCGCTCTTTCCGGTGCAGTCTGGACGCAGCAGCGATCTTCATCTGGAGCTGTTTCCTCCTGGACGGGTCGGAGGGCATGGGGTCGCTGTAGTGCGGCCTCAGGCGACACTCTCCTCGGGGCCACAGAGAGTCACTCGGGCCCCGGTCCTGGAGCCCGGCGTCTGAGCTGGAGCGACGACGCACCCCTGCACTCGCCCCGGACACCTGAGAGAGAGAGCGATGGTGAGAGAGGAGTATATTTTGCCTATTTGTCCCCAGTTTGACAGATTTTGTAAAGTTTATAACGTTACTTGGTTGAACATAGTTAGAGGTAATTCCACAACTGTTACCTAGCAACCAGACTGACAACAAGAGCAAAAATCCATATAAATTACACAATAGTTTGGAATTGACAATATTTAATACCTGATAACACCTTTATTAGCAGTTTATTTACCAGTTTTCGAGGAGTAAAGCTGGTGTTTGTTGTAGGGCCTGAGTGACACTAGTTTGGGCATGTGTTGGGTTTTGACAATTTGTCTTTCAAAGCTTTAGCTAAATTTACCTAAAAATGAGATTTTGGGACATGTAATACAAATCCACATAAAAGGTCTATTTTATTATTTATTCATTTTTATTTAATTTTATTTCATTTGTATTATTTCATTTAATTTTTTTTCATTTAGTTTATTTATTTACTATGCACATTCTTTATGTGGGTTTGGAGTTCAAACTGACTGATTTATCCCAGAATGGAGGATTTGACAGGAAATAAAAGAGTTACAGCTTTATTTTTATGTTTAATGCTCAGCAGCTGATTGTTTCCTTTTATCACATGGAGAACAAATTGGGATAAATTTAATCTGGGGGCCGCCTCATGTTAAGGGGTTAAACTTACTTTGGACTTGATCAGACATTTTTGTTAGCCAGTATGTGCCATGGCCTTTTCTTTTTTTCATGTTTCTTGCTCGTCTTTTATTATTTTCACGTCTCTCTGGGTCATGTCCGGTGTTCTTTATTTGTTCTGTTTACATGCTTTAAAAAACAACTGAAAAGACAATCAGAGGAGGTCAAACCACCAGGACAACGACAGAGCAGACTGGGATTCAAACAAACAATATGCCGTCAATACCAATGCTCTGCCTCTGTCATCCCTGTTCTTTTCTTATTTTGTTCTTGGAGACACAGACCGTATAAATAAATAGTTCTTCATCCTGTTGCTTGTGCTGCTACAGGTTTTCCCGAAGGCTTTTCCACAGGTCTGCTGCTTTTAAATGAAACAATACCGCACTAAAAAGATGCCGTTTTGTCACTTGTCAGACGCCGCCTCGACACATTACATAACAGCAGGGTTCATCGTGATCCTGTGTGGTGCGACTGTCAAAAACCCAAAGTCAAATGAAGCCGCTACACAAACTGTCAGCCGAGCCTTTGAGCTGGAAACACGACAGCAGTGCGTCGAAAAACACATCCAAATCTGCTCATCGCCTTATGTAACGCACTCAAACAGGACGCACGCTCTCTGCTGTCGTAATTAAACACTGGAGCTGCTGGGAGCCATGAATGCAGCAAAGTTTACTGAAAAATACACAACTTAAAGGTGCATTATGTAACTTTTCTAGTGGGGAATCAGCCACATTCTTGTTTTTGAGATGTTATTTCTTTGCCTGGAATGTTCTATAGTATAGCATTAAACTAATCCAATAATGAAATAACAGGTGCTTTTATTGCTTAAATAACTGCAAGAGGAAAAAGACCATCATGGATTCATAACCAGATGACACTGTTGTCCTCCTCCTGCTCCAAATAGGAAAACAGCTCCAAAATCTGTTTAAAGCTGCTGCATGCTGTGCCTGCTGCTCTGTGCAGGCCGCACTGGATGTAGCTGCAGTTTGCCTTTTGTCTTGACCTGGTGGGACTGGTGGTCCTGTTTTCGCCCTTTGTTTGCTCAGGTGAGTTTGGGAACATTTTTGCCTTTCAGTTTGTAATGTTAGCACCAGCTTCTATGGCCCTGTACGGGGCTGGCCCAGTATCTGTTTGGCCGGTTCACCAGGTCCACCTTTCAGTTGTACTTTGTTTTGGGCACAGGAGAGGTTTTTGGTATTTTTAAAGTAAATTAAACTTGACTTAAAATAGACTAGTTATATTTTGAAACCCTTTTGACTCCTGTGTCCTCTTAAATATGTTCGGTGCATCTGGGTCGTATACAGTGTACACTCGTATACTACAACTTACATAGATTATAATTTATCATTTGTTCACTGCAAACTGCAAGATTAATTTAAAATGGTTGGCACGCCGCTGCTGTGGTCCAACCTGTTTTCGTGCTAGGGGAACCCTAACCCAAACCGGGAGTTCCTGGAAGAAAAAGAAAGCGGCTTTGTGATATTTTAGAGCCCTGCGTGTATCACTCAGAGTCTAGGGGGTTGGTGAAAACGGGAGTTTTCTGAGTACTCGAGCCTCAGTTGAAAATAATACAAAACATGCAAGAATCAATCAAAATAGAATTTTGAGTAAAGTAGCTCATAAAAGTCCATTTGACATATTATGTCCCATTAAAGCATGCTGACTAGACACTTCTGAAGACAGCAGCAGAAACTGTAAAGTTATGATAAAAACAGTGGTCCGACAATAAGAAAGAAATGTATAATTATATCAGAACACATAATTAACCTAATCGGATTATTAATATGGTCGTACACAGTTCTCATTTAAAGGTATTTCTGTGTCCTTTTACTGACAGCTCTTTCCATTTCACTGCAGTTTTCTGTAACGCAGGTCTAGACACAGATTAAACTTATGTCCACTATGTTTTTCCCCAAACGTGGATTTCCTCTCTCCCTGTCATTTCACGGTGACACAAATCCGGTTAGAGATTAGCAGAGGAACCAGCAGAGTGTCCGACATAAACATGAAGAAAAGCACTGGCAAAAGCATTTTAGGACTTCATGTGGTGCAGAAGCAATTTGCCCAAAGGATTTACAAGTTTTCTAAATCTCTAAAAGAGTCTGGTTCTGCTTATGTCTTTTATTCAGTTTTGGTCCTTATTATGTCCTATTGGTTAACACTTGATCGGTACTTGCTTGATTGTTGTTCTTGTTTAAATCTGACATCAAGTTTAGCACTGGTTCTGGATTTGATGTGGTTTAGTCCTACTTAAGTCAGTCTGGTTCTTATTTAGTCCTTGTTTAGACCTGGTTTGATCCTGGTTTAGTTGGTTTTCTGTTTTTTGTTTTCTGTTTCTGGTTTTTCATGCCTAGTTTGGTAATTTATTTCTGTTTCAGCCATGTTTATTCTAATTTTGTCCTTGGTTGAATGTTCTGAATTAGTTCTAGCGTCTAGTTTGGTCCTAGTTTAGTCTAGTAGTTCTCATTTAGGCAGTTTTCTAATTTAGACCTGGTTTGGTCCTGATTAGTTTTTCAGTCCTGATTTAGTCTCAATTAAGTCCTGGTTTTAGCCCTGGTTAGTCCTTATTTACTCCTTGATTGATTTTTGTTTTGTTTTGGGAAAATCTGGCCTCTGATTTAATCCTGGTTTAGTCCTGGTTTGTTGTACAGTCCTGGTTTACTCCTAGTGTACACTGACTCCGGTCCAGTCGCGGTCCAGGACCTGTGCGGGTCACTTGCAGATGCCTGTCACACCAGCTCCGGTTAACTGCGGTCTGTTTTTGACGAAAGTCACATAAATTCACGTGGTTTCGCGCGAGAACACTTGTCAAATGACATGAAAAAGACTTCTTGCAGATTCTTTCTGCAGACCCGCGGCCGCAGTGCTCCGAGGTCGGTATGACAGGGCGCATTGATTTTAAGCTTTTTAAGTCTTGCGGGTCCCGAACCAGAGCCGGACTGGAGTCCGTGTACATCAGGCGTTAGTCCTAATTTGGATTAGTCTGATTTAGTCCTGGTTTCGGCCCTGTTTAGTCCTTATTAAGTCCTTGATTTGCTCTGGTTTAGTCCTGGTTCAGTTGGCTTTCTGTTTTAGATTTGGTTTAATACTGATTAGGTTTTTTGTCCTGGTTTGGTCCTAATTTAGACCTGGTTCTACCCCTGTTTAGTCCTTATTTTGTTATTTAGTGTTTAGTTTTAGTGTTTTGTAATGCATTTTTCCTTTGTACATTGTACATGCACCTTTTCTTCCAGATTATCGGCTCTCGTTATTTTTAAAAAAGCCCAAACCACTGAGAGAACAGAAGCTACATATTAAATGCTTTGAGAGAATGTGCAGAACAAAAGGTTAAAAGATAAAGGTCGTTCCTCACCAGAGAGACTTAACACTGCATACATTTACATACAAACTCTGGACTAGCATTAGCATCCTCAGGCCTTTTCCAACTGCTCCAGACTCTACAAACATGACACAAAGGGAATAATTCATGCTGCACCTCGCCATCTGCTGCCCACAGTAGGAACCAGGAAAGGTCCTGGCTTAGTCCTGGTTTAGTCCTGGTTTAGTCCTGGTTTAGTCCTGGGTTTAGTCCTGGGTTTAGTCCTGAGTTTAGTCCTTGGTTTAGTCCTGGGTTTAGTCTTACTGGTTGTGAACTGATGTAGTCTGTGTCTGGGCTTGATTTAGTCCTGGTTCAGACTTGGTCTAGGTCTTGTTTGTACCTGTTTTAGCTAGTTTAGACACTGATTCATTTTAGTGCTGGTTTAGACCTGTTTTAGTTCTGGTTTTAGCCCAGAGTTTAGTCTTACTGGTTGAGAACTGATACAGTCCATGTTGGTCTTGATTTAGTCCTAGTTCAGACTTGGTTTGGTTCCTGTTTACACCTGTTTTAGTTCTATCTTAACTAGTTTCGACATAGTCTCATTCTTGTTGTGGTTTAGACCTGCTTAGTCCTGTTTTAGGTTCTGATTTAGATCTGGCTTTGTCCTGGTTAACAATTCCATATTAACCTAGCATTAAACAGATTGCTTGTCATGCTAGCCGTGTTATGGACCAGTCACGCAGTTGTAATGATCGTGATTAGATGGCAGAAACGCTCAGAACGAGTCAGATGATTTATGGACTTTTTTATGGTCTCCCTCTGATTCTCTGAGTTACGTCACACATCGAGAAAACTTCACATGTCGAGGGAAGTCATTCAATTGAAGTGTTTTTGATGGTCGGAGGGAGAGGATTTTTCAAACCAATATTCATAAAACTAGCGTGAATGATGCTAAACGCAACTCCTAGTATGTTTTTCATGACAGAACATCGTTGGAACAGGGTTAAAAGCTCGTCAATTTGGCTTATTATTTGTCCTTAAAGGTCAATTGCATTCAGCTACAACACTAAAATCTGGTTATTCTCTCAAACACCTCTGGCTGGCAAACGCATCCATCATAACCCGTTAGCTTCACACTTAGCACATTCAAAACCAAATGCATGCAAGATCATCATTAAAATCTGATTATATACTTCGGCGTGCATTTGTTTCTTCCTAATCAATCCAGAGCTATCTAGCCTCATCATAAATACATTTGAACTGACTACAAAACATTTCCATTACAGCCCTTTACAATTATTATCAGAGCTAATTTCCTCCTCGCACATCCAAGACTATTAGAGTAAGTCGTTCATTGCTTGTATCCTTCCCCTGCACTGCAAACTTTCTCCAGTACATCTGCTACTGGTGATCAAATTCAAATAGCAAAGCGCATTTTTTGCTTAATTGGCTGCGTTCACAGTCGCACAAACAAACACCACATTAAAATCAGGAGTCTGGATCATAACTGTTCAAGCTGTCTAGTCTCTCAAATACTGTACTTTAGCGTTGACTAGAAACAGTACCTTATAGCACTCGAAACAATTAAAATCATGGCCGATTCTTGCTGCACACTTGAAATTCCTAACACGTGCAGCACCATTAGACAGTTATGACATAAGTCATTCATTTCTTGCATCCTTTCTCTGCACTGCAAAGCTTTTACAGCCTCTAAACTAGCTCTGCACCAGTTAGCACACTCACCCATTTTAATTCTTTGCACATGTATAACCAAATGTATCCAGATCATCATGAAATGTAATAATATGCTCAGCTAGGGCTGCACAATTAATAGAAATCAAATTGAAATAACAATTTTAAAGGACGCAATCAGCAAATGGTGCAATTTTTTAAGTGTAATAATTTCCTCGACAAACAACAAAATACCCTGTTTTATTACACATAAAAAACGGCTGAACCTGTCGTTAAGATCTGTTAAAACGTGTTCTAAAACAAGTGCCAAAAATGTGACTAAATGTGACAAAAACGTGTCTTAAAGCAACAAAGTGACTGAAAGTGACAAAAATGCATCTAAAAGTGACAATTTTTATTAGTTTGGCAGTTCATAATGTCAGTCTTTTTGTCAATTCTACTTAGCGCAATACTGGTCAGAAAAAAATCACAATTAGATATTTTTCCCAAATTGTGCAGCTCTATATCCCGCCCTACAAGCTGTCTAGCCTCAAAAATACCTTTACTTTGGCTTGTAAACTCAACCACCTTTAGGGCTGTGCAATTTCAATCACAATTATGATTATTAGTCTAACTGATTACTAAAATTGTGTAATCAAGTAATTGAGAGCCTCTAGCCTCGCAAATACTTCTGTGTTTACGATCAAACTCATCTAATGCAGCCATTTACAGTTAATATCACAGCTAAATTTGCTTCACACTTGCAGTTCCACACATTAGACACCATTAGACAGTTATGACACAAGTCTGCACTGCAAAGCTTTTACAAGCTCTAAACTAGCGCTGCAGCAGCAGCTAGCAAACCCAAACATTTTAATTCTTAGCACTTGCAAGACCAAATGTGTCAAGGTCATCATAAAATGTAACAATGCACTCATACATTACTTTCTTTCCAGTTATGGAGCTGCACAATTAATTGAAACTGAATCAAAATCGGTTTAGTCCTGCGACGAGTTGGCCACTGTCCAGGGTGTACCCCGCCTAAGGCCCAAAGTCACTGGGACAGGCTCCAGTCACCCACGACCCCGGGAACGGGAATAAGCGGTAGAAAATGGATGAATGACTGAATGAATGAATGAATGAATCAATCAATCAAAATCGCAATTTTTGAAGTGCAATTATTTCCTCAACAAACCGGCTGAACATGTGGTTTAGAACAGATGCAACTAAAAGTGACAAAAATGTGACAAAAACCTTTCCAAAACACATGATTCTGTCATTAGTTTGTTAATTCATATTTCAGCTTTTTTGTCAAGTCTCCTTTGTTAAAAATCTGAGCTTTCTACAGAATCCCTTTATTAAAACAAACATAAAATATAATCACAAGCACAATACTGGAAAAAAAAATCACAATTATATATTTTTCTCAAATTGTGCTGCTCCATTTCCTGCCTAGGCCTCTGAAATGCCCTTTATGGCTTGTAAACTCAACCACCAATGCAAATTTTGCTTCACACGTGAAATTTCTAGTACTTTCATGACCAAATACATGTTCAATCATCATTAAAATGTAGGACTGTTCACCTTTAGTGGTTTAGTCGATAAATTGGTCGATGGCGTCTTAGTCGACCAACATTTTTATTAGTCGACTAATTGTTTTATTTCGATTTAAAGGATTCATATGGCAAAAAACGGCAAAAACAAGAAGATATGGGGTGAGTTTGCTGAAGATTTTGGAATTCAACATACAGTTTCCTTGTACTTATCTGCAAAAATAGTTGTTGCATGAAATCCTCTGCAGTTGTTGTTCTTTTGAGTGTAGTTTGGGTCAGATATATGGAAATACTTCATAGTTTTGATATATTTTTACCACACCTCCTTTTAGTCGACTAATCGGTCGTTAGGGCAGGTCTTTAGACGACTGCTGCCCGATTAACATGTGATAATATACTTCCATTTACACATTTATTTCTTCCCATCCCTCTCTTGCCTCTCAAATACTTCTGCACTGACAATCAAACTCGCCTATTGTAGCCATTTACAGTTAATATCACAGCTACGTTTGCTCCACACTTGCAATTCAGCACATGCAACACCATTAGCCAGTTACGACACAAGTCATTCATTTCTTGCATCCTCTCTCTGCACTGCAAAGCTTTTACAGCCTCTGAACTAGCTCTGCAGCAGCTAGCAAACTCAACCATTTTAATTCTTAGCACTTGCAAGGCCAAATACATGCAAGATCATCATTAAAATCTAACAATAAACATACACATTTGCTAATTTCCAGTCATATAAGCTGTCTAGCCTCTCAGATACCTCTACAATCGATCAAACTTAACCATCATTTTGCTTCGTACATGACATTCCTTGCACTTTCAAGACAAAATACATGCAATATCATCATTAAAATTTGATTATATTCCTCCAACATGTACATCTGTTTCCTCCTAGCCGTACAAGCTTCTCAAATACCTCTGGATTGACAAGAAATCAAACCTTTTATGACACTGGGAACAGTTAAAATCACAGCCAATGCATTAGACAGTTACGACATTTATCATTCATTGCTTGTATCCTTTCTCTGCACTGCAAAGCTTTCCCCACTCTCCAATCCCTCTTTATCACCTTCAGCAAACTCAAACATCACTGCTCATTTTGCTTCGCACTTGAAATTCCGAGCACGTGCAAGATCGTCATTAAAATTTAACATTATACGTTTGTTTCTTTCCTGTAAGGCAACATTTCAAATCTCCCGAACGCCTCCAGTCTGCGCCGGATTCGCTCCTTCTCCCACCATTTGCACCAGCAATTCTACACCAAAATCCGTCCCAATCGCCCCTGACGCCGCAAGATTTGTCGCGCGGTCGCCGGCCAACGCCACAGTTGCAATTCTCGGACGCGAAACATTAGAAAGCCGACATAAAAAACCCACTGAAACACTCACACATGCCGTCACTGCTGCTGCTGCTGCTGCGTCCTCCTCGCTCGCTTCCTCCTCCTCCTCGTCTTCCCTCTCTCCCCCTCGCGCTCTCGATGCAGGTGTCTCGCTGCCAGACTCATCGCCGCGGGCCGCCGTCGTCTCCATGGCAACGGGAGGCTGAGAGGCGTTGCCACGGTCGCAGCATCGCTCCCCGGCATCCCGTTCCCCGGCTTCTTCTCTGGATGCGGGAGCGTTTGCGGGGGAGTTTTGGCGGTCGGGGGATAACGGGACGGCGGATTCGGGGGAGATCTCGGCGCTGCAGCTGGGGACGGGGCAGAGGGGAGGGTGGAAAGAAGGGAGACAGGGGAGAAATGGGTGAGAGAGGTTAAATGTAGGGCACAGCAGGCAGATTATTTCATTCTTACAGCTTTGCGTCGGAGTTTGTTGGAGCTGCTTGTCTATTTTGTTTATTATAAGATTTAGTTATCTGTGTTTATGTCAAATTAAATTGCATTCGTTTGTTGTATTCTGCTATGTTAATAATTATTATAGTTTGGTACTTTGTTTAGGCAGATCTATGTTTTCTATATCTTTTTTCGTTTCCTGGAATTCAGAATACACTTTAGGGCTGCAACTAATTGTGACTAGTCAACTATAACAATCTAAATCGTGGACTTTACAGACTCTAAACTGCCAACATTATTACATCAAAATGTCAAAAAATAGTAGATTGTTGCTGAGTTTCATCAATAATACACTTTATTCATAATTATTATCTATTTCGAAGCCTTTAGTCACCATATTCCAACCCAAATATATAACAGAAATAATCATTTGACTAGATGTCTAATTGAAAAAATAATCGCTGACTAGTCGACTGCTAAAATAATTGTTAGTGACAGCCGACTCCTCCAATTTTTTACTCCATCGTACTTTGATTCAGACTCAAACAGAACCGTGCAATCAGATTAGATTTCTGTGATGCATGTGAAACAAAGCTCATTTATCCTTTAAAATCAAACTTCTCTCACTTCAGAATAACAGCCTCAAACATGGCTTTCACTGATAACAACAGAGCTCATGCAGGTGACATCACAGTAGGGCTACAACAAGTTAATCGACTAATCGCAAGTAATCGATTATAGAAATTGTTGTCTAATAATTAATCAACTATAGTCTATACACAGACTCAAAAACATGCCATGATCTGAGAGGTTTTATGACTCAGACAGGGCAGAAATAACACAATAATAACACGGAAAATATTGTCATTCTCCACCAAGAAGTCATCAAACGGCCTCACTTCAGCTTTATCTGGGTATAATCTTGTAAAAGTTCTCATATTCACGACACTCACAGCATTAAAGAATTTAGTAGTGAGTGGTGAAAACTCCCGTAAAAGCTCAAAACACAACCAGAATGTGAAAAAGCTGGTAAAGTCTGATAACAAATATAAAAGTCTACCACTCCGATAAATATTTCGTTTGTACCTGACATCTAAAAAGAGAAAATCAAGTAAACAGTTGTAGAAAACCAGATAAACAACAGGAACACTGCAGCTACGCTCACATTTATCACTGATGCAGACTTTGTGATCACACACAATCGAACTCATTACATTTCTCTCCTTAAATAATATGTTTTTGAGCCCAAGTGTTGAGGAAATTAACTGTTGTGCAGCAGTTGAAGTGTCCTTTATCACCTTTCTGCCATTAGCAAACAAGCTAGTTAAGCTCTGCAACAACAACAAACTACCTTTAGTGTAAATTTTGCCGTATAAAGTTAATTTGAGCCAAACAAAAGCTCCATGGGAAACAAATGGGCCCAGAAAGTAAAGAAACACATTTTATCAGTTTGTGCATCCCATAATTATCCAATCAGAAAGCAGAACGAGCCCCACATGACTCTTAACGATGGTAGTTTTTTTCAGTAAGAGCGCAGGCTACATAGGGTTCCTTTTAAAGCACATGTTTTGAGCTTACTTTTATTTGCCTTCAGACGTTCCAGGGCTTTTGTGCTTGCCTCTGCTCGTCACAAACACAGTCAATATTTTGTCATTAGCGTCTGGTCCTAAAGTGTTGAGCCTCCATTATGGACCGAGACCTGGGGCCAGTAAAACTAATCCATGAACTAACAGCTTCAGCTCAGAGAGAAAGAGCGGGAGAGAGAGTGGAATATAAAACACTAACTACCCTTTCACTGTGTAAGGTATTAGGTTTTACAGACTGTCAAACTCACTGACGTTAAATAAGATCCACTTTCAATTGTAAGTGTCTGTGACTGAGGGCCAGGTCTAAAATCAGAACTCTGTAGCCCTTTCTGTTAAGTCTATGGGATGATATTGCCACAGTTGAACGGTTGCTTCAGTTTCAATCACATTTTTTAATCTGTAAAGACTATTTAATCCTGGATTCAGGTGTTTGAATCTAAGGCTGTGTTCAAACACCGCATGAATTAAACTAGGACTGAACCCGGAGCTAAACCTGGACTCGACCAGAAGCTGCGGTGGATGAAGTACTCCATTTGTTACTCAAGTAAAAGTACAGATACAACAGAAAAAAATACACAAGTAAAAGGATCACATTTTATAATCTACTCAAGTAAAAGTATTGAAATAGTCCTTTAAAAATGTACTTCAAGATTAAAAAGTAAAAGTAAGTCTTTTTGGTTTGGAGAACTATTAAAGCATCAAACTGTAATCTTGATTTGGTCATTAAAGGCAACTTTTCAGGCTATTTTTCTCTTTAGAGGTTTTTTGTTTCCTCAAATGGAACTAGAAAAAAAACAGGCATGATGTCGCCATAAATGTGGAAAAAACAAACCCCTCAGCCTTTTCAGCAGGTCTTAAACCTTCAGAAAATATACTTTTACTTTTCAGTCCTGTTCAAAAATGTAGTGGAGTAGAAAGTACAGACACATGCTCTGAAATGTAGTGAAGTAAAGTAAAAAGTATCTGTCAAATATACTTAAGTAAAGTACAGATACTTTAAAAAAAAATTTACTTTTACTTTTGTACTTTGTTACTTTCCACCACTGACCAGAAGAACACAGTGAAACAAAACCATACTTTAGATGTCACAATCTAGGAAATTTGACACAGTTTTCTGAGGCTCAGAGGGAGAGGATCAATGGGTTAATGAAACGAGTGAATGAAGCAAACTACATGATGATGAGAGGACGACTGGTTAAAGGCTCTTTAGGATCATTTGTGCCCTCCGCCACTGCTCTGCTCTTCATGCGCTCTTTTCCCGCTGGCACTCATTGAACTCTGATTAATCTAACAGCTTTTACATAACCCTTCTCTGCTCCGGCTCTGTCCAGTGCTGACCACTGAAATCACTTTGTGCTCCCGTCCAAAACCTGCAGCCTCCACATCCATCAACACCGTGAGCCGCTTACACAGACATTTAACTCTCATTTTATAATACGCCAAGTGCAGCTTTATAAGTCATAAAACAAGCAGAGTGCAGGAAACGTGTCCAACCATCGAAATCACTCCAGCCAATGGTGAAAGATATGACTGTTGTTGTAGTTGTTTTATTGGTGCCTTGTATAAAAGTTACAACTAGCATGTGCAACTACTAAGTAAGTTTGATGTTCTCTGCAGCATAGTGTGTAAGCTTTCAGCAGCGCCCTCTGGCGGTTAGAAGGGGTTCATAGAACCGTAGTTACATTTCTAATTCCCATTTTGTCACTATTTTGAGTGAACAAGTTCACAAACTAGGAATTTGCTTTGGTGAAATAGTGCAACACAAACACTGAATAATAAAATAGTACAAGATAAACTATGATAAAGACATGCAAAAAAAATAAGATATTAAATAAAAATAGGCTAAATATAATTGCAAATATATACAGTAACAGTGAACAGAAGAACAATAGAAAACTAGCAGAGCGTTATTAAAGTGGCAGGTGTTATAAGAAAGTGTTCATGAGTCCTACAACAGAGGGAAAGAAACTGTTATTGTAGTTCGAGGTTCTGGTCTTAGTGAACCGTAGCCTCCTGCCCCAGGAAAGTGGCTCAAATACTTAAGACATGATTGTGTCTCACACTAACTTTGTGGAGCAAATCCCAAGTCACAAGTTTGGAGATTTCTTTCAAAAGCTGAACAGAGTTATGTATGTGTCTATATAAGTCTGTGGCTTTGACAATGATGGACGACACTAAATAAAACCCACCCAGAATCAGGACAAACTCACAGAAACCCTACAGAGTCTGGGAATCAAACCTGCAACCCCCCAACAACGAGGCGAGCTAACGACAAAGTAAACCAGAAGTCAAACATAATTATAAGTGTCTTGTGGTTCTAAAAAACATAGTATAGATTTCCACTTGTCCTGGGTGTCTGGGGCGATATCATCTGTCCCGCCTCACGGTGATGTATGGAGTAATAACCCGCCTGTTCCACGAGGAAACACCGAGGTCTGACGCACAATTAGATCAGACGGGCACTGTCATATTCACTCAAACATCACCACCAGGGATCTATACAAGCCACGTCTGTGTGTCCAGGAATAATGAAAAGATATTATGATATTTAATCATTCAGGATGGAGTTTCAGTTTCAGGCAGATGGGGGCGACAGCTGAGGCTAAAAATCATGTTCGGTTTAGTTTTAGCCACAAGCACCTTCAGTCAGTTATAAACCTTACTAAGCGCCGTCCTATTGGGGATGGAATTTTAAATGCAATTGAAACAAAATCTTGCAATTAGTCTGCAATGAATTGAGCGATAAAATATCCTCAGATTATCAAGTTGCCTTTGAGTCTGTTTTGTTCTGAAATGATTCTTGTATTTAGTAGCTCATATTCCAGTCTTTTCTCAAATATTAAAGCTCCTGGAAGAATTTAAAATGTGCACTTTCAACGTTCAAACTAAATTAGTTCAAATTAGTTCAATTACAGTTGCAATTAGATATTTTTGCAAAACTATTGAGCTCATTTAAAGCAGAACTAAGTAACATTTTTACCTTATTAAACGTCTTTGTAAGTCTGTGTGGTGGTTGCAAATGTACTTTTGGGTGTTTGACGCTCCCGTTGTCGCCCCCTGCTGTCTCTGGGCAGAAAACCAGCCGCAACATTTACTGACATCCACCCAGAGACAACTCTCCTGAGAAACCTCTGGCTCTTTTTACAATATTTTGCAACGTGAAATGTGATTATACTTCCTTATTTAAAGAAATAAATGAAGCTTTTGCGTCTTTTCAAAGCCCCAAGGAGCAAGATGGCCTCCTGCTGTAGTCAATGGGCCATGCTTGCTAGCGCTAGTTGCCAGTTTAGCTGTTAGCGGTTAGCTCGATCTTCCGGGTTGTGCAGCAGGGTCATGACTCTGACCAATCAAAGTGAGAGCTGCTAGAGCGGAGCAGCATGACACAGAGCCAGTGGAAGCTACAGATTAAAAAGCAGTTTTTTAAGAAAACGGAAGGAATTTGGATTTTTGAGCCGGAAAAATGTTCATAAGCTGAAAAAAGGTCAAAAATCACCACAAAATCCGACCATTGTGAAAGCTGTAGGTCCCTGTCAGCTGAACACGAGCAGTTTGTGTTTACTTTGTGCTCTATGAGAAAAATGCTCTCTGGGCTGTGGTACTCACTGCAGTACCAATGGAGCGGCCACTGGGGGCAGCTGGGGACAGGTTTAAGCAACACCCTGTTTAATATAATAGATCCATGGTCTTTTCACAAGACAGCTGCAGGGGGAGCTCTGGCGCTGAATTACTTCATTTTTAAAGGTCCTATATAATGCAAATTCGACTTTTGTGAGTTTTTAACACTCTATTAGAGTTAATTGTACCTCAGTGGTTATTTCTTTCATCCGTGCATTTATGAACTTTAATCATTTGTTTTCCCTTCGTGTGACAAACTATCTATTTGCACTTGCACAGCCAACTGTAAAATGTAGTCTATTTTATTTTAGAGGTCAATTTTATGCATGCCTTTATTATTATTATTTTTATTACTAATTTTATTCATTGTTGTATGTTGCACCATACTGCCAAAGCAAAAAAAGGAAAGCACATTTTTATCAGTCTGTTTTTTGGCACATAAAAGTAACATATTAGACAATTGAATGAAAGTAAATTAAAGATTTCTCTGTTTCTCATTAATATAAATAATAAATGAACCGTGATGTTTTTTTCTCACAATAATCGTCACATCCAGGTATGTTTTTGATGAGAGGGGGACTTTAAAACATGGTTAAAAGCTTAAAAAAGTCAATTTAGCATAATATGTGTTAGAGCTGCACAATATATCGCAAAAGTATCGATATCGCAATATTGGCTGATATCGATATCGCAAAAAAACGAAATATGTCGCAATAAAACCAAAGTCTTCATCTGATAGAAATGTTCTGTTTTTAAAATGAAAAGACTGAAAAGTCATGAATAAAATCTAGCTTTTTCAATCTAAATTAGCAGAAAAATGGCAAAAAAGAATAGACTATTTCTGATTTTCCTCAATTATACACTTATATTCTCTCTCTGAAAGCCTTCATTCACAATATTTCAACATTTATTTGGTTAAAATGTTAGTTTACTCTAAGTCTCAATCTACAATAGAAATAATCACTGACTAATTGACTCCTAAAATAATCGTTAGTCTCAGCCTTAATCAAATTTAATTTAAATATCGCAATAATAATAAATAATATAGATATCGCAGATCTTAATAGCCATATTGCAGTAATGTCCACTATCATGCAGCCCTAATTTGTGTCATTTAAAAGGAACAGCGCAGCTCAAGACTCGCTCTTAAGTCCAGTCATCACAATCAGCTCACATTATACTCTATACGGCACTGTACGATTAACTGAGAGGGGCAGATTTTAATGCACCGAGCCTGTATCCGTCCCAGGAGCATCGTCGTGGATATGAGTTCAATAAGAGTCTACAATGTGCCGTGTCTGCACTCTGGGCCACAGAAGAGAAGTCTGGCCCTTCAGGCACCGGCATCACACAGAATATGATTAGCTTTAATTAATACAGTTTAAAAGCATTCGAGCGCCCGAGGAAAGTGAAGTTTAGTGGATTTTGGAGTCATGGAATATTAATATTGGAAAAAAAGCGCAGTGGAGCTGAGAGGAACTGAATATTTATTTTGAGATGTTTTTTGTGACGGTTTTTGTGACATTTCACCCATATTTTACATGGAATACTGTTGAAGGATGGTTTTGAGGTTGGTTTGAGTGAAAAGTTACCATGGGTTGGAGCTTTTTACTAAAGTTTACAGAATATTGTCTCCTATTTTAAATTTTAAAGGTCCCATAACATGCAAAATCGACTTTTCAGAGGTTTTAACCTTCCTACAGTGCTATTTGGGCCTCGTATGTGTGCCCAAAGTGGTTTTTTGATTGATTCCCGCATGTTTTCGCTAGAGAACTGTCTTTTTTGTCCCCCTCGGCTGAGCAGGCAGACGGGGGCTCATCCCATGGATGACGCGGCTTCCCATGGATGACGCGGTGTTTAAGCCATGCCTCCGGGAAGCGCGCAGCCGCAGAATAAAAACAGCTAATGCTAATGCTACACAGTAATTACACGATGGATACGACAGATCGAAGAGTTAGCATGTTATTTACCAAACGGCAACGTCCGTCGTCGAGGTACTGGAGCACGCGTCAAACTCAGGTCAGATCCAGGGACGTAGGACTCAGCACGGACGCACCGTCAGGGCGGATAAAAGGTTTATTCCCGTGTTTGTGTATCGCTGTTTACCGGAGCACACGGCGCATGCGCACTATCTCCGCTCTAGGCTTCGCACGAAGTTGGGCAGGGGAGGCGATGAAGTTGGGCGGGGAGCAGGCTGCTCTCTGTTCGGGTCAGATCTCAGAGTGAGCCGTTTGCTTTTGCAAGGAGGGGGGCCAGTCCAAGAGATGGGTGTTTTTTGGAAACTGTTATGTTATGGATATTGCACAACGCAAAATTTTATCAACAAAGCCCTTAGAATAGACTGTGTAAAGGGCAAAATAGCAGAATATGGGACCTTTAAAGAACACTTATTAGGCTATAGTGACTTTTTTGAGCTTTTAAGCTTGTTCTAACAATGTTCCATCATCAAAAACATAACTCAAGTTGCATTTAGCTTCAATCACGCTAGTTGGAAGAAAGCTGGTTAGTAAATCCTCTCCGTCCAACAAAAATACGCCGCTCTAAATTCCCTTGATGTGTGATGTGGCTCAGAGAATCTTTTGCTGTTTTTAAGTCCTTAAATCATTGTCTGACTCATTCTGAGCATGTCTGCCGTCTAAACACATCACTAATCATCAATACAACTGCTAAGGCTAACTAGCATTTCTCTACAAACTCTCTGATTATATTTAACTTTTGTAAGCACTGTGCAGCCAGGAGATGGCGCCAAAGCTCAGTAAGTGGGAAACGGCAGAGATACAGATGTTCAATTTGTTTTTATAAACTTTTTTTTTAGTTTTATAACATGAGATGCCAAACTTTAAATACTCAAGAGTATGTTTAAAGGCTAATTACAATACAAATGATGCATTATATTTTTCACTTTATGCACTTTACACTGGACATCTTTCCTTAAAGTCATTTGTAATTGTTTTCATTACAGACAATAGACTCGCTATTAAAAAAATGAATATGCAAAACAATCATTGTGATATTATACTTTTCTGACACATTTTATTTCCTTCCGCTAGTTGTTTACCCCTAGAGTTTGTCAACTTTTAGTTATATTTTATTCTTGCCCATGATATAGAATCAACTTTGCCTGTAAAACCTTTTTTGCTTAAAGCCAGAAGTGTATATTTCATAACAATATACACATCAAAATGTTACAGCTATCGTAATTGTAGCTAATAAAAATAGATTTATATTTTGTTATTATTTTAGCGTGAATTGAAACATTCTATGATGCAAAGTTGTGTTGTTTCATTCAAAATTGCTCTATAAATGAAGCATTCAATTGAAAAACATCTTAAATTACACAATAAAACCAATATTTGACGTGTAAAACCATGTATTAATGTTACAGCTCTATAACGTCCTATTATTGTGTATGAGACGAGACACATTTAAGTGAACGGTGCAGGATTTAGTGGCATTTGCAGTAAAGCTACAGAATAAAAGTGTGTAATAACATCTTCCGCCTCCTCCACGAGCCTCTGATGGACAATAAAAATATATGGGCTGTAAATAGGTTGTAGTGCGATAGTGAGGTGTTTTCAGCGCGACAGAGAAACGTGTTAAGGCCAGATAACAAAGACAATACAAGAGCTGCAGGACAAAGAAGGCGGCTGCTGCTGTGGAGAGGAATATCAGGATTTACAAAAACTAATATTATAAACCTTAAAGAGAACCAGGACGGGGTTAAACCAGGACTAAAACAGAACTAAACCGTGACTAAACTAACCTAATCAGTGCTGAGCTAAGACAAACCCAGGTCTAAACTAAGAATAAACCGAGGAAAACCAGGACTAAACCTGGTCAGAATCAAACCAGTGCGGACTAGGAATTAACCCAGTCTAAATCAGGTCCAAAACATGTAAAAACAGGACTAAACCAGCTCTAAACTGGGACCAGACTACATTAGGATTAAATAAAAAATCAGAATCAGTGCTGAGCTAAAACGAACCCAGGTTTAAACCAAAACTAAACAGAGGAAAAACAAGGACTAAAACAAGGACTAAAGTCTAAATCAGGTCTAAACCAAGGCTAAACGTTTGCAATACAAAGACTAAACCGAGGCAAACCAGGACTAAACCAGTCCGGTTTTAAATCAGTGCCAACTAAAACTAAACCAAGTCTAAATCAGGTCCAAACCAAGGCTAGACTAGGACTATACCAGGTCTAAACTAGCACTAAATTGGGACCAAACTTGGACTATACCTGGACTAAAGCAGGCAAAATCAGTACTGATCAAGAACTGGTCTAAACCGAGACTAAACCGAGGCCAACCAGGACTAAACTAGGTTGGAATCAAACCAGTGCTAACAAGCTAAACCAGGACTAAACATGTGCAATACCTTAAACCAGGGAAAGAAATTTAGGACCAAACCTCTGTATAAGTGATAAGACCAAACCGAGGCATACTAGGACTAAAGTAGGGCTAAAGCAAGACTAAACCGAGGCTAAAGCAGGGCTACCTCATTTTGATATAGACACAGTTAATACAAAAGAGACACTCACACACTAACCCATAGTTTGACCCATTAATACAATAAATAACTGTATCTGTATCAAGCATTACTTTATTCACCACTTGAAATTGTTGATATTTTTCTGTTAGACGCAAAGCCAGGACAATTTACACCATATTTTTGTGCCTCTTTTGTCTTGTTTAGCGTGAACAGTGAAGCCCTTACAGCAGCAGCTTGTATCAGAAACAAAAGCACAGACAGCAGTTTCTGTGAGGAGCTGGAAACATCCATCATCTGATCCACCGCAGAGAGGCCTGTCACGCCCTCTGAGAAAGGCCTGCTCTAGTCCTGGGTTAGTCCTGGTTAAGTCCTGGGTTAGACCTGCTTCAGTTATGGGTTAAACCTGGGTCAGATCTGGTTTAGTCCTGATTTAGGCATGGTTAGGTTGTGATTTAGACCGGTTTTAGTTGTATGTTAGAGGTTTAGTCTTGGTTTAGTCCTGGATTAGACCTGGGTTAGATCTAGTTTAGAACTGTTTTTATATGCTGATTAGGTCCTAATTACCTTTCTTGAGTTTAGACCTGGTTTACATTTGTTTAGAGTCCAGTGTTTAACCTGTTTAAGACCTGGTTTAGTCCTGGCTTAGTCTTGGTTTAGTCCTGGCCTAGTCTTGATTAGTCCTGGGTTACATCTGGTTTAGTCCTGGCCTAGTCTTGGTTTAGTCCTGGCTTAGTCTTGGATTAGTCCTTGGTTATACCTGGTTTAGTCCTGGGTTAAACCTGTTTTAGTATTGGTGTAGTTCTGTTTAGACCTGATTAGTAAAGTAAATTGGTCTCGTCCTGGATTACACTTGGTTTAGTCCTGGGTTAGACTTGGTTTAGACCTTAGTTAGACCTAGATCTGGTTTAATGATTGCTGATTAGGTCCTACTTTAGTCTACCCTTCTTGAGTTTAGCCCTTGGTTAGATTTATTTAGACCGGATTAGTCCAGTGTTTTACCTGTTTTAGACTTGATTTAGACCTAGGTTAATGCCGATCGGGTCCATTTACACTTAAACTTTGTAATTTCACCTCATTTTCTCACTTTGTCCACTCATCAAACCCATAAACAGTGAAAAACACGACAAAAAAGTGACAAAAACGTGATCAAAAGCAACAAAAACGTGACTAAAAGTGAGAAAAACGTGATCAAAAGCAACAAAAATGTGACTTAAAGTGACAAAAACACGACCAAAAGCAACAAAAACACTACAAAAACACCCAAAACTCAAGATTTTTTAATTTGTTTATCAGTTTATATTTCAGTCTTTCCTGGTTGTGCTTAAAACGTGAACTCAGAACACAGAATCCTATTATCAAAACACAAATCGCAAATCTAATTACAATCGCAAAACTGGTCAGAAGATATTTTTCCCAGATCGTGCAGCTCTATTGTATTGTTTTGTGTCGAGGAGCTAATATTGACATTGACACAGCTGTGGTGAGAACAGACTAGTGTTTGTCCTGCCACTGAATAACGATGAATGAAGGCAAGAAGCAGAAGAGAGAAGCTCATCCCGTGACTACAATGAACTTGTAATCCCGGGATGAACAATGATGTCATCCTTTGTGCATATATAATAGGGTTTGTGTGTGTATTCAACACATTTGACCTTGGTAAGTAAAGAAATGCATTGACAGTCGAAAAATCAACATAAAAGACACAATTCCTTTCTCGTGCCACCTAACAATTTGCAACCTTCGCCTCTCAAACTATTCATTCATGACCTGTAAATGCACTCAACCTTTATCTCAGCTTCATCTCCTTCTCTTTACCACTAAAATCAACAAAAATGCAAAGGTGATAAAATGTGATTTAAAGTGACAAATATACGATTAAAACTGACAAAAACAGGACTAAAAGTGACCAAAATATGACTAAAATCAACAAACATGCAACTATAAGAGACAAAAATGCAATGAAAAGCAACAAAAACATGACTAAAAGCAACCAAATGTGATTAAAAAGGGTAAAAGGAGGATTCATCAGGAAATGCATTAAAAGAGTGAAAAAAATGTGCTTCCTATTGAATCAATGGAGAGTTTTCCCAAACAGCTAATTTGAGTGTCAGACCAAATAACTTAATAAAAAGTTTACCTGTACATGATAATAATAAACTAGTAAATAAGCACGTAAAATGTGGACTACTAAACATTAGGTCAATTTCCTCCAAATCACTTTTAGTCAACGAGTTAATTGGAGACTATAACATAGATCTTTTAGCTCTAACCGAAACCTGGCTTCAACAGGATGACATGTCAGACTAGACGTCCACCCTATCGAGTCATGTGAACTTTCAGACTGCCAGGAGCACAGGCCGAGGAGGGGTGGCCGTGATCTCACACTCCAGTTTACTCCAGAGCCCTAAAATTAAAAATGAATCTTGCTCATTTGAAAGCCTTATTCTATCAATCACCGGCCCAAACTGGAGAACAAAAAAGCTGTTTTATTCATAATAATCTATAGACCTCCTAGTCCTTATTCAGAGTTCTCTGACTTCTTATCAAACCTAGTGTTAGACTGGGAAAATATCGTGGTGGTTGGAGATTTCAGCATTCACGTAAATGAGAATAATTGCCTCAGCAATGCCTTTAGTGCTTTATTTGCCTGGCAAGTCCAGAATGATATATCTATGTATTATTTATACACAATATATCAGTCTGGTCGCCCTGCCCTCCGCTGTGCCTCGAGTCAACTCCAAAATGTACCGAGCAATCAGATTCGCTTATTTCAGTGACGCTTCCTGTTTGCTCAGGTTTGCTCCGCCCTAAAAATCGAATTGACTCAAATGCCGATTTTTCCAGGCAAAGTGCTTTATTAGACAGCATTGGTTTTACTGAAATGTAAATAAACAAACTCACAGTCACAAACACACTCTGGATCTACTGCTTTCTACCTGTGGCCCATCGAGGCAACTGTTGTTGTGATTTTGGGCACTACAAAAATAAATTGAATTGAATTGAAGTTGAGTCATATCTCAACTTGTTATCGATGCTGTAACCCCAGCCGTAAATCATTACACAGCAAAAGTAAACCAGTACCAGTATGTGTTTTCATAAAGACTCACCTTTTCTTGATCAGATCCAGCGCAGATCCAATGAGTCCATCCTTCATTTTGTAGATCTTCGCGCCATATCGAGACAGTTCTGTTCCCTCCAAAAGCAGCGCTGGACAACAACTCGAAGGCCTCTCAATGTTTTCTCTGTTTGGCGGAAAAGGAACCGACCCAACGGTGTCCAAACTACTCCGTCTGGGCTTACTACTGCCCCCTGTCTCCAAAATGCCGGTACTGTCCTGAGATGAGCTAGCTAAAACTTGCAACGGTCCTCTTGGAGATGGTACAGTCCGAATTGGAGAAAATTGGGTCGTACCATTCACAGTAGAAGCAGCTAAATCTTGGTTTAAGTGTTTTTCAATATTGCTATCGGAATTAGCTTGTTTTTCAGTATTTAATTGTCCATTTGAATCCCCGTTTTCTTGTAGCGCTACATTGTTAGCTTTGTCGTTAGCCGCAGAACCAGCTGTGGCTTCTTTTTGACGCATTTTCTTAAATTCCTCAAACGTCGGAATGTGCAATCGCCCCAATGGTGGTCGTCGATTTTCCGAACCCAAATTATTTTTACTCCCGGTGATATTGTCAGTTGTAAACGATGTCTTAACCACATTTGAGCTGCAGGTGGAGCTAGTAAGAGCTAAATTCGGGCTACTATTTTGCCTTCGAAGTTGCAAACGCCTTAAAACTTCTTGCTTAATTTCTTCTTGGCTTGTAATCCGAGTTGGTTTTACATTTGTAGATCCATATTGTTCTACGTTTGGCGATACTTGAGGTCGCAGCGGGAAGGCTTTAGTCGGTTCTCCCGCCGCACGAGCGCTTTGGAGTCGCAGTTTATCCCGCAATCCCTTCCTCGCGTCCCATTCGTCGACGCCGCCGGGAAGCAGGAAGTGAGGAAGCAGCGAGACGTCCTTGCGGGGGATGCAGTGGCGTGGGTACAGGGCGAGGCTCTCCGGGTTCAGTGAATGTGCGGCGGAGAGAGTGCCGTCCGGAGGGCCGTCGTACCAGTGGCTCGTGGAGGTGTAGCGCAGGATGAACTCGCTGTCCACGCTCCGGTAGCAGTGGTTGGCCAAGTTGGGGTCGATCATCGGGCTCCAGTTGAGGTTTTCCATGCTGCGGTACGGTCTGCTGCCGGTGTGGACACAAGACGGAGGAACCAGGCCCTGGAAGAAGAAGAAATGGAGAATATGGAATCAGAAACCTTTGAACATTGCTTGTTTAAAGGGAAAATATTCAGCATTTTTCATATTGTTATTAGCCTTCAAACCTGCTCTTGAGTACCTTAAAATTTGCCATCTCATGTTTTGAAGCAACAAAAAAAGTTTCTTATTCATTAAATGACAATTATCAGCCTTGTATGAAATGACACTTACTGCATCCAGCCAGTAGATGGCACCAGCACTATATATGATCTAGTGAAGTTAGCCGTCAACATACGCTATAAGGACGATTAGCAGGAGAAGTGAAAAGCTAAAAACTAAAAAAAAAAGTAACTATAGCAGAATATGTCAATCATACGCAGTTCTGACAGCCAACAGATAGCACTATTCATGAGGCTTTGAGCTCCTTGTTTCCCACATGAAAAACAATTAAACCAAAATTGAATGACAATAGTAATATCTAGTCTAATTTCTTTCCAATTTCATGCACCTTAAAAGCAGCAGGTTCTGTTATTAGCCCCATGGAGTTTAACAGTCCTGCCAACTTCGAAGTTCGCCGTGTTTCCAAAAGTACATCTCATCTTAGTACATTGTACAGTAGACACTTTTACTTCACTACATTTCAGAGCATGTATCTGTACTTTCTACTCTACTACATTTTTGAACAGGACTGAAAAGTAAAAGTATATTTTTCTTAAGGTTTTAGACCTGCTGAAAAGACTGAGGGGTTTATTTTTTACAGATTTATGGTGACCTCTTTTTATTTTCCAGTTCCTTTTGAGCAAACAAAAAGCCTCTATAGAGAAAAATAACCTGGAGAGTTGCCTTGAATGACCAAAACTGAACAGAATAAATTAAATCAAAATTACAATTTGATGCTTTTTAATAGTTCTCCAAACCAAAAATAATTCCTTTCACTTTTTACTCTTAAAGTACATTTTTAAAGGAGCGCTTTAATACTTTTACTTAAGTAGATTTTTAAATGTGATACTTTTACTTGAGTATTTTTTGCTGTTGTATTTGTACTTTTACTTAACAAAATGCAGTACTTCATCCACTTCTGGCTCCATGTAAACTAATACAGTGGAAAAAAGAGAGCGTCGCCCACGGCAACTTCTGAACTAAGATGAACAGAGACGTCTTGTGCACTAATTACACCCCTCTTCCTCTCCAGGTTCACTCACCCGGAGCGGGCCCTGTCTGCTCGGCCCGTATCTCAGCCCCAGGTTTGTGAGCAGAGTGCTGCTGTTGCACCGGGCCATCAGGGGGTACGGCGCCCCCAGTGGAGCGGAGGGGAAGTGCGGGGCTCTGTGGCAGGAGAACAGAGCGTCCTGGGACAGAGGCAGGCTGGTGAGGGGTGGCTCCATTGTCAGGAGGCACAGGGGGGCGTGTCCAAGCGGCAGGAGGGAGCGTGGTCACATGGTTTCACGTCCGGCATCGACACAGGCTCAGACCGAAGTCCTCAGACACACAGAGAGGAGAGCAACACCTGCAGGAGACAGAGAGGAGGTCATTAGTTTTCTATTTCGATAGACTTTTATGCCAAAGGCCCTTTCTGTTGCAACTATCCACATTATTGTTATTGGAAAGTAGGGCTGGGCGATGTGGTGATAAAAATTGAATCATGAGCTCGTTCCTGAGACAATCTGCTATATTTGTGAAATCGTGATTCACTGTTTCTCTCTTTAATGCAGCTGTCTGATCGCAAAGGCTGCAATTTTTGAAGTGCAATAATTTCTTCCACAAACAACAAAATGTCTTGCTTTGATTTGAATAAAAACTGCTAACACTGTAGTTTGGATTTGTACAAACATGTTCTGAAACAAGCAAGAAAAGCGCGACCAAAAGTGACAAAAATGCGTTCAAAAGCAACAAAAACATGTCTACAAACTCAAATACACCAAAACGTGACAAAGATGCGACTGAAAGAGGCAAAGATGCATTTAAATATGACAAACACAATTGAACGTGACAAAGACGCAACTAAAAATGACAACATTGTGTTTAAAATGTGAATTTGTACTGAATCCTATTATTAAAACATGAATCACAAATCTAATCACAATCGCACTGGCCAGAAAAATCACAATTAGATATTTTTCCTAAATCATGCAGCTCTATTAAAGGCAATAGAAAAATACCAAGTGAATATGAATCGTGATAAAATAGAAATCATGATCTGGCCCCAAGAAAATTGTGATAATAATCTTTTGCCATATCGCCCAGCCCTACTGGAAAGGGTATTTTTGGGAGAAGTACCATGCCATGATGACTAAATAACAGCATAGCCATGTTTCAACCCCAAGAGCGGTTCACTTTAAGCTCATTTCTTTTAATGGTGGACTGCACTTCTGTGATTCTGGGTCGAGAGGCAGACGTCCTCTACGTGAGCAGCTGACGTCACACAAACAAAACAAATATTTTCTTAATAACTAAGGGCCTGAAATCAAGAGGCCGATCTCAACAAGTCACAAAAAGACGTTTAGTAAAGTAAAGTTTGTTGCGCTGTGGCTAAAGCTATTCACCTTATTCTGGAAGTTGTCGTGGGCGCCGCCGTCTTGTTCCCGTTGTATTAGTTTACACGGGGCAGACGAGCTCAAGAGAAAATAAGTTCTACATGGACTAAAAAGTCGTTATCAGACTGAGCGTTCGGAGCGTTGTTGACTTGTTGTTGCTCGTGTTCATTAAACATTTTACACAAATCAATCTACTTTATGTAACATTTTAGCTGCAAGACTTTTCCCTCGTTCGCCATTAGCTTTAACGGAGTTCTCGTCAAACTGGCAGTGCGTTTACAACAAAAGTGTGTATCTGTGTCAAAAAGAGGCAAAAGTGGGCGGGGCTCAATAAGGTGAATACTAAACAGGAAACAACTTTATTTCTCCTGAGCTTTTTCTGCATTTGGATAATGTTAGCTGCATTATACACTGGAACGTAACTTCAGTTTAGTGCCGTCACCCATGTTGAGTCCCCACCAACATTTATGTCACCCACGAACGGCAGAGTATGTCCAGACAGAAAGATTTCGTGCAACAAAAGCAATTCCAGCAAAATGTCTTCCACTGTGTGCAATTTATAATACTAAATACTTATACTTTTGTGCTTATTCTCCATTTAGAATCCAGCACAAACTTTACCCCACTCGTTTCCCCACAGTCACACCTCCAACTCCAACAAACCAGCTGATGTTAACATGTGCTAGCTTTGTTTAGCCAAAATTCACAAGAAATATGTCAGCGTTCAGTGATATTTTCCGCTCAAATCATAAAAGACGTGTGAAAATCCTGTTTAATTCTCGTCTCAGAGCTGTATTTAGTGGCTTAGAGACCCTTCACCGACGCGACCGTGCAGTATTTCTATATAAACTTGTTCCCGTCTGCTCCTCTTTCTCATTTCCAGTCACATTAATAACAACTGCAGCGGGTGTCAGGCTGTTAAAGCTGCAGATGAAGGAGGCGATACTGAGGCACAAATCTGCAGGAGGAGACAGACGGGAAATACAGCGAGGAATTATGAGATTTAAGATTAGAAACTGGAGGCACATTAATTATAAACGCTCTAAAGCACTGGAGACGAGTACCACAGTAAGTAGAGATGTCAAAACTAAACAGATAATCAATAATCAGGATAATTCAGGTCACGGGATAATCGAAAACAACTAAGAAATAATCAATGTGAGAGTTTTAGAAGCAAAGTGTAAGTTTGTCAATTCAATTAAGCTCCATAAAAGTGAAAATAAATGTAAGGTGTGTTTTTATCTGACCATTTACATTAAATTAGCTGTACTTTGTCAATCGGAAAGCTTAATTTCAGGAGACTAAAACTAGAACAATCACCCTAACCCTTATATTTATGATTTTACTTAACATTTTGCGCATTTGTCTCTAGTTTGACAGTGTTTGTTTATAAGTTTATAATGTTACTTCCTGGTTGGACATGAGCAGTAAATAAGACATGGTTAGAGGTAATGCCACAAATGTTACCTGTTTCTTAAAACAAGAATATGTGCAATACTGTAACATGTGTCATTCACCTGTTATAATCATGTGCAATATAATTTAACATACTATTAATACACTTTACCTCACTATAGTCACTTAATGTATATAACAACACACTTAAGCCACTTTATTTGCCATTTTTAATATTTATTCCCAGACAGCCACCTACTGTAAATAAGAGTGTGCACTTTATACTTTATACTTTATATTGTATTTTTATTACCATGTTTAGTAATTATTTATCCTATTTTTATTGCATGCGCCTATTTCATTCATTCCTGTTCTAAACTGTGTGTTGCAACATTGGAATTTCCCCATTGTGGGACAAATAAAGGATCTCTTATCTTATCTTATCTTAACGACAGACAAAACTGATCCAAATGGGTTGGTTGTACAACTGTTCTTTTTCCTTCAGCTGACGATGTTCAGTCATGTTCTGGACCAACAAGGGCTTGTAAATTGTCTTAATAAATCAACTTAAAAGCCCAACCAGGATATCGGCTGAACCAATATTCTGAAGTCGATTTCCGATTCAACACATTTTTCTAATCGACATCAATATTGGTATCGGTGCATCCCTACTTTTAAAGCTGGGGTACCTGACATTTTTGGGTGTAAATTTGTAAATGTTGTGTTTTCCATCAAAGAGTATCTTGTAAAAGCAGCACTTTCTGACAAAAATGAGACGTTTGAGGGCCGTCTGCATCTAGTAATAAAATATTTTGTCTCGAAGTATGAGCTGAAAGCAGCGCTCTGATTGGCTGTGCTTGAGTGGTCCTCCTCAGTTATCGTCTGAATAAACCGGTTGTAAAGCTGTGCACAGAACTGAAAATGAATGCATGTGAATTTTAAGGACTTGCCAAAGGGTTTGTGAGAGCGAGGGATGAGTTAGATTCCGGTTAGAGTGCAAATCAAGTACCCCAGCTTTAAATGGCTGCAATGCTAAAAGAACGACGCGAATTATGGATTTGCGAGCTTTTTATCTAATCATTCAGTCATCCAGCTCATCTAAACCTTGCATTCAAATGACTACACTGCAGATACAGTATTCCTCCTGCAGTTTATTGTGTTTATATTAGTTTTCCGCGTCCAGGCTGGTGGTTTGAGCTGGCGTGTGCAGATACAGGGGAGTTAAGAGGCTGATTTGTGGCTCAGGTCTAATTGCTTTGACTGTTGCGAGTGAATAGAAAACCTCTCTTAAGGTGAATTATCGTTAGTGCTGTGGGCCTGCTGCTCTGTCCCTGGACTGGAGCGTGGTGTAAGTCATCTGCACAAACACAGCACTAAATCATCCCACGATGCAACGGTGCCAGCGCGGGAATGGCAATGAAAAGTGAATTCGGCTCAGGGTTGTGGTCAGCAAGATAGAGTTATACAGTATTACATTAAGTCATATTGTCTAAAATGTAAAAAAAATACAGTGACATTGTACAAAATGTATAAATAGTTGGAATAAAAGATCATAACTTGCTACAATCAGTCCAAAGTTTGTGGTTAAAGGGTCTGATTTTGACCAACACTTACATTTTTAACTAGTGCTGCACAATTTATCGCAAAAGTATCGCAATATTGTCTGACACACAATAACGATATTGTAACAAAGTAAATATATCACAGTAACACCAAAGTCTTCATCTGATAGAAATGTTCTGTTTTTAAAAATGAAAACAACAGAAAGGAAAAATCATTAATAAAATCTAGCTTTTACAAAGTAAATTAGTCTCGTTTTTGTATTTGTTGGTTTGTATTTTAATATAACAGACATTACTGCATCAAAAATAGGGCTGTTTGTAGAATAATCGTGAAGTCGACTATAAACAATAATTGCAGTTGTATTTTGATGATGGTCGTCGTTCTCTGGACTAAACAGACTCTAAAACACAAACTTTTAAAACAAAGACTGACATTATTAAAGAAAAATGGCAAAAAAGAATGGATCATTTCTGATTTTTCTCAATTATACACTTTATTCGTAAATATTCTCTACATTTATTTGGTTAAAAATTCTCTCAATCTACAATAGAAATAATCTCTGACTAGTCGACTCCTAAAATAATCATTAGTTTCAGCCTTAGTCAAAAAGTGTATTTAAATGTCGCAATAATATCGACATTGCAGATTGCAATAATTTCCAACATTGTGCAGCCCTATTTTGAACCGCCCAAATCTCAGACATTTAAAAATTTCTTCTTTCCAATTATTCACACTTTGACACAGAAAATTATGTAAAAAGGGGCAAATTTATGCAGAAAAGACAGAAATTACAGTGAAAACATTAAGAGTTTTCAAAATTCTGAGTACTTTGTTTTCTAAATATCACAGTTACTCAAAATATCTATTGATTCACTGACATGTGTCATCAGGTGTTTCTTAAAAACGCACTAAAAATCACATGTAATTATCTGATTATTCTAATTATCTGACTTTCATTGATGTTGATTGATCCGAGCCTTGGTTAAATGAAACTACTCGCGCCGCCAGGCGAGAATGTAGACGAGCTGAGCGCAAATGGAATAAAGATAAACTGGAAGTGTCTTTTCAAATTATGAGAGAAAGCTGGCGCTATTATCAGAATGCTGTAAAGTCAGCAAGAATGTTGTATTTTTCTGATATTGTCATTAGAAATTGTCATAAGCCACGTGTTCTTTTTCAGACTATTGATTCTGTGTTAAATGTACCCCAGTCTGTTTGTTTAGAACCCTCACCTGAACTGTGTGAAGACTTTCTTTCATTTTTTGTCAGTAAGGTTGAGACATCTAGAGCACTTATAAAGCCCTCGTCTTATGATCCCTCTGTGCACGTCCCCTGTTCAGCTGTTTTTGAGCAGTTTGAGCCTGTGTCCCTTCCACAACTAAGGGAAATTATTGCACATATGAAGCCTGCTGGCTCTCCTAAGGATCCACTCCCTCCTCGTCTTTTTAAAGAGGTGTTTGAGAGTTTAGCCCCTGCTGTCCAAACTATTTTAAATAGCAGCTTGTTAACCAGCACTGTCCCTGCTGAATTTAAACATGCAGTGGTGCACCCTTTGCTCAAAAAGCCAGGCCTTGACTCCTCTGCATTGTCAAATTTCAGGCCCATCTCTAAACTGCCATTTCTCTCTAAAATATTAGAGAAAATTGTTTTTATTCAACTTAAGACATTTTTAGAACAACATAGTATTTTAGAAACATTTCAGTCAGGTTTTAAAAGTCTCCACAGCACAGAATCTGCCCTTTTGCGTGTTTTTAATGATATATTTATTTGTACTGACACTGGTCACACTGTGGTGTTGGTGCTGTTGGACCTGACGGCTGCATTTGATACGGTAGACCATGAGATCCTTCTTTCCAGGCTGGAAAACTGGGTGGGAATTCGTGGACCAGCTTTGGAATGGTTCCGATCATACCTAGCAGAGAGACAGTTTTGTGTGAACCTTGGAAACTTTGAATCCTCTTCAGTCCCCTTAAAAATGGGAGTTCCCCAAGGATCTATTTTAGGACCTCTGCTCTTTTCATTATATATGCTCCCATTTGGATCTATTCTAAGGAGACATGGTATCATGTTCCACTGCTATGCCGATGACAGCCAAATCTACCTCCCGTTAAAACAAAATGACCCACATGCTGTCACGCCTCTCTTGGATTGCCTCAATGACATTAAAGCTTGGATGTCATTAAACTTTTTAAATTTTAATCACCAAAAAACTGAAGTGATGGTTTTTGGTGCATCACAAGCTCCTCCGGTGGATCTAGGGCCGTTATCGCAATATGTGAAGCCAATTATTTCTAATTTGGGCGTGAAAATGGACTCTGACCTAAAACTTGACCACCAAATAAGTGATGTGTTCAAATCCAGTTTTCCATCTCCGACAACTGGCCAGAGTGAAGCCCATGCTACCAAGGGACCTCTTTGAAAGGGTCATTCATGCCTTCGTGACCACTCGCTTGGACTATTGTAACGCGCTCTATTCAGGCATAAATCAGACGGTTCTTTCCCGGCTGCAGCTCGTCCAAAATGCTGCTGCACGGCTTTTAACTGGAACTCGGAAATATGATCATATTTCACCTGTTTTATCCTCACTTCATTGGCTCCCAGTGAATTTTAGAGTAGATTTTAAGATTCTTTTGTTTACTTATAAATGTTTGAATGGCCTTGCCCCCTCGTACCTCTCTGATCTGATCCACCCTTATGCCCCCTCTCGAGCCCTCAGGTCAGCAGATCAGCTGCAGCTTGTTGTCCCAAAAACAAAACGCAAGCTTCGTGGGGACCGTGCTTTTTCAGTTGCTGCTCCGCGACTGTGGAATCAGCTGCCTTTAGAGATTAGGCAGGCTCAATCTCTGTCTGTTTTTAAATCACTTCTAAAAACGCACCTTTTTTCACTAGCTTTTAATACTATGTGATTTTGTTTTGTGTACGGCACTTTGGCCGACTGTAAAAAGTTTTTTAAGTGCCTTATAAATAAAGTTGGTATGGTATGGTATGTAAATGTGCCCACTTATGTCATTAATCTCTGTGGGCACAAATATGGCTGCCAGTCTGCGCCTACAGCTCTTCAGACCAATCACTCACACTTTCACCGGCAAAAAATACATTTTTATTCCCCTCAAATTGATCTGTTTTCATATAACATTTCATTCAGTTTAAAGGAAACATATTTTGCTTTTGTTTCTTTTGTTATCATTCTTTGCCTTAAGTTTGGCATCTCATGTTTTAGAACAAAAAAAAAGTTGACAAAAACAAAATGAACATGTTAGGGCTGGATATGGCAAAAAATTATTATCATGATTTTCTTGGAACCAGGTCATAATTTTGATTTTAATCATGATTCATGTTCACGTTGTATTTTTCTATTGCTTTAATAGAGCTGCACGATCACGATTCAAGGAAAAAATCTTCAATTTAAAGATATCAATTTGAAACTTCTCCTGTAGTTTACTCACATAAATGTAAGAAAAAAAAATGTTTTTCATCATGTAGAAGAAGAAGAAGAATTTTTATTTATAGAGCGCTTTTCCACCTAATAGGCACCCAAAGCGCTTTACAAACCGTAATGTAATGTTTTTATATAGAAATTAGGCCTTTTATGTGTAAAAACAGCCAAAATTACATAATGTTTGGGACATTTAAATCTGACAAATGGACAGATCCAGGTTTAAATTGTTTAGTTATTTAGTTGATTTACACATATTATATAAACATTTATCAAGGGTATTTTGGAGTTCAATCTGATTGAAAATTGGTCTAAAATTTCTAATTTTGCCTCATTATATTGACCTAAAACTTGAATAATTCAGGCTTAGAATTAAATATCAAAAAAATCCTTCAGTACGTTTCATCAAAATCTTGTTCAGTACCAGTTTGTAAAGTCTGGTGTGTGTGGGATCTACTTTAAGGCTGATCTTTATGTCTCTGTGGGAGAAAAATGTACTTTGAAGTTAAAATGTCCCAGAGAAATCTATGGATGAAGTGGATTCAATTCAATAAATAATAATAAATAAATAATAAAAACAATTGGATTTTGCCTGGAATGTCTCACTGTAAAGACAGAAAAATCAGGTACAGCGCCTTCTTTAAGCTGCACATCCCTCTCCAGATTAGACAACGCAGACAAAGTAACCACTAAATAAATAAAAGTGCCTGAGTTTTCTTTTTCTCTTGCATCAAAAAACAGCGTATGTCTCGCCCACAGCTCCGTCTCACACTGGACACTGCCTCAGCTCCTCTTTTAACGAATGGAAATCTGGCTTTGTGCCTTCTCAGCTAAACTTACCCCATTTTAATCAATCCTCACTCGTCCCGCAGTCATTGGCTCAGCTCCCACAATGCACTGCTCTCCCTCCTCTTCTTCAAACACCGTCTAGACTCTTCACCGACGTCGCCTCGAGCCTAAAAAGCACAGAAAAAAGAGCAAAGATATGGGTCAAAAGGTGGACGTTATGGAGAAGAGATGGTTGGTTTTCAGGTTCAGACAAAGAGAGATAAACAGCAGTGACTTGATACTGTAAAACAAACCATGGCCTGTTTTCTGCTCATTCAATTAGAGCTGAGTCAATTACATTTAATTAGCGCGGCTCAGTGAAAGAGAGAGAGAGGAGCGGATTAAACAAACGAAGCTCAAAGCTGAATAGTAAATAGTGTAGTACGGGGCTGTTCAACTTTATTTCGAGGGACAGAGTTTTTGGACAGTTATGTACTCGAGGCCAGAAACACTTTTGAAAAACAAAAAACATGTAAAACGAAAGGCTTTAACAACATCTGCAGAACCGAATCAGGACTAAACCAGGACTAAACCAGGATTAAACAAGGTCTTCAACCAGGTCTAAACCAGGAGTAAACCAGCAACAGGAGATGAAATATTATCTACTTTTTTGAAAATGGTTGAGGGCCGGATCGTGTCCCTTGGAGGGCCTGATTTGGCCCCCGGGCCTTAAGTTAAATTGCCCTGGTGAAGGAGGTGAAAGAGACCATTTTAGAGTCATGGAAAACCAGTTGCCTTCTGTTAATGTTACAATTACGGCAGAAAATATAAACGATAATGTTGAATTTATAGTTTATGGCACTGGTACGATAAGCCTTTAAGTCTATATGACAAGTTAGACAACACATTTGATTAAAACATAGTTAACATGAAGATTTTATTAAAAATGTTGCCTATTTTTTGCCTGAATTAATCAACTTTTTACCTGAAATTTTTTATCTATTTACAGCTGAAGCTAAGGTAAGCGGCTAACACTAGCAACTCTGCGGCTAACGGTTTGTTTAAAGTATTTTGTTGATAATCTCGGCTCAACAGTTCGTATTGTGACCATACTATTCGTCCCGGAAATACGATTCATCCGGATGTCCAATAGCAAGCATGCGCAGTACGAAATAAAGTATAAAATATTTTTTTACGGTGGTGTTCTTTTTATATTATGTAAAGTTCCAATCTTTGTATTTATTCTATACAAGGAAATACCGTTTTTATATTTATTTATCACTTTTGAAGCATTAAACCGCAGGTGTTCGCTACGCAGTTGTGTGGTGACGCATTCAAGGAAATGGAAAGATATACGAATATAAAAAATGATTTTGATTGTTCAGATTTGTTTAGATACTTTAAAGAAAAATGTATTAAGATAAGGACCACGTTTTTCTGCTCTATTTATATGGAATAAGATTTATATAACGACCTGTGCGAAACAAAATCAGAGGCGATTCAAATGTAAATCTCCCTCTGACTTTGACGTCATGGAGGCACATGCTCAGAGCTGCAGCTTTTCATTACAGGTCGTTATATAAATCTTATTCCATATAAATAGAGCAGAAAAACGTGGTCCTTATCTTAATACATTTTTCAAATTTTTTTTCTTAAAGTATCTAAACAAATCTGAACAATCAAAGTCAGTTTTTATATTCGTATATCTTTCCATTTCCTTGAATGCGTCACTACACAACTGCGTAGCGAACACCTGCGGTTTAACACTTCAAAAGTGATAAATAAATATAAAAACGGTATTTCCTTGTATAGAATAAATACAAAGATTGGAACTTTACATAATATAAAAAGAACACCACCGTAAAAAAATATTTTATACTTTATTTCGTACTGCGCATGCTTGCTATTGGACATCCGGACGAATCGTATTTCCGGGACGAATAGTATGGTCACACGTATAAACAGCTCTTTCTGCTTCACTCAGTCTGTTGTGTCCTTTTAAAGACCTGTCACTGTCCGCTGTAGTTTTTCCGACTCTTGTAATGCATCGTGGTCAATATTGACCGGTCTAGTGACCAACGCTGGACACAACTTTTCAAGATGCATTGTGGGAAATTTCTCCTGCTGGACATTCAGACACCACTAAAAATGACCTGACCACTATTCACCTTATTCTAGAAGTTGCCGTCATCTTGTTTCCGTTGTAGTTTACACAGGGCAGACGAGCTCAACGGAAAATAACATGGACTAAAAAGCCATTTTCAGACCATTTTCGGTGCGTTTTGACCTGTTGTTGCCCGTGTACTTTAAACATTTTAGACAAAGCAATCTACTTTATATAATGTTTTAGCGACAATACATTTCCGCTGTTCGTCATTTGCGTGAACAGGTTCTTGTCAAACAGAAGTGCGTTTACAACAGGAGTGTGTATCTGTGGCAAAAAGAGGGAAAATGGGCAGGGCGGAAAAGGTGGATCTAGTGCCCTATGGAGGGAATAGTGTGGACATTTAGACACAGCCCAGGTCTGTTTTCAATGAAGGAACAAAGGTATAAAATGGTTAAAAGCGCATGTAAATCTTGTCCTTTAACATATTACGCTCACTTTCACTTAATAACATGCAGCTGTTGATATAAACGTCTTGATTTACGACTGAACACTCTTCTTCATCTTATCCTCTCCGTGTCACTCGTGCCCCCTGACGCCTCCCCCTCCTGTGGGACTGAGGGATTGTGGGACATCGTGGCTGCTCCATCTCCGTGCAGTGACATGTATCTGTCAGAAGAGTTAACAACCCTCCCCCTCCCTCTCCCTGGAGACGAGCGTTTGATTGACAGCTCCTCACAGCGGCCGCTTCTCATTCACTCACACTCCGGCTCTGCAACGTGAGCCCGATTCTGTCGCTGTTGAGGAATACTGTCTGCTCCTTCAGCGGCTCCTGTCAGCGTTTTTAAAAGCCCAAATCAAAAACAAATAATCAGCTTTTAATTGGGGCTGCAACATACGTAAATCACAATCAAACGGATGAAATGAGCAAATCACAGTCTTATTCTGCGTAAATGTTGCTTTGAACAGAATCCTATAATTAAAGCGGAAGTCACATAATCGCAATTGTAACGCTTGTTAGAAACATCGCAATAAGATATTTTTCCCAAATCGTTCAGCCCTACTGTCAGTGTTATGATATATTTAGTTTATTGCAATATTGCGACAAATTAAACTGAAAGAAATGTACCGTTTTCAAGGCAGCAGAAGGTTTTATTTATGATTTTCCTTTAATAAAGTTTAATAAAGTTGATTTTGTCTCGGTGTAGTCAGTGGTCACCAGGGTACGGATTTAAAAGTTGACATACTTTGTAATGAATCCACAAATAAGTTTGAGTCCTTTATTGGCATATCATCCGCTTCAATTTTTACGCAACTCCAGACTCGACTATTGCAGTAGCTTATTCTATGGACTTCCCACCACTCGCCTTCAAAAACTACAACACATCCAAAACTCTGCCGCCCGCCTTCTCACTCACACTCGGTCCAGAGAACACATCATCCCCGTCCTCCAACAGCTACACAGGCTTCCCGTTCAATGTCGTATCCAATACAAGCTCCTCCTCCTCACGTACAAGTCCCTCCATAACCTGGCCCCTTCCTAGACCTTGGGGGACCGAGCCTTCGCCGTTGCTGCCCCGACCCTCTGGAACTCACTTCCACAACCATCAGGAACTTGGACTCACTGCAGACATTCAAATCACTCCTTAAGACCCACCTGTTCAAACTGGCTTTTGTGTAAATTTATGTTGTTTTGTCTGTTTATGTAAAGCGTCTTTGAGTGTCCAAAAAAGCGCTATACAAGTTTGATGTATTATTATTATTTAACTCACTTATATATAGGACCGCCACTTTGCACTTGTGGCTATTGTAGCAAAACATTTTTTCAATACTAGCATTAGGATCAGGGTTCGGTTTAGGAACAGATGAATCTGGTTAATCTTAGGGCTGTGGGGCACGTCAATCAACCGGATCTCAGCAGAAATGTGTTGTAGAGAAAAAGGATGCATCCATAAAACAATTAGTCAAAAACTATTCGCCTCCAACTGACTGCACCTGTGGCATCTTCCTTGGCCCTTAAATAGCTTCAGGAGGTCTCCACACTGCCACACGGTGGACGGAGGGACAAAGCAACAGGCAAACAGCTGAAATGGCTCCTATACACTTGGTTTTGTCTCTGTACATTTCTCATTATGACACAGTTTGACTTGTATTTTTTGACATATTCTGCGTAAATCTTATGTATATATTTTAAAGCAGATCCAAGTAACATTTTTACATAATTAAACATCTTTGTAAGTCTGTGAGGTGTTTGCAAATGTATTTTTGTGCAGCTCCCCCTGCTGTCTCTGCGCGGAAAACCAGCGGCAACATTTCAGACATCGACCCAAAGACTAGCGCTTTAATCCTAGTTGTTTAGTCGATTCATTGGTTGATGGTGTCTTTGTCGACCAACATTTTTATTAGTCGACTAATTATTTTATTTCGTTTGTAGTGTATATGGAATAAATCGCAAAAACAAGAAGCTATGGAGTAAGCTTGCTGATTTTGGACAACATACACCAAATATACAGTTTCTTATATAAATTGTGTAAATTGATTAAAGTCCTGTGCCGTTGTTGTCTCTTGAGTGCAATTTGGGTCAGATACATGGAGATACTTCTTGGTTTGTATATATTTTTGCCTTTTTATCGATAATCAGTCGTTAATCAGTCGAACAAGAGTTTCTTTAGTTGACTACAGCCCTAGTGAAGACAATTATCCTGAGAAACCATGGCCTTTTTTACAATATTTGGTGACGTGAAATGTTTTTGAATGTAATTTTACCTTTAAAGAAGGAAAAAGACAGAAGCTTTGCCGTCTTTTCACTAGCAGAGTATTTTCACAAGAGAGCTGCAGTTCAGTTTTAATACGACTGAACTGACTGACCGGCAGAGGATCGCCTGTGGACTTCTCATTATAGAGAGTTAATCACTGACAATTAGAAAAAGACGGAATAGAATTGATTAAAATGTGATTAATTGCACATCCGCCACAGTCAAAATATCTGGGAAACACTCCTAACCTAAACCCCAACCACACACGACTCTAATGGAATAAGACAGGGTTTTTGGAGCAGCGGTGTATTTTTAGAACATGCGTCGTGGGCAAAAGGCTAACAGTCGCCTGCAGTCATCCTGATGGTGAACCTGGATCCTCTACGTACTCCGCCACATTATTCACCTGTCGTTGTATATTTTTAGCTCCTGCACTCGCCCTGGCAAACTTCCATCTCTGACTGAGCCCCGGCATCGACTACTATTGTATATCCTCAAATTCAGCTCCTCTCAGTCACAGATAAACAGATTTATGAGATGATAAGGCTGCATTATTAAAGATGAGGTACCGGATTTTCAACAAAAGCAGAAGTATGTTTTTGAATCTGTGTAACTCCGCTCTAGCTCTCGTTAATATTTAAATGCGTTCATTTTTGGGCTCGTGCATGGCTTTAAAAGAGCTTTTTTCAGACGGTGAAGTGAAAGAAGGGTGGTCCGTCCAAGAGCAGCCAATCAGAGCGCTGCTTTCAGCTCTTGATGAGACAGAAAATACTTTATCATTAGCTGCAGACAGCGCGCAGCATTCACATTTTTGTCCCATAGAGCTGCTTTTACAATATACTCTTTGGTGGAAAACACATTTGCGCATTTACAACAAAGAAGTTGGATACCCCAGCTTTAAGTGCTAAAAAATATAATTGCAGTTAGAATTATCACCATTCATGAATCCCAGAGGCTGCAATTAGAGTATGTAGTTGATAAAATGTTCTTAGCAACACATCACCAATCGTCACGCGCAGGTAATCTTATCATTTTTATTCATCTAAATGGTTTAAATGCATAAGATCCTTGTTTTCAGTTCAAAGTTGGGATGCAAAACTGTATTTAAGAAGTTCAAGAGCAAAATCTGCAATTATTTAGGTGAAATAATTTTCCCTGCAAACAAAAAACCCTTCTTTATCCTTTAACAAAGAAAAGAAAAGGAAAAAAGAAAGAAACGTTAAAAGAAAGAAAGTGCTTCACAGAGTAAAACAACATCAATAATAACATAAATTCCATAATTGGTATGAAAAATAAATAAACATGAAGTCAATAAAACCATAATAATAAAAAAGAAGTGCAATAGAAAACCCTAAAAATAAAAACAATAAAAGGCAGTCAGAGGACCACACAATTCTCAAGTCGGGTTAAATGCCAGTGAATGAAAGCGTGTTTTTAAACGTTTTTCAATGTCACAATATCGCTGCAAAATATTAAGTATCGATTATTCACCTTATTCCGCCCCACCCACTTTTGCCGTTTTTTGCCACAGATACGCACTTTTGTTGTAAACGCACTTCCGTTTGACGAGAACTCCGTTAAAGCTAATGACGAACGAGGGAAAAGTCTCGCCGTAAAATGTTACATAAAGTAGATTGATTTGTGTAAAATGTTTATTGAACACGAGCAACAACAAGTCAACAACGCAACGATTTACTGGTCAGTCTGAAAACGTCTTTTTAGTCCGTGTAGAACTTATTTTCTGTTGAGCTCGTCTGCTCCGTGTAAACTAATACAACAGAAACAAGACGGCGGCGCGTACGCCAACTTCTGGAATAAGGTGATTAGGGCTGCAACAAACGGTTATTTTGGTAGTCGTTTAGTCAAGCGATTATTCTTTCGATTAATCAATTAGTTCTTTAAAACGTGAAAAGCTTGTGAATGTGATTTTTACTAAATTTTACTCAAATAAAGCTGAAGTGAAGCCTCTGGATGACGTCCTGGTGGGGAATATGTAAAGAATAACAAGTATTTTAATCAAAAACACAAAATGTATGTGTGTTATGTTTCCTCTGCCTTTTTTGCAAACCTCTTCTTTTAACACAACAATGTTTTGGAGTCTGTGGATTGATCGGTTAACGATTCGATAGTTTAATTCGTTGACAACCATTTCTATAATCGATTAGTTACGATTAATCAATTGATTTGTTACAGCCCTGGAATCAATATCGCAAATTTGCATCAAACTAAATAAACATCAATAACACCAAGGATCTCCATCTGACAGAAAATCGCTGCTTTTAATGAAAATGTTTGTTTATATATTCAGGCATTCTTGTATTAGTTTAGCAGTTTATATTTCAGTTTTGTCTCAAACGTTTGCACAGACACAGGGAGGACATGCAAACTCCACACAGAAAGAGCCCCACATGGTTTTATCAGCATCAGCTTAAAATGCAAATGACCCAGCACCTCATCATCCGACTGTATCCAGGCAATTTACATAAACGATCTATAAACCTACTGCTTCTTTCACAGCGTCGGAGCAATCCAGAACCGCAGAATCAACTGTCAATGTTCTCTCCCTCAAGGCCGCACAAATTACAAATAATATCTCATTTATCTAATCGAATATTATCCTTAAAGATGTTATACCCGATTTTCACGCCGCAAACAAGGAAGTAGGTTTTTAAATCTATCTAACACACCCCTGGCTCTTACAATAATATCCACATTCATTCATTATTTTCAGGTGACTGCACAGTTTTGGTGAAGTGAAGCTGGGGTGGACCACTCAAGCGCAGCCAACCAGAGCGCTGCTTTTGGCTCTTAGAGAAAGTACTTTATTATTACATGCAGACAGCGTAAAGTCGCCTAATTTTAGTCAATTTCTGCTTTTATAACATACTCTTTGGGGTAAAGGATAAAATATAACATTTTTATGGATGGGTTGATACCAATATTTAGCTTCATAGCAGATTCACAGCAGGTCCGGAAATCTATTTGAAGTTGAAGTTAAGTGCACATATCCACTTTCCACATATAAATAATAACAAATTACAAAAAATGTATTTATCTGGAATACAGAATCATTTGTTGTATGATTGCGTAAACACATTGAGATATTTTTGGTCTAATTGCTCCTCTACTTCCATTTTTCCTGTCAACAACTTTTCTATAAAAATAACGATAAACAAGTTCTGTTTTCATGTTTCAAAGCAGCAGCGCCGTCAATTTCTCCTTTCAGTTTCTGAAATATGTGCCTACAAGGTCACTCTTACTTCAGTTACATAACGTCGAGCAGAAAAGCCAATAAAGAAAATAGCCCACAATGTCACTTTAACCCTGGTAAGAATAACCTCCCTCAGATGAGTGTAATCCTGCAGACAGTAAAGACTTAAACGTATAGACGGTAAATGCGTGTTAAGTCTCTAATCTACTGTCACTGGCAGGTTCTATGGGGTTTTCCTGTTTAATCCTCCTGGCACAAATCAGGCTAAAAATGAGCTAAAGATGCTAACGCTGACAGTTTCTCCCGTGAACAGCACTGCGGAAACTCAGGAAAGATCAATGGACTGAGGCTGAAGTAGATAAATGGACAATAGGGCTGCAAGATAAATCACAATTGAATGATCTCAATTAGTATCACAAAGGATGCGATTATTTAGACAATTTAATAGTTTGTGGGTTATCACGTCTTGTATAGGAATTATGTAAAAAAAAAGAAACAAAACAATGGTAACTAAAACACTAGACTAACTTTAGACCTCTACAAACAGTTGATATTTCATACTTCTCTCAAATGTTAAAGGCGTTGTATCCGATTGTTTTTACCATCTTAAAAATGTTAAAAACAGAAGTAGCTTCATCTTTTCAGTGGAACAAAGTTATTCCCCACTTTCCCAATATTCCTAACATCATAATTATTCACAGTTTTGCTGTTATGTTAGCGTTTTGCTAACCACAACATGCTAACAGCACACTCCCTGGTTCCAGGAGCAAGGGATCAAGTTTATTTAGCTGTTGATGCAATAAAATAATAAAGTGCCAACTTATTACTAAAGCACAGTTAAGATTTAGCTAAAAAAGAAAAAAGATGAACATTTTTATCCCATTTTGGCCATTTTTAGGTTGAAAATTGTACTTCCTGGTTGTAAATCATTGCATGACACTAGCAAATTCTGTAACTGTTACCTAGCAACCATGTTGTACACTGGGCTACAACTCCTCTAATGTCTCACAAAATATTAATTGACAAGTAAAAATATTTGAGAACCGTTGAAATTATGTTTGGAGGATTGGAAAAAGTGTTTCTTGTGTAAACGATCTCAAACTTTGGACAACACCTCCCTAGTGTGAGGTCATCATGTTTTGGAACTCTTACTTCCAGTCATTTTCAACATATTGTTCAACTTTTCTTCACAAACTGGCACTTGATTGGTGTAAAACTATCATTTATATTTACAACAGGGTTTATCCCACCAAAAAAAGTCAAAACTAAAAAATCATAAAAACCTGTCATACACGCTTTAAGTAAAGGAGCTCATAATTCAACATATTTTTCCACCACATAACGACACATACAGAGCTATACTTTCACGTTATTCACCCGGAAACGTGACTCTAGAGCAGTAAACCATGAACCGCACAAGAAAAAAACAAGTGAAAGTGACAATCAATGACCACAAGAGACTCCACAGCTGCAGGTAAATGGAGACACAGCCTTTAAATGAAGAAGACGAGAACAGAGATAGAGTCGAGAGGACAGAAGAGAGCGAGGCAGAGGTGAGCGCCCTGAGCATCACATGACTCCTTTAACTCTGAACGGGAGGATTCTCGAACACAGAGGATGCAAATGAAGTAACATAAGAGAGGAGAGGAACTGGATACACCCGGGATCCAACATGGCACCCAGATAAAGGACTATCAAGATAATGCGCTTGTTTTGAACCAGATGAGAAAACTGAACAGAGTTTCGAGGTTAATAATACAATTAAACGGTCATTTAAAGGAGACATACTATGCTTTATTTTTTTGCGGTGCTTGGCAATAAATTGAACATACATTGATAATTATTCAACATTTTGGTCATCGTAAAGAGCAAAATTGATCTAAAATGGCTTATTAATAGAACTTTGACCACTGACTTCCAGTTAAAAAAGCTGAATTGATAAGCCCCGCCTCCTTATAGTAACAATTTACAGTAGAAAGCAGTGGGTTTTCATTTTATTTGGTTTTGTTGTTGAGAAATGGCAACGCAACCTTCCTGAATTTTACAATGACTTGGAGTCTGTTTGTTTTTTTTAAATAAATGCAAGTTAGAACAGGGACATGGGCGGAGAAAGGGGAAAACAGACATTTTTTGAACACTCAAACCTCTAACACAGGATTACACAAACATGCATCAGTCAATCTAAATAGAACTCCTAGTACAAGACAAGGAAAAAGCTAATAAAGGTTGATTTTGCATAATATGTCCCCTTTAAAGGTGACTCACTTGGTAAAGAATGTCAAATTTAAGTCATCAATCTATCCAATGTATTTAATATGAATGATAGTAACTTAAAGTGCATATGACAGGTTCATGTTTTTAGAAAAATGTAGTGAACATGATTATATTTAAGATTTTACTAAACATTTTGACTATTTGTCCCCAGTTTGTCCCCCATTTCTTGTTTATAATGTTACTTCCTGGTTGGACTTGAGCAGCAGCTGTAATTCCACATCTGTTACCTAGAAACCAGACTGTAAACAAAGGCCAAAATCCATATAAATTACACAATAGTTATGATTTGACAAATAATAACACCTGATAACACTTTATTTTGTTGAATGCCTGTTTAAAATGGTGTCAGTTGCTGCAAATTGTTCCTGTATTTTCAGTGGTACGTCGCCTGTTGATGACATCACAGAGGGATCCTTCCTGTCACTTTAAACTTCACAAACTGCAACTTTACCGATGTAAACCTATGATAAATATTTACCACAGGTGCCCTCCCACCAAACTAAGTCATAAATAGAAAAACGGGAGAACCTTCTAGACTGTTTATTTATAACTTTATATTGACTGATATAAAGTTTAATTAAAGTAGATTTGGCAACAATACCATTTTTAATTATGTAAAAGAAAAAAGTCTAATGATACAGGACAGTGGATGGCACGCACACAAAATAAGCCAGAAAATAGAAATGTTACTATGAAATGACAAGCTTCATAGTAACTGGTCACTTTTAACGCAATAGGGATGTCACAATATCAAATTTTAGTGAAATGATTTAACGATTATTCTCAATTATTGACAAACATAAGTGAAATCTTTAATTTTCTTACATTCCCATTGTCTAATACGTTACTATCACTCAAGCTTACGACCAGTTGTATGAAATCCAACTCAATAAACGATAAAATAAAGTAAATGTGACAAAAAACAGTCATAAAAAGTACTTTACATACAGAGACCTCATTTTGCTTCTAAAATTGTGTCACTATATATATTTTTTTACTTCTTACAATTATACTATGACTCGAAAAATCACAATTATCAATTAACCGGATTATTTTGTCGTCCCTAAACACACTACGTATATTTTGGGGTTTATTATCGTGGAGATGGTTATACACTTGCTCCAAACACCCGTTCCTTTTGAATGCTGCTACACATTAAAATGCAAAACCCAGAGAGAAATATAAATATCTGGGTGCATTTCTTCAAAGGGCGCGTTGAACACTCCCAGTACAGTTATCTGCAGATCCACAACGACTACAGGCAGAAGTGGGTTAATGAGGCAGCGCTCCGGGGGAAAACAGCAACATTCTGCTTCTGTAACACCTTTTCACAAAGCTCTGGTGCAGGAGGAGGAGCGCAAGGACTCGAGTTTTATTTAATCGAGGCTGAGATTCAGTCATTTCATATCGTCAAAGATCAGCTTTTTAACCACGAGGTCCAGAATCTGTGCTCTGTCAGTAAAAGCATGTGGTTTGGAGCTTCTTTGGAGGAAGAAATGTCATTATTTTTTGTGTTAAATGGCAATTATTCAAAGTTTGTCTTGTTCATGGAATGACATTGCAGTTGTTTATAACAGTGATTCCCAACCAGGGGTACGCGAGCAATTACCAGGAGGTACTTGGAATGGTTTCTGGTTTTAAAAGAAGATTAAATGTACTTTTATCTGAATTAAAATATGTTATTAGTTGTAAATGTACCACATTTTTGGAGTATACTGGACCATATATCAAATTAAAATATACAGTATATAAATAATAGTAATAATTGACAATATGTAGCTACTAAACCCATTTATTATTATAAGTCAGGAGCACTCTGAGTGTGACACAAAGCTTAGGGGCCACTCCGGAGCCAGTGGTTTATAATAAGAAATTGAAAATGGTGATTGGTCATTTTCGCACCTAAACATGATTTTAATTCCAATACTCTACACCAGTTTCGATACCACGCTCGTTATTTAGACATATAGAATGATTTTTTTTTTCAATACTAAATAATTTCTTTCTTTATGTTACAATGTGGTTGTGTACTCGTTCTGATGAAGCTCAAAATCGTTCTAAAACTGTTCAGGAACATTTCCAACATTTGTCCTGTTTATTTGATATTATTGTAGTATCGATGTGTTCAAATGATTTCAAAGTATTTCATATTTTTGAAAACCCTAAAGAGAGAGGAGTGAGGAGAAAGAAAGAAAGAAAGAAAGAAAGAAAGACAGAAAGAAAGAAAGAAAGAAAGAAAGAAAGAAAGAAAAGAGGGAGAGTAGAGGACTTAACAAAGAGGTGAAAGGGAGAGGGGAAGGAAGAGAGGGTTGAGAGACAGCAGAGAAGGGGGAGAAAGTAGAGACAGAAAGACAAGGGGGAGAAGAAGGAATAGAAAACACAGGGAGGAGAAAGAGAAGTGAGAAGAAAGAAGAAAGAGGGGTGGGTAAAGAGAGAAAGGATTGAGATGGGAGAATGGGAGAAAGAGAAAGGAAGGGAGAGAGGGTTGGGAGACAAAAGAAAGAGAGAAAGAAAGAAGGAGAGGGAAGAGACAACACGCAGAGAAAAGAGCGAGAAAGAAAAATGGAGGGTGAAAAAGAGAGGGGATGCGGAGGATAGAGGGAGGGAGAGAGGTGGATAGGGAAGAGAGAGAAAAGACGTGAGAGAGGACTGAGAAAGCGAAGGGACAGGAGAGAGGGTTAAGAGACAGAAGAAAGAGCAGAGAGAGAAAGAGAAAGAAGGAAAAGGGGAGATAAAAAGAAAGGGAGGGAGAGAGACAGAGAGAGAAAGGAAAAGGGAGAGAACGAGAAAAAGAAAGAGAGAAAAGGGGAGAGAAAAAGAAGGGGAGGAGAGAGAAAAAAGGAAAAGGGAGAGAAAGAGAGAAAAAGAAACAGAGAGAAAGAGAGAGAGAGTGTTTGATGTCATTTCAAATTTCAGACAGAAACAGGAGAAAAATGGTGAGAGAGAAAGAAGAGGGGGAGAGAGATGGGGGGAGAGATGGGTGGTAGAAGGGAGAGAGGGATGAGAGAAGAACACACAGAGTGGAAAGGTACAAGATGGGCGAGAGAAAGAATAGAGAGGGACATAGAGGAGAGAATGAAAGAAAGACAGAGAAAGGGAAAAGAAAGAAAAGAAGGGAGGACGTGAGGGAAGAGAGAAGGTCAGGGTGATGGGGCTCAGAGGGGGAGAGGGGGAGAGGCGTGGGTGGAGTCGGTGTTAGATCACAGCTCCTCCAGAGGTGAGAGACTCTGGTTTAATTAGACACAAACTGAAGCCGTCTCTGGGGACGAGGACACGGCGGTACAACAGTGTCATTTACCACAGGAATGGAATATTTCACAGATACGACGTGTTCAGGGAAGAAAAACACACGGTAATAAACAATAAAGTACTGTAAAGGAGCCGCAAAAATACTGCAATCAAATCCAAATTGCAATAGGAGTCAGCAAAATGATCAACTCGTAAAGACTGCAATTTCCTCCGCAAAGAACTGAATATCCTGTGTTTTGTTCTTTTGTAAAACACTGATAGTGAAAGAAATGAGGCAGAACTTTTAACTACCGCTTTACATCCTTAAGACAGTACGAATATTAGACGAGTATTTTGTCTTGTGCAGTGTTTCTCAAACTGTATTTATTTATTTTTTTTTTGCTCTTCCTTTAGTAAATGAATTAAATAAAAAGTTTATTTAGCGATAATCGAGTGCTCCAAGGGTGTTGTGGGTCAAAGTGCGTCCCTGTGTCATTTAAGGACTTTTATTGCTAAACAGAGCCTCTGATTTTCTCCCCATTGCATTTTTAGACTAATAATTAATTTGATTTAAAAATGAAACTATGGCAAAGGTGTATTCTACTTAAGACCTGGTTTATCTGTAATTTAGACCTGAAATAGTCCTGTTATTCACCTTATTCTGGAAGTTGTCGTACGCGCCTCCGTCTTGTTTCCGTTGTAGTTTACACGGGGCAGACGAGCTCCACAGAAAATAAGTTCTACACGACTAAAAAAACGGCCCAGGAAATCGGTGCGTTGTTGACTTGTTGTTGCTCGTGTTCATTAAAGGTCCCATAACATGCAAAATCGACTTTTCAGAGGTTTTAACCTTCCTACAGTGCTATTTGGGCCTCGTATGTGTGCCCAAAGTGGTTTTTTGATTGATTCCCGCATGTTTTCGCTAGAGAACTGTCTTTTTTGTCCCCCTCGGCTGAGCAGGCAGACGGGGGCTCATCCCATGGATGACGCGGCTTCCCAAGGATGACGCAGTGTTTAAGCCATGCCTCCGGGAAGCGCGCAGCCGCAGAATAAAAACAGCTAATGCTAATGCTACACAGTAATTACACAATGGATACGACAGATCGAAGAGTTAGCTTGTTATTTACCAAACGGCAACGTCCGTCGTCGAGGTACTGGAGCACGTCAAACTCCAGGTCAGATCCAGGACGTAGGACTCAGCACGACGCACCGTCAGGAGGATAAAAGGTTTATTCCCGTGTTTGTGTATCGCTGTTTACCGGAGCACACGGGCGCATCGCACTATCTCCGCTCTAGGCTTCGCACGAAGTTGGGCGGGGAGGCGCGAGTTGGGCTGGGGAGCAGGCTGCTCTCTGTTTGGGGGGGTCAGATCTCAGAGTGAGCCGTTTGCTTTTGCAAGGAGGGGGGCCAGTCCAAGAGATGGGTGTTTTTTGGAAACTGTTATGTTATGGATATTGCACAATGCAAAATTTTATCAACAAAGCCCTTAGAATAGACTGTGTAAAGGGCAAAATAGCAGAATATGGGACCTTTAAACATTTTACACAAATCAACCTACTTTATGTAACATTTTAGCGGCGAGACTTTTCCCTCGTTCGTCATTAACTTTAACAGAGTTCTCGTCAAACAGAAGTACATTTACAACAGAAGTGCGGCAAAAGTGGGCGGGGCAGAACAAGGTGAATAGATCCAGTTTAGATTTGGTGGTGCTCAGAAAGCCAACTTTTTTCTTTGGTGGCACAAAAAAAAAAAATTAAGCACCACTGGTCTAGCATCAATTATATCATAATTGCACATTTTCTCTATTATTCTGTATCTGGGGCTGTTTGATTATTGCAAAAATGAATCACAATTATTTGGCGCATAATGGAAATCACGATTATTTCAAACAAATACTACTATATTGTCTAAATTATACTGTAGAGAGAGTACAGACCGAACATATTTTATTATTTTATTTGACCAGAGCACATCTGTTCTGTACCTGCTTTGGCTTCTCATTGCATTTCAGGTGAAAGTCAAAATGTTATTGTTTATAACATTATCTGAGGGAGTTACTGCAGACTCAGTTTAAAGGGCCCATGACAGGCTCATTTACCTAAAATACAGTTAAGATAAATATATTTCAAGTTTTGCTAAAATTCTTCACAAATGTTATCCCGGTTTAGCAGTTTTATAAGTTTTAATTTCACTTCCTGGTTGTAAATAATGACATAACACTAGGAAATTACCATAGCAACATAGCAACCAGACTGTAAACTGGGCTAAAACTCATGTAATGTCATCAATTCTTTTACCTGACAAATAAAAAATATATTTGAACTTATTTATTTAGTTGAATTGATGTTTAAAAGGTCAAAAAAGGAGTTTATTTTGTGTAAATTGTGTATAAAGTTTGTCTACCCAGTGTGAGGTCATCAGTTTGTTTACTTCCTGTAATTGTCAACATATTTTTCAACTTTTCTCCACAAACAGCGACCTGATTGGTGTAAAACTATTATATATATTTACAACAAGTATTATTACACTGAATAAAGTCAAAATTAGAAAATCATAAAAATCTGTCATAAGCACTTTAAGTCCCAAATATAGACCCACCTCTTCTCCCTGGCACATACTACTAGCTCAACAGGATATCTTAGTATTTTATGTTTATCTTGTGCCTTTCCTATAATGTTTTTTCTGTGCTTTGTACTGTACTGTATGGTCATTTTTAAATCTTTTTGTATGTGAAGCTCTTTGGTCAGCTGAAGTTGTTTTAAATGTTAATAAACTTGAATTAAACCTGAATTGAACTGAATTTTAAAAATGTCTTTGCTCCAAGTTTTGAGGCAAAAGGAGTCACTTATAGCTCTTTAATAGAACAGAGTAATCATTTAAATCACGGTTATACACACAATAATTGCACAGCCCTAAATGTATCATAATGAAACTTTCAGGTCATATTTCCATTCCCTGTTATAAAGCAAGAAGCAAAGCACATAATCTCCAAAAGACTCAAACCGTTATCGTTTCAGCTTCAACTTTATCAACAGATTAACGTGAACTTTAAACCTTGAAATACACACGAGCCTGTGTTTGTTTCTCCTCATTCATATTTCACACAGCGGCGCAGGCTGAGATTATGAATGCTAAACGTGAGACTCGTGTTTCAAACAGACGGAGCTTCAAAGACGACCGGGAAGCAAACCCACAGCTCCACAGCCTCTGCACACAATAACACACCATCAAATGAGCAAATATAAGGTCATCTAGACTAGAAACGGGCAATCTGTACACAATTAGATAACACTGTGAATGTTTTTGAGGATAATATGCAACATTTTAATATCGAGTATATTGTTTATTGTAAAAATACTGCAAAACATTCAAAAAAGTTATATTGTAAATGTGTATAGTGATTTTTCTGCACTTTTGTCATTTGTCTGATAATAAAACCTCACATAATACATTTAAAAGACATGTTTTAACACATTTCTCTTTAATTTAACATAATATCGTGTGAATATCGCTATCAAAATACAAAAAAAAAATCTAAATATTAATTTTTTATCTATATTGCCCACTCTTAATCTTAATTTAGTTGACAGATAAGTTTGTTACTATCCAATTGTAAATATTCAGGACGTCAAAAGCATCTTAAAACAAGTACAACAATCAGGACTAGTCAAAACTACTCAATTATACGTCATTTTCTGAAATCAAGTCATTTTAACTTCACAAAAACATTAAATATAATAGTATGCTATATTTCACGAATTATTTAAAACTGACCAAAAGCAAATTAAATAAATCATAATTAAACAAAACATTCAGATAAAAAACAAAGACACTATAGATTCATTCAAAGCTGACATTATAATTGTATTTGTAATCTTGTTTCATATATTTATTGAGAAGTGAATATGAAATATCACATCAATATATAAGGTAAATTTTGCTTAATTTTGACAAAAAAATAAAAATCTATCTATCCATACATACATATACACACACAAAAATACAAATCAATGTTTATAAAGACACAAAACAACAAACTGTTGTATTTGTGATCTCGTAGGTATTTATTTTTACAGTGTGAGGTCATTACAAAGGGCTTTCCTCTGTTTCTGATGTGGTCATTGTGTTAAAAAGGCTTTTCATTCATGTCCATCTTTATTTATGTCGACGTGCTGCAGGTTTAGTCTTTGAACTCGGCGTTTCGGAGCAGGAAGCGGGCCTTTTATGGAGCGTGAATGAGATGTAAATAACGCTGATGGAGTCGTGCGGGAACAGGGACGGTACAGTGTGGAGGGATAAAAGCAAAGCGCGCGTGTCATTTGAAGTGCGTTGTCTAATGTCAAACCTAATCATGTTTATTTTAATTCAGGGCAAACTGTGAAGCCACACAGAGCGAAAGAAGATCGGTTAGTCCTGAAGTAGGCCTGTCACCATAATTACTAAATCACTCAATGAATGAAAGTCGAAACTATATTTTTTGGGGCTCAATATTTATCGTTTTTTTATAGAAGTAGGAAACCTTTTGTTATTTTTTGGTGATATAGTCAAATTTCAGCTGTAGACTGTAATTAATTCATATATTAGACTAGTAAATGATGGTTTGTAGGGCTGTAGTCGACTAAAGAAAGTCTTGGTTGACTAAAGCCCTGAACCATGAAGTATCTCTGTGTATCTGACCCAAACTGCACTGGAGTTCATGCAAAAATAACAATTTAAACAGAAAAGTACAAGAAAACATTGTATTTATTTGTTAGAGACACAGATTTACTCCAAAATCTGCAAATCTTCCCATTTTTGCTGTTTTTGCCACATAAATATGTTGAATGCAAATAAAATAATCAGTCGACAAATAAAAATCTTGTTCGACTAAGACACCATCGACCGATTAATCGACTAAACGACTAAAGGATTAAAGCCCTTATGGTTTGTCATCTCATGTTTTAAAACTACAAAAAAGGTTTATTTTTCATTCTATGACCGGTGTTTTCAGTCATCGTGAAATTACACTTACTGAGTGCACCCAGCCAGCAGATGGTGCAAACGCTGTGTACAATCTAGTGACGGTTGTGCTGAAAAGATGTCCCTGAGCGGTTTTGCTGCAGCAGTTGTCGTGTTTAGAGTCAGAAATGCTCAGAACATGTTTAGCGATGATTTAAGGACTAAAAACAGCGGGAGATTCTCTGATAAGTGACGTATGAAGTCTGAAAATATGTCAGAAAATCCCAGAAGTTCAGCAGGGTGTGTGTTTGACGCTCTGAGGGGGAGATATTCTAATAAACATTCCTTAAAACATCGTGAATGCAACTGATGCTACTTCAGGTGTGTTTTTGATGACGGAACATTGTTAGAACATGGTTTAAAGCTCCAAAAAGTCACTGCAGCAGAATCTGTGTCCTTTAAGATTTCACAGATTGTTTTTAAACGTTTGAATTTGAACAACTCCCCCAAAAGCCACGCGACAGTGACACAACAGCTTTCACTCAAATGTTGTCTGATTAGAAGCTTTACCATCCTGATGAGCCAAACTTAATACACACTTTCCATTTGTTTAGATCCACCTAAAGCTCACTAAATCCTCCGCTCTGTCCATTTCGCTCTGATGAATATTAAGCCCGGTCTGTAAACCTTCTGTCGCGCGTAATCGATCCCGAGCCGATGGAAACGCACACGTCACAGGCCCATGTTTAAGCGACAGAGCAGTAATTATCCGCTGATCGAAGAGGTGTGTGTGTCGTGTGTGCGTTAATCAGCAGAGTGGCTTTTGGTCAGACCCGGGGCAGAGATAGAGGCAGAGGGCTGCAGGTCTCACTTAGCAACACGACAATGACCCGATAAGGATAAGGAGCACACGGGAGACTGAAGAGTGTTTGGTTTGATCGTGTCGGGTGGTTCACACATCTGTCACCAGCTTTACAGAGAACTCAAACTGTAGAACCTTTGCACACAAAAACAATGTCACTATGTTCAGACAATATCATGTAAAATGCTCTCAAAATGCTGGACTATTGTTGGTCCTAGAGTCTCTAAAAGCACAGTAGGAGGTCGAGCGTTTAGCTACCAAGCTCCTGTGTTATGGAATCAGCTCCTGTTCATGTTAAAGAGGCCGACATGGTCTCTAAATTTAAGACCAGGCTCAAAACGTTCCTCTTTGAAATGGTCAGGCCAGTTAGGAACAGAAATAAAAACCTACAGTTTTAGCTCCGCTGCCCGAGGAGCAACTCTGCTGGGGGAAGTGTGGAGCTTGAACATTGTCCTCTGGTTCTTCTACTTTCCATCAACAATATTTAAGATTTTAGTTCACATGTTGTCTGTTCATTGCTGTTCACATGTTTTCTCTTACTTCACTTCAGTGGACACTGTTTCAGACTCTGCCCCCGTCTCACGCCCCTGACCTGTGACCTGTGACATTAAGGAACTCTCTCTGCACTGGATGAACTTACTTTTTCCCACAGGTTTTTATTATTGTTTTTAATTTCTGATTAATTCATTAATTTATTTATTTTTTGTGGGTTTCCTTTGCCGAGAAAGAGGGTCAATTGCTAAATATTTAAACTGCTTTCTGCCTGTGGCCCATTGAGGCAACTGTTGTTGTGATTTTGTGATTAGAAAAATAACTGAATTGAAATTGATTTAAATCCAACAGAAATGTGTTAAAACATGTCTTTAAAGGTCCCATAACATGCAAAATGGACTTTTCAGAGGTTTTAACCTTCCTACAGTGCTATTTGGGCCTCGTATGTTGTGCCCAAAGTGGTTTTTTGATTGATTCCCGCATGTTTTCGCTAGAGAACTGTCTTTTCCGTCCCCCTCGGCTGAGCAGCAGACGGGGGCTCCTCACAAGGATGACGCGGTGTTTAAGCCACGCCTCCAGGAAGCGCGCAGCCGCAGAATAAAAACAGCTAATGCTAATGCTACACAGTGATTACACGATGGATACGACATATCGAAGAGTTAGCTTGTTATTCACCAAACGACAACGTCCGTCGTTGAGGCACTGCGTCCACGTCAAACTCCAGGTCAGATCCAGGACGTAGGACTCAGCACGACGCACCGTCAGGACGGATAAAAGGTTTATTACTGTGTTTGTGTATCACTGTTTACCAGAGCACACGGCGCATGCGCACTATCTCCGCTCTAGGCTTCGGCACGAGTTGGGTGGGGGAGGCGCGCGAGTTGGGCGGGGGAGGCAGCCTGCTCTCTGTTCGGGGGGGTCAGATCTCAGAGTGAGCCGTTTGCTTTTACAAGGAGGGGGGCCAGTCCAAGAAATGGGTGTTTTTTGGAAACTGTTATGTTATGGATATTGCACAACGCAAAATTTTATCAACAAAGCCCTTAGAATAGACTGTGTAAAGGGCAAAATAGCAGAATATGGGACCTTTAAATGTATTTGTTTTAATTCACAAGCAAATGTGAATGTCACAAAAGTGCACCATATACTCTTATTTAAAAGTTCATGACATACAAAGTCTTTTTGTTGCATTTTTTACTGAAAATGAATATATGCTGTGAACAAATTTTCATATCTTCAAAATGACATTATCCCAATATTGACTAAATTATGATATATTGCTCACGTGATGTGTACAATTATAAAAAGCATTTTCTTTTAAAACTGTCATTTTGTCTTCATCAGGTCCTGCCTCAAGAGAAAGTGTGGAACTCTGAGAGGAGCTGCTGCTCCTCCACATCGACAGGAGCAGCTGAGGCATCTGTTCAGGAGCCTTCCTGTGCTCCTTCCAGCAGGACGCCCCCCACGAAACTTAGGCCAGAGGGACTGTCCCTCACGTCCAGCAGCAGAGAGTGACAACAGGAGCCGTAAGTCCATGACAGTAAAGCTGCTGTAACATAAATCTGTGTCTGACCTCACTGTCTGTGACTCACTGAGCACCTGCCTCCTTGAGTCCTGACACTGTCCTTTGTTTGTTTACACGTCTCCAGGGCGACGGCGTAAAAGGTCTTTTACAATCATAGATCTCTCACACTTCAGGGTTTACATGTTTGCATGAGTAATATGTGTCCTTAAAGAAAATATCTCCTTGAAATAAAAAGACAAAAAAATATATATATATATATATATAAAGGACTGTGTATTTATTCATATAAATAATCATGATTTCTATTATTACTCGTTATTTATTACTCGTAAATACAATTAATTGCCTTCTGTTCAGAGTTCTGAGTTCACTCCTTTTGCCTCTAAACCTGGAGCAAAGGCACTTTTCTAAAACATTACTAGTAAAATATATTCGGTCTATACTTTCTCGACAGAATAATTTTGACAATATCGAAGTAACTGAAATAATCCTGATTTCAGTTTTTGGGCTCGTGCTTCACACATTGCTCCGCGGTGGTCTCAGGTGCAGGGAATTAGCCGCTAAATGAATGATTAATCCTGCGCAACATTTTAAATATGAGTCAGTGTGAAGTGGTAACCGGACTACATTTCCCATGAGCCTTCAGTGTTACAGTTCATTAAATTCTCATGTGTTTGGTTCAGATTGAGGTTTGTGGAGCAGCGCTAATGTTTGTCTGACTCACCCCCAAATGCTCTCACTGTTGTGTCATGAAAACACCAACAATATTAATCTTAAACACAAACAACACGCTCCAGAATGTTTAATTTAAGTAGAAAAGTGTATTTAAGAAAAGCTATTTGCCTTGTTTTTTGTATGTTTGTAACGAGCCTAAAAACATTATAGAATTTAGATAAATCAATGCATTAATTGATAAAAATGAGTATCTTGTTAACCATATTCAGACAATATTATGTAAATCAGAAATGTGTACAAACATATATTGATTGAGGTTTAATTATCAGTCAAATGCTACATATTTGTAAAATTAATCATGAAAGCTGAAATATCAGTTTATTTTAGTTTACGATATAACTTCTTTCATTATTATTTCTAAAAAGCTCTTTCTGTAGCATTTTTTTAGCTATAAATGATTTGTACAATACTCACTGTCTATTAAGATCTGCGATATCGATATTATTGCAATATAATATAATAATAATATAACTGAGGAAATTCTTTATTCTTTTTGCCATTTTTCTTTAATAATGTCACTGTTTTTGTTATAAAACTCTTTAAATTTGTGTTTTAGAGTCTGTTTAGTCCAGAGAACGACGACCATCATCAAAATACGACTGAAATTATTGTTTATAGTCGACGTCATGATTATTCTATTAATTGTTACAGCCCTATTTTTGATACAATAATGTCTAAATGTCTAAAATAAAAGAAAAAACAACAAATACAAAACCGAGGCTGATTTAGTTTGAAAAAGCACAATTTTATTCATGCTTTTCCCTTTTCAATGTTTTCATTTCTATCAGATGAAGACTTTGGTGTTACAACGATATATTTAGTTTGTTGCTGTCGTTATTACGTCAGACAATATTGCGATATTGGTTCTTTTTGCGATATATTGTGCAGCCTTAAATTGCAATGATAAAAAAAATCTAATAATAAGTTTCAAAAATATTGAATAACAATTTTAAAAGTATTGCAATCTTCATTAAAACTATTTTCTTTTCCAGACGCTGAAAGTTGCTTTTTAATTTCATGCATAATCGCAGTTTTTGTGATTTGCTAATTGCGATTTTATTTTAATTGCATTTAATCTCGCAGCCCTATTTTTCGAGTATATATTAATGATATTATTTGCTTTCTTTCTGCAGATGGTGAATGTAATTCCCTAAATCCCTGTTAGTTGAAAACAAGACCTAATTTTCAGTTTTGTTTCGGTGCAGATTTACAGCGTGAATTTAGATGAAGACATTATCCCTGAAACACGGCTGCTGCTGCTGTAAACATGTCTCTGGGAATGGCTTTAGTAAATTATCAACAGAATTGTGTATCTTGTATTAATCTGATGGAGAGCCAAGGAAAATATTCATACAACAGCGGTGATGATGCTATAAAAATATACTTTATACAACATATTTTCTGTTATTTGACCAAAGGAAACTTGAAAACAACTAAATAATCAACTAGTAAACTCTTAGTGATGTGTTTAACTTCTAATTTATTGTATTTAAGAAGGTTGTTGAAGCTTTTTCAAATGGACAGAAGTAGCAGTACAGTATATAGTTTATTTTAATATTATGGATGGGACGAGACACAATTTGGGTTCATTGAGAACAAAACGCGATTTGTCATGATTTATAAAAAACTAAATTGTACAATCCAGTTCACAATTTTCATTTACGTTGTTGAAACACTGCTTTTTGTGTCGATCTGTCCATTAGAGCTGAACGATTTGCAATTTTTTCAACAATTGCGACTGTGATTAGATTTGCGATTTATATTTGAATGGCTGTATTCGAATTTTAAAAACATCCAGGAGAACTGATACAAACTCTGAAAAAAAAAAAGTCCTCGAGGCAATTTTATCTTGCGAGATCTTGTCACAGTCACAAAAATCAGACACTGATCGATACTAAAACAGTATCAAAAGTAGTTAAGTTTGAGCAAGTATCCATACTTAAAACAAAAAAGTAACTAAAATAAATTGGAAATAAAGAAAGTATTATTTAATGTCGAAAATGCAGGGCTATTCAACTCAAGGCCCGGGGACCAGATCAAGCCCTCCAAACATTCGAATCCGGCCGCGACCATCTCCCAAAAATAGAATATTTTCTCTTGTTTACTGGTTCAATTCTGTGTTAGTGTAGGTGTAGACCTGGTTTAGTCCTGCTCTAGTCCTGCTCTAGACCTGCTCTAGACCTGCTCTAGACCTGCTCTAGACCTGCTCTAGACCTGCTCTAGACCTGCTCTAGTCTTGCTCTAGTCTTGCTCTAGTCTTGCTCTAGTCTTGCTCTAGTCTTGCTCTAGTCTTGCTCTAGTCTTGCTCTAGTCTTGCTCTAGTCTTGCTCTAGTCTTGCTCTAGTCTTGCTCTAGTCTTGCTCTAGTCTTGCTCTAGTCTTGCTTTAGTCTTGCTTTAGTCTTGCTTTAGTCTTGCTTTAGTCCTGCTTTAGTCCTGCTTTAGTCCTGCTTTAGTCTTGCTTTAGTCTTGCTTTAGTCTTGCTTTAGTCTTGCTTTAGTCTTGCTTTAGTCCTGCTTTAGTCCTGCTTTAGTCCTGCTTTAGTCTTGCTTTAGTCTTGCTTTAGTCTTGCTTTAGTCTTGCTTTAGTCCTGCTTTAGTCCTGCTTTAGTCCTGCTTTAGACCTGCTTTAGACCTGCTTTAGTCTTGCTTTAGACCTGCTTTAGTCTTGCTTTAGTCTTGCTTTAGTCTTGCTTTAGTCTTGCTTTAGTCCTGCTTTAGTCCTGCTTTAGTCTTGCTTTAGTCTTGCTTTAGTCTTGCTTTAGTCTTGCTTTAGTCTTGCTTTAGTCCTGCTTTAGTCCTGCTTTAGTCCTGCTTTAGTCTTGCTTTAGTCTTGCTTTAGTCTTGCTTTAGTCTTGCTTTAGTCTTGCTTTAGTCTTGCTTTAGTCTTGCTTTAGTCTTGCTTTAGTACTGCTTTAGTAATGATTTAGTCTTGCTTTAGTCCTGCTTTAGTCTTGCTTTAGTCTTGCTTTAGTCTTGCTTTAGTCCTGCTTTAGTCCTGCTTTAGTCCTGCTTTAGTTCTGCTTTAGACCTGCTTTAGACCTGCTTTAGTCTTGCTTTAGACCTGCTTTAGTCTTGCTTTAGTCTTGCTTTAGTCTTGCTTTAGTCTTGCTTTAGTCTTGCTTTAGTCTTGCTTTAGTCTTGCTTTAGTCTTGCTTTAGTCTTGCTTTAGTCTTGCTTTAGTCTTGCTTTAGTCTTGCTTTAGTCCTGCTTTAGTCCTGCTTTAGTCCTGCTTTAGTCCTGCTTTAGTCCTGCTTTAGTCCTGCTTTAGTCCTGCTTTAGTCCTGCTTTAGTCCTGCTTTAGTCCTGCTTTAGTCCTGCTTTAGTCTTGCTTTAGTCTTGCTTTAGTCCTGCTTTAGTCCTGCTTTAGTCCTGCTTTAGTCTTGCTTTAGTCTTGCTTTAGTCCTGCTTTAGTCTTGCTTTAGTCTTGCTTTAGTCTTGCTTTAGTCTTGCTTTAGTCCTGCTTTAGTCTTGCTTTAGTCTTGCTTTAGTCCTGCTTTAGTCTTGCTTTAGTCTTGCTTTAGTCCTGCTTTAGTCCTGCTTTAGACCTGCTTTAGTCCTGCTTTAGACCTGCTCTAGACCTGCTCTAGACCTGCTCTAGACCTGCTTTAGACCTGCTTTAGTCCTGCTTTAGACCTGCTCTAGACTTGCTTTAGTCCTGCTTGTGGATATTTTGCGTGACCTCAAATGTTAAAATTAAATTGAATAATCCTTGTCTAAACCTTGACCTCAAAAGAAATTTGTAATTATCCTTGTGGTCTTGAAATCTGTATTGAGACTGAGGCATATTAATCGAGTTTGACATTTTTGCATCGTGACAACACAAATCCCAATATACTGTATTGGGTTAGGGTTAGTGTTTTCCTCTACCTGCACAGCATTTATGATTATATTCTCCTGCTGTTCTTGTGCGTTGCAACAGTGGAATGAACACAGCAGTAGCAGCAGCAGTAATTTAACAGTTACAACATTAGCTAATATCACTTTTACTACTATTGTATTCTGAGTATGAGTGCATTGACTGTTTCTATTCCCGTCTCTGTATCAGATGCTTTATATTCTTGGGAGACACATGAATAATGAATGAGGTATTTTTCGATTTGCAGCAGCAGCAGCCAAAACAAACCCGCCAGCGCCAGATCTGCTGTTTCCTCTCGATCAATTCTGCCCTTTTTGACCCAAATCTAACACGTCGAACACCTCTGCGCGTCCACTTAAATCCACTACGAGTCGTCTACGACAAAGGGCAACGGTTTCTGCAGAGCATCTGACGGCATTTTTGACAAATATTGCAACTGGTGTACTTTGAAGGAGAGTCTGTCCGCCATCTGCTCATCTCTGTTTGTATATTTGTGCATTTGTTTGTGCATGTGTTATATTTGTTTGCACATTAGTTAGACACAAATTCTTCAATTCTATCGTCTCAGTAGCACTTTGATAGGTTCTTTCTGGATGATTATTGACTCTGTGCATAACATTTGACCTAACGGCTGCTCCTCCCACTGGCACAGGCATTTCCGGTCCAGTTTGTAGTGCAGATGATGCGCTACGTTTGGCTTCAAAATCTCAACTATGTCGGACTTTTCAAGACGTCCCCAGGACCTGCCAAAAACTACAATAAATGACATCCATAGACTTGTGGATTCCCTCTCTCCTGCTCCCATGAGTGAGCCAGAAAAGGGATTTAATTGTACATTTCCAGCTACATCCACGGGGGTAAGTAGGCTAAGCTAAGATTTTAAATTTTGCGTTTTTATCCCCAGTTTGACAGTTTTCTTGACGTTTATAATGTTACGTCCTGGTTGAACGTGACGTAGAGGTAATTCCACAACTGTTACCTGGCAACCATTTTGAAAACCAAGGACAAAACCCAGAAAAATTACACAATAGTTATGATTCGGCAAATAACAATACGTGCAAACACCTTTATTTTGTTGAATGATCGTTTAAAGTAGTGCTGGAGTCGACTAAAGAAACTCTTGGTCGACTAAAGACATTGTCCTGTCGACCCAAAATACAAGAGCTACACAAGAAGTCATGCAAAAATTTCTTTTTTATATTGAAAAGTACTAGTAGACGTTGTTAAATTGGATTAAACTCATGATTCTTCAGCTAACTCATTCCATATCTTCTTTTTGCTGTTGTCCCATATAAATCCTTTTAATCTAAAGAAAATGATCGACCGATTAATCGACTAAACCATTGTTTCCCAACCAGGGGTGCAGGGACCCCAAGGGGTACGTGAAGAATTACCAAGGGGTACTTGGCATGGTTTCAGGTTTTAAATGCAGATGAAATGTACTTTTATCTGAATAAAAAGTATCATTAGTTGTAAATGTATCATTTTTTGGCATGTCTTGGACCATAAATATAATTAAAACAAAAAATATAGTAGCAATAATTAACTATATTTGACTAATAAACCCATTTATTTTCCCGAAACTCAAATTAAGGGGTACTCGGAGTGTAAAACAAAGCTTGCGGGGTACTCGAGACAATAAAGGTTGGGAACCACCAAAGTACTACAGCCCTAGTTTAAAGTGTCAAAAAAATATGTCCCTTGCCGCAATTTGTCTCTGTATTACTCAATGGCGCGTCGCTGTTTGATGACATCACAGAGGGATTCAGCACTACGTCCTGTCATTTTAAACTTATATTTCTATAACTTCAGATGTAAAACTATAATAAATATTTACCACAAGTCAAACGAAGTCATAATTACAAAAAACACGAGAACCTGTCATATAGACTTCAGTCTTTTAGCCATCGACCGTTTATCGACCTGTGATTCCTGAAAAGGCGACTCTTCGGCAGCCGCTGGTCACATGATCCGAGGAGGAGGAGGGGCTCGGTCAAGGACACAGCGGACGACAAGGAGGAGGAGGAGGTACTGGTTTTAAGTGAATGAGCTGAGGAAAGGAAGCGAGGGAGAGTGAAGACAGGAGGAAGAGGAGGAGGAGAAGGAAGGGGCTGGACGCTCGGCAGGTGTCAGCACGGTTTAGTCCAGACGAGGCACAGGCTTCCACTCCGGAGCTGTGGGTGAAAACGACAAACTCAAGTGTTTCCCATTAAAGTGTATGTGAAGGTTCTCATGTTTGGCACGCGAGGGACACATTTATCATCGTTTTACACCCGAGGAGTTGCAGTTTGTGAAGAAATCTTGAAAAATAAAAGTTTAAAATGACAGGAAGTGGTGCTGAGTTCTGAAATTGATTGATGGATCTTGCCGTTTACCTTCATTCACACAAATTCAAAAAGCAAACCACAAAACAAATACAAAACAGATCCAGCAAATTCATTATACGCATTATTGGCGTGAATGAAAGGAACAGGAAGAAGATGAATGTTATAAACCCTGCACCTTTCTTAATTCGATTAAATTTAAATTTCGGTTATTCTCAGTCAAAATGGAATCCCTCTGTGATGTCATCAAAAAGCGACATACAGTTGAAAATAAATAGTTAACACTCAACTGACACATTTTTCTGACGCTCATTCAACAAAATAAAGGTGTTATCAGGGATTATTTGTCAAATCATAGCCATCGTGTAATTAAAAAGAAATATGTTCCTGCCTTAATGCATTTGTTAAACTGTCAAAATAAAAGCTTAACAGAGACAAAACCAAAACTAAATCAAGGCTAATTTAGTCAGAAAAAAGAAAATGACTAATAAAATTAGCCTTTGTTTTTACATTTTTTCATTTTAAAAACAGTACATTTCTAGCACAGTGTTCCATCCATTCTGCTTTCAGAAATCTTTCCAAACATATGATTATGTTATTTTCTCTTGGCAGGAAAAGGCACACAAAAATCACAAAAAAATGGATGACTCAATACACCAACAACTTAAGACTGGACTGACATTATAATCAACATAAATATATAATCAAAACCTAAAAAACAATCAATATACATGGAGTAAATTGATCAAATCACAATTAAACGTTTTTTTTAATATATATATTTGCATTCTTTGGGGTAAAAAATGTCAAAAAGTATTATTTCTTTAATCAAATCTTAGCTGTAAGACTTGATTGCCTTTGTAATGTTTTCTATTTCTTCAGATACAGAACTTACAGTAATGATAATTGTACTGTCTTAATCATAGTCTATCTCCTACATTTCCCAACATGCAACACAACACAAGGCCTTTTTCCTGAATTCTGCGCTCTTTAAAGCTATAAAGACATTGGCTTTTCACTTGAATCCAATGCAAATGTAACATGAAGTCAATAAATCAATGCAGCGGTCGATAAAAGTCTTTAAATGTGCATAATATTGGCACAAACTGACAGACGACGCTCGATGCATTTCAATGAGCTGAGGTCAAAGTGTGATCGTTACTGAGGCTAAATAATCAGTCTCTAAATATTTCACAGGTGATTTTAAAATTTCAGATGGTTCAATGTCATTTATCAGAGCGACAGAGCATCAGTTTTTGCACCATTTTATGTCAAAGAATCATTTGATCATTTGATGTGTATTTGGCGTATATTGTATTGTAAATTATGAATATCTAAACCCTCTACACTGCTAGGCAAAAATGTTTTCTCTCGCCCAGCCCTAATTTATCGTCAACCTGGAGCAGCGTTCTGATCAACAATTTTGCTTTGTTTTTCGTACTGACAAAACATAAAAACAATCTTATCAAAATAAGCCAATATAAACACTGATATTAATTGTTTGTGTTGTATTTTAGATTCAAATCCAATTCTAGAACAAGAACAAACCCTCCGGAAAAAGCTGAGTAAGTGACTGGGAGCGAGCCTGACGGAGCGGCTGTTTTTCGAGTGCACATTTGTCAGGACATTACGGTCGATATTTGATTAAAAGCCCATTTATTTGTCTGCGGCTGTGGGTTTGTTAAAGAGAGCGCTGGATTTAAGAGCGTCCGATGCACAGGAGCCGCAGAAAACACCATCGACCCACAAGACGCTTCCTCCTCAGACATTTATCATCTCGAGAGACGCAGGCGGACGGAGAGAGACTCAACAGGACCAGGACCACCAAAGCTCTGAGTCCAGGTTTGGTCCAAATTTATGTGAGGATCTGAATAAACTTCATTAACTAAAGAAATGCTTGAAATTTATATGTTTCACCAAACTTTAATTACTTGATTAGAGTCCTGCTCTAAACCAGGTCTAAACCAGATGTAAACCAGGATTAAACCAGGTCTAAACCAGGTCTAAACCAGGATTAAACCAGGTCTAAACCAGGTCTAAACCAGGATTAAACCAGGTCTAAACCAGATCTAAACCAGGATTAAACCAGGTCTAAACCAGATCTAAACCAGGATTAAACCAGGTATAAACCAGATCTAAACCAGGATTAAACCAGGTATAAACCAGGTCTAAACCAGGATTAAACCAGGTATAAACCAGATCTAAACCAGGATTAAACCAGGTATAAACCAGGTCTAAACAAGGACAAAAAAAACAGGTATAAACCCCACTAAACCAGAATTTAAAAAATAGGATTAAACCAGAAGAAAACCTAAACAAAAACCAGGATTAAACCAGGACTAACACATGACCAAACCAGGGCTAAACCAGGACAAAAACAGGTCTAAACCAGATCAAAATCCATGACTAAACCAGGACTAAACAAGAACAAAACCCAGAAAAAATAGGTCTAAACCAGAACAAAAATCCAGGACTAAACCAGAGCAAAAAACAGGACTGAACCAGAACAAAAAAACAGGACTAAATCACGACAAAACCAGAAAAACACAGGGCTAAACTAGAACAAAAAATAGTACTAAACCTGGACTAAACCAGAACAAAAACCTGGACTAAACCATAAGAAAAACCAGGATCAAACACCGGGTCTAAAGTCCGACCTGACGACTGACCACTTAAGTCTAAAAACAATGCACTAAACCAGGGTTAAACCAGGTCTAATCCAGGTCCATGAAGGACTAAAGTAGGCTACAACAGTATAATGATAAACGATATTATTCAAACAGCTTTAGATCACTGAAACAATAACCTTAAAGCAGGACAATCCTAGTAAAACCTTTTCCAAATCGACATTATCATTAAAAAACATGAACTGCAACAAACAAACAGCAGAATTAAACACTTAACATCTATAATAAGTTATAAACGTCACTTATTCAACCCTCTACAGCTCAAATTTTATTGTATTAAAAAAATTAAGCCCAACTATTGCAAAAAGGGTATTATTTACTGAAAAATAAGTCGATATAGTGATTATTGCCACTAAAACATGGCCCAATCCTCATTTATGGCCTTTTACAACACTCTGTACTTTGCTCTTTTTATAAAATTAAACTACATCTACTTGACTCGCATTGACCTTCATAAAAAACGCACAAAGACGATGTGCATTTGCCGTCTCTCAGTGTCAGATAAAACGTTCGCTGTAACCCACACGCTCTCGTCGTGCGGCTCTTGAGTTTAAACGAGTCTGTGGAGCGTGAAGTGAAGGAGCTCCCGTTTCACTCACCTGCCTCACCAAACGGACACGAGCGCAGCTGAACAGGGCAAAAAAGTCGATTCCCGGACAAAGACGGGACGTTCCTGTGTGGAGTTTGCGTGTTCTCCCTGCGTCTGTGGAGTTTCACTTAAAAATCACGTACAAAGAGGCAAGTGCAGCCCTAAACTAGAATATCAATGGGAATTTTAAGTTTAAATTGAGTTCAAATGAGATGTATTTTCCATTCAGGAGATGTTAGATGGAGGTCAGGGTAAGTTTGCTATTTAAAAACAAAAAACAAAATAGACCTTTCTGGGAGTGTCTAAAACAGCTTTGCACAACCTGGTACTAATATAAACATTCTATCCCATTAATTTTAATCAGACAACAAAATAAAACCGTCAATATGTTGTTTGTTGTTTGTAGACCGCGCAGACAAATGGTTGTTGTTTATATGTTCGTTAGAATTTGACAAAATCATTAGGGATAATATCAAAACTTCCAGCTCCATTTTCTAAAGTTCACTAATTTGTGTTGGATTTTTGGTGCTTGATGAAATAAAATTGAAATTGAATTGTCAAACTGTTGGTTTAGTGGTGGTCCAGAAACGTTTATTACATTGGTGCAAAAACAAACTACGCTTCATTAACTCACAGTGTCTCCTTTTTCAATGTTTACAATGTTTGAGAAGCATAAAATAATAATTAGAAAAGAAAGAAAGAAAATAACTTCCAACTTTGTTGAAAAAGCAAGATGTTGACTTGCTGTCTTCAGTTTACACAAGTCTTATTTGTGTATAAGTTTTATAACAGATAAAGGCATCTCCTTGTTCATAGCGTGCACAATAAAGCTGCCTGTGAGATTTGTCATGTTTGTTTTTCGTTGGGAAGATATTGAAAAGTATCTTGATCCATATCGCCCAGGGATAAGGCACACAGCGCTCTGGGACACATCCGACCTAGATCTGTGTTGGACCAGGACTGTACCAGCAGGATTTATCTGAGGTCTACATTTCGGGTTTATTTATTTATTGTAACCTTTATTTAACCAGGAAAGTCAAATTGAAATTCTCTTTTTAAAGCTCCTGGCCAAGACGGTGGCACAGATCAGTCACAACATCAACGCACATTTAAACAACCACATAAAACATGCTCCCTACCAACTATAGAACGCATTTCCAAACCTTTCAGCGCAGATTCTGATGCAGGAAACCCCCAGACACGAGCAGAAACATCCCAACTGCGCTCAGAGAAGCCTCGGAGTGGAGCTGCGAGGCGCGAGTGCAACCATCCCCCGTTATCTGGAGCAGCGCCTCTTTAGCGCTCTTCAGTCAAATGCGGGTTGTAAAACGGAGCCTGCAACTGGAGCCGCGTGAGTCCAGAGTGTCATGTTTCCTCTCTGTCGTCCCCCGACTTCAGCCAACGTAGCGCTGCATCAATAATTCAACATCCAGCTCTGCTCAATCAATTTACTCACCTCCGAGAAGAAAGACCGCTGTTTTTCCATTCACAACAAACACACGCGGGTCCCCCAAAGCTAAAAACGCGAACGCAACTCGCAATTAAAAAGAAAGAAGCGATAAACATTAGTGGAAGAAGTATTCGGTTTAGTAAAAAGTGCAATACATGTGCAAAAAAATAACTCAAGTAAAGGTAAAAGTATCACATTAAAAATCGACTTAAGTAAACATGTTGAAGTACCGGTTTGAAAATGTACTTTAAGAGCAAAAAGCAAAAGTATTTCAAGCAGATTATGAGACCAATTGTGCTTAATTTTGGTCAATAAAGATCAATCCAAATGAATTTCTTTAATTTTCTGTGTATATTTTTCTTTGTTTGTTGTTGACCTTGAGCTCAAAACCTTCAGGCAGAACGTCACCATCAACGAGCTAAAAATAACCCCTAAAACAAAATGAAAAGTACTTCTACTTCAGTCCAGGTAAAAAAAATGTAGTGGAGTAAAACGTACAGATAGTTGGTGTCAAATGCAGTGAAGTAAAAGCAAAAAGTATCTAAGTAAAGTACAGATACCTAAAAGAAATTACTAAAGTACAGCACTTTTACTTTTGTACTTCATTACTTTCCATCACTGGCGATAAATTAAAGTAAAGCAATACAAAAAATGTATTTTCTGTTGAGCTCATCTGCCCCATGTAAACTAACACAACGGAAAAAAGATGGAATTTAGAAGTGTGATATAAGGCTACAGAAAATATTGCGATAAACAATACTATTGCTACTGAAACAATAACACAAAAGCAGGAGAATTCCCCAAAAAACGATTCTAAAAATGCAAATGCAAACACGAGCTGCAAGAAAATAAACAGCTTTTGTAATTAGTGAGTGCATGAGTATGAGTGTTGATAAGGAGTCATAAATTATACTTATTACACTCTATACATGTAAAATATTATCGAACAAAAGAAAAAACACTGAAAAAAGTTCCCTACAGTGCAAAGAAAGCATACATGATAAATACTTAGCCCCAAATACATATTGAATGACGCCTCGATACAGTATTTATCGTTAAAGAGCCACTTTAAATCGATTAGTTTATACATCGAGCACATTTCTTTGGACAAGCTCGAGTGTTTTCAAGGTCCTCTGGTGAGAATGCATGTGTCTCAAGGTGTATTTGGCAATAAAAAATGCAAGAGAGATAAGTTCAACATATTGTGGAACATTCCAGGCATTACAAAAACATTTCCAAGGAGAAAGCTGTATTGGGCAGCCATAAAATCTGGTTATGTTCAAAATTATACCCTGTTTAGACATTTATTTCATTCATTTCAGCGTGTTCAAAAACAATCATTTACGGCCAACGACTCCTCATTTCCACAAAACCAGAACAAAAATTTGAAAACCAATAAAGAACCACATGTTTATTTCACAGAAGGTTAAAAGATTTTGTCAATAATTAGAATAAAGTGTCTTTTCAGAACATTTAAAACCATCATTAATCGCTCCTTCCACTTCTAAAAAAAAGCATTTCCATAACAACTGTATAGCCAGCTTTTTTAAACAGATCAAGAAACTTTATGTGAAAGAAATGAACATACTGTACAGAATTCCTATTTTCCACCAATTCCTTCAAAATTCAAAATATTTCCTAATATTTCAGCGAGTTCTGTATAAAATGTTCACCGGCTTTCTTTAAACAAAACAAGAACATTTAAACAACAAAAAACAAAACATGAATTGCATTTTGAGAAGAAATAAGACGGCTCAACATTTTCAAGCACGTAAAGTCCTTCAAAGAGCAAGATATTTCCTTCATTCCTTCAAAAAGGCAGACCACACAGAGCTATGGCACTTTTTCAGTCACAGTTTCCCTCTTATATCTTTGCTAAATCCCAAAGTGAATTCCTTCCAGAACCAAGCTATTTCCCTCTTAAACCTTTATATTTTACCCAGTTTTCTTTAAACAAATTAAAAGCAAGAGCAAAAGCAAAGTTTATGAGAAAAAAACTACTTAGAATTCAAATTTTCCTGCATTAAAAGTCTTTCAAAAAGCAAGATATTTAGTTTTTATACACAAACAAGAACATTTATGAAATATTCCATCATTTTCCAGCTCTAAAACTCCTTCAAAACACAAGCCATTTACAAATAATTCCATTCTGTATAAAATGTATTAAGCGGAATAAAAGAAGAAGACCACACAGAGCTGTAGCACCTTTTCAGCCATAATTCCCCTCTTATATCCTCTGCTAAATCCCAAACTACATTCCTTCCAAAAAAGCACCCTATTTTCCTTCATTAAACCTGTATATTTTACCCAGCTTGCTTTAAACAAATCAAGAAAATGAAATTAGACAAGTACAAGAATATTTTATGAGCAAAAAACTAAACATTAATTATATTTAATGATGAAATAGCATACTTTACAAGACGGCTCATTTACCATCAAAGTCCTTCAAAAAGCAAGATATTTCAGCCATATTTTGTTTAAAATAGAAAATACAAAACAAGAACAATTTAAGAGCGAAAAACTAAACATAACTTGTATTTTAAGAAGAAATAAGGCTTAAAGTCCTTCAATAATCAAGATATTCCCTACATTACAGCTGTTTTTATGCACAAAAAAGAACATTTATGAGATATTCCATCATTTTCCAGCACGAAAACTCCTTCAAAGCAAGCCATTTACAAATAATTCCATTCAGTGTCGTTCTGCCCCTCACAGTCACTCTGGTCAGTGTCGTTCAGCCCCTCACACTCACTCCGGTCAGTGTCATTCAGCCCCTCACACTCACTCCGGTCAGTGTTGTTCAGCCCCTCACACTCACTCTGGTCAGTGTCGTTCAGCCCCTCACACTCACTCCGGTCAGTGTTGTTCCAGCCCCTCACACTCACTCTGGTCAGTGTTATTCAGCCCCTCACACTCACTCCGGTCAGTGTTGTCCAGCCCCTCACGCTCACTCCGGTCAGTGTCGTTTCAGCCCCTCACACTCACTCCGGTCAGTGTCGTTCAGCCCCTCACACTCACTCTGGTCAGTGTTGTTCCAGCCCCTCACACTCACTATAGTCAGACCCTCACACTCACTCAGGTCAGTGTCCCTCAGCCCCTCACAGTCACTCTGGTCAGTGTTGTTCCAGCCCCTCACACTCACTCCGGTCAGTGTTGTCCAGCCCCTCACACTCACTCCGGTCAGTGTTGTCCAGCCCCTCACACTCACTCCGGTCAGTGTTGTTCAGCCCCTCACACTCACTCCGGTCAGTGTTGTTCCAGCCCCTCACACTCACTCCGGTCAGTGTTGTCCAGCCCCTCACACTCACTCCGGTCAGTGTTGTTCCAGCCCCTCACACTCACTCCGGTCAGTGTTGTCCAGCCCCTCACACTCACTCCGGTCAGTGTCGTTTCAGCCCCTCACACTCACTCCGGTCAGTGACGTTCAGCCCCTCACACTCACTCCGGTCAGTGTTGTTCCAGCCCCTCACACTCACTCCGGTCAGTGTTGTTCAGCCCCTCACACTCACTCCGGTCAGTGTCGTTCAGCCCCTCACACTCACTCCGGTCAGTGTTGTTCAGCCCCTCACACTCACTCTGGTCAGTGTTGTTCCAGCCCCTCACACTCACTATAGTCAGACCCTCACACTCACTCAGGTCAGTGTCCCTCAGCCCCTCACAGTCACTCTGGTCAGTGTCGTTTCAGCCCCTCACACTCACTCCGGTCAGTGTTGTTCAAGCCCCTCACACTCACTCTGGTCAGTGTTTTTCAGCCCCTCACACTCACTCCGGTCAGTGTCGTTTCAGCCCCTCACACTCACTCCGGTCAGTGTTGTCCAGCCCCTCACACTCACTCCGGTCAGTGTTGTTCCAGCCCCTCACACTCACTCCGGTCAGTGTTGTTCCAGCCCCTCACACTCACTCCGGTCAGTGTCGTTCAGCCCCTCACACTCACTCCGGTCAGTGTTGTTCCAGCCCCTCACACTCACTCCGGTCAGTGTTGTTCCAGCCCCTCACACTCACTCCGGTCAGTGTTGTTCCAGCCCCTCACACTCACTCCGGTCAGTGTTGTTCTGCCCCTCACACTCACTCCAGTCAGTGTTGTTCCAGCCCCCTTACACTCACTCCGGTCAGTGTTGTTCTGCCCCTCACACTCACTCCAGTCAGTGTTGTTCCAGCCCCCTTACACTCACTCCGGTCAGTGTTGTTTCAGCCCCTCACACTCACTCTGGTCAGTGTTGTTCCAGCCCCTCACACTCACTCCGGTCAGTGTTGTTCAGCCCCTCACACTCACTCCGGTCAGTGTTGGAGCGTGTCCTCTTGTGCCTGAGCTGCTCCTCGTCCCGCTCCGTCTGTGCTGCTGCTCTGCCTCCGTGTGAATGAGCCCGAGCCTCTCTCCTCTCAGGCTTTTGTTACGAGCGACCCGACTGAGCATGCTCCAACTCAACAGCCCTCCAGGTTACTACGGCGACCAGGAAGTAGAAGAGGGTTTTATCTCTCCTCAACTCTCTCCCTCCCTTTCCCTCTCTCCCTCTCTCCCTCTCTCTCTCTCGTCTGTCTTTTTTTCCTCTTTTTGGAGTGCGTTTTTTTTTTTTCGCTTTTTCTTTGTCCTCTCCCTCCTCTTCCTCTCTTTCTTTATCTCTCCATCTTTCTCTTTTTCTCGATAAAAGAGTAGAAGGAGTAAAGCAGAGGCAGGTGCGTGTGAGTGTAAACAGGTTTTATGTCAAAGAAATGGTACTTGTAAGTGATCCAAATGTCTGAGTAAAAAAAAAAAAGAAAAAAAGGCATTTGTTGTTTCAAAGTGGAAAAAATAAGCTTTAAAACAAGGTTCCTTTGTTAACAATCTATAAGACATTAATAAGACATTTACAGATGGCTTATAAATACATAACCATTAACAAAAACATGTGTCATTAAACTATTTTCAGTGTGATAAATGCTTGTTAATGCCTTGTAAGAGCTTATAAACAAATAATTAATGCTTATTAACACTTTATAAATAGTTTAAGAAGGAATCTTATTTTAAAAAGAATAAAAAATGAATTCTGGTGAACAAAATACACAATTTTACACAAATTTTTAGGGAGAAACATCCTGTTAAATGTATTATATATATATATATATATATATATATTATTATTATATATGTATTATAGGTACATTTAATAATAACTACCTTAATTAGCCTTAATAAAGCATGAACAAAGTCTTAATTCATAAAGAACATATAGTTTATTAAGCATGATTCAGGATTAGTAACTACTTAATTAAGGTTAGAGTTAGGAATTAGTATTAAGTTACTAAGACTGAATCTTTTTTAATAAACTATTTTGATCACTATGAATTAAGTCTTTGTTCATGCTTAATTAAGGCTAAATGAAGAGAACATGATTATATTTAAGTTCAATATTTTGCTAATTTGTCCACAGTTCGACAGTTTTCATAAAGTTTATAATGTTACTTCCTGGTTCAACATGGACAGCAAACATGCACTCAGCAAATCACAAAGACTGAAGTTTTTGAAGAGCAATAATTTCTTTCAAAATGTCCTGCTTTGATTTGGATAAAAACTGCTAACACTGTAGTTTAGATTTCCACAAACATGTTCTGAAACAAGCGACAAAAGCGATAAAAGTGACAAAAACCTGCCTACAAACAACAAACACGACTCAATGCACCAAAACGCGACAAAAAATGACAAAAACATGACTAAAAACGACAAAGACGTGTTGAAATATCACAAATACAACAAGTACATGACTAAAAGTGACAAAACTGTGTTTAAAACAACGTGTGAATTTGAACTGAATCCTTTTCAAAACATAAATCGCACTGGTCAGAAAAATCACAATTAGATATTTTTCCTAAATCATGCAGCTCTATTAAAGTAGAACTCAGTAACTTCAGCGACAGAGCTCCCCCTGCAGGTCGGTTGAGAACGTACACTCCCAGTAAAATGACTTTTCTTTTTTTTTCCCCCTTCCTTTTTATTTAAAAAAGGAAGTTTAATTACATATAAAACATTTAATGTTGCTAAATATAAAAAAGAGAGCCAAGGTTTCTCAGGAGAGTTGTCTTTGGGTCGGCGTGAGGAAAGTTGCAGCTCGTTTTCCGCTCAGAAACAGCAGGGGGTGACGGTAGGGGCTTCAAACGCCCCAAAATACTTTTACAACCACCACATGGACTTACAAAGACGTTTGATAAAGTAAAAATGTTGCTTACTTCTACTTTAAAGCAATAGAAAACTACAAAGTCAACACATTGTGATAATAATGTCTTGTCATATCACCCAGCCCTGACTAAAGATAAACATTTTCTACATAATTTTCAAACAACTGCAGCTCAATTTAAGTCATTAAACTTCTTTTCTCGGCTCATGGCAGGTTTTGGAACCAAAGTAGAAACAGATTAACTAATTTACGCCCAAATAAAGCCTTTGTGTGTGGTGCATAATTGCCTACCTGAACTCGAAAAGCCTCCCTTCTCCCTCGTTGTCTCTCTCTTGCAGGTCCAGTCCTCTCTTGGTTTTATCGCTCGGTGTTTTTGGTTGAGGTTGAAGTAACAGCTGCAGAGTCCAGACGACGTCCTGATCACACGCTGCACACGCCACGGATTAAAACCTGGACACAAACGCACAGTGAGTAAAGAGAGAGATGCCAAGTTTTACCTCCATGAAGTACAATTGTTGACTTGTACATGTATAATTATTATTTCAAGGCATATTATGTGTAAAACAAATTGCCAAAAATACACATATTTGGGACATATAAACCTGAAAAATGGACAGAACCAGGTTTAAATTTCTTGGTTCGTTTTATACACATATTAGCTACAAAAAAATTTACAGATGGGATTTTGGATTTCTTTTAGTTTTTGAGTAAACTAGATTGGACTGGATATTGTCCTAAAAATTCAAATGTCGCCTAATTTTTTAGACTTAAAACTGCAAAAAATTAGTTTTAGAACTAGATATCAAAAAATCCTTTGGTACGTTTCGTCAAAATCTTGTTGAGTCCAGATTGTAAAGTTTGTTGTGTGTGGGATCTACTTTAAGTGGTGATCTTTACATCTCGAGGGAGAAAAATACATTTTTGAAAAACGTCCTTTGAAGTTACAATGGCCCATTGAAATCTATGGATGAAGTGGATTAAATGGAAGAATAAAACATTTTTAAGAGCAGATTGGATACATTTATTGTTTCCACATGAAAGCCGATATGTTGAGAGTGCAAACTGGCCAAAAAACAAAAATAGTTTTGTAGTGTCTCGCCTTAAAAGGTGGTCCTTATGTCCCTTATAACATTATTTTTGTCATTTGAAGACAAAACTTCAGTCTCTAATTTCTAAAGTTCACTTATTCCTGTAGGATTTGTGGCACTTGGTGAAACAAAATACATTTCATTGTCAATCTTTTGTCGATCGCTGTGTTTTTGGTGCTTTATTGTCCAGAATATTTAAGAACTCTTTATTACGAGGTTGTTCTCAGTTATGCAGATTTCACTTCTAATCGCTAGCGGTAACGATGTGTGCTCTGGGGTTTCAGTCGCCAAAATAGCCCTGGGTTTGCATAGTTTGTGATGTTTGGAGGCTAATGCTAACTCTCCCATAGAAAATGTATTAACATAGTACCAGGCTAATGGAATGTACGTTTTTTTGTTTTTTTTTTGTTTTTTACAAATTCTGAGAAAGTTCTACAAAGCAGGGGTTCCCAAATGTTTCATGCTGGGACGCCCAAATTAATCCTGCAACTGACTTCAAGATGATATTTGAACATGTCTCCTGCTGTGTGTGTGTGTGTGTGTGTGTGTGTGTGTGTTTCTGCGGTGTGTGTGTGTGTGTGGGTGTGTACGTATGTGTGCGTGTGTGTATGTATATGTGTACATGTGTGTGTGTGTGTGTGTGTGTGTATACGTGTGTGTGCGTGTGTGTGTGTGTGTGTACGTGTGTATATGTGTGCGTGTGTGTGTGTGTGTGTATGTGTGTGTGTGTTTCTGCGGTGTGTGTGTGTGTGTGTATACGTGTGTGTGCGTGTGTGTGTATACGTGTGTGTGCGTGTGTGTGTGTGTGTGTACGTGTGTATATGTGTGCGTGTGTGTGTGTGTGTGTACGTGTGTGTGTGTGTGTGTATATTTGTGTGTGTGTATATGTGTGTATATTTGTGTGTGTGTGTGTGTGTATATTTGTGTGTGTGTGTGTGTGTGTGTGTGTGTGTGTGTGTGTGTGTGTGTGTGTGTGTGTTTCTGCGGTGTGTGTGTGTGTACGTGTGTGTGCGTGTGTGTATGTATATGTGCGTGTGTATATGTGTATGTGTGTGTGTGTGTGTGTGTGTGCGTGTGTGTGTGTGTACGTGTGTGTGCGTGTGTATATGTGTGCGTGTGTGTGTGTACGTGTGTGTGTGTGTGTGTATATTTGTGTGTGTGTGTGTATATGTGTGTATATGTGTGTATATGTGTGTATATATGTGCGTGTGTGTAGTTGGCGTCTCTGTTGTGACTAATTGCTCTGGTTAAATGTGTGTACGTAGAGTGACTGTGTCTAATCAGATCATGTTCAGTGTGAGGACTGTTTAAGGACGACCTGCTGAGTGTAAACGTGTTCATCTGAACGAGACAGAGATCATGAGGGCGTGTCGCGGCTCACACTGAAGCACGAGGCTGAACAATTCATGCAATTAGAGGTTAGATTTACATTTCATGTTTTAATGTGATGCTTTTCTGCTTGCGGTGTGTTCTACAGCAGGCTCTTCAACCTCATTTTGCCAAAGGCCAGGGCCATGGCCTCAGGGCCAGAGGAACAACACGCCATCTATGTCAATAAATGGAGTCAGTTCAATGTTTGTGAAAAAGTGAAATACAAAATCCTCTACAAACATAGCTTTGCTAATCCAGCACTAACCCAGAATTAAAATAGTACAACTTCTAAAATACTTGAAGTCACTTGTTTTATGTCATTTTGTTGAGCAAAACAATAACTTCTCATCACTTTAATGTAATAATGAATGTATTATTACATGAATATATAAGTATTACAAAATGTATTGCCAAAAGAAAAAAATCAGGACAATTCTTTATCACGATCACCACATTTCACTCTTGAATAGTAATGGAATGTATCAAAAGTCCGCATGAAATACAGACATGAAATACAGTCATTTTTTGCTCCTGTATCTGTCCTTTTACTTAAGTTAAGAGCAAGTTTAACACCAATACAAATACAAGTCATGCACAATATGTGTCCTTTAAGAATGATGGCAGGTAATGGTTGTTGTTCCCCGTTCACGCTGCATCAGGCTGTGGAGGAGCACAAAAGACACACAAATGGTTGCGTGATCCGTGCTTTTGCCGCCTGACTCCAGCTTTTGGGTGAAAGTGCAACAAAGAAAATGGAGTTTCATATGTTTCAAAACAACTGTGCTTTTTTCACCAGCGAGAGGGAACAAAACAATGACGGCAGGATTTAAAAAGGGACAATAAAAGCATCTGACAACAAACAGACTTGGGATTATCGAACATTATTGTGTTAGACTCCTTATATCTCTTTTCTTTTTTTTCTTTTTTTTTTTGCACATTTAATTTACATTTATATTTTTAACCTTTTAATTTAGACTTCAGTGATTTAGGTGTGAAATTAGGGATGTGCGATATCAACAAAAATTAGTAATCCGATAACAATATTATGTCAGTCCACAAGAAGTTTAACTGATAACTCTAAATTGTCCATAGAGAATGAATGTGAGAGTGAATGTGTCTGTCGATGTCTGTGTTTTGGTGTCAGCTGTGACGAGTTGGCCACTGTCCAGGGTGTACCCCGCCTAAGGCCCAAAGTCACTGGGATAAGCTCCAGTCACCTGTGATCCCTAACAGGAACAAGCGATAGAAAATGGATTCATTAATTATCAATGGTGTGTCCATATTACACAGACATAGTTTAATTTTGTGTTTTGGGAGAATATTTATTAGTATTGCATTATTAGGACACAAATTTAGCATTATATGTGAATTTAAACACTTTAATCTATGACTTTTATCGCCCTGTTTTTACATTATTTTCTCTTAGAATCTTGCTCTTTACCCACTTGGCCACCGCAACTGCCAAAAACGAATAATCCTGATTTCAGAAGCAACATTTAGTCTCTTTAATTCAATCCTCAGTTTGAATGGAGTACTTTCTTTTTTTTAATCTGGCAGTTTTTGTCACATTCACTTGTATTCCGTTGTTTAAAAAGTAACATTTCCTAAAGCTGGTCTCAAACTTGAAGAACAGATCATGTGAATGCAAGAAAATTCACAGTTGTCATAATAATCGTGACGTTTTTACTCACTGCAGTAATCATAACACTAAACTCTCACGTCTTGACACCTCGCACGCTCCTAAACGTGGAAAGTACTCTCTAAAATGTAGCCGCTCGTGTTCAAGGCTCCACTCCAACATTTATCGTCTCCATCACAGCTCGACGTGTCAGCGCTGCAGCGAGTCCAGGATTGATGAGAGACAGAGAGAGAAATAAAGAGAAGGAGAGACGGGGGAGGGACGGGGGAGAGAAGAAAAGGGCTGCAACTAACGATTGTCTTAAATAGTCCACGAGTCAGCGATAATTTCTTCGATTTAGTCAACGGAGAAGGGACGAGACACAATTCCTTCAAGACGAAACACATTATTTTAAGTCTATATGACAGGTTTTCATCTTTTTCTAATTATAACTTAGTTTGGGGCGCCTTGAAAATGTAGAATTTCAGTTAATGCGGATGTAATTGACTAATTTATCATTTTATTGCCAAATTTAACCAACCAGACAGTGGCACAGACATTATTTACCATATTTTTTCCACTAAATGGTCTGATTTGGTCATTTTGTAGTAGTAGGTAGTGTGCTGTGATATTGTTTAAACCCTAGAAGTGTGTCGTAACTCAGAAAAGGTACATAAAATAATCGTAGTTGCAGCCCTGAACTATATATTTGTTTGAATATACTTTGAATAAGCAAGATTTTGGTTCCACTTTATAATAACTACACATAAAGTCTGAAGATTCTCATGTTTTTCTATTTATGACTTAGTCTGACGGGAGGGCACATGTGGTAAATATTTATCATAGTTTTACATTTATGAAGTTGCAGTGAATAAAATGTTTGAAATTACAGAAGTAGTGCTGAATCCCTCTGTGATGTCATCAAAAAGCGACATACCACTGAAAAAACAAACTGTTTAAACACAACGGACACATTTTTCTGACCATTTAAACAAGTATTCAACAAAATAAAGGTGTTAGCAGATGTTATTTAGTGTAAAATCATAACTATTGTGTCATTTATATGGATTTCGGCCCTTGTTTACAGTATGGTTGCTAGGTAACAGTTGCTGCTCATGTCCAACCAGGAAGTAACATTTTAAACATTACAAAAGCTGTCAAACAGACAAAGTGTTTAATAAAATCATGTTCACTACGTTGTCTAACCTGTCATTTAGACTTTAAACTATTTTGTTCGCTGTCATAGAACTGCTTTTTGGAACAACAGCTTTTCAAGAGGAGCCTTTTTTGGTCAAGTCCGAATGTAAACACAAGAAAAATGTCTCAAAAGATAATTTTCCTAGTGTGCACAATCCAGCGGCAATTCATGACCACAAGATCTTGTTATCAGTTATTTCTACCGTGGCTTCAAGATGTTTTTTGTTAGCTGCACGCATTTTTGTCACTTTCAGAAACATATTGGCGGTTTTGCCACTTTTAGTTGTGTTTTTGTCACTTAAAGATGCATTTTTGTTGCTTGTAGTCGCATTTGTGACGCATTTTGTCACTTTTAGACATATTTTTGACACTTTCAGATGCATTTTGGCACTCCTAGTTACTTTAAGTCATGTTTTAGTCACTCTTAGACATATATTTGTCACTTTCAGATGCATTTTGGCGCTTTAAGACACTTTAAATTGTGTTTTTGTTCCATTTAATCACGTTTTTTTTTTCATTTTTAGTCGCGCTTGTCACTTAGAGATGCGGTTTTGTCGCCTATACAATATAGCCACATTGTTGACACTTTTGCCTTATGCCTTCAGTCACCATATTTCAATCTTTATTTGGTTGCTCATGTATTTAAAAACTGTACAATACAAATAATCCTTTAACTAGTCAACTATAACTGCTGTCAGCAGATAAATGTAGCCCTAGTCCACTAAGAGCAGACTGTAGTGGTCGTCTGTCTTCACCTCTTCACTTCTGTCAGTCCACTATGTCCACAGTTTTTCAGTTCTGAGTCTAACACAGAGGTCCGCAGCTCGTTTTGACGTGCGCTCTGCTTCGCTCTGCCCAGTGACACCGGCTGAATAATGCATGACCGTGTTCAATAATTTATAAACGCCTCTCGTCCGCTGTTGTCGAGTCACGGACCAGCGGCGATTTTCTACAGAGGAGCAGAGAGAAACCCCGAGAAAGACAGAGAGAAGAGCTGGGAGAGACAGAGAGAAACAAAGAGAAGGACAGAGAGAAGAGCTGGGAGAGACAGAGAGAAACAAAGAGAAAGACAGAGAGAAGAGCTGGGAGAGACAGAGAGAAACCCTGAGAAAGACAGAGAGAAACCCTGAGAAAGACAGAGAGAAGAGCTGGGAGAGACAGAGAGAAACCCCGAGAAAGACAGAGAGAAGAGCTGGGAGAGACAGAGAGAAACCCAGAGAAAGACAGAGAGAAACCCTGAGAAAGACAGAGAGAAGAGCTGGGAGAGACAGAGAGAAACCCAGAGAAAGACAGAGAGAAACCCTGAGAAAGACAGAGAGAAGAGCTGGGAGAGACAGAGAGAAAACCTAACGGAGAGAGAGAAGAGCTGAGGCATTTGTGAAGGAGAGAGTAAGAGGCAGGGAGAGAGAAAGAGAGAGAGAGAGAGAGACAGCAAGAGAGAGGGGGGGGGGGGGCAGAGAGAGACAGGGAGAGAGAAAAAGAGAAATAGAGACAGAGAGAGACACAGAGGGGGGGAGAGAGAGAACAAGAGGGAGAGAGACAGAGAGAAAGAAAGAGAGAGAGACAGGGAGAGAGATAGACAGAGGGACAGAGAGAGAGAGACACAGAGGGAGAGGGAGACAGCGAGAGAGAGAGAGAAGGGGGGAGAGAGGGAGAGACAGGGAGATAGACAGAGAGACAGACAGTGACAGAGAGAGAAAAAGAGGGGGAGACACTGAGGGAGAGAAAGACAGAGAGGAACAGAGAGAGTGATAGAGAAAGAGAGATACAGAGAGAAAGGGGGCGCCAGAGAGAGGGAGGAGGGGAGAGAAAGAGAGGGGAGAAAGGGATATTGATAGAATGGCGAGAGATGAAGAAGAGGCAGGGAGAGTAACTGGAGAGAGATGGAGAAAGAGAAAGAAAGAATGAGGGAAGGAGAATAAAGAGAGAAAGGGGAGAAAAAGAAGGAAGGGAGAGAGAGAAGGAGAGCAGCAGAGAGACGAGGGGGATAGAAAGGGAGAGAGGGAAAGCGATGGAGAAAGAGATGGACGGGGGAGAGACGCAGCAGGCCACACACCATTAGATTTGGAGGCTAAATTTAGAAGCAGCGACTCGGGGGAGGAGCAGAGGGGGGAGAGTTTAGTGCATTAGAAAAGTCCATCGGGCACTGCAGGAGTTCAGGAGGGCGAGGATTCTTTTGACGAGGCGAGAGGCTTTAAATAATTACCATTTAACACCAAAAATATTCAAATCTCCCCCTACAAAGTCTGAACTCTGCTCCAAACCAAACGCTTTCACTGACGATTTGAAACGACTGAATCTCGATCTCGATTAAAAGCTGAATATCTGGCACGTTGTGGAGGCGGTTGCCGTTGGACACAAAGGACAGAGTGACGCACACAGAGCCTGGCACACTGAACTACATTCACACCACTGTCCCGCTTTGTTTAAACCAGACGGAGCACAACAGACGACACAACACGAGCCCACTGTGCCAGGGTCCAGGGTCTGTGTGGGACGCACCGAGAACCAGTTACTCTAAGACCAGACAAGAGGGACGTGTGAAGAGGCCATTCAATACTGGAATAAACAGACGACAAATAAATAAACTACAAATATCATCTGTATTTTAACTAGGCGGCAATCCAGCTTTTCAGTTCCCAGGGCTTTGAGTTTCTGCCAATACCTGACACCAACCAATACAGCGTGCAGTTTTTCAAAAGTAGTTGAACACAAAAATGCTCCTAAAAGAAAAGGATCGTTAGAACCTTTATAACAGGCTAATAATATTATTTGTACAATCTCTCTGCAGAAATCAAGTTGAAAAGCTAAAGGGCTCTCCATAAAACAATTTCATATTTATTTATTTCAGCATATTCTTCTTGGCCAGTAACTGCACCACAGATAAATTTGCATGTTCAAAGCTCAAAAAGAGTATTGTTTATTGCCACATGCTACTTAATCCATAGACTGTACATCAGTGGACTATGTGAATGTGACGTCACCCATAGCGTTTGGCTACAGCCAAATGAAGCCCATCACGGCTAGCAGTTATAGCGGCTAAAGCGGAGCCAGACTCCATATTTGGAAATCCGAGTGTGTATCGTGGCAACCACACGGACTAATCAGGAGTGCGGTTGCTAACGGTATCCGCCCCTCGGTGAGAGAACACGGCGGCAACGTGCGGCGCTAGCTGTCAATCAAACCTGTTGCTAACACGAGCGGAAACGGCCCCTGGAAAAGGAAGCACCTGATTGGTCAGTTATTATTGCTAATAACTTGATTTATGAACAACCTAACGAAAAAAAAACACCCGATTCATGTAGAGTGTGTCAAAACAGACGTTTTAGTTTCAAGATGGTGAGCTTGACAGAAACAGTTACAGAGTAAAGGGCACCAGTGTCCCAATAGAAAGTGAATGGCAGCTCGGCTTTATGGAGCCAGGAGCACCTCCATAGCTGCTTCCTATTTGGAACGCGGCGGCTAGCATGCTAACATGGTCCACTGATATGTACGGTCTATGACTTAATCATACCAAACCAACCCCTAATCATAATTCTGTCCAAGTTTACCGTGTAAGTCAGAGAGAACCTTTGAACTTTGACCCAGGCTGCTTCCATTAGCCGTTGCTAATAATGCTAACGATGGTGGTGATCCAAGAATGATATTGCCACCTTTTGTGCAGCAATCTAAAGTAACTGAATGGATCACTAACAGCTGTATTCTGTAGATTCTGAGCTTTAAACTTAGTAAAATGCATGGCATGTCGATATTCACACGAGATATATATATATTCACGTATTTGAAGTTGGTCAAAATTGTGTTTGTGTCCCCAATGCAAGGCTGATTGGGGAATCGAATGGAGAATCAGTATCGTAAAAACAGGGCCAATTATCGACACATTTCCCAGTACTGGCTTCAATATCGATACTGATATCGGCATCGGAGAATTCCTATTTTTAACAGCAAAAAAGGTTGAAATAGGTTTAAGGTTAAAGAGCACTGGTTAGACGACACGTTCGACAAAAACGTAGTGAATTTACAACCAAGAAACACATTTTTCTGACTCTTTAAACATCCAACAAAATAAAAGTGTTCCCATTTATTTATTTATTTTGTCAAATAATAATTTCTGTGATGTTAGAGGACAGGAAGTAAAAATTAAACCTAAAAAATTGCCAAACTGGGATTAAATTGTTCATTCTTTAGCAGACTCTTAAATACAGTAAAATGTGTACTTATAGGCACTTTAATGATGCCACTGTTTTCCATAAATGATTTCCAACTGTAACGTGAACGTGTCCAAGAGTACATAACCCGAACAATGCAAAACCGGAAAATACAGCACATAAAAAGGATTGATTCCCTGTTCTTTTCCACTGCCGCTTCAGCCCATTTGTTCATGCCACGTTTTGTATTGATTGAACCAGGACTGGACTGAAGAACTGATGACCTCCACATGAAAGAGCGAGTAACCAGCCACTGCACCACCAGCGCGCGGCCATTAACCTGATTCATTATTTAATTTCCCTCCTGCGTCTGACCTCCATCATCACGTCTGTTACATAAAGAAATCCTCTGACCTATATTTTCTCAGAGCTCAAAGACTGTTGTTGAAAATATATTGAATAAATCTCTTATGAAAGCAACAAACAGTGAAATAATGTGATCTTTGTGACTGGAGCGTGGCACTGTGAGCTGTAAAATCACACGTTTGAGTCTTATATAGCGTTTTCCAGACGTTCAAAGTCGCTTTACAGTTTCATGCATTATATATTCACTCCACACTCGGTGTAGATGTTCAATGTCACTAACGATTATTTTAGTGTTATTTTAGTCAAATGATTATTTCTATTGTATATACTATTCTTTTAGGCCGAGAATATTTATGGATTAAGTGTTATTATTGATGAAAATCCGCAATAATCTATTCTTTTGTGCCATTTTGATGTGTAAATGTCACAGTCTTTGTTGTAAAAGGTCTTTTAAGTGTCCCCTGCCGTCTGCGATGTAAGATTTTTGATCGTGGGAAGAATCTGGAGTCGTGGCTCCAAATTGGGCTCGTAGATCTCAGAGTGAGACGTGGACAAAGACTAAACTTAGAATCGTCGTACGACCAAAGACGAGCTACGATTCATATCAAACATGTCTGATATTTTGTGATCTTGATGGCAGAGTGAGTCCTCCTGTCACTGCGTCAACGATAAGCGTCATGGCAGCGGCTGCAGCTCATGTGTTTCCTACACATGACGACCATCTCAGGGGCTCAAAGGTCTGGACCGGGACAGCTCCGGGTCATGGCCGCAGACAGATGACGAGGTCTGGGGTGTGAGCTTCATGGGCCGTCCTCTGCTGCTGCTGCCGAGGAAATGAGCAGAATTCCCTTTTTAAACGTGTGCACTTTGCTCCGTTTATGGATCACAAGTCAATACGAGCAGAGATGTGCTGCAGGGACCGCAGCGTATGCTGAGCTCAGCGCCCGCTTCTGATGCAATAATTGCATTTAGATGCATTTTTTATGCAATAATGTCTGTTATATTAAAATATATATATAAAACCGAGGCTAATTTCTTTTGACATTTTTTCCCTTTTGAATGTTTTCATTTTAAAAACAACACATTTCTATCAGATGGAAGACTTTGGTGTTACTGTGATATGTTTTGTTTGTTGTGGTATTGTTATTGCGTCAGACAATATTGTGATAGATACTTTTGCTTTATATCGTGCAGCCCTATTTTAAACGACAATTTTCTTTTTGACAGAATGAACTTTCACCACCAGAGTTGTGTTTGGCCATTTTGTGAAGCGTATTGTTTGAGCATCACCAATAATACTAGTCTTGGTTTAATTTCTAGTTGATGCACATATTCCTCCTTCCACAGAAAAGCCTTTCCTTCCTTGGTCCCACGCTCTTCCCCTCAGACGTCTGTGGTCAGTAAAGAGAATATCACTGACCACAGAAGCTCTCTCCAGTGCATCCTTTGCCGTCCTATCAGCGTTTTCATTCTCTTCAACATGGTTATCCTGTCAAACTATACTTTCCACTGGACCAGTTTATGTTAGAAAAGGCTGAATGGACAAACCAGTTCTTTTGCTGATCATGTATTTACACACAGCCTTACACTTTAAGCTCCACTTCTCATCAGCTCTCAGTAAAATAATGTGCTACACTGACATTTTGTGCTAATGGAAAAATGTCATGTGTTTACCACAGAAAACTGCTCCTTCACCACATATTAAATTGCATTTTCTTTGTAAACATTCAATATTAGCTGTGTACGCTTAAGGTCACACAGCTTTGAAAATGTAATGATTACCTTTGAGTGTGAGGGGGATTTAGATCATGTGTATTTTCAGATGTAACCGGTTGGAAATGTTAAGCTTAAAGGAGTAGTAGATGTAGTATTAATGGTGGTAGCTGTATCAATTTGCACATATTACTTATTGACTTAAAACAGGGGCTGAACCCTTTATTTTTACAGTTTTAAAAATGAAAAAGAAGGGCACATATTAAGGACACATATTCTGCTACAATCTAACAATGTTCTGTCGTCAAAAACATACGTGAAGTAGCATTCAGTGGCATTCATGCTGTTTTGAGGAATGTTTATTAGAAAATTCTCCCCCTCCGAGCATCAAAAGCACTTCCTGCTGAACTCCTTGATCTGGGTTGTATTTTCAGATCTTAAATGTCACTAAACTAGGAATCTTCTGCTGTTTTAAGTCCTTAAATCATCGCCAGACTCATTCTGAGCATTTCTTCCATCTAAACACAATAACTGCTGATATAAGATTGATTATTACAAATAGCACATTCGGCTAAAGAGAATATAGCAAAGTGCTTGGCGTCATCTACTGGCTGGATGCTCTAAGTAAGTGTTTTCTAGACTGCTACTTTCATAATAAATCTTTTGTTGCATGTTCAAAGGCTAATAACAATATGAAAAATGCATACTATTTTTTTTCCTTTAAGGGCTAATCTTTATTTCCTTTGGGGAGAAAAATGCATTTAGAGAAAACGGCTATTTAAATCTATGGATGCAAATTGATTCAATGAAACGATACAACATCACTTTTAGTTTTTCTATGTAAACGTGCAGATGTTGCCAGAACAAACTGACACATTTTCCCCACAACAAGCACTCTTTAATCGCAGACGGCTGAAATCGCACATCACTCTTTGTTTTCCACAGTTTCCACAAAGGTCCAGAGTCGACTAATGGCTTTTCCCTGCACCACTTTTGGATATGGCCTTACGTAATGTCACTGCTCCTCTTTGTGCTGATAATTACCCCCCAGCAATATCACCAAAAATAACTCCACATACTGGATTTCCTTATGCACGCTCATTGCCTTTAACAGTCAACTTCGCCGGCAGAACAATAACCTATTTCGAGTGCTCTGTTTCTTCTTCTAAAACAAAACCGCTTTAGGCCAAACACGCTCTCTTTTCCAAATGGATTTAGTTCAAATGGCTTGGACTGGGCTCACAAAAGGGATAATTCTCACTATAATTATGTTAGCGTGCATCAAGCTAACTATTGTGCTATTATTGGCTTCTGCAGTGTAATCAAATCAATGGGAACCGTAACCGAGTGTGTAAGCCTATTTGTATGCAAGGTGTGCTCGGCTCTTATGCTGAATGGTTTGATTAAATTAAATATTATGTCATGATTTAGAGCTAGCTGTGGTTATTGGTTATTTAATCCTGGTGTGGCCCTGGCTCAGTCCTGATTTTGCACTGATTTAGTCCTGGTTTAGCTCTAATTTAGTCATGAATTTGTAAAGCTTAGAGTTCTGACTTTTTGTGTGTAAATGAGGGGCTTTTGTATGAGTATATTGTAATAGATGGGCTTTGAACGTTGCGCGCAGTCTCTATCTAATGATAAAGTATTTTATTTCTTGTCAACCAGGAAGTAAGAGCCGAAAGCAGCACTCTGATTGGCTGTGCTTGGGTGGTCCGCCACAGTTTCACTTTGCCGTCTGAGAAAGCTGTTCCAAAGCTGTGCACTCGCCTGAACATTAATACAAACATTTTGAGAGCTAAAAGGACACGTTAGACAGATTTAAATACTTCCTCCTTTTGCGGTTTGAAAATTAGACACCCCAGCTTTAAGTCCTGGTTTAACTCTAGTTTAGTTCTGATAGTTCTTTTTGATTTTTTGCATGTAATAAAGTAAAATCTGTGTTGTCCCTGCACAAACATAATGTAAAAGCATGTATTCGGGTGAAAATGAGCTTTCTCTGCATCGATTTATAGACTCTTTTAATCTATGAGAAGTAGGAAGTGCGCAGTTAGCATGGAAATGTCTGTTAGAATTAAGAATTGATTTGATTATTTTAATTGAAACCATAAGTGTAAAGTATATACAGTATGATTAGTGACACAGCTCAGCACCTTTAAATGCTGATTTAGCCCTTGTTTAGTCTTAATAGCTCTGGTTTAGTCCTTATTTAGTCCTGATTTAATCCAAAATTCTTGCTCAATCATGGTGTGGTCCTAGTTTGAGTCTGGTTTAGTCCTGGTTTGACCTTAGTTTTTGGTTTAGCCTGGCTTTTGTTCAACGTTACGGCTGGTTTGGTCTTCTTCTTAAGTTCTGGTTGGCCTTTTAGTCTCAGTGTAGTCTTGTTTTACCAGGTTTACTTCTCCTCTGCCCTTATTTAACCTGTTTGGCCCTCATTTTATTCCTGGTTTAATCTTTGTTGCCATGCCCTTGTGCTAAATGGCTTGAGGATATTAAACATTATGGAATACCAGGGCCATTAGAGGTTATTTTGAGATTTGAATCACGGTTTAAACAAAAGAGTTTAAAATAGAAAAATGAACGAGGAAAGCGATAAGAGGATTTATTATTGACACTGGTTAGAGTGATAGATGGGAGGGGAGCAAACGTCTGAATTTATTTGCTAAATTTATGTGTGATGAGATCAGCTGAGGTTGTCAGATATGAGCTGATAAGGAGATGGATGGAGCGGGTTATTACTGATGGAGCTGTCAGCAAATGATCGTTGTGTCTGTGGAAGGTTTAAATTGGAATTGATCCAAAGTAAATTAATATAAATACTAAATAAAAATCTTATACTAGCCTTTCATACTTGTTCTTATGGTTTAACATTCATGATTTTACTGCTACACGACAACAAAACAAAATTCAACAAGGAATAAGACCGGTTTTATCTGCGTAGGTTCTAATTTAGTCCGGGTTGTTTATATTTAGATAAAGAGGTCGTAGTTACGTCATCATTTAGTCCCAGTTTAGTCTTGGTTTCGACTTGGTTTAGTCCCGGTTTAATGCTGGTTTAATCCAAGGATAGTGCAGGTTTAGTAATAATTAAATTCTGGTTTAGTCCTGGTTTAGACCTGGTTTATTCCAGGTTTGGTCTTGGATTATCTCCAGTTTGATCCTGGTTTAGTCCTGGTTTGTCTTGGTTTGAACCTGGAGAAGTCCTGGTTTAGTCCTGGTTTGGCTCTAGTTTAGTGTTAATTTTATTCCTGGTTTGATCCTGGGTTAGTCCTAGTTTTTCTCTGGTTTTAATTTAGACCTGGTTTGATCCTGGGGTAGACCTGGTTTAGTCCTAGTTTATTGTTGGTTTAGTCCCAGTTTAGTCCTGGTTTAATGCTGGTTTAGTCCTGCTTTAGCCCTGGTTTAGTCCCAGTTTAGTTCTGGTTTAATGCTGGTTTAGTCCAAGTTTAGTCCGGGTTTGATCTTGGTTTAGTCCATAGTTTTTTCCGGGTCTGGTCCTGTAGAACTTTGCGCTTATAAATAAAGTTTGATTGAATTATCTCTTGGTAATACTGTTTTTGAAGTGAGTTAGAATATGGAGTATATCCTCTATGATGAATTAAGAACATTATAAAACATTTTTGAGTTGATTAAATCTAAGACGTAAGGTTAAAACGCCCTAAAAAACAGCAATAAAGTTCAACATTTGAGGATCATAAATTCTTGCAGAAACAGTAATCTCTCATAGAGCTCTATAGGCTCCAGCATCTGAGAGTATAACATCCAATTGTAAAATGTAAACTCAACTAACTATAAAACAATGATAAAACGAAGGCTATTCATAAAATTCTAAACATTTTCATTCTGTCTGAGAGAAATGTACTGAAGGCTTCTCCATGTCCTTCACTGTTCAGAACTGCCTTTTCTGTCAAACAAAGTTGAACAAAGTGCACTTTTTAAAGAAACCATTATCTTTCCACTAGTTTGTCCTGTGCGTGTTGAAATGTTAATAATGTGAACGGTTTGAGGAAGAAGCAGCAGAGGTTTTGGCTCCCGTCCCGACTCTTCCTGAACTTCACTGGACGGACCACATTTCAAACAGGTTTTAAACAGTTTCTACCGTGAGATAAGGCTTTAGATAAAGATCATGAACAAACACGGAGTATCAAGGACTTATTAGATGAAACCAGAAGACAAATCATGCTTTTCTCTGATCTATTTTAAATGTATAGGACACCTGTGGACAGTGTTGGGAAGAATACTGTGAAAATGAAGGATAATTAGCTACAGAACACTGAATACTTGCATTAAAATGTATTTCGTAATGCTGTTGTGGTCCAATCAGAGTACTTTATTCTGAATACTTAGAATACTTTCACTTTAAGTTGCCAAATATTACTTAGAGAAATTACAGCAATGTTTGTTTGTTATTAGTGAGGGATAAAACACATATATTCACCGCAATTGTCTTTTTTATTTATTTATTTATAACTAATACCGCGCCCTTTAAAGCCTAAATTGCCTGATGAAATGTATCAGTAATTGTATTCTGACTACCACCAAATTAAAAGAACTGTATTTAGTTATTTCCCAACAGTGTCTGTGGACAGTCCAAGTGGTGGTTGTAAAGGGTATTTTCGGGTCGTCTGAAGCCGTCTCTGAGCAGAAAACCAGCAACATTTCCTGACGCCGGCCTGAGAAACCCTGGCTCTTTTTTTAAATATTTGGTGACATGAAATGTTTTTATACCTCCAGAGACCTCCAGTCTCTCGCTCTAAAAACGACAAATCAAGTTAGAAATCTGGGGGTAATAATGGACTCAGACCTGAACTTTGACAGCCACATCAAATCAATAACATCAACAGCCTTTTACCACCTAAAAAACATTGCCAAAATTAAAGGTATAGTGTCTAAACCAGACTTGGAGAGACTTATCCATGCATTTGTCTCCAGTAGGTTAGACTACTGCAACAGCCTGTTCACTGGCCTCTCCAAACGAGCTGTAAAACAGCTGCAGTACATCCAGAATGCTGCTGCTCGGGTCCTGACTAGAACCAGGAAGTACGATCACATTAGTCCTGTGCTCATGTCTCTGCACTGGCTTCCTGTGGCTCAGAGAATTGACTTTAAAGCAGCTCTGCTTGTGTTCAAGTCTCTCCACGGCCAAGCACCAAAGTACATCTCTGACATGTTAGTGCCATATGAACCATCTCGCAATCTGAGGACCTCAGGGACCGGCCTCCTGCAGGTGCCTAGAGTCAGGACTAAACATGGGGAATCAGCATTTCAGTTTTTTGCAGCTAAAATCTGGAACAGTCTCCCCGAAGATGTGAGACAGGCCTCCACTCTGACAATGTTTAAATCCAGGCTAAAAACAGTTCTCTTTAGACGTGCATACGACTGAAAGATCTATCTGCACTCTTCTCTTTTAAAGCACTTTATTTTAAAATGATTTTAAAATGACTCTGTGTGTCTTTTTGTATTTTGTGATTTTAATGCAATTTTTCCTGTTTATGTAAAGCACTTTGAATTGCCCTGTGTACGAATTGTGCTCTACAAATAAACTTGCCTTGCCTTGCCTTATATGTGATTGTTCCTTCCTTATTTCAATAAAAAAGAAGGGAAAAAAAGGAAGTATAGTGTTTTCACAAAAGACCAGCAGGGGGTGCTCTGTCGCTAAAGTAACTTAGTTTCACTTTAAACTGCAATATCTACAGCGACTTAAATGACACATATTCTGCTACAGTGACTTTTTTTGAGCTTTAAACCGTGTTCTAACAATGTTCCGTCATCAAAAACATACTTGGAGTACCAATCAGTTGCATTCACGCTGTTTTGAGGAATGTTTATTAGAAAACCCTCCCCCCTCTGAGCGTCAAACACACTTCCTGCTGAACCCGTTCTATCTGGGACGTATTTTCAGATCATTTACATCACTTATCAGAGAATATTCTGCTGTTTTAAATACTTAAATCATCGCTAAACTCGTTTTGAGCATTTCTGCCTCTAAACATGATAACGGCTGCAGCAAATCCAAACCATAACGTCTCTTCAGCGTTAATGTCACTAGATATTGTGCTGGTGCCATCGGCTCGCTGGATGCACAATTTTATACTGGCTGATTAAAAAAATCTTTGGATGAATAAGAAACTTGAAACTTTTTACATGAGATGGCAAATTTATGGTACTCAAGAGCATGTTTAAAGGCTAATAATATGAAAAATGCAGAACTAAATAACTTCAGCAACAGAGCTCCCCCTGCAGGTCTCTTGTGAACACACTGCCAGCAAAAATACACCAAAAGCTTCCCCCCCTTCCTTTTTATTGAAATAAGAAAGTACAATCACATATAAAAACATTTAATCCACAGGAGAGTTGTCTGTGGGTCGGAGCAATGGTGTCTTGAAAGCAGAATAAAGATGACTCAAACGTGCACAAATCTAGGGCAGCTAACTGATTGATGTTATTTTTCTAAATTAATCAATTAGATGTTTAGAATGCAAAAAGATTGTGAATATGAGATTTTTACTCAATTTGATGTGACTGTGTGTGTGACGTGTGAGTCATAAAACCTCTTCTTTCAGCTCATGGCATGTTTTGGAGTCAGTTTGTGTCTAGACCAGTTAATGATTATTCGATTACATAATTACTTGGCTACTATTCCTATAATCTATTAAAGTGACGAAATGAGAAGAGAAAAACAATTACAACATGGTTCAAAGTCAATTTTGCAGAATACTGTATGATTCCTTTGTAGGTCAGACTTGGTTTGCCGCAGTTTACATTTGACTGTTGAGTTTCTAACCTTTTTTATCTCGTATTAATTCAATTACACGTGTTTTTATTGCTCAAAAATACCTTGAAAAACGTACATTCTTACTGTGAGTGGGTTTGCCGCTCCCGTGTATAATGCCATACTGTGAAATATTCCAGGCAAAGCAGTAGCCTCTCCATCAGAAAGTTTACACAGTGCACATTTAAAAAAAACATATACATATATATATACATTCTGGCAATGAAAGTCACACACCTCATGACTTGTATAAAAACAACAAAAACAACCCATCAAGCTCCTGTCACCTGTCTGCACCTGTCATCTGTCTGCGCAGGTATTAAACCCCGCCCACCTGGAACGCAGCCAATACAAATTCCCGCCCAACTCGGTTCAGGAAATAAAGCATTAATTATGAGTCTGTTCTTCAGTTGAATACTTGGCTTTCACAGACACTTGGATCCACTCAGGTTTGGACATATTTTTAACAATTTTTTTTTTAAATTTTAAAGTTAGGATTAGTTACAGTTTAAGCCCAGGTTTGGAGTTTGAAAAGCCAGAGTTAGTTAGTCCTGCATGGTTTTTATTCTGGTCTGTAATTTGATGTATTGTTAGTTAGAATGTTTGGTTTGACTCAATCACTTCTTATTTTAATAATGATTTTGGAAACATTATTTAATTATTTGTAATAGTTCTAGCCTTCTTTAATTTTATCCAATTAAGACTAGTGTAGTGTAGTTCTAGTTCAAAGTGGGGCTAAAACTAACAATTATTTTGCCATTCAGTTAATCTAGCAACGATTCTTTCCATTAATGGATTAGATGTTTATATCACGGAAAGAAAAGCCAGTGAATAGAGTTCTTTACAGAATTTGACCAAGGTAAAGGATAAGTAATGCAGCTTGAGCACACGGACAAAACACTGAAAGTACATGTGTCATGTCCGTGTTATATTGATGGAGTTCTTGCTTTGTCCATAAACCTCTCCTTTGGGTGCCTATTAGGTGGAAAAGCGCTCTATAAATAAAAATTCTTCTTCTTCTTCTTCTTCTCCTCTGAGCACATGTTTTGGAGTCTGCATCAGATATCGATTATTAAATTACTAAACGTAATAATGGCACGGTAGCACAGTCTCGCCTCAGAGGAAGAAAGTCCTGGGTTCAGCGGTGGGGAGTTTGCATGTTCTCCCTGTGTCTGCGTAGGTTTCCTCCAGGTGCTCCAGTTTAAACATGTGCAATGGTATGTGGTGTACAGTGAGAATGTGCACTGTCTTCACCAAATAAATAACCCAAAAAAAACAATAAATCAGTTGACAATGATCTTATTATTAATCAATGAACTCGTTTCAGTCCTATGGTTCAAACTGCACTACGGTACCTGATGGTAGTTTTGCCAAAAAGTTTCCACAATGTGTCATTCAGTTTATTATCATTAAAAAAAAAACAGATGACACCACCAGGCCAAGGTCACACAGAAGTTTTTTTAACCCATTATTGATAGAAGTTTAATAGAGCTGTCACTAATGATTATTTTAGTAGTCGACAGTGATTTTTATTTTGAGTAGTCGACTAGTCAAACTATTTCTGTTCTATATTTCAACTTTGTCAATACATTATCAGCCAAATAAAGGTTGAAATACAGTGACTAAAGCCTTCTAGATAGAGAATATTTATGAATGTAATGTTATTGATGACTTTTTTGACATTTTGATGTATTAGTCTTTGTTATAAAAAGGTCTGTTGACATGTGTTTTACAGTCTGTAGTTCAGTTTCAGTTATCAGTTTTTATAGTCGATTAGTCACAATTAGTCGACAACAGACAAGAAATGTAACATAAAGCACCTTTAAGTTCTTTCTAGACTGTAATTTTAGCTAAATTATGATGTATTATAGTATTTTCATCGCTGATATTTGTTGTGAAAAGTAGTTGGCCGATAGTTAAGATTTTTGTTTTTCTTTTTTGTTTTTCTTTCGTCTCAGAGCTGAGGATGGACCCAAGTGACGATGAAGACACAGACGGCCCAAATCCACAGAGGTGAGCCGGGCCAAGATGTTTTACACAGTTTTAGATTTTTTTACTCAGCCCAAGGAATAATGAAAGACTTTAAAGTAAATTTTAACATGCTTGATTGATAAAATGGTTGTTTCCATCTCCCAGCTCCAACAAATTCTGAACAAAACACATTGATTTTTCTTTTTCTTTATAATACTTATCGATCAAGCATAAAGTTTAATGGATTGAGTGTTAAATCAATGTAATAGTGAACCAAAGACACATTTACACTATAGTGAACAACACAGTTAGGTCAAACTCGATAATAACACTAGTTTTTGCAAATTTTTTCTGTATTTTTTACAATATTAATGATAAATGATTTTGTTAATATGCCCTCCAATAAATTGTAATTCAAACACAGGACATTATTAAGTGTGTTTTGCAGGTGGTCTTTTCATTCCATTGACGATGTATTTTACCCTAACTTTCAAAAACAAGCGACACCAACTCCACAGTAAGTCAACATCATTACTGTATTCAAATGACACATACAGTTAAACAGAAGCTACATAAAACCAGGACTATCAGGGTCTCGAACACAAAACAAAACTTCCTCAAACTCGCGAATTTTTATGTGCTTTTTCGCTAAAAGTCCCAATGCTTAAAGGAGACAATATGATTTTTTTCTCGGGTATTTAGTATTGATCTATAACATAAGTAGATCATAATTTAACATTTTGTTCATTGTAAACCTCAACATTGCTCTAAAACAGCTTAACAATAGAAACCGTTTCATTCACTTCCTGTTCAAACCGGTAGATCTGATAAGCCCCGCCTCTTAATTGTGACATTTCACTAACAAGCAGCATATTGTCATTCATGTGTCACTTAGATTCTTGATTTTTCAAACGATCACTCACAGCTAAGTGCAGTGGTGTGGGCGGGGCTAGGGGGCAGGTGAAAACAGGACTTTTCTTCACGCTCAAGCCTCAGTTGCAGGACAAATAGGATTAACTCAAACATGAAGATCGAAAGACAACTCTGAGTAAACTAATGATGAGGAAAAACTGTTGTAACAAAGCTAAATGCTCATCAAAGATAATTTTTCATAATATGTCCCCTTTAATGTTCACAGTTTGTGGACTGGCTCAATAATTTCCATGTCAAGTTGTGTTTTTATAGATCAAACTTAATGTTGAAATTTACATTTTACATTTTATTTAAATGCGCGTAAGCCTGTCATGATATACTAGCCTATATTATCGACTTATTGTTCAATAAATGAAAGATGGAACAGGTTTTTTGAGGTTAAGTATTTATTTTGCGCCCTTTTTCTTTGAATTAACCACTAATTGAGCTCCGTGGATGAAACGATCCATGCATTTTAATATAGAACACCAGCTCTTCCACTCGTACAAATATTGTGCCAAATACAGACAAAAAGATATGTGGAATAATTAAGTGTTCCAACGGTCCAAACTGATCCAAATCCAAGAATGCTATCGTTTGCTGCCGGCAAAATCTATACAGTGATGCTAGCGTTCTAACTGTTACCAAAAAGTCAATTGGAATGTTCTCATGTTTTGACTTAGTTTAGTGGATGTGTGAATTTACAGTTTATGAAGAATGTTTGAAAAATAAAAGTTTAAAATTAGATCTACAGGAAGTCGAGCCAAGTTTTTAAGTTTTTAAGTCCCTCTGAGACAATTTACAATAACTGACACATTTTTCTGACATTTTTAATGCTCATTCAACAAAATAAAGGTGTTATCAGCTATTATTTATTGACACTTCCTAACTATTGTGTAATTTATATGAATTTTCCCCTTGTTTAGTATGGTTGCTAGGCTTCTTTTTCATGTTTTTTTTAATATTCAGTGAAAGAAAGTTATTTAGATGTTAAAGTAATATTTTCTGTGACAATATATCGGACTTGTTACTGTGACAGACTTATACACATGTTTTATAACTAAGAAGACAGTCTAACCCAGAACTAAACCAGGTCTAAAGCTCTTCTGATAGATTCTGGACCATAAACAGCTGCTCCAGAACTAAACCAGGTCTTGTTTGTGTCCTTCAAGGAGTAAAGACTCTAAGGGACAACGCCAAGTCTTACCAAGAAAACCCCGTCTACCGTAAGACAATTTAATTAAAACGACTGAAATAATAGTATGTAATTATAGCTTCTTTTTTGCACGTTGTTTTTTGAATCGTTTTTAGGAGACATAGAAGCTCCAATGAGGATCTGGACTGCCCTTCTCAGGTATTCCAAACACACATCAAAAACATACCAGAAGCTGTGTTTTATTTCCTTGATGCAAGCAATCTTGTTTGATGAACGATCTTTCCAAGGCCAGAGCACACCAGAAATGAAAGGTATGTCAGTCCAGGAGCTGAACGCTGCGTGCAAACAAAAAAATAGCATATGCAAATGATGGCACATGAGTTACTATTTCTAAGTGAAGCATAGTGAAAAGGGTGTAAAAGGGTGCAAAAGTGTGTGAAACCTCTCCTGTCGCTCCTACGGTAATCATTGAGTACCGTTAGAGCCAATCAAATGTTAATAAATGACAGATTCTTAAACAGAAGTGACATTAAAGAGTTGGAGAGACTCAAAATCAAACAGGTTTACACAGCACTGACTATCAGAATCAGAATCAGAAGCGGTTTATTGCCATTGTCAGTGAAATTCACAAACATAGGAATTTGCTTCGGCGAAGGTGCAAACATAAAGCAATGAGTAAAATATAAAAAATATATAAAAAGGCATGCATAAAAATTAAGAATAAAATAGACTAAGATTTACGCAGACCCACGCGACTATGAACGTCCTGTGGAGACAAAAAATCCTCTCTGCTACACAAAACTACGAGCAACTAAACACAACTAAAAGTGACAAAAACATGACAAAGAGCGACAAAAATGTGTCTAAAGCGTGACAAAAATGCAACAAAAAAGCAATAAAAAGACATCAAAAATGTGACACAAAGCGACAAACGTGTGACAAACGCAAAACATGACTAAGAGTGACTAAAATGGAACTAAATGCGACAAAAATGCAGCTAAAAGTAAAAAGTAAATGACTAAAAGTGCCAAAAACACAGCTAAAAGCAAAAAGAAACAACAAAAAGTGACAAAAACGCAGCTAAAAGCAAGAAAACGTGACAACAACGTGACAAAATGTGACAAAAATGTGACAAAATGTGACAAGCGCGTGGCAAAAACATGACTAACCCCTTATGTACACTGACTCCAGTCCGGTCGCGGTGACCCAGCTTCGGTTTACAGCGGTCCATTTTTTATGAAAGCCACGGAGATTCACTTGGTTTCACGTCTTATGACATGAAAGTTGGACCAGGCCTCTACCACGTCCGGCAAAAATAGACAAATTCTTTACGCAGACCCACGCGACTGCCAGACCTGCAGTGCTCCAAGGTCGGTGTAACAGCAAGCATTGATTTTAAGCACTTTCTGAGTGTTGCAGGCCCCATACGGGTCCCGAATCAGAGCCAGACCGGAGTCAGTGCACACTAGGGGTTAGAGCGGCAAAAGCATAAAAGGGAGAACTACACAACTCAACGCAACTAAAAATGACAAAAACAAACAAGATCCTTTTTAAGGCCAGAATAGAAATGAAAGGTTTGTCAGTTCAGTTGCTAAACTGTGCATACAAACAAGAAAATGAGCGAATGCAATTGGTGGCACATGATTTACTATTATTATAACTGCCACACAATCGGTAAAAGTGTAAGTGAGCCATAGAAAAAAGGGTGCAAAAGTGTGTGAAACCTCTGCTGCTGCTCCTTCGATAATCATTGAGTGCCACTAGAGTCAATAAAATGTTAATAAATCACGCAGCTGCTTAATTTGACACAACATTAAAGAGTTGGAGAGACTGTAGTTAAGCCACATAAAACTTCAAATTAAACAGGCTTAAACGTCCCAGGAGAGCCTGCCTGTTTTTCCTGCAGCTCTCGTCCTTTTCTTGCGTGACAGAACGTCGAAGTGCAACCATGAAATGCCTGTCCATGTGTTTACACCTTCCAAATTAAGCCTTTTTTATGTTTCCTATAGCTGTGAATCAGGCTCACAATCAAAGAATTCTAGTAGAAAACCTGAACCACAAAAGGCATAATACAATGTAATTTGACTGTCGTACATATAATTGTCTTTCAGTGGTTGTCTGGACTGAGCGTGAGCAGTGAACATGAGGAGGAAGGACCAGACGGCAACAAAGACCAGAGGTTTTATTATTTTCTCTCTCATAATTTTGTGCACAAACTGACTTTAAGAGGAAACTAAAATCTGCTTCTTCTGAGAGTTCACACTTCACTGTGATTTAAATTCCCTTGATCCTGAAGAGGAAGAGGTAGTGAGTGAATGAACATCAGGACGATTTCAAAACATTATCTGGATCAGATCATAATTTGACTTTTAACTCAGATCATCCAGCCCTTTTTTATAAAAGGCTAAAAGTTGTCCCTCGTCTTCACAGATGGTCCTTTAAAAGTCATAACTCCATGAACACACCGGTTAGCCATTTTAAGGAGGATCCCTCCACTCCAGAGTAAGTATGAGATTAAATGAGCCAAGTTTAACGCTTAGAACAAAAGAAAGAGATATGTATCAGACATGTATTTACTGTGGCTGGTTTAATAATTATTTCATTTTCTGATTTTTCAACAGAGGGGAGCCAAAAACCTCAGCTGACGACCTGGACACTGTTTTTCAGGTAGAAATCATGGCTGGGCGAACTGAGACGCCTCATATTCATCAACCATGACTTTCTTTGACAATAAGAATCATGATCTCAGTTTATTTGGCACTCGGTTTATTCACTGGCACAACTGGCATGATTTTACTGTTCTCACATTAGGTTGTCACAAGGCTAACATTTCAAGCTTTGTTTTGATTCTTGATCATTTTTAGCAGCTATTTTTAACAATGTTTGACTATTTCACAAACCTTATTCTTAGAGGACGGGAAGTAGAAAATGTTTCAAAAGGTCATCTGGACACGGTTTTATAAATCGAGATGATACCATCCAAAAGTCATTTTCAATCCGACTTTCCTGATCTCTGCTTGGTCCTGCTCAAAGGGAGGAGTTATAACAGAAGCTTGCTCTTATTTACTGTCTGTTTCACTCTTGCAGCTTGTGTGTCATTAAGGCCTATTGAGGTCTAGCCATCTCTCCCTCAGACCTGTGAAGTGCCTCAGCAGCATTTGACGAGTTTGATTTCATGTTTTATGAAACGATCGTAGACTGAGGGGAGATTTCAGACTATTTCTGTTTGAAGAAGGGTTTTCAAAACATCTAGATTTCTAAAAAGCAGTGTCCAAAGAAATACAATGAGAAGGAAGTAATTATTAGGAAAACAGTTTGTAATCCAAGAGTGTCTAGACCAGGGGTCTCCAACCTGTAGCTCAGGAGCTCCTGGTAGCTCTCCACCCCTTTTCAAGTAGCTCGCCAAAGGATTTATGAACTATATATTACGCTGAATAATTCCAATTTGATTACGCACATATTGCCAGTGTAAAGGTAGGATCTTTTGTCATGTGGGCTATTACTCTCCTCAAACTGCTCCTAACTGACCTTTGTTTGAGTTTTTCTATGATTACTGTAACAGTTCAAAATGAAGTGACATTGATTGTTATTTTACACAGATGCCTACATTTGTGCACTTGTGTATTTGTGTGTAGGCCTATCCCCCATGAGGAGAGCTGTCACTGTTATATTGACTCAGATTCTTGCGAACGTTAAAAGCCCTCTACCATTTTTGTTTTGTGAAAGTAGCTCTCTGGGGGAAAAAGGTTGGAGATCCCTGGTCTAGACGTTTTGAAAACCGGTTCCAAATCAGGAAACGGCAGAGACTGACATTTTCTTCTGTGGCAGGAGGTGGAGGAGAGAATTGTGTGTTATGTGAAGAGCGAGCTGAGCAGACTGCACCGGGTCTTGACCTCAGATTACCCAGAATGCTTAGAGCTCCAGAAGGTGGCCGAGGAGCAGAGGGCTAAAACGGAGGCGGTTCTCTCGCTCGCACTCGACGTCCTCCGTGACTTGAACCGCGACGATGTGGCCGAGCGGCTTCAAAGCAGTACCACACTTTCAACTCATTCGAAAGGTTCCATATTATGCTTCTCATTTGGGCTTAATTAATTGTTTTTAATGAGAGCGAAATGTGAGATTTTTGCTAAATTTGACCCCGATGCAGCTTGAGGAGGGCATCTTAATTTGCCAACAAAATAAACACTAAACACACACTTTTTGGTGTAAATATTGCTCCATCTGAGTCGTAAAACCTCTTATATTGGCACATGGCATGTTTTCTGGTCTAAAATTTAGATAATGACAATTCAACAACTAAATAAGTGGACAGTTATTTCCGTCATCACACAGTAACGAATAAAAGGCCTGAAAATTATTTGAATTTCCCTTTTAAAATTATGGAGTGTATTGTAAATGCAGCTAACTAAAAAAAAAAAAAAATGAAAGACATAATTTATTCCAGTGTTTTTCAACCTTTTTTGAGATTAAATGATTCTGCTGCACACCACCTACTAAAATATGACACTTTTTTGGTACACACATATGTTCGAGATATATGTTACTAAATGAAATCCACGTGTGACTCTATTAACTCAAATATTTCAAGTCACGCCGGGCAATACCTCAAGGCAAACTGGTTGAAAAACAAGGATCTATTCACTTTTCTTTTCAAAGCATTTTGTTGGTTAACTGAGAGAATACTGACAGTGACACCATTTCTCATCCAATCAGGGACATTATTTGCTGAGAATCTTGAGAAATGACACAACCCAAAGTAGTTGATTTCCTGTCATGGTGCATTATCAAGAGAGAATAAAGCACAGAGTAGGTAGGGATTGATGAGAACAGAAAAGACTGAGTGGGCGGGACTAACCGTTCAAACTAAAACATCTTCCGGCACAAAATCAGATACAGGCCCTTTAATCCATTTACTCTTTCCAGCCCCACTGGAGACTGAACATAATTTTATTTTTTAGAACTCCAAAAACAACTGGTTGTGGTGAAAAAGAGAGACTGAGAAGGCACTGGTTTTGCTGCTGTGGGGGAGATGTGGTCGCTGAAACAACAGGGGGACATAACAATTGCTCGAAATAATGAAGGTTAAGAGTCAAAAGTAGCAAAACTGACAGAAAACAAGAAATAATACAGATTTCCTGATAAGACTGAAAAGTATAATATGGAATCCAAGCAAAATGTCCAAGTTTTAATGCTCTTACTCTTCACCTTTCTGTTCTTTCAGAGCAGCGTTCTGCATTCTGTCAGAGGAAGCTGAAGTTGAGGCTGCAGCAGAGGTTCCAGTCTGTGTTTGAGGGCGTGGCTAAAGCAGGAAGTCCCGCCCTCCTGAAGCAGATCTACACAGAGCTCCACATCAGCGAGGGAGGGGCCACAGACATCAATCAGGAGCATGAGGTCAGACATGGGCGAAAATTGTAATCATGTTATGAAAAAGGCGTAACTGACAATACCAAATTATGCTCAAAGGTGGCTTTTATGACATTTGTATTTGTTTTGGGCTATAGAGCTTCCACAGGCACAATACCTGTGTGACTGTGGTGTGAGTGGTGTTGGTAAGGCATGGACAGGCAGCCACATTTCCTTTAAATAGCACCAGGGCTTTCATTATGGATATCTATTGCTGTGCCAGGGTGGTACTTCCCAAGAGCTGTTTTGGACATCATTGCTGCATTGTCTCCATAGTCTTATTCTCGTTCTCTTCCAGAGTGTTGGAGCAGATGTTTTGGGCCCTGATGAGAAGGAAAATACTGTAATTTCATTTGTCTTACATGGATACAAGTTAGTGTAATCCCTCATTCTTCCAGGAGTAGGATCTCTCCTTTACTGGGACATTTATCCACTTGCTAAATTGAACATAGTTTAATTGAACTGCTTTCTACCTGTGGCCCATCGAGGCAATTGTTGTTGTGATTTTGAGCACTACAAAAATTTATTGAATTGAATCGTACAAAATGTTTAATTGTTCTGTGGATAGGAGAGCTTGATCTCTTCTGAGGTCACTCAACACTCAAGGAGGATCCACTTTTGCTTCAATTTTCTCAGAACTTTTTTTAAAAACTTGTTTCAAAAAACTTGTTTAATCTCCCAGGTCAGACAAATCGAAACGACCTCCAGAAAACATGGTGGACCAGAGACCACCATCACCTGTGAAGACATCTTTAAAGGCCCCGCCCAAAGACCACAGGAGCCAATCGGCGCAGAGCAGACAGAGGAACTTTCACCAATCCGAACAGTTCTTACAAAGGGCGTGGCAGGTATCGGTAAAACGGTTTTGACTCAGAAGTTCAGTCTGGACTGGGCCGAGGACCGAGCGAACCAGGACGTGCAGCTGCTGTTCCCGTTCACCTTCAGAGCGCTGAATGTGCTCCGAGACAAGAGCTTCAGTCTGGAGGGACTGCTGCAACACTTCTTTGGAGACCACAACGAAAAAGGACTGTGTAGCTTTGAACAACTCCAGGTGAGTCGTGTTACTGCACTGCACTGCCCTTAACTTATTGGAACCATAATATAAATGAGTCTTTTCTTCATAATGGTTTTTCCTCATAAGCAAGAATTTCTGCATTCTCCAAAACTACAATGAATAATTCCCTATGTCTTCGAAAATTCCAATCAGGGGATGGGTGTTCACCGATTTAAAATATGATAATAAAAATCTGAACAATAAAAATCAAGCACGTTTTCATAATAATAAAGACACACAATGACCGCTGTCTGCTCGTCTCCATGGAGATGTTTTCAGTCAGCCTGCAATGTCTCACAGGCGTCACACTGACCTATCTGCTTTTCATTGCAGAATAAAAGCATGTATTCTTAATCTCATTGGGTTTGCCTCTCCATAGATCTGACCTGTAACATTGCCTGGTGATAGATAAATTGGATTATGCCATACCGTGGAACATTCTAGTCAAAGCAGTAACATCTCCATTGTAAAATGTTAATAGTGAGGAAACGTAAAATGCAATGGACTCTGCAATTACAAATTATTTTGTTTTTGTTGTTTTGTTTTTATGCAGCTAAGGATCCTCTTTGTAGTTTTATTTGCTTTTTCTCTGGATCTTGCAAACAACTCACAACTTTATAATTGTTACAACTATATATACTTTTTGCTCTGTGTTATTATATTGTAATTATGTGTGTGCGATATATGTGTGTGCGCTATGTGTGAGCTATAACATGTCTAAGTAATTGTGGAGCAATAAAGTTTATCAAAGTCTAAAACAAGACCTAAAACTGACATAATTAGTCAAAGTAACATAATTATTATAATTATATTTGATCATTTAAGATGTATTCTAGTATCCTATCTATCATAATCTTTTCCAATAAACACTGAAACCTGTTGAACTCTTGACAGAACAGTGTGGTGGTTTTCATCTTGGACGGTCTGGACGAGAGCAGACTGAACCTGGACTTCACCAGAGCTCCGGGCCTCAGTGATCCTTCTGCGCTTGTGTCGTTGGAGGTTCTCTTGGTAAACCTCATCAAAGGAACTCTGCTTCCTTCTGCGCGGCTCTGGATCACCACGAGACCCGCCGCGGCCAATCAGATCCCGCCTCAGTACGTCTCCATGGTGACAGAGGTTGGTAATAATGCTTTAGTCATTCATTCATTTTCTACCGCTTATTCCCGTTAGGGGTCGCGGGTGACTGGAGCCTATCCCAGTGACTTTGGGCCTTAGGCGGGGTACACCCTGGACAGTGGCCAACTCGTTGCAGGGCTAACACAGAGAGACAGAGACAAGGACAGACGACCATTCACTCTCACATTTATTCACTGGGGACAATTTAGAGTTGTCAATTAACCTACACAGTCATGTCTTTGGACGGTGGGAGGAGCCAGAGAACCCACGGTAACACGCGGAGGACATGCAGACTCCACCCAGAGAGATCGTGTGATGTTGGGGTGGTTCAGAATTCGAGACCACGATGTTGGGGTGGTCTGGGATTCGAACCCACGATCTCCTTATTGAGAGCCAGAAGCTCTAGCCGCTCTGCCACCGTGCACCCGGCAATAATGCTTTAGCGTAAACAAATATATTCCACTAAATAAAGGTTTAAGGTTAATATCTCATGTAACTTCTGGGTCTGTTGTCATGAAACAGAAACAGGCACAAAGTTCAAGGTCTTCTCTCGCAGCACAAAAAATACATCATTTATTCTTCACAATATAGCTTCAGAAATGTGTGCCATTATTCAACCTTAAAGACGTGACTATTATCATTTGAAAGGACTTCAAGCCATAAGAAGATTAATATGACAAGTTTGTGGAGCCAGTTTCAAGCAAATAATGATAAAGTTCAACATTTGTGGATCAGAATTTTGGATATTTCTTTCAAAAACAGTTCCTGTCCATCTGAATTTATGACATAATCAAATCCTATTATGTTAATGCAATCTTTAACAACATCCAATCAATCAATTTCAGCAAATGGGCTACAGAACACTACGTAGAACATCAAACCTTCTGATTATAAAAAGGAAATAATTTGCTTTGGTGATTTCCTCCTTGAATGCCCTACAAACATGGTGGAATTATTTTAACGTTCTCCCATACACATAACTTAAAGGGGTTGTACCATGGATGTATTAAATGAACTGGATAAGGTTCAATCTGTGGTCCCAGATTGATTTGTAGCCGTGCGAGGTACTGCAGCCTCTTGGAACCAGCCTTTTTCTAAAATTGCACATTATAATTGCAGACAGGACTGAATTATTATCAGTATTTAAATAAAATAGAAGGAAATGTTCTTTTCTACCGTTTCTAAAATCACCGAAATTACCGTTTTTATATGAAGTGGGGGATTGTCGTCATGTGGCGCCCTAAAGCTAAGATGGCAGCCTCCGTTTCAGGAAGTAAATGCGGAAGAAACTTTTTTGGGGTCATGCGCCAATGAGCACTCTCCATAGGGATAAACAGGACGGCCATCTTGGATTCATCTTCCAGGTTTTATTATAGGTCTATGGGTTGTACCCAATTTTTACTGTTTTGAAACGTAAAAAACAGAACTATTTAATTTGCCCAATTTTTTTGCATGTAATAAAGTAAAGTAAAAAGTGAAAATTAGACCAGAGCGCTTTCTCTGCGTCTAATTACAGAGCAAGAAGCAAGAAGTGCATCATTAGCACACTAATGTTTGTTAGCTTTACCAGGACAGAAAAACTTGCTCAGGGCTCAGAGACTTGTGTAAAGTGTTTATAAACTCATGGTGGTGAATATTTATGTTGCTGGGACTGCATTACGAATGTGAGCGATACATGTGACTGATGTAAAGACTTTAACATCAACTAGTTCTGTTTTTCACGTTTCAAAAAAGTCAAAATTAGGTACAGCCCCTTTAAGAGTTCAAAATGCTCAAGGACTCTTTTATACACTATTTTATAATTTATAATAATTTTATAATTATTTTGGATCGCTTTAATTTACTTTACTTTTTCTAGTTTAGCCATATTATTTTATTACGCTTCTGTCAAAATATAAAATATCAATGCAAATATGTCCAAAAGTAAAAGCCTGAACAATCCCTATGATAAAAGGTAAAATAGTAATAATAACGGTGTCCTCCACAGGTGCGAGGGTTCACAGACGCACAGAAGGAGCAGTACTTCAGAATGAGGTTCAGAGACGAGGCGAGTGTCGTGATCTCACACATTAAAACCTGCCGCAGTCTCTACATCATGTGTCACATGCCCATGTTCTGCTGGATCACAGCGACAGGTGAGGACCCGAGACACGAGACCAAAGCAAGGAAAGGAGTGTCGTGATAACTGACCGAGAATAGAAAGAACATTTGTGAAACCTTAACTCATTGGGATGGGACAAGACTACGAGCCACAAGATCTTACAAGATACAATTTTTACAAGATTGTTTGCACATGTGGGAAAGGATCTCATGATATTAGGGCTGTAATTTGTTAGTCAGTTTATCAGTGATGTTTTAGTCGAACAAATTCAACAAATTCAAAGTCGACTCATTATTTTATTTAGATTACATGGATTTATCTGGAGTGATATGGAGTGAGTTATCTGAAGATTTTGTAGTGAATCATGAGTTGAATCTAACTAAAGCCTCGGTCACAATGACCCGTACGAACGGCTGCAAACAGGCTACGAACGTTTTTTTTGCTTATTTCTTACGTCGTTCTTGAGGCCACCTTACAAAAACGTAGTGTTTGTAGACCGTTCTTAACTTTGTAGCCAGGTCGATGGTCTTGTCAAAGATTTTCTACGAACAGTCTACGAGAAGCCCCTCCTATAAGCACCACACGATGGCTCAATAAATGGTCAGTACGTTTTCAGCTTCAACTTTCGGCTCATACAGCGGCCGTGCGATTAAACGCATCTGCCGTAATGATGCACTTTTTACTTCCTGGTTGTAAATGATGACATCACACTGGGAAATGACCAAGAAACCATCCTGTACAATAAAGCAAAACTCTAATTGTCACAGAGTATTTATTTGACAAATAAAAATACCTGCGAACAGCTTTATTTTTTATTAATTTCAGTGTTTAAAGAGTCAAAAAAGTGGTTTCTTTTGTGGAAATTATGCATAACCTTTGTCTCCCCAGTGTGATGTCATCAATTTGTTTACTTCCTGTAATTTTCAACATATTTTTAAATTTTTTTTTTCTCCACAAACAGCGACATGATCAATGTAAAACTATAATTTATATTTACAAGAGGTATTAATACACTAAACAAAGTCAAAATTAGAAAATCATAAAAACCTGTCATACGCACTTTAAAACTGACCATAAAAGTACAATTTATTCAAACGTTTATGTCTCGTAAATGAGTCTCACGTCTTCCTGCCTGCCTCTGTTTCTGCCGCAGTCCTGGAGCATGTTCTAAAGTCCAGTCCTGGAGCAGAGCTGCCGCGGACGCTCACTCAGCTCTACGTTCACTTCCTGGTGGTTCAGGCTAAAGTGACGGGGCTGAAGTACGAGGGCGGCAGTGAGTGCGACCGCGCCTGGACCCCGGAGAGGAGGAGGACGGTGGAGGGTCTGGGGAGGCTGGCCTTCGAGCAGCTGCAGAAGGGAAACCTGATCTTCTACGAGTCTGACCTGAAGGACAGCGACATCAACACCACAGCGGCCTCGGTGTACTCCGGCGTGTTCACACAGGTCTTCAGGGAGGAGCCCGGACTCTACCAGGTAAACAGCAAAAATACACTGTTTACTTTTACCATGATCCTTGTATATACTGTATTTATGAAGTGTGATTGCATAAGGCAAGCTAAAAGTGGAGAAAAGCCGGATCCAGCTGAGATTAGCGTATTTCACAGAAGCTTTAACTACGGCGCACAGATTTTGCCCTCGAGAGCAAAAGCAAAAAAAACACAAAAAAGAGGGAGGAGAAAATGCTGCTGATGTTAAATTCGAGAGCGCCCTCTAAACAACAAGAGCAAAAACCTTGTGAAAATTAATGCCCGCTGGAGAGTGCAATGTTTTTTCAGAGATACATTATAGCAGGGCTGCAAATAACGATCATTTTGGTAATCGATTAGTCTAACGATTACTCCTTCGAATAATCAATTAGTTGTTTTGAATGCCAAAGACCCTTTAATATGAGAATTTTACTCCATTTTACCCAGACAAAGCTGAAGTGAAGACGTTTGACGACGTCCTGGTGGAGAATATATATAGACGAACAAGTATTTTAATCAAAAACACAATTTACATGTTTCCTGTGGGGTTTTTGTTTCATTTCTGCGAATTTGTTAATTCACGATAATAAGGCCCATCTCCAACTTTGACTCACTTTACCAGTGTCACTTTGGCCTAGTCCCTCATAATTTATAAAAGTGGTGTATTGTCAATCAAACTGGGCTTTATACGTCAATTTTATTCCCTAAGCTTCTGACAACGGTGTCCAAGGGTCTACACGGCATATGAGAGAAGATAAAAATTATCTTTAAAGGAAGACCAGACTTCACTGATTATGTTTGTGCACTTTCAAAACCCGGAGCAGTTTAAAATCACCAAACTTCCCTTATAATGAATAGGCTGGACCCGGATGTAACAATCATCATCACTTTTCATCACAGCCACTCTTTCCCCAGGACAGAGTGTACTGCTTCATCCATCTGAGCGTGCAGGAGTTCATGGCAGCGCTGTACGTGCACCAGTCCTTCCTCAGCTCTGGGTTCAACCTGCTCTCCACCAAAGGCAAACGAGACACGCTTCGCAAAACCAAAGTCAAACTGAAGCACCTGCACCGCGCCGCCATCGACCGGGCGTTAGACAGTCCCAACGGCCACCTGGACCTGTTCCTGCGCTTCCTGCTCGGACTCGCTCTGCCGACCAATCAGAGCCTCCTACAGGGGCTACTTTCTGCCGCTCAGAGGTCGGTACGATATACGTTTGCACAATTGTATTTCATGGATTCACTCATTCAGGTTTAGCAGAATTTAAATTACAATGTTAAAATGTTAATCTCATCGATCTAAATTATTTCGTCATTGTTTTTGTCAATGTCATATTTTTGCTGACTAAAATGAAATAAAAACTAAATAAATAGTAATCACAATGGTCAAAAAGAAAACTAAAATTGCATACATTTTCATAGACTAAAACTATACTAAAGACTACAAGTAGATATTTTTGTACACTAAAAGTACTGATATTTTCGGCGAACAATGAAAACTAAACAAAGAATGAAAAGAACAATCCCAGAGCTCCAAACCAGAGCCATAAACAAACTCTACATCCGAAGAACACGTCTGAAAATGTATATATAAACAATATATTTTCTGGACAACTAAAACTATCATGGATTTTGTCGGTACCACTTTATAATAACTGCATCTTATTTTGCCTTAATAAAGCATTAACAAAGACTTAATTAATAATGACATTTTCATCAACGAAAACTGAAAATAATTGTTTGATTAAATCTTGACTAAAGCTAATAACAATTTTAGACAAAAGACTAAAACCAAACTGACATTTCAAAATGAACATAGGTCACAGTCTGTAATTATTTACCTAATGAACTTTGTGAATGTAATTCGACCTGTCACGATAACTACTATTAACTTATCGTTCAATATATGACAGACATAACAACATATCTGAGGCCTTTCCTTTGTTTTTTCATTACGATTTGAGCTGTAGAGAGGAAAATAAGGAACTTTTATGACTCATTATTGACACCAAGTAACTAAAAAAGTGTGCATACAGCTGTGTCAATAGTTTAGTTTAGTTTATTATTTATTTGTCAGAGACCATGTATAGAGAAGATGCTTTGCACCAGATTTAGCAAAAAGCTAGTTTCCATCCACAGTCCCTGAGAAGGTGAACACACAAGTTAAAAACATTACTAATCCTAGTACAACATTCTAAAAAGGCTTCTAACACATCAGCTTATAGTGAAGCAGACATATTTAGAAATGCTCTACAATATAACAATGTTAACAATTATAGGAAACCAGTTCAACTGGACTGATGCTGGCACAGTTGATTATCAGCCGTTGAAAATATGTGTTGTTGTTTTGTTAGAGAGAAGGTCTGCAGATCAGTTTCAGATGTTAGGGAGCTGGTTCCACTGTTTAATTGCTTTAAATGAGAACGCAGCTTGTGCAAAGGCAGAGCATGTTTTGGGGATCACCGTTTTTTGGGCCGTGGATCGAGAGGTGCCAATTGTCTGCTTGGAACAAAGTTGAACAAATTTATTCAACGAAGATGAATACTGTACTGTACACTGTGCATAGATTAGAATATACAATCTGATTGTCAAAGATGAGCATTTTATATTTGCTAAGGATATTACAGTGATGATAACGGAGTGGCTTTTAGTCTAGGACCATTAAAGCTGGCTGTAGACAGAACGGAGAGGCTTGAGGGCGCGCTCATTGGATTGTGACCAACAGGAAACACTGTAGGTGAGGAAGTATCACAAGATTAAATATGATTGTTTATCCTGATATTTCCTGTAGTTAATTATGACACTTCAAAATGTGATATTGTGACAGGCTTACAAGTGATTCTTGTATTAGTGGCACAGATTATATTTCAGTCTTCTCTAAAAAGATGATTGTGTGTCTGAAATTATATTCTGTTATATCTAAAAAAGTGTTGTTATTATTATCGTTGTGTTTTCTAAATCGGTATTGAAGTAGGTCTGGGTGATACGGTGATAAAAATCTAATCATGAGCTGGTACCTGTGACAATCTGCTGTTTTTGTGAAATCGTGGTATCAAGATTCACTGTTTGTCTCTTTAATGCAGCTGTCTGTTTTTCTCCTGTTGTTTAGCCTCTGAAGTCTCTGAGCAGATGTCTTTATTTACCTCTTAAAGGCCAGGGCCGTACAATTAAATCAAATCGACACAAAATCGCAATTTTAATGGATGCAATTAGCAAATCATAAAGGGTCATTTCTTCCACAAACAACAAAATGTCTTGCTTTGCTTTGAAAACTGCTAACACTATAGTTTGGATTTGTACAAACATGTTCTGAAACAAGCCACAAATGTGAAACTAAAAGCGATAAAAATGTGTTCAAAAGTAACAAAATCACATCTACAAACAACAAACGCAACTCAACCCACCAAAACGTGACTAAAAGCAACAAAAATGTGATTAAAAGTGACCAAAATGTGACTAAAAGCAACAAAAACCCGACTTCAAGTGACAAAGGCGCAACAAATACAACTGAACGTGACAAAAACATGACTAAAAGCGACAAAATTGTGTTTGAATTGTGAATTTGAACAGAATCCTATTATTAAAACATAAGTCGCAAACCTAATCTTAATCGCACTGGTCAGAAAAATAACAATTAGATATTCTTCCTAAATCGTGCAGCTCTATTAAAGGCAATAGAAAAAAAACAACGTGAACATGAATCATAATATAATCGAAATCATGATCTGGCCCCAAGAAAATCATCAAAATAAGTTAGTCTCATCTTTGTCTATTCCTTGTAGTTCCGCCTCCCACCTGCAGGACACAGCAGAGTACATCAAGAGCAAGATCAACGAGAGCGACTGCGCTGAGAGAAGTCTGAATCTGTTCCACTGTCTGAACGAGCTGCACGACCGCTCGCTCCAGGACCAGGTTCAGCGCTGCCTGAGCTCCGGGGCCCTGAGCAAAGGCAGAGGGCTGACTCCGGCTCAGTGGTCCGCTCTGGTCTTCGTCCTGCTGTCGTCCGAACAAGATCTGGAGGTTTTTGAGCTGAAGAAATACTCGGCGACGGAGGAGGCGCTGTTGAAGCTGCTGCCGGTGGTCCAAGCGTCACGGAAAGCTGTGTGAGTGGTGTTTGATGACCGAGACATGGGTGTATTGAAATAACTGGATGGAGAATTGTCCAGGAAGTGTGTTTTCAAACTGATGGCGGTCAGGAAGCTTAATTTTTTCTTTATGACTTTTCAGTGTATTAATACCTCTTGTAAATATAAATTATAGTTTTACACCAATCAGTTTGTTATTTGTGGAGAAATGTTGAAAATATGTTGAAAATTACAAGAATTTTCACTGATGACATCGCACAAGGGAGACAAAGGTAATGCATAAATTACACAAAATAAACTGCTTTTTTGATCAGATTCAGTCAAATGTAGGCGATCACATGTATTTTTCTTTGTCAAATGAAAAGATCTGTGACATTAGAAGACTTTTGGTGCTCTGTACAGGACGCTTTGTAGGTAATTTCCAAGTGTGATTGTCATCATTTACAAACAGCATGTCAATTTCTAAACTAAAAAAAAAAAAAAAGCTAAACTGGGGTAAAATGTGTAAAGATTTTAGCAGAATTTGAAATGTATTTATCTTAACTGCATTTTAGTTAAATGAGTCGTCCAACCTGACATGGGCACTTTAATGGTCAATCTGTCATGCTCCAATAGGTGACTTTAAAGTTTTTGGTTTTTTTTTTACATCAAAATAAGTATTTTTTTTTTGTGCATTGTGAAAGCATAAGATTGTGGAAAAAAATCTGACCTCTACACACTTTCTACATTGCTTAATTAAATACTGTCGCTTTTCAAACCCGTAAGAAAGCTGAGAGCTGATTGGCTGTGACCTTTGTGTCTGAAAAAGCTGACCTGAAACTGTGCAAGTGGCCCAAAAATCCATTAATGTGCGAACTAGTGATGTGCCAAAGGCTTTGTGAGAGCGAGCAATGAGTTAGAAAGGTTTAAATATTTACTTCCTTATTTCACTGTATGAAAATTAAGTGCCCTGGCTTGAACCAATCACAGTGAAGCACAGACTCTCAGAAGGAGTTATCAGTTTCTTCATCTGATCTCTCGTCTTTCTCCTCAGCCTGAGCAGCAGCAGTCTGTCCGGTCGCAGCTGTGGAGCCCTGTCCTCCCTCCTCTCCTCGTCCTCCTCCTCGCTCACTCACTTGGACCTGAGTAACAACCCTCTGAAGGACTCTGGACTACAGCGACTGTGCGACGGACTCAAGAGCGCCCACTGCAGGCTGGAGCAGCTCAGGTCAGAAACACTCAGTCGAGGGCTGTGGGATTAATCCTATATACAGTGTAATCGGGATTTCAGTTACAGTGATCCCTCGCTATATCGCGTTTCATCTTTCACGGCTTCGCTGCTTCACGGATTTTTTTTACAGTGCAGATATTTTTACAGTGCATCCACTGAACTTCAGCGCACGCACAAGAACGGGACCCTTTGAGTCGTTCATTGCAGTTCTCAAATATAATCGAAGGTGGAATATCCGTTTATAAAAATCTTCTTGCTCAGAAAAAGAAAGAGCGCCAACAACTACCCATAACAATGTTCTTCTCCTGCGCCTTCAGTAGAAACAGACGCTACAGCGGAGCGGAGTCAGAGGCACAGACTGTGAAATACGCCAGTGACAATGTTTACAACCTTGTATTACTATATTAAATTATTGTTTTAAACAAAGTTTGGGCTTTAAAACAGGTTTTGATTTTTGGTTTCATTCCATAGTTCAGTATTGCATTGTAAAAAAATAAAAAATAAAGCTGTGACTACTTCACGGATTTCACTTTTCGCGTGTTATTTTTGGAACGCAACTCCCGCGATAAACGAGGGATCACTGTATTACATACAAAAATATTGACCTTATTCTGCCCCGCCCACTTTTGCAGTTTTTTGCACTTTTGTTGTAAACGCACTCCCGTTTGACGAGAACTCCGTTAAAGCTAATGACGAACGAGGGAAAAGTCTCGCTAAAATGTTACATAAAGTAGGTTGATTTGTGTAAAATGTTTAATGAACACGAGCAACAACAATGCACCGATTTCCTGGTCGGCTTGAAAACACTTTTTTAGTCGGTGTAGAACTTATTTTCTGTTGAGCTCGTCTGCTCCGTGTAAACTAATACAACGGAAACAAGATGGCGGCGTGTACGGCAACTTCCGGAATAAGGTGAATAATACAATTGTAGTACAATCCTTTTATCTCAAAACCTGTAGCACAGGAACTTTTATAAAATATCACTAATAACATTTGCCTTGTACCTTCTCTACAGAATGATTTTGACAATACAGTAAATGTTTGAAATAATCGTGATTTCAATTACGCAAATAACAATCGTGATTATAATTTTTGCCATAATCGAGTAGCCGTAACACAACCAGCTCTGAATATACTGTATGAGGCCTTCTGTAAATGATTACAGTTTACACAGTACAACATTGACATTTTTGGCACAATAACGATCTATGAATCACTTTACAGTGTTAATGTTGCTTCAGTTAAAAACTAAGGAAGTCCTTTCTAAATACTTTATAAAGCAGTGTACACACAAAAAAAAAATGTATTGCAGATTTATTCTACGTTTTGTCGACTTGAATAAACCTAAAAAAGCTAGACTACACCTAAATCTGACTGCAAGTTTAAGTTTAAAGTCTTGTTAGCTGCTCACCAGTTATGAGGCATATTGTTCAAGATATGAAAAAATGTCAAGTTACACATACATTTTCATAATTTTTAAAGACTATATTTAAGTCCAGCCTACACAAGAGTCATTTTCATCATGCCTGTAGACGTATATTGTAAAAAAAAATAGAATTCAGAAGAATACTAGGCCCACTAGATATCACACAGTGTATTTATTATTATTTCCAGGCTGTGTGGTTGTCTGCTTTCGGGTGAGAGCTGTGTGTTTTTGGCCTCCGCTCTCATGTCAAACCCGTCCCATCTGAAAGAGCTGGACCTGAGTTACAACCACCCAGGACCACAGGGGGCCGGGTTCCTGCTGGCTCTGCAGAAAGACCCACACAACAGACTCCAGACGCTCCGGTAAACACACTTCTATCTACGAGTGCGCGCGTAAAAGTACTGCATGTGTGAAAGATCCTGCTGTTCTTTCAGACTGGAGCCAGGAGGACCTCACTGCCTCAAACCAGGACCCAGGAGATGTGAGTAAGACTGAACAATCGAATTTGTTCAGATTTAATGACTAGTTAACAATACATACCCAAAAGACTTGATTAAGAAATGTTAGCTCTTATAAAAGAAAAGCTTAAAAATAGTTAAGAGTCCAAGGGTCCAGGGAGTATGAAAAAAGTATTTCTATTTGTTGGTTTTAATCATTTTTAATCATAGTGCATTACTTTAAAGTTAGATATAATGACAAATCCCATTTTTCTCCACATATTGATCAATCACATTTTTTTGAACAATTTATTTTCTTTTCATAAAAACAAATACAAATGGCGTTCGATCTTAATTAGCGCCTCTTCTGCCAAAGTAGTTCCATTTTTTTTCCTCCAAAACCAAACTCTGATCCAAACTAGGGCAGCAACAACTAACAATTATAATGTTTTTTGATGAATCCAATTATTATTCTTTTGATAAATTGATAAGTCGTTTAAAATTCATGAGATTCTTAACTAAATTTGACACAGATGAAGCTAAAGTAAGGCCTCTTAAGTACATGTCGTTTGAGTATATAGGCAGACTCAATCGTTTTTTCTTCAAACACGATAAAAGTACATGTTTTCTGTGTCGTTTTGAAGTAATTCTTGCTTGTCTTTTCATTGCACATCGTATTAACGTCTGTGCATAGTCCAGATAACATGATTTGATTCCTAAACTAGTATCTCAATGAGTCGCGATGAGTCAATTAACTTGTTTCAGCTCCTAAAACATCACTTTTCTTTCGTTCGCCAGTTTTCTGTTCCCTTTCCTTGGACCCAAACACAGCCCATCCACATCTTCAACTCTCAAACGACAACAACAAAGCCACGCTCGTGAACCTGGAACAACCTTACCCCGACCTCAGCGACCGATTCGACCACTGGTGCCAGATAATGTGCACCCAAACCCTGCCCGAGCGCTCGTACTGGGAGGTTCAGTGGAGCGGCGAGGTCTACATATCCGTGGCGTACGCAAAAATCGCCCGCAAAGGAGAAACCGACGATTGCCTGTTTGGATTCAACAGATTGTCGTGGAGCTTGTCTTGCTCCGAAGGCGGCTTTTCGGTTTGGTGCGACAGAACTCCGACGCACCTCCTGAACGCCTCGCCCTCGTGTTTTGGGCGTGTCGGGGTGTACGTGGACTGGCCCGCGGGATGCCTGTCGTTCTACAAAGTGTCATCAGAGCAGCTCACGCATCTCTACACCTGCAACACGACTTTCACCGAGCCGCTGCTGCCGGGATTTTCGTTACACTCGGTGGACTCCTCTGTGATGCTGTGTGACCTGACAAATGGATGAAGTAAAGCGGAGTCTCCATCTCCCCAGCACTCGGAGTACCCCTTAACTTGAGTTTCAGGCAAATAAATGAGTTTACTAGTTACTAATTGTCAAATATTACCATTATATTTTTGTTTTAATTATATTTATAGTGCTAGAAACTCCAAAAAGATGGTAGATTTACAACTAATGACACTTCAGATAAAAGTTTTATTTTTCATTTCATTTTCTTTTAAAGCCTGAAACCATTCCAAGTAGCTCCTGGTAATTGCTAAAGGGTCCTCGTACCCCTGGTTGGGAAACACTGCGAAAAAACAATCATGTTACCACATCTATAGTTGTCAAAAAATGGATACCCAGATACTAGTCGTTATTAAAACTAGTATTGATACTGAAAAAAGCATGTAAATAGGACAAAACTTGACCTTGCCTGAATAGTTTTATCTTGTCTTATAGTCTATATCAGAACTGGTCTATGAAGGTTCTCATTTTTTCAAATTTTGACTTAAGTTTGGTGGGAGGGCACCTGTGGTAAATATTTATCATTAGTTTTACATCTGTGAAGTTGCAGTTTGTGAAGAAATTAGAAAAACAGAACGACTACTACTTAAATTGACAGGAAGTAGTGCAGAGTTCCAAAACGGAATACCTCTGTGATGTCATCAAAAAGCGACATGCCGTTGAAAATTGTGAAATAATGAATACACAACTGACACACGTTTCTGACAGTTTAAAAGTGTCATCAGGTATTATTATTTGTCATATCTTAACTATTGTGTAATTTATATAGATTTTGGCCCTTGTTTATAGTCTGGTTGCTAGGTAACAGTTGTGTCACATGTTCAACCAGGAAGTAACATTATAAACATTACAAAAACTGTCAAACTGGGGACACACAGGCAAAATGTTTAGTAAAATCTTAAATATAATCATGTTGACTACGTTTTTGTGAAACGTGTCGTCCAAACTGTCATATAGACTTTAAACTTATGTTGTAAACTTTCAAATAAGTGTATAAGGTGTATTTCTGCACTTTTGCGACATTTCACATTTTTCTGTTCGCTTAGGTTTATCAGCAGCTAAACGTTATGTTCACATTTAACTTAAATGGACAAATATTATGCATTATTTGTTTTGTTATTGGACTTTAAACCTGCTCTTGACTTTGACAGCTCAGTTTTAGAGCTAAAAATAAAATGTTTGGGTTTGTTTTGTTTTTTTTACAAAGAAAAATATAACTTTATCATTGCGTTGGGAGACGCCATATTAACTTAGCTGTGGCACCATCTATTGGCTGCAGAGGCAATTACACATATTTGTATTACCACAATGCTTTGTAAAGCAGCTGTCCACAGCTGTGACACAGTTGAAATGATTGTGTTTAAATGGTAGAAATGCTCCGCGTGAGTTGACAAGATTTATGGACTTAAAAACAGAAAAGAAGTTTCTCATATATGTGATGTCACTCGTCAGAAAAACGTGACACATCAAAGGAATTGAGGAGTGTTTTTGTCGGAGGAGAGAACATTTTCTAACCAGGATTCATCAAACTGGCGTGAATGAAGCTACTCCAGGTCTGTTTTTGATGATGGAACAATGGGACAAGGTTAAATGGTCCAAAATGTCGGTTTTGCTTAATATTTGTCCTTTAAAAGATACCGTAAAAGAAACCGTCCTCCTCCATCTTCCCTTCTCTCTCCATCTCCTCCTGAGCGCTGCAGAAGTGGAGCGTACAGCTGTGACCGGCGCTAACAGGACACTGGGGATGAACCCGTGTTTATCCACAAGAACAAAAGAAGCTCCCACAAGATAAACACCGTTTCACTCACGGGTGCAGCTTCGCCTCCTGCTCACAGTATATTCAACACTTGCCTATGACATGTTTAATTTCAAGCTTATTTTTTAACATTACTTTCAGTTTAAAGTGCGTATGAAGTTTTTTACGATTTTCTAATTTTGCCTTTATTAGGTGTATTAATGCTTGTAGTAAATGGAGCTTATGTCAGATAATACACTGCATATTAAACATCAATTTGAAATTAATGTTATTATTACGGATGAACAGTGGGAAAACTTTGCATTGTCATAAAGGGATTGGTAGCCAAAATCGGAGAGAGTTTGATTGGAAAACAAAAAACTGTTTTTTTATAACTCCATTAAGGACATTACAGTCAAAACCATCACTACTAATAAATGTTGGCAAGAATGTACCACACCCACATTTTTTGGGACTGCCCGAAAATAAAAACATTCTGGGAAAATGTCAAGAAGAAAATTGAAGATACTATTCACCTTATTCCGCCCACTTTTGCCTCTTTTTATGTCTATGATCCGCGCTCTTGTAGTAAAGGCACTTCCGGTTTGACTTTAACGGTGTTCACACAAATGCCGAACGAGGGAAAAGTCTCTCGTTATATAAAGTAGATTGATTTGTCTAAAATGTTTAATGTACATGAGCAAAAACAACACAGCAACGCACCGATTTCCTGGGCGGCCTGAAAACAGCTTTTTAGTCCATGTAGAACTTATTTTCTGTTGAGTTCGTCTGCTCCATGTAAACTACAACGGAAAAAAAGATGGCAGCACTCACAGCAACTTCCGGAATAAGGTGAAAAAGAACAGACATTGCAATGGATCCTTTTGTGTTTTTGTTTGACTTGTACTCTGAGGAAATATACTACATGTGCTCCTGTCGGTGGCAAGAAAATAATCCCTCTAAACTGGCTTAAACCATGCCCTCCCACTATTACCCACTGAGCCCAAAAACTGAAACATGTCTGTCTAATGTTTGAGTGTTTGACTGTCCAACTGTAACTTAACATGGTTATTTTTCTAAGGAGATGGTCACATGCACCAGCTCTGAGTGATTTTTGTCTCTGTGTCTGTATATTTCATTTGTTTTCTGCAGGTTTTTCTGTTAGAGCCCAGTCTCGACACTTGTTATTGTTTGTTACGATGTAAATTGACTGTGATTTTGTATTTATGGCAATAAAGTTAAAAAAAAAAAAAAAAAAAAAAAAGTTTTAGGATCCCTGTGGTTTTCCTGTGTCTTAAACAGGGACGTTTGGGATAGAGAGTTTCTACAAAAGCATATTAAAGCTCATGCCTTTGTGCTGCTGCCTGGAGACTTACAGCTCTGCACACAGTCCCATTGACCCTCGAGTAAACACTCTCTGCTCCCACAGACAATACACAGCATGTCACACCGAATGACTCGTGGAAAAGACGGAGAAGTGGGGGACTGGTACGACAACTACAACTACAACTACTGACGACTGCAGGGGTGGAAAGTGATGAGTAATTTCAATGGGCGTAATTAGCAAAGCGTAAAGGCTGCAATTACTGAAGGGAAAGTTTTTCCTTCAAAATAATAAAATGTTTCATTCTGCATAAAAACTACTGACCCTGTAGTTTAGATTTGTTAAAACATCTGAGACAAACAAGTGACAAAAATGTGACTAGAAGTGACAAAAACGTGACTAAAAGACAAAAACATGACTAAAAGTGACAAAAATGTGATTAAAACTGACAAAAGAGAGACTAAAGAGACAAAAACGTGATTAAAAGTGACAAAAACCTGACTAAAAGCAACAAATATGTGATCAAAACTGACAAAAGAGAGACTAAAGTGACAAAAACATGATTAAAAGTGACAAAAACCTGACTAAAAGCAACAAATATGTGATTAAAAGTGACAAAAGAGACTGAATTGACAAAAACATGATTAAAAGTGACAAAGGAGCAACTAAAAGTGACAAAAACATGTTTAAAAGTGGCAAAAAACGAGAGTAAAAGTGACAAAGGAGCTGCTAAAAGTGACAAAAACACGTTTAAAAGTGGCAAAAATCGAGATTAAAAGTGTCAAAGGAGTGACTAAAAGTGACAAAAACGTGACTAAAAGTGACAAAGGAGCGACTAAAAGAGACAACAACACGTTTAAAAGTGGCAAAAAACTAGATAGCGTTTTATATTTCAACAAATCTAAACTACAGGGTGAGCAGTTTTTCAGCAGAAGAAAAACAAGATATTATGCTGTTTCTGGAGGAAATTATGGCACTTCAAAAACCGTAGCTTTTGCGAGTTGCTCATTACGTCCTTTCAAATTGCAATTTCGATTTGATTTTGATTAACTGTGCAGCCCTATCTCCCACCGGTAATTTATCTCTGCTTTCTTTTTATCTCTTCTGAAGGTGCTAGTACAGAGCGTTTGAGGTTTCTGCCGTTAAATGAACATAAAACAGCCCCAGAACGAGAGCGTGACGGAGCATAAATTATACAAACCTCTTTTTATATCAACTCTTAACCTTCAGTCAGAAGTGCTGCCTGGAATCACAAATACACATGTGAGAGCGTCACCATAAGGTCGCCGGTTCAATCCCAGCTCCAGACAACCCCAACCCTGTAGTTTAGATTTGTTAAAACATCTGTGACAAAAATGTGATTAAAAGCAACAAAAAGGCCACTAAAAGCGACAAAAACATGACTAAAAGTGACTAAAACATGACTAAAAGAGACAAAAATGTTATAAAATGTTTTTTAAAAATGCAACAAAAAGGGACAGAATCAAAAAGGGGCAACTAAAAGAAGAGAAGAAAGGCAACTAAAAATTGAAAGAAATCTGTCTAATAGTGAAAGAAACAACTAAAAGTGACAAAAATGTGGCTAAAAACAACTAAAATGGACAAAAAATGTGACTACAAGCAATAAAAACACAACTAATAGCAAAAAAAGAGCAAAACCATAAGGTCGCCGGTTCAATCCCAGCTCCAAACACTTTGACTTTGTCTTTGAGCAATGACAGTTCACCCATTTTGTGACTTTTCTGCTTCTATCTGTGGAGACGTTATTGCTTTGCCTGTAATGCCTCCATGGACAGGCCATAATTACAGGTCAGATCTGTGGAGAGGTGATCCTCGCTAAGAGTAAGAATGAATGCTTTTTAAGGTATTTCTTTTAACAAAAAACAAATAAAAAACACTCGCAATAGAACAAAAGCATAAAATATAAGTTCAATGCCGTACTGCGGAACATTCAGGCATCTCCATAGAAACAAGATATTTATATTATAACAATATTTAAATATACTTCTGGAGACAATCATTCCAGTTATTTTAAATCAAATACAGCATGTTCACGTCTTCATGTATTCGTTAAACTTTGTCAAAGTAAAAGGCTGCACGATATGGAATGATATGAGTGCGATATGAGTGTCAAGTGTAGAGATAACGATATTATTGCAATATTTTTCCCTTATTTGCGTATAACTTCTTTTCCAGGTAAAGGATAACAATTAAGTACTCAACTCTTATTTTAAAATATAGTTGATTAGGTACAAATATACACAGCGACCTTTGGAGTGTTAAAACCTGGAGTTGCTTTGTCCATTACTCTGCAAACAATAAAAATACATTTTAAATAGTTCAGACATTTTATTCACCTTCATTTATGTGTGTGAAATAAAGAAAAAAACTGATGAGGATATCGAAGCAAGAGCGTTAACAAAAAAACACTTAAACATTCACTCATTGTTCTATACTTGGCAAATCGACACTTTGGGGGTGAACATTTAAGGGTGCGTCTGATCGCTTAAGAGCAAGAAACAATATTTTTTTAATATAATGTGCACGTTTGTGATTAATTTGACCGACATTTGACATCTGTCTGATCATTAAACCTCAACTAATCCGTTTTAAAGACATGTTTTAACTCATTCCTGTAGGATTTACATAATATCTTTTGAATATCATTATCAGTAAAACTCTAAAAACTATTGAGACATTCATTTTTTCAATATCATCCGCCTGTAGTTGTTGTTATTGCATGAGCCAATCCATACTTGTGCAACACACTGTGAAACCCTCTATATTTTCAACAAAAACAGCACATTTCCGGTAAAAATACACTACGGTTGCGTGATAATTCCGTCTGCACTTATGAAACCCACTTGTGTCCGACTGCGCTGCTTTTCATCAACTATTCATGCTCCGGCCCAAAGCCACTATAGAAGACTTTCCATTTCAGAAAAACAACACATGCTGCCAGTGCAAACAGAGTCCATTTCACAAAATTCATTTACATTATCTGATTGTATTCTGGAGGTGAGCCAGATTTCCCATCAGCCCCTGGGCGTTTCAGTCATCTGCTGCTGCGGCTGCTTCGATGGCCCATATTCCCAAAATGGGCCACTAAAGGACCGCCAAAGCAGACGAGGAAGACTCCAGAGGGAACTTATGCAAAACGACATCAGCATTTCATTTAGAGACTTTAGAGAATGGCATTTGAGAAGATAATAAAGATATGTTAATGTTCTGATGATGCGCCTTGAGACAGAATGCTCTGAATAACATTTAGACAGTATGGACTGGACCAGGGCTGAACCAGGACTGAAACAGGACTGAAACAGGGCTGGACCAGGGCTAAACAAGGACTGAACCAGGACTGAAACAGGACTGAACCAGGATTAAAACAGGACTGAAACAGGACTGAACCAGGACTGAAACAGGACTGAAACAGGGCTGGACCAGGGCTAAACAAGGACTGAACCAGGACTGAAACAGGACTGAACCAGGATTAAAACAGGACTGAACCAGGGCTGGACCAGGGCTAAACAAGGACTGAACCAGGACTGAAACAGGACTGAACCAGGATTAAAACAGGACTGAAACAGGGCTGGACCAGGGCTAAACAAGGACTGAACCAGGACTGAAACAGGACTGAACCAGGATTAAAACAGGACTAAAACAGGACTGAACCAGGGCTGAATCAGGACTGAATCAGGACTGAACCAGGGCTGAACCAGGGCTGAACCAGGGCTGAACTGAGGCTGAACCGGGACTGAACCAGGACTGAACCAGGACTAAAACAGGACTGAACCAGGACTGAACCAAGATTAAAACAGGACTGAACCAGGGCTGAATCAGGACTGAACCAGGGCTGAAACAGGACTGAACCAGGGCTGAACTGAGGCTGAACCGGGACTGAACCAGGACTGAACCAGGACTAAAACAGGACTGAACCAGGACTGAACCAAGACTAAAACAGGACTGAACCAGGGCTGAATCAGGACTGAACCAGGGCTGAATCAGGACTGAACCAGGGCTGAACCAGGGCTGAACCGGGACTGAACCAGGACTGAACCAGGACTAAAACAGGACTGAACCAGGACTAAAACAGGACTGAATCAGGACTGAACCAGGGCTGAACCAGGGCTGAACTGAGGCTGAACCGGGACTGAACCAGGACTGAACCAGGACTAAAACAGGACTGAACCAGGACTGAACTGAGGCTGAACCAGGACTGAACCAGGACTGGACCAGGACTGAACCAGGACTAAAACAGGACTGAACCAGGACTGAACTGAGGCTGAACCGGGACTGAACCAGGACTGAACCAGGACTGAACTGAGGCTGAACCGGGACTGAACCAGGACTGAACCAGGACTGAACCAGGACTGGACCAGGACTGGACCAGGACTGGACCAGGACTGAACCAGGACTGAACCAGGACTGAACCAGGACTGAACCAGGACTGAACCAGGACTGAACCAGGACTGAACCAGGACTGAACCAGGACTGAACTGAGGCTGAACCAGGACTGAACCAGGGCTGGACCAGGGCTGGACCAGGACTAAACCGGGACTAAAACAGGACTGAACCAGGACTAAAACAGGACTGAAACAAGGACTCAACCAGGACTAAAACAGAACTGAACCAGGGCTGAACCAGGACTGGACCAGGACTAAAACAGGACTGAACCAGGGCTGAACCAGGACTAAAACAGAACTGAACCACGACTAAATTCTATAAGAGGGTTGGGCTACATCGCAAAAAAATGAATAATAATATTTCTTTTCTCATATTATCAGTCGTTATATTTTATTTTATTTTGTCCAGTTAAAAACGCCACAAGGAACAGTATTTGAACTAAATTTGAACTAAACAAGGACTAAACCTGGACAAGAATGGCACTAACCCGGAACTAAATTTCAGTTATACTGGGACTAATCTAAACTGGGACTAAATTTGAACTAAACCGGGTCTAAATTTGAGCTAAGCCAGGACTAAACCAGGACTAAACTGGGACTAAATCAGGACTAAACCAGAACTAAACCAGGACAAAACAGGACTAAACTTGTACTCAATGCAAAACTAGACTAAATTAAGACTAAATTAGGACTAAACCACAACTAAAGTAGTATATGAGTTTAGTACGAGAAGAAGCGGTCTACGATTCACCAGAGGTTCCTGGACCAGAGTTTGAGAAGCAGATCCTGATTGAATCCGTGGTGTTTGAGTCAGGGTCACTTCACATTGTCAACATTCAAAGAGTAGACCTTGCCTTTTTATCTGGTGTTATTCAAATCCTTCTCTGCATCTTATAAAGTCTCAAGGTTTAAAAAACACAAAGCATCTATTTTCACGAACAGCATTCTCTAAATACTATGATTCATGATTTCTTATTAACGTTATAACCCCTTACCATGGTTTAGACCTGGTTTAGATCTGGTTTAGACCTGGTTAGTCATGGTTTAGTCCTAGTTTAATCCTAGTTTAGTCCTGCTTTAGTCCTGGTTAGTCGTGGTTTATTTCTAGTTTAATGCTAGTTTAGTCCTGGTTTAGACCTTGTTTAGACCTGGTATAGCCCTGGTTAAGACCTGGTTAAGACCTGGTTTAGACCTGGTTTAGACCTGGTTTAATCCTGGTTTAGTCCTGGTTTATACTTGGTTTAGACCTGGTTTAGTCCTGGTTTAGTCCTGGTTTAGTCCTGGTAGCTGCTTTTATAATTGTTATAATTGTTTCTGGTCTTGGTCTATTCCCGGTTTAGCCCTGATTTGGTCCTGATTTGATTTTATAATTTCCCCTGGTTTGGTTTTAGATTCACTTTATCTCATGATTCAATTGTCCTGAATCGTCCTAATTTAGAAGCCTCTGGTCCTTTTGTATTTAGTCTCGATTTGGTTTGGTCCTGGTTTGGTCCTGGTTTGGCCCTGGTTTAGTCCTGGTCTAGTCCTGGTCTAGTCCTGGTCTAGTCCTGGTCTAGTCCTGGTCTAGTCCTGGTCTAGTCCTGGTCTAGTCCTGGTCTAGTCCTGGTCTAGTCCTGGTCTAGTCTTGGTTTAGTCCTGGTTTGGCCCTGGTCTAGTCCTGGTTTGGCCCTGGTTTGGCCCTGGTTCGGTCCTGGTTCGGTCCTGGTTTAGTCCTGGTTTGGCCCTGGTTTAGTCCTGGTCTAGTCCTGGTTTAGTCCTGGTCTAGTCCTGGTCTAGTCCTGGTCTAGTCCTGGTCTAGTCCTGGTTTAGTCCTGGTTTAGTCCTGGTTTGGCCCTGGTTTAGTCCTGGTTTAGTCCTGGTTTGGCCCTGGTCTAGTCCTGGTCTAGTCCTGGTTTGGCCCTGGTTCGGTCCTGGTTCGGTCCTGGTTCGGTCCTGGTTCGGTCCTGGTTTAGTCCTGGTTTGGTCCTGGTTTAGTCCTGGTTTGGCCCTGGTTTAGTCCTGGTCTAGTCCTGGTTTAGTCCTGGTCTAGTCCTGGTCTAGTCCTGGTCTAGTCCTGGTCTAGTCCTGGTTTAGTCCTGGTTTGGCCCTGGTTTAGTCCTGGTTTAGTCCTGGTTTGGCCCTGGTCTAGTCCTGGTCTAGTCCTGGTCTAGTCCTGGTTTGGCCCTGGTTCGGTCCTGGTTCGGTCCTGGTTTAGTCCTGGTTTAGTCCTGGTTTGGTCCTGGTTTAGTCCTGGTTTGGTCCTGATGTGTTTTGTAAACTGTCCAGTGTAAGAGGAAGAGCTCCTGTAGAAACAGTCAAATGTGCGAGTGATAGTTAAAGATTCAAGTCACTGCTGAGTTCAGTCTCCTCCATCTGTTCACGACACGACATGCATTTTACAGACAACATAAAAAAACTTTTCAAACGGCTTCACAACATTTAGACGTGCATTTTAATAAAGATGGGAGCAGATAAAATGACTTGTCAATATTCAAGTTTAGTTGTGATAAAGTAAGTTCAGGGCTAACAGCTACGCACCAGTCAGACTTTGTATGTGGAGATTTCTTTTAATGTACATGTACATTAAGTCTTCCATGTACACGTACATGGAAGACTTAATGTGCCATGATTTTCCTTTTTACTTATTGTTCTGTGCCGCTTTAGTGTTTTTAGTTGTGTTTCTTTTTTCTGGGCTACAACTAACGATTATTTTGGTAACAGGGTGCAGTGATGATGTCATAACCTCAGATGGAGCAAGAGACACTTTCCTATTGATAACATTGGACTTTACCATGAAGTATCTCAAAGGTAAATTCACAAATGTTGAACCTGATGATTTTGCTCTGTGTCTCGACCTAAGTTGTTTTACTACAAAAGTCTGCATTCTAAAGAGATTTATTGTAGCTGCCTGCCATCTGTATTAAATATCACTGGATGATGGAGCCACTGTCCAGAGCAGGTCTGGGCAAACTGTTTGACTCAAGGGCCACAGTGGATTTTTACACTTGTCCGGGGGCCGAACCATTTACAGTTTGGATGTTGTTGACTAGAGTATATTACATACTACTATTACACATAGACTTAATGCCTGAATTCATTTATTTTAGTTGCCGTTGGTCACTCTTTTTAGCCGATGCATCACAGTTTGGTATTGTTCTAGTGGTGGATATTCTCAAAACTGATTTTAAATGAACACACAACTGGAGTCTCGGACAACTATAAAATGACAAATGTGCCAAACATAATGGGCCGGATCAAAATGCCAAAAGGGCCGTATGTGGCCCCCAGGCCTTAGTTTGCCCCCCTCTGGTCAAGGGTGTACCGCCTAAGGCCCAAAGTCACTAGGACAGCTCCAGACCCCGAACAGGAACAAGCAGTGAGCACAACCTATTGATTAACAGTTATTCTTTTGATTCATTGATTAGTTGTTTTGAACACAAAAAGGCAGTGAATATCTGATTTTTGTCCCAAAAAAAGTTGAAGTGAAGTGTTTGGGGATGTCCAGGGGGACAATATTTACAAAAACACAAAATGTCCATATTTTCCGTGTCATAAAACGCTGTCTCTTAAACTCATGACATTTTTATTGTCTGTGGATAGAAGAGTTAACGATTGTTCGATTACTTAATTATTTGACTATGTCATATAGTAATAATGATTGAATAATGATGATTAGTAATAATCATATAGTCTAAATAAGTGGTTTCAAAGTGGGGGGTGGAGACCCCCGGGAAGGTCACCAGAGATGGCAGGGGCCCCCAGAACTTTGTCTGGTCAGAGGGTCCAGCAATAATTTGTGCAGATTAAATGGTTACAATCACAAATGATGGGAATGAAGGGATTGGAGACATTGATTTTAGACATGATTTAGACATTATTTGTCTAAATCATTTTATTCCATTAGAGCTGAACGATTGGATAAAAATATCTAATTGCAATTTTTCTGTCAAGAACTGACATAATTCTTTCCATTCCATTTTGATTAAGTGTGCAGCTCGACCAACAAGTCCCCGGTTCATGCAAAACGGGGCATCTGTTGTACAGCTTTCACATGAAAATGAAACTGAAATGATAAAACTATACCTTCATGATGCTCACTGTGGTCATTCAAACAAGGGATTCTGCTTGTATTTTTATTGGCAGAAGCATAAGAAGCCTAAAATAACATTAACATTAACAACAGCTACATTCAAGTGACATCCTATTTCTCACGCACAACACAGCATTACATCCTCTTAAATCAACCAAATCTTTAATTAATGACACTTTCAACCTTCTGCTTCCATCTAAACTCATCACTTTAATGAAAAAGCCTTGTTCAATCCGTAGTGCAGCTTCATCAAACTCCAAATATTTCACAATCGCACCATTTACACAACTAATAACTCAACATTTCGTTGCATATTTGACATAGCTGTGGTGAAAGCGTGAGAGAGACAGGTGCACGAGCTAATCCCAGTCATGATTTCTGATTCAGAAAATACAAACCACGTGAAGGTCAATGAAAACCTTTGACTAGACGCTTGGAAAAACAAATTCCTTGCCATTTTTACGCACGAGAAATCAAAAACGAACAGCATTGCAGAAAATAAGGAGTGAATGAATTGATGCACTTACGATGAGTGGAAACAGAAGGGAGAGCCACGGGGTTGTTCCCGGCGCGCAGTTCTTGGACTAAACCCGGACTAAACCAGGACTGGGTGAGGTGGACCCGTTGAAACCGGTCCAGGTCTACGGCTGCAGGTCTACTCCAGCCCCGTGTCCGGCAGTTCCGGGTCAATCGGAGAGGTTTTACCCGGGATTTGAGCACAGGATCCCGGATACACGACCTCGCTCCTTTGCGCCTTTCTCCTTGGGAACTGAGACGCGTTCAGGGTGGCTCGGAAAATGCACGAGCGCATTAGAAGATGCCACGAAAATTATTATTATTTTTTCAATGACAATAATATGAAATGGTAGAAAGTAACGATTTTTGCATGGATATTGGCAAAAAGTCCAAATAAAATATGCTACAGGAAAACCCAATCCACCTGATTTATATAGGATTTATTTACAAACAAACCATTTCCAAAATGCTGTAGAAACAGTGACAACCATCATTTAAAAAACACACACAAAAAAGATGTATTTTTAGTAAAAAGATTCTATTGAGTCTATTTTGAGTTTTATTTTAAATAAGAAGGATATGTTTGATTTAATTCATATCTTGGTGTCAAAATGTGATCTTAACAACAATGACACCATAAATAATAACAAGTCAACACCTGTGTTGTTTTACGTTGTATGAGTCTTTTTTTTTTTTTTTTTTTTTGGACAAACATGAAATATAGTGCTGTTGTGATCTAAGTGGGATGAGTGTTTAGTGGTTGTGAATATTTTTATGCTTAATTTACATCAGTGAACGATGTAGTTTTTGTATTTCTATTAGTCTAGTCTAGTCTTCCTGAAGATCTAAGACTTAAAAGTCTAAGATTGTAAATGCACTCGGACCTTTCAAAGAAAAATTTACATTGATTGTTCATGTTCTTTTCTTTTCTTGTTTTTTAAAGCACTTTGATCAATTTTCCTTCAAAGTGTGCTTTCCAAATAAACGTTCCTTGCCTAATAATGTGACAATAATCTTTAATAATCAACTATTTTACTTTATAACAAGTGCATTACTAATGCATGCTGCGTTGTGTTCCAGTGTAAGTTACCAGTTAACACAGCCGCACTTGAATGCACCACTGACCTGTAAATTACTCTCGCTCCTGATTGGCCAAAATGAAAAATGCACAGATTCCACCTGCTCCAGTTTGAACCCAAGGGTCACACGGTCCACTCCAAACTGCTGCAAGCGCCGGTCGCACTGAGGTGCACAGAGGAAATGCCAAAGCGAGGGTCGTGAGATTACACGTTTAATTATGACACTGTATTTAAAGCTGGAGTACCTGATTTTCACACTGCATAACCTGAAGTATGTTGTTAAATGTGTCTAACCTGCCCCAAGCTCACACGCACCCTTTTGCACGTAATTTAAATTCACGTGTATTAATATTTGGGGTGTGAACGACTTTAGAACAGCTTTTTTTAGACAGCAAAATGAAACTCAAGTAAACCGCCCCAAGAAAAGCCAATCAGAGCACTGCTTCCTGCTCTTAGTTCTTGGTTGATAATTATAATACTTGATGATTGGCTGCAGACAGCACGGAGCTGTCTCATTTTGACACAAAGTGCTGCTTTTACAATATAGTCTTTGGGAGAAAATACAAAATGTAGTTAAAATAGATAGATATCACAGCTTTAATCTACTCTCGCAATGAAAGTAATTACTCTACATGATTGTTACAATCTTAAAACATTAAACTGTGAATCTTAAACCGTTAGCAGTCGTCCAAAGTTAGTCTTCACTTTCCAAACACATTCGTAGAACAATTATTATTCACTGCTATGAGTTTATAAGTGCTTTCCACATCTTTCAGAGGCCGGAGCGGAATTTTGAGGTCCCATAATAGCATAGCAGCATCACTTCTTGGTTTGCGGAGAAATAAACTGTCTATAATTAGATGCAGACAACACACAGTGGTCTCATTTTAACCCTGAGAACAGTTTTTATAACAACATCGATCTTAAAGGGGATATACCCAATTTCTAACATGTAATGCAGTAAAGTAAATTAAGTACAGATATGTTATAAAAATATCTGTACTTAATTTACTTTACTGCATTACATGTTAGAAATTGGGTATATCCCCTTTAAGATCGATGTTTAGTGAATAAATATATGATGGAATTTACATTGCTCAAATGGTTACGCAAATAAAAACAGTGGTGAAATGTAGGTCAGTTTGCTGAATGTCTCCCACTCTCTCTTCCACTTCCTGCGCTGTATCCTGCATCCTGTATCCACCTTATTCCGCCCCGCCCACTTTTGCCTCTTTTTGTCACAAATCCGAGCTCCTATAGAAAAGGCACTTCCAATTTGACGTGAAATCAAGGGAAAAGGCGAACAAAGGAAAAGTCTCTCGCTAAAACATTATATAAAGTAGATTGATTTGTCTAAAATGTTTAATGAACAAGTCAGCAATGCACCGATTTCCTGGGCAGCCTGAAAACGGCTTTTAGTCCGTGTAGAACTTATTTTCCGTTGAGCTCGTCTGCGGAAAAACGGAAAAAGATGGCGGCGCCCACGGCAACTTCCAGAATAAGGTGAATAATAAAAGCCTGGAACATCCATTAGTTTGACCTTTTTCCCTTTGACTGTGAACGACGAACGAGACTCTAGAGCACACCTCAGCTGACACGGGCGCCATGTGTTCTTCCTGTTGTGTTGTGTGTTGTGTTGTGTGTTGTGAACTCGAGGGGGGGTTGCTCGGAAACAGTAACCTCTCTCTCCCCCTCTGACACCCTTTTCGCTCTCTCTCTCTCTAACCTGTATTGCTCTTTCTCCTCTATCTTCTTCACTCACGCTCCCTCGTTCTCTCTGAGCCTCCACACTCCTCCCCTTCCTTCTTTTCTCTCTCCCCCTCTCTACTCTCTCAATATCTTTCTCCCTCACCTCACCCCATTTTCCCCCTCTCTCCCCTCCTCTTTCTCCCTCCCTCTTGCTGAATCCCCTGGTCTCTTATTCCCTCCATCTCTTCCTCTTATCTTTCTCCCCCATTGCCCCTCACTCTCTGTTTCGCTCTCTCTCACTCTCTCTCTTTCTCTCCTCCCCCTCTCTTCCTCTTCTCTCTCTGTTTCTCCCTTACTTGCCGTCTCTTCTCCTTCTCTCTCTCTTCTGCTCTCCTCTATTCTTCTTTCTACCTCCCTTTATCTCTCCCTCTTTTCTCTCTCCTCTTTCTCTCCCTTCTCTTCCTCCCTCCCTCTGCCTCTCTGTCACTCACCTCTCTATCTCTCTCTCCGTCTCTCTCTATTTTCCCATCTCTCCTCTTGCCTCCCTCTTCTCTTTCTCTCTCCTACCTCTCCCTCCCTCTCATCTATTCTCCCATCTCTCTACCTCGCTTTGTTTCTCACCCCCTCTTCTCCCTCTCTCTCTCACCTCTCACTATTTTTTCTCCTCCTCCTCTTTCTTTCTGCTCTCTCTTTTTCTCTTCCCCTCTTACCCCTTTCTCTCTCTCTTCCCTTTCTCTTTACCTTCTCTACTCCTCTGTTTCTCTGTCTCACTTTCCTCTCTCTCTTCTCTGCCTATCCCTCTCTTTCTCTCTCCCTTATCTCTTCTTTTTCACCCTCTCTCTTTTCTTCCTTTCCCTCTCTTTCTCTCTCTCTCTCTCTCTCTCTCTCTCTTTCCTTCATCTCTTCCTCCCCCTCTTTCTCTCTCTCTCCTCTCTTCCCTCTCTTTCTCTCTCCCTCATCTCTTCCTCTCTCTCTTCTCTTCTTTTCTCTTCCTTTCCCTCTCTTTCTCTCTCTCTCCGTCATCTCTTTCTCCCTCTTTCTCTCTCTCTCTCTCTCTCTCTCATTTATCTGATCCCTGTTTACCTGTCTCCATAGTAACAGCCCCCTGCCTGTATGTTTAGGTCACTGGATCTCTCTTTCTCTCTGAAACCAAACCTGTCGTCCGTCGGGGATCCCCTCGTTCCTCCCCGTGAGCTCAGCGTGAGACTGTGCTTCAGTTTCTCCTCCACAGCTTTAACGTGTCAGACTGGAGAGCGTGTGTGAAAGCCATTAGCACGTGCTTTTGTCTGTAGCTATTAACACTTTTCAAAACGTCAATCTCCTCGTTCAGTGTCTGTAACCTATGGGAACAGAGCGATGTAATTGCCAAATGTCTCTATTGTTAATTATAATCTGCCATTATGGTGTCGTTGGCAAATTAAAATAGATTCTGGCTGTCACTTTGTACATTGTCATGGTCAGCAAAAATCAGATAACTAGAATTATTGAACAGCACAACGTTTTGAATTTTAACAATGAGCGGCAAGAGTCAGTGGTGACCTTTGACATTTGACTCTGACATTTGTCTTGTAAAAGCTCAAAACACAACGAAAATGTGAAAAAGCTGCTTAAGTCTGATAACATATATAACAGTCTACAACTCTGATAATTATTTACTTTGTGTTTGACATCTTAAAAAAAGAAAATCAAGTAAACAGTTGTAGAAAACTAGATAAACAACAGTAACACTGCAGATGCACTCATATTTATCACTGACACAGACTTTGGGATCAAACACAGATGAACTCATTACATTTCTCTCCTTAAAGTCTATGAAGGTTCATGTTTGTCTGATTATGACTAAATTTGGTGGGGGCACCTGTGTTGAATATTTATAATAGTTTTACATCAGTCAAGATGCAGTTTATGAGGGAATTTAGTAAAATAAATGTTTAAAATGACAGGAAGTGAGCTGAGTTCTGAAGCAGAATCTTCAACAAAAAGCGACGTGCCATCAATGCGCCAACGCACCAGATCCTAATATACTGTGCAATTTATATGGATTTTGGCCCTTGTTTACAGTCTGGTTGCTAGGTAACAGTTGTGAAATTTCCTCTAACTATTGCTGCGTTCCAGGCAACTTGGAAGTCTGTTATTTCCCATCTGAAATATTCAAGTTCAACCCGTATGTAAACAATTTGGCTAATGCTAACATAAAATAACCGATAATTTTCGTATTTATCCTCTAACAAATGTTTACATGGTTTATGTGGTGGTTAATCGCTCAGGTCCTCTTCTTGTGATGATTTTGTTTTGTCATGGTTTGTTCGTGTGAATGTACAGTACATGTACATATTTTTGTTTCTTTTCTTTCTTTTCTCCATACTGTCCAAATAAAATTAATTCTTCCATTCATTCATTATTGTCGCTGTAACACGTCACAGTTGATCTTTTATCTGAAGTGGGAGTCACTCGACCTGCTCCCAGTCCAATCCAAGTAGGATTTACCAGTTCGAGTGGAGGGCATTTTTTCAAGTTGGAGGTAGGAAATATCTATTTGCCATAGACGTTTCATATGTCATATTTGCTGCTCATGTTCAACCAGGATGTAACATTATAAACTTCACAAAAACTGTCAAACTGGGCTAAATGTTCAGTCAAATCTTAGATATAATCACCATCATTACATTTTAGTGAAACGTGTCGTTTAACTGTCATATACACTTTAAATAATGTGTTGTGCCGCAGCAGAATCCTAAATCTCCATCTGCCATCACCATTCAAGCTAGCCAAACTCTGCACGCAACAGAGAAACTACTTTCGGTTCACATTTTGCTGTATAAAGTATAATTTTAAGCTCCATGGACAACAAGAAACACATTTTATCAGTTTGTGCTGCCTATAATTTTGCCAAAAAGCCCCTCAGTTCTGATTGTTGAAGAGCATTTTCTCAGTCGTTGCAGCAGAATGGTGTTAGTAGTCCTCGGTGCACAGTGGACATTGTTGACGGAGCGCTCTTGACAGTGGCCTGATCTCACTCCCTGATCCTTTAATGTCCGCAGGCAGCAGAGCATATGGCCCCACGCTGTTCAGGCTCAACTCTTGTCCAATTTTCAGAAAGGAAACGGGATTATTCCACCTCGCCGATCGACCTCACAGACTTCACATGAGCCTCAGTCCGTGCCGTTTAGACCATAATGAGTGCCCTTACCTCGTTATATCGTGCACGCCGCTGCTGCGCCTTCAGATAAAGCAGTAATAAGGTTTAGTGTCTGTGTGGGATATGGACTGTGAGCTGCAGATGCAAAGGGAATGAGAGTGTCTATTAGGAAGATCCGGGCAGGTGGAAACATGTCTAAAAAAAGGGAATTAGGTTCTGCCACATGCTTTTGTTATTGCTTTGACTGCTCAGCAAAACATGTATATCTGGCCTATCTTAAAATAACTTGAATTTACAATTTTGAACTGAATATGAGTAGATTTGAGTCATAATAAGATTTTATTTCTTACGTGGTGCAGAATATTTCACTAGTTTCAAGGTTATTCTGACTGAATATGCAGTAATTTTGCTTAAAACAAGAAATTAAATCTACCAGTGGGGTAAGTAAAATAATCTTAACCCACTGGCAGGTAATTTGCTTTGAAATAAGACAGTAATGTATTGAAACAAGTCAGAAACAGGTTGAAACAAGTATAATAATTTTGTCCTAGGTCTTAACTGATCTTAACTAGTCAAAACATTTGAAATTAACATTGATATACTGAAAACAAGACATTTTAACTAATCTAGAAATTCATCATTTGCAGTGTGGAATCTTTCACAGTTTTACAAACAAGAATATTATGTCTTTTGAATGGGGGGAAAGTCCTCAAAATGGTGCATATAAAAGAAGCTAAAACTAACACTAAAAACTACCTTTACATTTTATTGCAATTTAATTTTATGACTTTTTAAAATTATTATTATCATTAGTAAACATTTGCACTTTCAATGATAGCCAAAAACAATACCAAAAACACATTTGTACAATTTACAATTTAAATTCACTACAGACGTTTTTGATCAATTTAAAGAAAGACAAAGGGGATTGGAATATTACAAATTTAGGTTTTTGCTTTTAAAATTTTGAGCAATGGTTATGATATTATGACAGCATTAGGATCAGGTTCAATATACATTTTTAACGGCAATATTTCTTTTTCATAGACACCTAAAACGACTTGATTTGTGATAAGTAGAAGGTTTGACATTTATGACTCATTTCCCCACGCAGCTGTAGCCTTGTCAGCTATACACTTTGATTGATTGATATTAGACCAATCAGATTAAGCTACTGTTCCTCGTGACAAATCATAACACTACGGGGGCGGGACTTAGCAGGCGACCATAGATGGTTATTATCGGATGAAAAAGAACAGCAAAGTTTTGGGGGCTAAATGCAACTTCCACAATGAACGGGACATCGTATTCCAACTTTGACAACCAAGAACATGTGCTGAAATTAGGAGAGACCTTCGAGAAACATCCCAAAAGTGCCTACCACACAGTGCGATGTAAGTTTAAATCACCAACTGATGGTAGCAGCTAGTTAGCATCGAGGGCTAGCACACACTTGCCAGCTGTCACGCTTTTGACAACGTCAGCATTGTTTTTTGCTGTTTCAACTTAAGATTTCCATCCAAATGTGGAGTAATCTATACGTCTGCTTTCAATGGCCCGTGTTGTACTTTATTTTAGGGTTATTTTTGGCTCAGCTGTCAAGAGATCAATGCTAGCATGCGTTAGCATTGTGTTTGGAAAGCTGTTACTGCCATCTGCTGGCCACAAATGGACATTACAGATCTTTCAAATGTATTTTTAATTACGAATTTAACATTTGTCTTGTTAAATATCGTCAAATTAACTGTAGTACTGCTGTTATTTCATATTTGAACAGTTTAATTTGTGTCCAAGTACCTTAAATAATATCACCAATGTGGCAGTTTCCCCAGAAACATGATTGATTTATTATGTGTAGTTTGTTAAAATCATTCTTTTTTTTTCTTTTGTCAGATGACTTCAAACCAGCCTCTATCGACACGACGTGTGAAGGGGAGCTCGAAGTGGGCAAAGGAGAACAAGTCACGATAACGTTACCAAATTTAGAGGTCTGTATTCTGTATAGTTAAATAATGAAAAAAATGTCCAAAAAAAAGGTTCACGGTGAGGAAAATCCAGTACAGTTGCCAATATAGCAATTGACACTTCAAAACTAAATGCTGTATCTTTTGGGCAAAATATCCCCTATTCATGGGTACAGATTCCTGTTTGAAGGGGATATTGAGAATTCTTTATAGACGGGAAGCTAAACCGTATGACTAGGCTGCAACAATTATCTGGAATAGTCATGACTAATTGAAATTTGAAATGATTGTTTTTTGATGATCTGGACCATACAGACTCTAAAACACACGCTAAAAGAATTTTTTACAAGAAGGGCAAGGGAATTAATAAATCAAAATGTCACAAAAAGAATAAACAGTCTCAGTTTTTCATCAATAATACGCTTTATTCGTAAATATTCTCTTTGCAAGAAGCCTTCAATCACAGACTAGTCGACTTATCTTCAAAACAATAGATGACTAGTTGGTTACTAAATTGTTAATGTTACAGAAGTGATTCACAATAGAAACTTGTTAGCATATTTAATAATTAGATAATGACTGATACTAAAACTAACTACTCATTTGAAAGAAGGAAAAAAAAATGTAAAGTCACATAAAAAGGACAAAGTTGGCCCTTTCATGGATCTGTATCAGCACTAATCATGTTTAAATGCAGTATGTTTGTTCATTGATGTTTGGTATACATGTTATTATAGTGGGTTTTGATAATATTCGTTGTAATAATAATAATAATAATAATAATAATAATAATACATGATTGTTCTTTTCTTGCCCCAGGGCTCGAGTGCTCCGGTCACAGTGTTCAAAGGGTCCAAGCGTCCGTACATGAAAGAGTGCATCCTCATCGTGAACCATGACACCGGCGAGTACAGACTGGAGAAACTCAACAGCAACATCGCCGTCAAGAAAACAAGGTGTGTGGAGTCTGCTATAGGTGCATGTGTTTATAATTATAAATAATAAATAAAGTGTACCTTAATCAGATCGAAATTCAGAATATTTTTAAATTAATACTGTATGAACAAATGTAAACCTCTTCAAGGGCACTTAACAATGTATGTATTGAAAATGCACATTACTTCATCAGTAAGGCATTCCCTCACAGAACACCACCTGCTGGCAACAGAGGGAGGTACCATGGGAAAATTGAGTGAGGTAGAAATTAACAAGTCTGGAGATGCTTTATAGACTTAAAAACTGATCAGGATTTCTACTTTTGATATCACAAAACTGGGAGTTTTCTGTGAGGCAAAGAGAGAAGACGAGCTCGTTAACAGATTAATGAAACAAGCATGAATTAAACTCCAGATATGTTGTTGATGAAGGAACAATTTTAAAGTGAATTCAAAAGTTAATTTTACATACAATTTCACATCTTACTATTTCTGAAACATTTACAGTAATAACAGTAATTAAAATATTTATCAAAATTTAAAAAATGTTTGCTTGGACTGAAAACAATTGTGTTATAGACATTGTGCCTTTACACTATTTGAAATTTTCGAGAAGTTTGAGAAAAGTGAATGGGAATTTTGATCAGTTGGCACATTTGGTTATAGTTGGTGAGACACAACAGGTGAATGTAAAAAAAAATCTTAAATTTAAAGATATCAATTTGAAGCTTCTCCTGTAGTTTCACATAAATGTAATAAATAAATGTAATAAATGGGACATATAAACCTGAAAAATGGACAGAACCAGCTTTACATTTCTTGGTTCATTTTGTACACACATTAGTTACTGTACAAAAAAAATTTGCAGAGAGGATTTTGGATTTCTTAGTTTTTTAAGTAAACTAGACTGGACTGAAAATTGTCCTAAAATTTCAAAATTTGCCTAATTTTTTTAACTTAAAACTTCAATAAATCAATTTTCAAATTAGAAAGTAAAAAAATCCTTCTGTACGTTTCGTCAAAATCTTGTTGAGTCCAGTAAAGTTTGGTGTTTGTGGGAGCTACTTTAAGGCTGATCTTTATGTCCCGAGGGAGAAAAATGCATTTTAAGAAAACGGCCCTTGAAGTTACAATGTCCCAGTGAAATCTATGGATGAAGTGGATTAAATGGAAGAATAAATCATCTTTAAGAGCAGATTGGACACATTTGTTTTTCCACATTAAAGCTAATATGTTGAGAGAGCAAACTGACCAAAAAACAAAAGAACGAAAAGAATGATATTCGCCTGTAGTGTTCTTATCCATTACTTTTAGTCTTCGTTATTTCTTACTTTAGTTTTTACTAGTTTTCATTGGCAAAAATATAACACTTATGAAGACCACAAGAAAACTAACCCTGAGCATTAAACCCTACAGTGTGTAACGTGAAGCCGTCGTGTTGTTGTTCTGTGCAGAGCGGAGGGCAGCAGTAAGATCCAGTCGCGTTTGGAGCAGCAGACCAGTCGTCTCACTCAGATGAGGAACAGCAAACCCTCCAGCTCCTCCAAGAGCCCCCCCAGCAAAGAAAAGACCTCCCCCACGTCTCCCATGGACGACATCGAGAGGGGTAACGTCACAACACTACCTTTAGACAGAAACTGAGCTGGAAGACGGGTTTTATGGTAGACTTTGCTGTTAAACTGTCAGATTGCAGATTTATTGACCTGCTTTATGGTTTTTATCTCTTTAACTCCTGGGCCTATCCACACGAAACAAAAACTGGCACTTAGTCAGCACAAATAAACAAATGTGAAATGTTTTCACTAAAGCTTCATAAAGTTGGGTCATTATTAAACAGACACATTTTTCTGACTGTTTAAACGATCATTCAACAAAATAAAGGTGTTATCAGCTATTATTTAGTATCAATTGTGTAACTATTGTGTAATTTATATGGATTTTGGCCCTTGTTTTCAGTCTGGTTGCTAGCTAACCATTATATTTATGTTCAACCAGAAAAAACTTTACAAAAACTCAAACTGAGGACAAATATGCATTTTTCATATTATTATTATTAGCTTTTAAACATGCTCTTGAGTGCCTTAAATTTACCATCTCATGTTATCAAACAAAAAAAAGTTTATATTCATTATAGCAACTGAATGCTACTTCAGGTGTGTTTTTGATGACGGAACATTGTTAGAACATGGTTTAAAGCTCAAAAAAAGTTTGCCTAGGATCCAGAACACACACCTCTTCAATTCTTTACGAAGAGTGAATCTGCTCACTCCAACAAGCATTGAGTGAGTCAATTCCAAAACGTACCGTGCAATCAGATGTGTTTTTTCTGTGACGTGTGTGAAACGAAAGAGTTCATTGGTCATCCATGTTTTAGAACAAAATTAAACTTCTCTCACCTCAAATTAATAGTTCTGTGCTTCTCTTTTTGATTCTGCAGAAATTTGCGATGTTTTTCCATCCCTTTGGTATTTTTTGCCTTTTTTTTCCCACATAAGCAGCCATGTTTGTTTTGATACGGACCATGCATGTCCCTGATTGGCTTATCTCCCTGTCAATCACAACCATCTGAACTTGCAGAGATTATGGAGTGACCCGACTGATATTGATCTGTGTGGACTTACAGAGATAGATCATTCTGGATTTTACAGATAACAAAAAGTCACCGTAGCAGAATATGTGTCCTTTAAAGTTCTAAACTGTGAAATACCAGTGCATATATTTGCTAAAACATGCAACTCTAGTGACATTTTCTATAACATGTGTCCACTCTAAGCACTCTCGTGTCTCTCGTGCAGAGCTGATGGTCGAGGCTCAGGGCATGGATCAGCTCAGCAGCAGCGACAGCTCCTCAAACGCCTCCTCTTCCTCCAGCAGCGACGACTCCAGCAGCGACGACTCCGAGGATGAGCAGAAGAACCCCCCCTCCTCCTCCTCCTCCTCGGCTCTGCCCCAGGGCACGGCGGGCACACCGGGCGGGTACCAGAGCATGCCCCTCATCGGCCAAAGCAGCAGGCCACAGGAGAGCGTCGGAACCAGCATCAGCACGCTCAGTGAGTCAGAGCTGCTCCATGTCGTATCGTTCATGAGTTATCGTCATTTCCTTTTGGGGCAATATGAAAACTGGAACATCACGATATAATTCCTCGTGCACTGCAGCAGATTTTCCTCATAGCTGTGAAGACAATCTGATATTGCAGCAAATTGCGAACGCAAACGGCTTGAAACGCATTAAAAATCCATGTTTAGGTGAGAAGTGGAAGCAAAACAATAACAATAGCCCTTTAAATGTGATCTCATCAAAATTCCAGAATCGAGGCGACTGTAGGAACATTAGATCTAAATATTACTGGTTTTAAGTGTTTGTGTTTTCAAAAAAGCAATACATTTCAATTTCCAGGGTAGAAAGGTCAGTTAGTGTGCTTTTCTATTACAAACGATAGACAAAATACTATTTTGTAGCCTTAAAATTGTATTTTAGCTTCAAAAAAATCTAATTTATGGTTTAGTTTAGTTTAACTTTATTAGAGGATGAGGAGGAAAACGACAAAGCACTGGCTGCACACCACGCTCTTTCGCCGCATGTTACAAAACACGTGCGCGCCTCTGCCTCCTAGACCCGAACCCGAGCAATGTAAATGTCTCATGTTACAACGTGGATACCTGCGGCTTGTATATGTACAAAGCTGTTTTTCTTTGTTAAAATGGCTGGTTCGGCTTATACTCAGGAGCGCTCAATAGTCCACATTTTACGGTAATGTAAAATTCAATAATAAATGTGTTTAAAGCAGCTCTGATGTCACTCACATGTGTCTGAGGCTTTTCATTTTCCAAAATCATCTCAATTTGTCAGATTTTGTGATATTCTGAGCACCTTTTAAACAAGTAAAATATTGGTGCTATTGTTAAGTATTTAGTCTAGAGTCATTTATATCCTCAATTATTCCGTTATCGCACAGTTTCTCTTTGTATCTTAATAAAAACGTTTGGCCTTTAGGGCAGGGCGATATGGCCAAAATTTAACATCACGATATGAATTAGAAAATTTCTGGTAACAATATAATTGACGATATATTTGACAAAGTACAACAAACATGTACAATTTTATTAGCGCAAATAAAAAAGAACGATTTCTTTTCTATGGAGAGTCCCCTGAATCCATGAAGCAAGTCTGATCCTCGGGCAAAAAGTTTGTTTGCAGGCACTTATTTTGTATCTTCCAGTCGTATTGTCAGGCTCATGTGCGGGTCAGACGTTGTTTTAAGCGTTCTGGTGAAGCCGTCTCTTTCGACTGTCTGTATTGGCGTCGCTCGCTAAACTACGAGTCACAGCGTGGGTTAGATCCCCCAGCGCTCTGAATGCCTTTCGTACGGTGTGCTCCTATTTCATGCCACATTGACAGTCTTTTGAGTCAGTTTTTTGGGTTCTCCTCCGCAGTCGCCGCCGCCATGCTTCTCGCTCCATGTGCGTGTAGCTCGGAGGTAAACAACGTAACCCAGTCTTATCGCTTTATTTTAATTTCATATTGCCCAGTAACTTACCAGCGGTATAACAGTGAAAGGTATGATATTATGATATTGCCCAGCCCTGTTGGCCGTATCACCCTGCCCTCCGGTGAGTCAACAAAACATCAAAAGGCTGCAGAACGTCCTCAGCTAAGAACAAAATGTCCCGTTCTCACATCTAACTTGTTCCTCAAGTTAGACTTTAATCTGAGTTTTAACATACTCTGACCATAAAGAGCTGAACCACAACAGAGGAGTTCATTTGTGTGTTGAACAAGCCCTTAGCATTACAGTCACAAGCTAGCATTAGCCAACTGTTTTTCAGTTTAAACTCTTAAACGGCATCATACACTTTTGTTTTGATCACATCCATTTAGGGTGGCTCGATATAATTATAAAAATTATAATCACAGTTATTTGGCTCATAATTTAAATCATGATTACTTCTATATTGTCAAAAGGATGTAGACAAAGTATAGACCGAATATATTTTATCTGTAATGTTTTAGAAAAGTTCCAAAAGGAGTGAGCATTCTGCAATTAATTGTATTTTCAATTGTAACATTTTTGTAATAGAGTAATAATTGAAATCACGAGTTTATTTATGTATATATACAATGAACTGCACATTCTGTTTTTTTCATGAGATTTCAGACCATCTATAAACTTTTCAGTGCTTCATGTGTGTCCAGACTCCATAAACATTTCAGTGCTGGGTGGGAGTAGTGTTCCAAAGCCTTAAACTTAACCACATCAACTGTTCCTAAACCAAAGCCTGATCCTGACTCTAACCTCACCCTAACTGTGATAGAATATGTTGTAAAAATGGTTAGCTCTTTGCATTCCTGAGTACATCCTGTCCAGTTCTAACTCTGAGGTTTTTTTATTCATTAAAATGAATAAATCCTTAAAGTTCAGGCAGTGAACAGTGAGCAGCAGGTGGAGGTCACTGTCAACATGTTAAAGACTTTAAAATGAGATGAAAAATTCCCCAGAGACACTTCTGTGCTGATAAATGGAAGTGTTTGTGAGTCAGTGCAAACGTTAAAAGATTAAAAACAGCAGTTATCTCTAAATAAAATCAATCACTTAGTCTTTACTTTACATTTTAATTCATTATCTTCATATTTTACATTTTAATAAAAGTTTAACTGTGACAAACGGTTAGCTTAGCCAACTGCTGCGGCGCACAGAGACCAACGTTTTGCTCAAATTGACAAAAGTAAAATAAAACTGTGCAGCGCTTATCTAGCTTGTTTGCTAACAGCCGTTGGAGATTTAGGACACTTTAACTGCCGCACCATAATTCATTTCACACTTGGACTCAGAAACATCTTATCCCTAGTTTAGCATTTTTTATGGTTGTAAATGATGACATCACAGTAGGAAATTAAGAAGCAACCATCCTGTACAGAGCACCAAAACTACTCTCTTATGTCACAAAGTTTTTATTTGACAAAGAAAAATACACGCGGATACCTTTTTATTTTGTTGAATCAATGTTGAAAGAAAAAAAAGTAGTTTCTTTTGTGTAAATTCTGTGTGATGTCATCTGCTTGTTTTCTTCCAGTAATTTTCAACATGTTTTTCAACTTTTCTCCACAAACAGCGACCTGATTGGTTCAAAACTATAATTTATATTTACAAGAGGTGTCAATACACAGAATAAAGTCCAAATTAGAAAATCTTAAACACTTGTCATACGCACTTTAAGGAGAGAAATGTAATGAGTTCATCCAAAAGTCTGTGTCAATGATAAATGTGTAGCTGCTGTGTTATCTGGTTTTATACCTTTATATAACTGTTCACCTGATTTTTAAATATTTTTTAGATGCACAAAGTAAATATTTAGCAGAGTTGTAGACTTTTATACTTGTTATCAGACTTGAGCAGCACTTTCACATTTTAATTTCGAGCTTTTACACAAGAAAACGTCATCTCACCTTTGACTCTAGTGTTTTTGCAAAAATTCTGTTGTTGTTTTTCCAATGCACACAATGTACATAATCCTACTTTTCAAACATATTTCACAAAATCAAATTGTAATACTGGCTTTTCGTGACGCTCTAGTTACATTTTGTGTTTTTGTTTCAGAAAACGACCTGCAGCTCAGTGAATCCGGCAGCGAGAGCGACTGAAGCCCGGGCCTTAAACTGTTCTCTGCAGCCGCTCCATTCACTGCCACAAACTTTATTTATTTGTCAGGTAAAGTAGCATTCAGAAACATGGAGAGATACTAGTTGTATTTAGTTTCCCGCTGTAACATTTCATCTGATGCAAACTTGTGGTTAAAAAAACAAAAAGGATAATAGTTCTATAATAGTGTTGTTTATTTGATGTTTTTGCTTTTTCAGTTCTAGGTTTCAGCTTTTATTTTAGACATAGATTTGTGCCTTAGCTCCAAAGTCAGGGATAAAAACTCAAAATGTTCACATGTACCCAAGTATTTTTGAAAGTGTAAGCTGCTTCTGTAGTAGATGTATTTTGTTCCCTTTTATTTGGTCAAATCAATGATCTTAAATGGATAAATCATGAAAACTTTGAAGAGCGAGATATTGATATAGAAAATATGATATAGAAAGATTGATATAGAAAAATATGAGAATAGATGATAATATTGAAACTATGAATGCGTCTGAAATAATAACCTTTAAAGCAGGATCATTAGACTAAACCCTTTTCTAAATGTACACTATACAATAATCATTTGTACTTAAATATTAATAATAATAATTGATACTTTTAATTTGTTAAATAATTATCAATTACTTTTTCAACGCTCTACAACTGAAGTCTTATCATACTGCAATAAATTAACAAAAAACTTTCCAGTTTGTACAAAGCAAATGTACACACAATAAAAATAATAATAATCAATCATTTAAATTAGTTAAATAATGATCAGAGTTACTTTTTCAACTCTCTACAGCTCAAATCTCGTCGTACTGCAATAAATGAACAAAACATTCTCCAGTTTGTGCAAAGGAAATGTACATACGATAAAAAATATTGTTCCATTTTTTGTTTATTGAACAAGTCGATATAGTCATTATTGTGACTGGCCTACATACAGCGCCCTCTAGTGTTTAGAAAATCTTTAAAAGCCTCTGACAGGTTGGACGACTAATTTAACTAAAATGCAGTTAAAATAAATATATTTCAAATTTTGCTAAACTCTTAAAAATGTTACCCCAGTTTAGCTATTTTTTTAGGTTTTTAATTTTATATCCTGGTTGAAAATGAGGAAATTATCAAGAAATCAGTGCATCAAAACTCATCTAATGTCAAAGATTTTTTATTTGACAAAGAAAAATACATGTGATACATTTATTTTGTTTAAAGGGTCAAAAAAGTAGTTTCTTTTGTGTAAATTATGCATAACCTTTGCGTGTGATGTCATTAATTTATTTACTTCCTGTAATTTTCAACATATTTTTCAACTTTTCTCTCCACAAACAGCGACCTGATTGGTGTAAAACATCATTTTTATTTCCAAGCGGTAAAGTCAAAATTAGAAAATCATAAAAGCCTACGCTCTTTAATGAATTACCAAACCGGCATCCATTCACTACCGGTACATATTATAAAGATTTGCTCAAATATAATTGCGTAGATTCTAATTTTACACAATTGTTGCTGTGATGTTTTCAGAAATGCTTCCCTACATGTGAACTTTGATTGTAGCTATCTTTATTTATTTTCTAAAAAGGTTGTTTACAATAAGTCACAATAAAAAATTCAGATATTCAAAAAGGATTTATCATCAGTAAACACAATGCATTTTGAGCCAAAGACTTGCTTAACTCTCACAAATGTGCCATATAAAATCAATAGGTTGTGTTCAAGGGATGTCACTTAAAATTAAAAAAATGACTTTATAATTTTAGATTGAGAAAGTCATTTAAAAATCTGGTTGAATTTGCTCTTTAAATATAAAAAACGTGTGCTTTATTGACAAGTAAAACTGGCACAAACTTCTGGAATTTGTTAAAATGATCAGTTTCAACATTTGTGAAGTTTATGTTCAGATATATCTTTCCAAAATTGTGCGAAACTATTTATTCGTGCTCCGTCTAAAGTCTTGACATCAAATTCTGAATACAACCTGTTGTTTAAAAGTGAAACCCTTACTAGCAGTTTACAAACTCTATAAGTGGACCAAGCATTCAAATCTCATCAGTCCTCTTGTCTTTTAGTTGCCAGTTTAGTTACTATTTCAACATTACTATCAATTATTTTAGAGTTTAGAGTGCCAAAGTGTTCCTTTTTTAGCCAGTGGTTCTCAAATGGCTCGTTCAATGTAGTGAGAAAGATCGCAGAACTCACCAAAACACTAAAATCATTCACAACATGGTGTTTCTTCTCCTAGACTTGGACATAACCCGATAGAAAGACAAAACTGTAACTGAAAGTGTCTTAAAAACATGAATATTCTTTTAGTCACTTTAAATTCGTCTTTTTAACTGTCAAAATGCAAATGTTTTTGACCTGGATTATGGTTAATTTCTGTCTAATTACTTGGCCTATTCATCTGAAACAAAAAGCTAGCAGAAAGTTCAGTGGCTTTACTTTTCACTTTTATTGCTTATTCAGATACACATTAAATCAGAACATTAAAGGGGCTGTACCTTATGTTTTTTCCTTTAATATAATAAAGTAAATTTGTCTTGCTCTAGTACAGATCTATTGTCAAAGCAGCTTTTAGGGTCAAAATGAGAACCCCGTGTGCTGTCTGCATCTAATTATAAAGCATCTTAATCACCCAATAACCAGGAAGTGCTCTGCTAGCTTGTTGTTGTTGTTGTTAGCATCATCATGACAGCAAAAAGTTGTGAGAAGCGCTTATAAATTAATCGCTGTGAATAGCAAGGAATGCGTTTAGAAAGAAGTGAAGTATAAGTTTGGACTATACTAACTTATACTAACTTAACTGTTTAAAATTAATGAGCTCCATTTTTCATGTTTTTAAAGGAGACATATTATGCTAAATCAACGTGAACAAGCTTTTAACCTTGTTACAGCTGTGTTTCCTATCATTAGTTTATACAAATTTGTTTTTGGATTGAGTGTTGCATGTTTGAGTTAATGCTGTTTTGTCTCGTAATTGAGCTTCAAAGCTTTGTTTTCACTTACCCCTTATCCCCGCCCACATCTTTGACCTCAGCTGTGATTATTTGAGACTGAGTGACACGTGTAGGTTCTAAAATGTCACTTAGGCACTTTTCAAAAAACAAAAACATTGAATTGACAATATGCTACTTGTTACGATGAAATGACACTATGAAGATCTGCAGTTTTGAACAGGAAGTCAATGAAACTGTCTCTTATTACACCGTTACAGACCGTTTTTTTTTTTTTTTTTTACAATGAACAAAATGTAAAAACATGGTCTACTTAAGTTAAAGTTAAATATTAAGTACCCAAAAAAAAGCATTATACGTCTCCTTTAAGACTCTAAAAATCAAGTACAGCCCCTTTAATATGACTTGTGGGCTCAAATTCCCAACAATAAATGATAAAATTCAACATTTTCTTCCAAATACAATCCCACACATGATCCTGAAACCATTTGAGAACCACTGCCTTAGTTAAATATTTCACTTCTAGATTATTCTTCGTAGCTTTAAACCTGCAAAACTTGAATTAATTTATATCCTGTGTATCTACGCGGACATCTCTTGAATATATTAATTTATGTATTTTGAAACGCCAAGCAAGCGGAAGTGCAGGTCGTGCGCTTGGATCTCACTGTGAGTCTTAAAAGTCGTGCCTGTCAAAAGCCTTATTTTCATGTTCTTGGTTTGTTCAAAGTCGTTGAGGTGTTGCATTGACGCTGGAGCAGATCACTGTGAATGTGGGAGGATCAAATGTGCATCCAAAGTGTCTGGATTTAATTTGTTTGTAGGAAATAAAGATTTTAATGATATGAAGTCGCGGGTTTGTTCTTGAATTTTCACACACAGCTTGAAACTATTTGATTTTGACGTATTTTATCGTTTGTTTTGGGACGACTGTGGCGTATTTGCTTTAAAAAAACAGTTGCGATTCTGGATTTTTATTCATTTATTCCTTTTTATCCACATCTGATAAAAGGAAACTATCAAGCTGCTGGACAAGTATGAAAAGAAAGCTTTAACTCACCTATTTACAGTCGAATCCACCATTCTGGGATGAATTAGTCAGTTTTTACTCCAAAAGCACACATTTAAAAATCACACTAAAATTCAAACTGATTTAATAGGGCTTTTCTATGGATTCCGCCTGGACTTTTTTACTTTGTTACAAGTCCCTAAAACAATTTTTTGTTAAATTGGCTTCAGATTTGAAAGAGGAATTGTCAAAATCCAACAAAATCTAACACCAGCTTTACTTCTTTGTTTATTTAATAGGGCTGAAGTTTAAAGTAATTTTTGGTAAAGATACAATTTTGTCTCTCACTGCTGAAATTCTGAATGTTGTTAACCTGTTTTTTATAAAGGAAAAAATTAATTTGGATTTAAAATTGAGATAAATTAAAATCTCGGGGAAAAGCTTTTTTAAATTTCCTTTTTTTCCCCCTTGTCCCCAGCCCTGACCTGAAAATGTACTATTGTAACCTTTTTTATTACTCCAATAACTAGAATAAAGCTACTGTGAATATTGTTATGTTTGGTTTAACATAAATGTGGAGGCAAAGCGTGTAGTATAATAGTCCCTTTAAAATACTCTTCAGAATGTTTTTTAAATTCTGGACTGAAGGAAAAATGTGTTTGCAATGATTATTATGACAAAAAGTCGGCAGCTATTTAGATTGTACAGAGTAGAAATGCCAGTTTTCTATTACAAAGGATGGAATAAATACTAAATCCTACTCTCAAAATTATATTCAAGTTTCACATAGTGTATTTTGTGAAAAACTATTATGGGGTCAAAGTTTCTGTTGGTATTTTTTCGAGCAAAACCCAAAAATCTGTATTCTGCTTGTATCAAAAATGTGACACAACCTAATAACCAACTAATAATACAAAAATACTGTACAATAGTAAATACTGTATACCAGGCCCTGATGTTATATTTTGTGATACTCTAAAGTTAATCCAAGGTTATCCAGCCGCTGTGGTGCGCTCACAGTTTGTCAGCTCCTGTTTGTTTGCCAAAGAAGAACGCAGATTTTGCCAATAACTTTTTGTTACCTGCCTTTGTGTCGCTTTGTTTGCTGCTGTGCTCAACATGTCCTCGAAAACACGATACAAATATTGACCAGGTCCCCTCTCCAGCCAAGAGGTACTGGATGAAGGTCATGTAAGGTCACCCCCAGGTAAAAATGGACAATCATCGAACTCTTTGTTGGGATTTATACACTTTCTGATGTCTCTGTCAAATTCCAAAGCAAAGGATATCCATGGACTTCCCCATATTTCTTAAAAAAAAAAAAATTGGGTTGTATTTCCATCCACCCAAGTAACAAACAGTCCCTTTGTGGAGTGTACTTTCCCCACTGCACTAAAATCTGCTTCTGTAACAGCAATTTTTAAATCAGGAGATGAAAATGTTGTAAACAATTATAGACCAATAAGTATTGTTAGAGCCATAATTTAATTAACGAAATAAGCTACATTTTATTGCTTACATTAATTTCATAATTTGTTTAATAAATGTAATATTCTAAAAACATTATACAAATTCATTATTTTCTAATTAAAGGAAAGTCTATGGTGCGTTAAAATGTATTAAGCCAGAGGAAGGGGGCGGGTCTAGGTTTAGGTATAATTGGGTCACGGGAGGACAGGTGTGACAAACAATCTGAGTTGGAGGACACGGTCTTTGACTTTATATTGGCTTCTTTCTCAATAAATGCCACCAGATCAGAGAAACCTGCTCGTGTTTTGTTTCTCTCCAAGAGCTCATGGGCCACAGTTCTCCATTTTTCTTTCAGTTTATATGGCAATTTCGACAAAACCAACTTTAAATTGGTAGATTCAACTCTTGCATTGCTTTTAATTGTTTCATTGTGTTACAACATCCTCTCAGATAAAGTGCATGTGCATGTAGTGCATTTCCATCATGTATGCATTTGATATCTTGATTTCATCTCCAAAATGTGTTTTTAACAGTTTTTGTGCTTCTTTATAGCCCTTCCTGTGTTTTAAAAGTTGTGGAAAAGGTTGTTGCTGAGCAGTTCACAGCACACCTTACAAAAGAGGCCCTTCTGCAACCAACGCTTTAGAAATAATAATTCTACAGAGACAGCATGCGGTTATCTCCTGGAATCAATCAAATCAAGTCTAGACACAGGAAAGGCAGTTGGTGCTGTGTTTTCAGACCTGCACAAGGCTTTTGATACACTGAATTATATGGTGGTGTTGTCCACGTTGACACAGAATGAACTCTCCATGGATACTCTTTTTTTTTTTTTTTTTTTTTTACTCTTTGTGTACACACTGGGAGCGCCCACTAAGGGCGTGTGTACATGTTAATGGAGTGATGTCACAACTGAGCTCTGTCCTGGGGTCACTGTTGTTCAGTTTATCCACCAATGACCTCTCATGGTGTCCAGACGAACGCTGATGACACCATCATCTACACGGATGGGAAGGATCCTGAACAAGTGGCAGCCAAAATATTGGCACTGGATAAAAACTGCTCTTGGGTAGAATGATTCCTGTTTAATATAAGAAAAAAAAACTGCAACAATGTTTTTCTCAATAAAACCTGTCCCTTGGTTAAGGTTAACCATATAAAAATATAATGTGTCTAATTTCAGGTGCGTTCAAAACTCACTGTCAACCCAAGGAGCCAAAACTTAAATGAATGCAATGATTTAACTTTTGGTCACAAGCAAACAAGACAATAATTAAACCCTTATGTGTCTACAAACATGCACTTAGGATTCTTGATAGAAAACCACGACAATATCATCAAACATTTATTTATTTATGTGGAACCCCATTAGCTTCCACAGAGTGTCTTCCTGGAGTCCATTCAACATAAAATACAATCACAGACTGTGTACAGTCACAAAGGATCAAGCAAATAACTTTACATTTACACTAATTACAATAATAATCACAATTGAAATTGTAATCATTCCAACTTAATATTCACAGCAATTCAATTATAAGTTTTTGTTTCAGTGTCTTTTTTTAAAAATTTCTGTTGCTTATTTGCCTTATTCTCACAAACAGCTGATTCCACGCTGTTGAGGATCTAAACAATACTGTTTTCTGCATACATTTTGATTTTGCAAAAGGAACAACTAAATCACCAGAACTGACCTGCCGAGTGACATGTTGGTGACAATACCCTCTGTACACTCATTTATTCGCAAAAGAATGTGAGTTTTTTTATAAATATGGCATCATGCATGTAGCACAGAAGGCTTATCTTTAGTTTGTCCTGTACCTTCAGCCATGATGAAGTGTTGTGCATCTCATTCACACTTGTTCTGTAAGAGCAGCCCAGATCCAACCTGGCAGCTCGAATCTGAGCAGGCTGTAGTCTGTGTAGCCCTGGACCAAATGCTGGAGCAGTACTCCAGGTGTGACAAGACCAGCCTCATTACAGGGGTGGACAGTACTGCACACACCTCCGAGACAGAGCAATGCCTCGGCACATTCTGGACACAATAGGATTTATCTGATCCGTCCATGAGAGCTGATTGTCTAATTTGACACCCAGGAGTTTAGTTTTAGTCACCTGCTCGACCAAAGTAGAATCAATAATTAAATTAAAGTTGCGAGGTTCATTTAACAGATGTTTGGTGCCAAAAACAATACACTTTGTTTTAGATATGTTTAGAACTAATTTATTCAACTTCACCCATATGGTAATTGAGTCAAGTTGACTTTGAAGGTTCAGAACATAAACATAAAATGCTAAGTTTGAAAACATAATACAGTTTGCAAATTTACTGCTGCTGACAATATGGCCCTTCCACCACTTAGAAGGTTTGCCACGTTAATGACCAGAACATCAAGGCCAGAGCTGCAAACCAAAAAGAAAAACTTCCCTCGGCCAAAACTAAAATTAGTTTTGCATGGAAATACAGCAATTATTTTTAACAAAACAAAATTACCAACATTTGTACCATTAAAAATGTAGAAACCTTTTTTAACTAAACTTAACTTGACTATGTAGTGGGGAGTGGGATGGGAAGGGGACAGAGATCTTGATTGTTATTGTATTTCATTTTTTTTTTTTGCATGAAATGAACCATTGTAAATACAGAGATAATTAACACACAACTGACATAATTTTTTGACAGTTTAAATGGTCATTCAACAGTTTTTATCAGATTTATTGTTATTATTTGTGAAATCATAAATATTGTGTAATTTTTGTGGATTTTGGCCCTTGTTTTAAAAATGGTTGCTAGGTAACAGTTGTAGAATTACCTCTAATGTGCTGCTCATGTTCAATCAGAAAGTACAATTATAAACTTTATGAAAACTGTCAAACTGGGGAAAAATAGGCAAAATGTTTAGGAAAATCTTAAAAGTGCCCATGACAGGTTGAAGTACTCATAAGATAATTTTTTTTTTTTTTTTTATCACAGATTGGCAGTTTTTTAGGTTTAAATTTGTACTTCCTGGTTGTAAATCATGTCATCACACTAGGAAATTCTGTAACTGTTACCTAGCAACCATGTTGGTCAAAACTCCTCTAATGTCACAGATATAAAAATGATATGGGAACACATTTATTTGTTGAATTCATGTTTGTTTCTTGGTTGTAAATTGTTCCTAGAGAGTCTCCCTAGTGTGATGTCAACATGTTTTGAAATGTTGACAATTACTGGAAGTAGAGCTACTTCTTGTAATTGTAAACATTTTTTTCAAACTTTTTTTCGCAAACTGACACTTGATTGGCGTAAAATTGTCAGATATATTTACAACAGGTTTTATTCCACCAATTCCACAATAATAAAGTCAAAATCAGACAATCATAAAAACCTGTCACACGTTAAATATAACCATGTTACTACGGTTTAGTGAAATGTGTCGTCTAACCTTTTATGAAGACTTTAAAGGGTCAGTACTTTCCCTTTAAAACGTGTTATTGTTAACGTCACCGAAGCCACGCCCCTGAAAAACCCAACGATTTGCTATTATGCTAATCTATAATGATTTGCACATTTAATCTTTGCGTCATGAAGCTTAAACAACACTGCCAATCTAGTTTAGTTGTCACATAGTCGGTGCAGCTGCGCTAAAAGTTGCAAGTCCCTTATCTTTCTTTCCTTTCTCTTCTTTCCTCGCTCTTGTTCAAAGTCTTATTCATTTTATTTTTCTACGACTTTCCTTCTTGAGTATAAAAGCTGTGCGCCTTTTCTCTGCAAACGAGGCTCTATTTTAGCCCTTAAACCCGTCTTTCCGCGATGCTCCGGGGGTGTTTGATAGCTCCACGCTGGCACCGCGGCTCCGGGCACGGTTTCCACGCCGGGAAGAGGAGACATGTCCCGGGTCTGAAGAGCCAAGCGCCCGGGCTGAACTCTCTGCGTCAAAGTGCGACATCCACCGCCTCCGTCCTGGAAAACACAAAACTGAAGACTCTGGACGATTTACACGGACCGTCGTTTATGAACACGTTAAACTGGCTGTTCGTAAAAGGATATTTTCAATACGGGCATCAGTTACAGGTGATTTGAGGTTGTGTGGACACTTTGTACAATTTGATTTGACTTTTAGTGACCCTAGTAGCAGGAGGAATACAGTAATAGTGGGTCAAATGCAGCGGACACATTTCCTTACCGGGACAACACTGGTGGAAAGTGACAAAGTACAAAAGTAAAAGGACTGTACAAAGTCAATTTTCCAGTTATCTGTTACATTTTACAGCACATGCCTTCACTTCTACATTTCAGAGCTTGTATCTGTACTTTCTACTACACTACATTTTTTAACTGAACTGAATATTTTCTGAAGGTTTTAGACCTGCTGAAAAGACTGAGGGGGGGTTATTTTTTCTCACATTTATGGTGACATCTTGCATCTTGTTTTGTTTTTTTCTTCCTATAAATAACCTGTAAAGTTGCCTTTAAGGACCAAAACTCAACAAAATAAATCAATAAAAATTACAGTTGAATAGTTCTCCAAACCAAAAAGAGTTACTTTGACTTTTTACTCTTAAAATACATTTTTATAGAGTAGTTTATTCCTTTTACTTGAGTAGATTTAAAAATGAGTAAAATAAAATACATGTAATAATTAGTATATCTGATCCGAGGAGGACAGAACTTGCTCTCAGACAACAGGATTAAGGGGACCACACTGTTTAGGGCTGGGCGACATGGCAAAAAATTATCATGATATTCCTGGTGCCAGATCTTGATGCACGATTTAGGAAAAATATATAATTGTGATTTTTGTGATAAGTGCAAATGCAATTAGATTTGTGATTTATGTTTTAATTCAAATTTCAGATTTTAAACACAATTTTGTTTGTTAAGTTCAGTTGTGTTTGTCCCATTTAAACGCGTCTTTGTCATTTTAACTCTCTTCTTTGTTGTTTTTAGTCAAGTTTTTAGTCGTTTTTGGTCGCGCTTTTGTCGCTTGTGTCAGAACATGCAGTTTTTATTCAAGTCAAGGCAAGACATATTGTTGTTTCATCTAAAACTGCAGCCTTTGCGATTTGCTAATTGCATCCATTAAAATTGCGATGTTGTGTGAATAAATTCATCTGCTCAGAGGCTTCAGAGGCTAAACAACAGGAGAAAAAGTGTGTTTGAACAGACAGAGCTTTTGACCCTGTTCTAACATCATCAAAAACATACCTGGAGTTGTATTTAGCTCCATTCACGCTGATTTGATGAATTCTGGTAAGAAAATTCCCAGCCCCCCGTCAATAACCTCCCGACTGTCAATATCACTCCTTCAGTGTGTTTTTCGATAACTGAAGTCACTTATCCGAGAATCTTCTGCTGTTTTAAGTCCTCAAATCATCGCCAGACTCACGCTGAGCATTTCTGCCTCTAAACACGATTATTACAACTGCGTCACATCTCAGACTGATAAAATTCTATAGCATTTAGTTTATACAAATGTGTGTAGTTCTCTGTGCAAGCAGTAGATGGAGCCACAGCTAAGTTTATATGGCATCTCCCAAGGTAAAGTTATATTGTTCTATGTAAAAGCATTTTATTTTTAGTTCTAAAACATAATATTTGTCCTTTAATATAACGATTGTCTCATTAATAAATACATTTTCTTGTCCGTCCACAGATCGAGCACAGTAAAATCTGGGGCCCTTTGTGGAAGTCGACGTTTGGCCCCCTGCGTTTGGTGAATGTGTCGAGCGCAGAGCTGATCGAGCAGGTCCTGAGGCAGGACGGACAGTACCCAGTGCGGACCGACATGCCCCACTGGAGGAGCTACAGGGAGCTGAGGAACAAGGCCTACGGACCCCTGACCGAGTGAGTACCAGGACCAGACCAGGACTGAGCCGGGACTAAACGACCACCAGCTCATTGTTACAGCACGGGACAGTTTAGAGTCTGCATGACAGGTTCTCCAAATGTTCTAATAATGACTTAGTTTGATGGGAGAGCACTTGTGGTAATTCTTTATTATAGTTTTACATTTGTAAAGTTACAGTTTTTTAAGAAAATTTGAAAAATAAAAGTTTAAAATGACAGGAAGTAGGTTTCCCGTTGGACCATCCGCCATGACGGTTGCACAGTAGAGAGCTCCCGACCGAACCCGTGAAATTTAGAGGAAATCCCCATTTTAATTCGAAAATATAACAAGGATTGAATCCATTTTGAGGGGGAAAGCTACTACCGCAAATATTTTTGTCATAGATGCCAAGTAAAGTACAGTTTTCTTCCAGTGTCGGTCAAGGCTAACTAGCAGCTACCAACTTAACACTTAGCAAAAGATGTCGGAAGCGGAGATTTTGGAGGAACTACGGCAATTTCGACAAGAGAATCGACAACAATTTGAAGAGCTAAGAGGCGACCTATCTGGAGTCACTAAAAGACTGGATGAGGTGGAAAGCCGGATCGAATTGGCCGAAGAACGGATACAAGCCTCGGAAGAAGCCGCCTCGGAGATGATCAAGTTGTATGTAAGGCTAGACGGGAAGCTAACGGACATTGAGAGCCGCAGCAGACGCGACAATCTAAGAATCTATGGAGTACCCGAAGAGTCCGAAAAAGACTATGACAATATGGGGTCGTTTATTAATAAACTTCTCCGTGACGGCCTGAAACTGCCCGAAGAAGAGCAAGATTTGCAAATTGAAAGGGCACATCGCTCACTCGGCCCCCAACCACCAGCGAGCGCACCGCCTCGCTCCATTGTTGTCAAGTTTTTGAGCTTTAAAACGAAAGAGAGGCTGCTACACAAAGCATGGCAAACCAAGGGATTCAAATGGAATGATACTCATATAAATCTGGACCATGACTATCCGCCAACCATTATTAATAAACGGAGAGAATATGCTGAGATTCGAAGGGTTTTGAAGGACAACCAAGTGAAGTTTCAAACTCTATTCCCTGCTAGATTACGTGTGATGTACGATGGGGGTACCAAAATATATGACTCATCAGTCGAGGCAGCCGAGGATCTGGTGAGAAGAGGCTATGTGATCAAGAATGCGCCGGCCCCAACACCAAATTCCCTGATGGAGCGGATAAAACTGCTGTCGTGGACTCGAGTGGACCGACGAGCAACCAGAGCTGCGCGTGATTCCGCCCGTGACCCCAACTACAGGGAGAAGCTACGAGCATTTCGAAGAACCATGCCAGGAACAGATACGGAATGAGGGCTAGACCAGGATGTTATAAAAGTGATTTGTGTTATTGAGACAGCGGTGAGTAAGCGGTGAATTTTACATACCAGGGTTCTGTGGGAAGAGCTCTAAAAGTCTGTGGTAACTAATAAGGATCCCCTTCACTGAGGGACTTTGCCCTTAGAGCGCCCTCGTGGGCATATCAGGGTCTATTACACAGACCCCTACATAGGAAGCCACTTTTGTTCTTTCATGTTGTTGTTATGCTGTTCTGTTTTTCTTGTTTTTGCTGTTCGTTACACTCTGCTGTTCTGCACAGAGAAAGGAAGAGTACCATGGTTGTTTCTGTTAATCATTAATACTAAGACATGTCTACTGGATCTTTGAAGCTTGTCTCACTAAATATAAATGGCATACTTAACCCAGTCAAGAGATCGAAAATGCTGTCACAATTGAAAAGAGATAAAGTACAGATAGCATATATACAAGAAACCCACCTTAGCGATAAGGAGCATACTAAATTGAACAAAATGGGTTACACAAAAGTGTATTTCTCTTCACATAGTTCAGGTAGACGTAGAGGGGTGGCGATATTGTTATACAGCACAGTAAATTTTGAATTTATATCAGAGCATAAGGATAGTGAGGGAAGATACATTATGATAATAGGTAAAATTGAGGGAACTTTGGTGACCTTGTTTAACATATATATCCCTCCTGGTAGCGACTGGTCATTCTACAAACATGTCTTTGAAAACATGATAACAAAGAGCCAGGGCATACTAATAGGTGGGGGTGATTTTAATATTCGGCTAAATCCCAAAATTGATAGCTCTAATGGTAAACCCGATGGCAAAAAAATTAATAAAAAAGTAAATAATTTTATGAAAGATGTTGGTATTGTAGATGTGTGGAGGGAAAAAAACCCGGCGGGCCGTGATTATACCCACTATTCCGGGGCACACAATGTTTATTCCAGAATAGACTTGTTTCTGATGTTACAAAGTGATATATTTAGACTAATTAAGTGCGACATTGGTACCTGTACGTTTTCAGACCATGATCCTCTATATCTCTCACTGAACCTTGATAGTCAAACTAAAACTACTCTTTGGAAATTAAATACAAATATTCTAAATGACAAAGATGTTAAGGACAAACTGAAACTCGAGATTAGGTCCTATCTAGAGTACAATGACAACGATGAGGTTTCACCAGTTATACTATGGGATGCTTTGAAAGCAGTGCTTCGGGGGAAGATAATTGCAATTTCATCTACTGTTAAGAAACGTAAAAAACAAAAGTTATTAGACCTTGAGAATAAGCTTAAGGAACTAAAGAAAGAGCACTCTACCTCGATGCATGACTCAGTAAAAATTAAAATATTTGAAATAAGGAAAGAGATAGAGGATATAAATACACAAGATGTTCAGAAAAAAATGCTTTTTACCAAACAACAATACTATGACACAGGTGGGAAAGCATTAAAACTTCTATCATATAGATTAAGGAAACAACAAGCAGAAAGAACGATTTCTAAAATCAAACATCCCATAACAAACAAAATAGAATCTAACCTGGAAAAAATTAAATTATGTTTCGAAGAGTACTATCACAACTTATATTCTCAACCTCAGCTCAGAAGTACGAATGAGATTGACTCCTTTCTGTCCTCATTAAATTTACCTAAAATCACAAATGACCAAAACAAGACATTGATAACCAAAATAACAAAAGATGAAATTCTGTCAGCAATTAGAAGATTAAAGAACGGGAAAACCCCAGGGGCAGATGGTTTTAACTCAGAGTGGTACAAGATTATGCAAGATCAGTTAGTACCAACACTAATAAAAACATTTAACTGGATACTTGAAATGAAATCTGTTCCTCCCTCTTGGAGAGAGGCTATAATTTCTATAATTCCCAAAGAGAATAAAGACAAATTAGACTGTGGAAACTACCGCCCTATAAGTGTTCTAAATATTGATTACAAAATTTTTACTTCTATACTATGTAAGCGTCTCGAGTCAATTCTACCTGAGCTCATAAACAAAGACCAAACCGGCTTTATTAGACAAAGGCAAACACAGGATAATATTAGAAAGGCACTTTTGATCATGAAACATGTCAGGAAATACAATCTGGAAACTCTCATAATAAGTTTAGATTCTGTAAGATGGGAATTTCTATATAAAGTAATGGCCGCATTTGGCTTCCACTCCAACATGATAGAAGTATTTTCTGCGCTGTATAACAAACCCACTGCCAGGATTAAAATAAACGGGGACTTATCCAAATGTATTAGTCTAGAAAGAGGTACTCGGCAGGGCTGCGGAGCGTCAGCACTCTTGTTCTCTCTATTCATAGAGCCCTTAGCCCAATGGATAAGACAGAGCTCGGAAATTAAAGGAGTTATGATTGGAACGAGTGAACAAAAATTGGCCCTATTTGCTGACGACATATTGGTATTTTTGACGGACCCCACACAGTCGCTTCCCAAATTAATGAGCATGCTTAAAGAATATGGCTCCTTTTCGGGCTACAAAATTAATATTGCCAAAACTCAAGTACTAAAACTGAACTATAATCCACCTGTTAAAATTAAAAAGGCATACAAATGGAAATGGAATTCAAATGAGATTAAATATTTGGGGGTTAAACTGACACGGGATCCGTCTGAAATGTTGGAAGCCAACTACGGACCTCTGATTTCGAAAATAAAATCAGATTTACAAAGGTGGAACAGTGCTCCATTTTTAAGTCTACACTCTCGGGTGGATTCAGTTAGAATGAATATCCTCCCCCGTTTCCTATACCTCTTCCTATGTCTCCCAATTCGTTTAACACAAAAACATTTCGATGACTGGGACAGAATACTTGCAAAATATATTTGGCAAAATAAAAGAGCTAGGATCAAATATCAAACAATGCAATTAATGAAAGAGAAGGGTGGAATAGGGCTTCCCTGTCTTCGTGCATATTACTATGCAGCCCAACTTAGACCTTTAGTCTGCTTGTGTTCGCCTAACTATTCTGCAGGTTGGAAGGATGTGGAAGGGTCCACCATAAAGGGTATACCAATTATAAGCTTATTAGTAGATAAAAAGCTGCAAAACAATATTAATATGGCAGAAGACTTTATGTATGAGTCACTCCTTGAGAGCTGGAATGCCGTTATGCAAATTTGCATGTCAGGAGAACTATGGAAAGTCTTGAGGTGGTGTGCTTATGATTCGGATTTTAAGCCAAATGTACTTGACAAAAGATTTAAAAATTGGGTCGCCAAAGGACTTACTACTTATCACTCTTTTATCCACAAGGGGGCATTCATGAGCTTTGACATGCTAAAAGAAAAATATGGGTTGGATCGGGAGGATTTTTACAGATACTTACAGGTTAGGCATCATTTTGATTACAACATAAAGACAGTATGGGAGAAAGGTGACTTGGGATTTTTGCATGCTTTTCTAGCTATACTTAAATCGACTTTACAAAATAAATTAGTATCTAAGTTATATAAAGCAATTCAAACATGTAAACAAACCGATACTGAATACATAAAGAGGAGATGGGAAATGGAAGGCAATATTCAGATTTCAAATGAAAGTTGGGAAAATATATGCAGATTACAATGGAATGCCATGGAATCCAACACATGGCGAGAATTCTGTTGGAAGAATATAGTCAGGTTTTTCATTACACCAATCCAAAAAAGACATCAAGGTAATGGGGACTCATGTTGGAGGCTCTGTGGGTCCTCAGGGGCGAATCACTTCCATATTTTCTGGAATTGTGCAATCTTAAGATCATATTGGTCACATGTGTGTGATCACATTAATAAGGTATTTAGCTGTAAAATACTGTGCAATTTTGAAAATGTGTATTTGGGTAATGTGAATGTATCAGGCTGGAGAAACAAGGATAAGAAGTTGCTCTGGATACTCCTTGCAGCAAGCAAGAAAGCCATAACCAGGAAATGGTTAAAACCAGACTCCCCGTCCATTGAGGAATGGATCAACATAATGCAAGAAATTTACATAATGGAAAAATTGTCATACACTCTCCGAGCTCAAAGGGACAAGTTCTACAAAATATGGTCTAAATGGACTGAGTATGTCAAACCCATAAGATCGGACTTTGTGTAAGATCTAAGCTAGAAGTCAAATAACATTTTCTTTTATTGTACGCGGGTACTCTTCCTATGCTCCTATGCTTATATGTTTATATGTTTACATGCTTATTTGTTCTTTTGTTGTTATAAAAGAAAATGACCAATAAAAATAAAAATGACAAAAAAAAAAAATGACAGGAAGTAGTGCTGGATTCTAAAATGGAATCCCTCTGTGATGTCATCAAAAAGCGACGTGCCATTGATTTTTTTTTTTTTTTTTTATCGTTCTTCCGGTATTTTTTTATTATTATTCATTAATTCTTATTCTTACAGTTACAAATTGCAATACAACTTAGAAAGGGCAGACATGAGGAAAAAAAGAAAACAAGAAGGTAAGAGAGTAGTTGCATAATAGAAGTACAAGTTCCAACATTTTTGGGGCTTAATCAAGTAGATTCATCAAAGAGATGGTTTCTGACAGTTCCAGGGCCGTTTTGGTTTCGACCGGTTTTATTGTCTTACTGTGCTGTTTCAATTCATCATAAAATCCAAAGAAAGATGGCCGTGTTTTCATGCATTTGCATTTATGAATGAAGAATTTTCTGGTGAGAATTACACAGTTGATTACATTTTCAGTTCTTCTGTCCTTATGGATGTCCTTTTCTATAAAGTTTGGTAAACGTTGAATTTTGGATTGAAGCCAGTCTATGACATCACACCACAGAGTATGCGAGTACTCGCAGGAGAAGGACATACTCTCCTCCTCACAGAACACACAGCCACTCGGCTCAAAAGGAAACCGTTTGTGCAGCAACTTAGAGGATAAATGTTTTTGACTGATTTGGGAGTAACTGGGAGTTTTAAATATGCACCATGAAGCCTTTTGTGGTGGTCGTTTTTAATGCTATGCTGCACCAGGTTGTGCTGGATTTGAGGCGGGTGAAGTTATTTGAGAATGGTTTAAAGTCTTTGCTGGAAGACGAGGTGGAGTTTGTACCAGAGGTTGGGCATTTTTGGCTAAAGAGATGAAGGATTGTGCTATGCATTTTATACTTTTTTGATACTGTTTAAGTTCACAGGGTATGTTGTATTTGGAGTGAGAGGCGGTGACCTGATTGGTTCAAAAGATGCAGAATGGACCATATGCCCTTCTCCTGCCGCTGTGGTAAATATAAAGACATGTCTGAGCAAAACAAATTTACTATTCCAGAGTGGAGTGCAGAGTGCTCAAACAACATTTTCCAGTAAAACAGAACTTGTCTGTGAAACGAGGACAGTTTTATTGGGAATTTTTTAACCACAAAATCACACCGGAAAACAAAGTGATCGGACTGAATATTCCTTTGGGGACACAGTGCCACAGACTGTTGGGGTTCATCAGGAATTCCTTTAGCCACTTTATTTTTAACGTACCATTCAGACAGTCAAAGTTGATGGCCTATATCCCTCCATCTTCATATTTTTGCATCAAACTTGTTTTTTGAGGTAATGCGTTTTTCTTTTCCTAATATAGTCCAAATTCAGTGAGTTAATTGCTTTGATGGCTTTTCTGGAGATACACAAGGGATATGCAGGGTATATACATCTCGATAAACTTTCCATTTTCGCTGCGGCCAAAGATAGTAAGATCCCTGTTGCACCATCTATCTAATCTACTTTTACACTCTTTTATTTTCCTCCACTCATTCAAAGATTCACTTAACTCAGAGTCCTTCGTTAGATGCATCCAAGGTATTTCACTGACGTCTTTATCGGGATTTCAAAAGCCTCCTGTAGGGGGCAGTCATGTATTGGGAATAGAACTGATTTAGTTAGCTTTTGTTGTAAACCAGATGCTTTGGAGAAAAGATCAATAGTTTGAATTGTTTTTGGGACTTGTTGGATATTTTTAAGGAACAGTGTTTGTCTGCTAATTGGCTGATCATTAACTGACTCTCAAAAATTTGTAGTGGTTGTTTATTAGAATGTTTGATTAAAATGGAGAGCATTTCCACGGCCATAAGAAATAGGCTGGGGGATATGGGACCTCCTTGTTTAAAGGGCCTACTCATGGAACTAAAACACAGGTAACATAAATATATTTAAAGTTTTGCTAAAAGAAATTATATATTTAATCACGATTTAGCAATTTTTTTACTTTAGTAATATCACTTCCTGGTTGAAACTGATGACATCACACTAGGAAATGACTTTGTACATTGGGCTAAAACTCAGCTAATGTCACAGATTTTTTAATTTGACAAATAAAAATATATGTGAACAGCTTTATTTTGTTGAATTTACATTTTAAGCATACGAAAAAGTTGTTTATTTTGGGTAAATTATGCATAACCTATGGATGGAATGAGTCTCCCTAGTGTGATGTCATCAGTTTTTTTACTTCCTGTAATTTTCAACAGATTTTTCAACTTTTCTCCTCAAACTGTTACTCGATTGTTGTAAAACTAGATTTTTTACATACAGTGGGATATAATACACCAAATAAAATCAAAATTAGAACATTGTCAAAACCTGTCATATGCACTTTAATGCCTCTATTTATTGCAAATCGAGGAGAGGTTCCATGTGACAAGGAAATACAGCTGTACAGGTGTCCCGATAAAGACTCTGAACGACACGTCTGAAGCGCTCGCCGAAACCAAACAGCTCCAGTGTTTTAAGAATAAAAGGATGAAAGTCAAGAAACAATAAAAATCTACCGTCCTTTATGTGAGCATTGTAATCTAGTATGTCTTGTACCAAGCGGAGGTTATTGTGAATTGTTCTGCCCTTCATGAAGCCTGTCTGAGTTTCATTGATTATTTTGTCTAAGCCTTTTTTGAGGTGGTTTGAGAAAATATGAGCAAGAAGTTTGTAATCTGTATTCAACAGCGTTATTGTTCTCCAGTTGTCCAGAATTTTGGGATTTTTGTCTGCTTTTGGAATCAGAACAATTAAATTGTTTCATAGTTTGTGTTTGTGTGGAGCTGTTAATAGTTTCATTCAAGATATCAAACAATAATACTTTTATATCCTGCCAAAAGTGTTGATAGACATTGGCGGTGAGCCCAGCTGAGCCTGGAGAGCGGTCAAGGTTTGGAGAATGGACAGCTTTTTCAAGTTCCAGCATTGTAATTTTTGCTTCACACTGATTTTTGAAGTTGAGGTTTATTTTTGGAATTTTGTCATGAATGTGATCAATAAGGAGCTGTGTTGAATTCAGTCAGTTATCAGTTATCATTAATGATTCATGTTTGTAGACTATTTTTTTCTTGCCGAGCCTTCTCCAGTCTGCAAAAGTATGAAGAATTTGCTCTCCTTCCTCGATCTATTTGGCCCGTGATCGAATAAAGGCCCCTTTTGCTTTTTGCATGTACATATTGTCTAATTTGGTTTGATATGTAAGGAGTTGTTTTTTATCAGCTTCAGAAAAGGGTTGTTTACTACTGCACAAGTTAAATTCTCTTATTAGATTGTCTTCTTCCTTTTGTTTAGCTTGTTTCTGTGTCTTGCTAAAAGGGATAGAGAAGCTACGAATTGCGAAGTTAAGAAATTATTTTTTAGTTTTTAAGTAAACTAGATTGGACTGAAAATTGTCCTTAAAATTCACATTTCACCTCATTTTTTTCCTCATTTTTTTCACTTAAAACTTCAATAAATCAGTTTTAGAATTAGATATAAAAAAAATCCTTCTGTACATTTTGTCAAAGTCTTATTGAGTCCAAGATTGTAACGTTTGGTGTGTGTGGGATCTACTTTAAGTGGTGATCCGAGGGGAGAAAATGCCTGTAGTGTTTCACCTTAATTCAGAGTGAACAAATAATTACATTTTTATAAATACGTTTATTAAGAATGATTCGGGCTTAGTAACTACTTAACGAATACTCTAACTTTAATTCCTAATCCCAACCTTAATTAAGTAGTTACTAAGCCTGAATCGTGCTTAATAATAACTGATTTGCTGCTATGGATTAAGTCTTTGTTCATGCTTTGTTAAGGCAAATTAAGGTGTAGTTATTTTGAAGTGTTCTCCCAATTTCTGTTTAAAACGTGCACAAACAACACAGATCAAACCCCACCCAAGTATGTCTGAAAAATGTCAATAATACTTTTTTGTGCCGTACAGTAAACAGTCAACAATAGTAAGTTTCTAATGTTTTGCCGCTTGTGTGTTGCTTTTAGGGCCGTAGTCGACTAAAGAAACTCTTGTCCTGCCCCATCGAAAAGGGGTTGTGGTAAAATGATATCAAAACTATAAAGTATTTCTATGTATCTGACCCAAACGTCACTCAAAAGACCACAACTGCACAGGAGTTCATGCTAAAACAAGTATTTATGCAGAAAAGTTCAAGCAAACAAAGTATTTAAATGTTAGACTCCAAAATCAGCAGCTAATTCACGCCATAGCTTCTTGTTTTTGCTACATATATCATTTCAATCTTTATAAAACTGATAAAAATCTTGGTCGACTAAGACAGTGGTTCCCAAAGTGGGGGTCGGGACCCCTCGGGGGGTTGCGAGGGGTGAGCTGAGAGTCGCGAGAGGATTTCAAGATTTGAATTAATATGACATTGTATTTGCTCTATTTTTTAATTAATAACAGTATCTTTTAGTGAAATAGGGTACAATAAGACAACAAACTCATCAAATAACCAATATTAAACCTGATTTAACATGCTTTGACACTTAAAATTATTGCTACTGTCATTTTCATTTTGCTTTGGGGGTCCCGAGTCAGTTGTATGGCTATTTTGGGGGTCCCGGTCAGAAAAGTTTGGAAACCCCTGGACTAAGACACCATCGACCGATTAATCGACTAAACGACTAAAGGATTACAGCCCTAGTTTCTTTTGTGCATTTAGCCTCTGTCTGTTGCAGGATCGGGAAAAACTGGCTTCACATCCGCAGTGCTTTGAACCCTCGACTGCTGAAGCCCAAACACGTGTCGTCCTACACAACCCTGATCAACGAAGTGGTCACGGACTTCCTCGACAAATTGTCCCAGCTCAGACACACCACCGGGGAGCAGGATCTGGTGGTCTATAATCTCGCTGACGAGCTCTACAAGTTCGCATTTGAAGGTAATTGTTGTGTGATTGAGCTGACGTTTGCGATATTCGATAGTCATTTAGTCGTTTATTCCCGTATTGTGCGGCGCTAATTATCTCCCCTTCATGTTTCAGCTGCAAAATAGAACTGGGAAAATACATACATTTGATAATTTTACAGTAATTACAGGACATTTTTGATGGATCACAAAATATCCTCGGATTATTGTTATTGTGGGAATATAAAAAGGATTCCAGTGAACCAGAACCGTTAAGAATTCAAGGGCGGGTCACACTTTACTGTGTTCCTGGGTTGAACTTTATGTACTTATTTACTTTACTTGGTTTACGCTCTTACTTTACTTATTTACCTTACTTATTTTACTTACTATTTATTTACTTATTTTCCTTATTAGTAAAATAAGTAAGGTATTATACTTTACTGTGCTTTACTTTACTTACTCACCTTACTTACTTTACTTAACTTTACTTTACTTTACTTTACTTACTTACTTACTTACTTACTTACTTACTTACTTACTTACTTACTTTACTTTACTTTACTTTACTTTACTTTACTTACTGACTGACTGACTGACTGACTGACTGACTGACTTACTTACTTACTTACTTACTTTACTTTACTTTACTTTACTTTACTTTACTTACTTACTTACTTACTTACTTACTTACTTACTTACTTTAGTGACTTACTGACTGACTTACTGACTTACTTACTGACTTACTGACTTACTTACTTACTTACTTACTTACTTTACTGACTTACTGACTGACTTACTTTACTTACTGACTGACTTACTTTACTTACTTACTTACTTACTTAACTTTACTGACTTACTGACTTACTGACTTACTGACTGACTGACTTACTTACTGACTTACTGACTTACTTACTGACTTACTGACTTACTTACTTACTTACTTACTTACTTACTTACTTACTTTACTGACTTACTGACTGACTGACTGACTGACTGACTGACTGACTTTACTTTACTGACTGACTTACTTACTTACTGACTTACTGACTTACTTACTGACTTACTGACTTACTTACTTACTTACTTACTTACTTACTTACTTTACTGACTTACTGACTGACTGACTGACTTACTGACTGACTGACTGACTGACTGACTTTACTTTACTGACTGACTTACTTACTTACTTACTTACTTTACTTTACTTACTTACTTACTTAACTTTACTGACTTACTGACTGACTGACTTACTGACTGACTGACTGACTTACTGACTTACTGACTTACTGACTTACTTACTGACTTACTGACTTACTTACTGACTTACTTACTGACTTACTTACTTACTTACTTACTTACTTACTTACTTACTTTACTTTACTTTACTTTACTGACTGACTGACTGACTGACTGACTGACTGACTGACTGACTGACTGACTTTACTTTACTTTACTTTACTTTACTTTACTTTACTTTACTTTACTTTACTTTACTTTACTTTACTTTACTTTGTTTACTTAACTTCGTTGTTTGTGTGTGTTTGGCACGCTCTCGCCTTACAGCAAGAAGGTCCTGGGTTCTGGTCCCGGACAGTGTGGGGCCTTTCTGTGTGGAGTTTGCATGTTCTCCCTGTGTCTGCGTAGGTTTCCCCTGAACACACTCCCTCTGGGGTCACGACGACCCTGAAAAACAGATTCAAATCAGTCGAGCATTACTGGTTAAATAAATAAAAATGTCAGTAAAGTTAATGAGTAACATAACAACAGGGGGCCAAAGTCTGTAACGAAGTTTAGTCCCTCTGTGTAAGATTGCAGTCAAAAGATAAACTTAAATAATTATTTCAGTATGGGTGTTATTAAAACCTAAAAAATCAAAATTTTGTCTTCATCAAAATGCAAAGTGTCTGTCATAATCTCATATTAAACGAACAAAGAATGTAAAATATAATGGTAAATGTTAGGACTGCACAATATATCGCAAAAGTATTGTAGTGTCTCAAATTGTACCTCTGGAAATGTGGTATTTTAACACATTAGCGTACAGAGAATTTAAATCGGGGCACCAAAGCTTAAAGCTTAATTACGCTAACATAAGGTTAAGTTACTGTTGACTCTGAAGGGAAAGTACCGGTTAGATTGACAAAACCACAAATCACAGAAACAGAATTCTTTAACTCAATTTAATGAACATATGGTCAGATTAAGAATATTCAGGCCATAACCACGTTTGGACAAGTTCATTCAATATTCAAGCTGGACATTAATTCAGTATCAGTTTCACCCAATTAACATTTGATCAAGGTTAAACAGGGTTCAACAAAAGCTCTATTAACCAAGGGTTTTCAGCTGTATAAAAAGAAAAGAGGGGAGTGAACGCCGTGATAACGACAGACACGCTGAACCGAGTCTCATGAAGTCAACTTTGCTATAGTCGTTAATTATTGCTCACAGGGGACAAACCACTCGTTTAAGCTCCTAAGTCCAAACTCTCTGGAAGCTCGGTTCTGTAGAGGGAGGATGTCCACGTTCTCCGGGCCGTGTGGTTGCTAAGGTTACGGTAGATAAAGCTTCAGCCGTATTTACTATTTACGACCGAACTTGCTTGTCTTATCAACAAGTTTTGTTAATGAATTCAACTTCAACTTCAACTTCATTCATTCAAGAATTTAGATGATTGAATAACAAAAATCGAAACTTAACTGAGTAATCAAAAATTATAAAAAATAAGTATTCGCTAAAATATACAGTTTGGAGCCTTAAGAAAAATTGTAATCTTACTCTTCTAATGTGCTTACAAATTCTGTGTTTTCTGCAGATGGGGAACTCAGACCTGGCCAAAAACCCAAGTCCTGTGGCACGTTTAAAATAGTAAGAAACTAAGAAAACGAAGAAAAACAGCCGTGTAGAACAAAACGAGAATACACGAGGGGAACACGAGGGAAACACAAAAGCACAGGGCAAAAAGCAACGGCAAGAAGCCACAGGTTTTCGTTGTGCGGCTGGTTTTCTCTTTTCCACATCACGGGGCGGAGCCCTGGATGGGGAGCGCGCAGAGTTAAATTAGAGTTTTAACATTGAAAACCCAGGCTTCATTTTGTTGCATAGTGCTCTCCTCTTATCAGAGATGGTATAATTTGGCACGTTTGTTGTAGGCAATAAAAATAAAAATAAAAACTAAACAACCGAGTGTAGATACTTCATTTTGTCCCAGGATCACTAATAAAATAAAAGTAGAGACAAGAGAGAACACATCATTAAACCTCACAATAAAAGGGATCATTTGTCCTTCAAGAAAACATCAAGGTGATACTAGATGCACATTTTACCAAAGAACAAGATAACATGGGGATTGTCCACACAGCAACTGCTGACTGTAGAATTTCTTTTTAAGGGAGTAATTGTCTGTCAGTGAATCACGATACGACGATTTCACAAAAATAGCAGATTGTCACAGGAACGAGCTTTATCAGCGTATCACCCAGCCCTACCTTTGACAATCACAGTGTTTTCTGCTTCACTTTTGTCTCCATTCTAGTTTTCACACAGCTTTAAACGCTCTGTTGTTTATCATTACTAAACACCAGCGTCTTCTTCTCCGTCTCTGCTCAGGCATCAGCTCGGTGCTGTTTGAGACCAGGATTGGCTGCATAGATGAGTCGATCCCGGAGGAGAGGCGGCAGTTCATCACCTGCGTGGGAGAAATGATGCAGCTCTCTCAGAACGTCATCATCTTCCCTCGCGCGCTCTGGCCGTATCTGCCCTTCTACAAGAAGTTTGTGGCTGCCTGGGATCACCTCTTCAAAGTCGGTGAGGAAGTTTAGTTTTGATCAAAAGACGACTCTTTGTTGCCCGTTTATCTGCTGTTCTAGCTTCATCTTAGCAAAAATTTATATTATCTAGTCTAGTTTAAAATGACTTGAATTTATTTTTTTCATCTGGATTTTTGAAGTTTTCAGATTTAATTGCTTTCGTGTTGTAGAACAGTGGTCCCCAACTACCGGGCCGGGGAACAGTACCGGTCCGTGGATCATTTGGACCAGGCCGCACAACAAATAATTAATTTATTATCAGAGTCTGAGCGTTCTTTTATTTTGAAAAATCTTTTATTTTGAAAAATGACCAGATTCTCTAGGTCCTTGATTTTCAACCAGGATTCAACAGGATTCTGTTCAAATTCACATTTTAAACACAATTTTGTCATTTTTGGTCGTGTTTTTGTCACGTTTAGTTGTGTTTGTCAGATTTAAATGCGTCTTTGTCACTTTTAGACATGTTTTGGTGCATTGAGTCGCATTTGTTTTTGTCACTTTTGGTCACACATTTGTCGCTTGTTTCAGAACATGTTTGTACAAATCCAAACTACAGTGTGAGCAGTTTTTATTCAAATTAAAGCAAGACATTTTGTTGTTTGTGAAAGAAATGATTGCAACCTGTGCAATTTGTTAATTGCTTCCATTAAAATTAATTAAAGTTTTGTGTGGATTTGGTTTAATTGTGCAGCCCTGGCCTTTAAGAGGTAAATAAAGTCATCTGCTCAGAGAAAAAGTGTGTTTGAACAGACAGCTGCATTGAAGACACAAACAGTGAATCATGATACGACGATTTCACAAAAATAACAGATTGTCACAGGGACGAGCTCATGATTCCATTTTTATCACCGGATCACCCAGGCCTATCTATGACAGATCATTTGTCTTAAAGTAAGAAGTGATGTATTGAAACTGAAGTTAAATGATCTAGTCCCATCCAATATATCGCCTTAACTAATCTTAACTAGTCAAAATGTCTGAAATTGAGATTAACATTTTAACTAATCTAGAAATCAGTTTTTTGCAGTGTATAAAGACAAATCATTATTGTCATATTCTTTGATAATCATGATAGTTATCTGGACTTTAAAGACTCTTAAACATAAATATAACAAAACAATGGTATTGTTGAGTAAAAATGTCAAAATGGAATACACTTTTTATCAGTCATTATCAGTAACACACTTTATTCGTTGATATTTTCTATCTAGAAGCCGTCATTCTTGCTTAATCCTGGTTTAGACCTGGTTTAGTCTTGTGTCCAGCCTCGTTAGTCATCGTCTAGTCCTGGTTTTGCCTTAAGAACTACTTTTAATGTACTTTATTAAGTCGTATTTTGACTCTGTAAAACTGATCAAGTTTGCAGACGACACCACCCTCATCGGACTCATCTCGGACGGCGATGAGTCTGTCTACAGGAGGGAGGTGGATCGGCTGGTGTCCTGGTGCAGCGACAACAACCTGGAGCTCAACGCCCAGAAGACAGTGGAGATGATCGTGGACTTCAGGAAAGTCTCAGCCCCCCTGCCCCCCCTCGCCCTGACAGACTCTCCCATCACCACCGTGGACTCTTTCCGCTTCCTCGGCACCACCATCACTCAGGACCTCAAGTGGGAGCCGACCATCAGCTCCATCATCAAGAAGGCCCAGCAGAGGATGTACTTCCTGCGGCAGCTGAGGAAAGCCAAGCTGCCGGCGCAGATGATGGTGCAGTTCTACACGGCCATCATCGAGTCCATCCTCACCTCCTCCATCACCGTGTGGTACGCTGGAGCCACAGCCAGGGACAAACAGAGACTACAGCGCATTGTGCGCTCTGCTGAGAAGGTGATCGGCTGCAGCCTTCCATCTGTCCAGGACCTGTACGTCTCCAGGACTCGGGGACGAGCAGGTCGGATCAGAGCTGACCCTTCTCACCCTGGACATGGACTATTTGAGCCACTCCCCTCGGGCAGGAGGCTACGGTCCATCCGGACCAGAACCTCCCGCCACAAGAACAGTTTCTTTCCCTCTGCCGTTGGACTCATGAACACTTTGTAACACCTGTCACTTCAACAATAATACTATTTAAGAACAATCTATTTGCACTACACATTTGCACATGGCACTGTCTGCCAACTGTACATTCTGTATATAGTCTATCTTAGTCTATTTTATTCTTAATTTTTATGCATGCCTTTTTATATATTTTTTATATTTTACTCATTGCTTTATGTTTGCACCTTCGCCGAAGCAAATTCCTATGTTGTGAATTTCACTGACAATGGCAATAAACCGCTTCTGATTCTGATTCTGATTCTGATCATTTAAATATTATCTAAACCATACAGACTGTTAAAAGACATACAAAAAGACCTTGATACCACTTTATAATAACTACAACTTAATTTGCCTTAATAAAGCTTGAGCAAATACTTAATTCTTTATGAAAATATAGTTTATTAAGCATGATTCAGGATTAGTAACTACTTAATTAAGGTTAAAGTTAGGATTAGGAATTAGGGTGAGAGTATTAATTAAGTAGTTACTAAGCCTGAATCGTTGTTAATAAACTATTTGTTAATTATGAATAAAGTCTTTTCATGCTTTACTATGGCTTGAATAAGTGTAATTATTATAAAGTGTTACCAAGACCTTAGAATTACACAAAAATGTCAAAAAGGAATAAACAATTTATCAATAATACACTTTATTTGTGAATATTCTTCTCCTGGATTAGTCATCGTTTAGTCCTCGTTCAAGTCGATCCATGTCAAGATTTCTATCTTATTTTCGTCCTTTTGTCAAACATTTTGGTAAAAGTAAATTAGTTTTTTTGTCTTTCTTTAAAGCTGAGGAGTTGATTCATAAGAAAATGGATGAGATTCAGCAAATGGTGCACTTGGACCAGAACCTCGACGGAGCGTACCTGACCCACCTGCTGCTCAGCGAGAAGATGACGGTGGAGGAGATCGTGGGCAGCGTCACGGAGCTGCTGCTGGCCGGAGTCGACACCGTGAGTCACAGGCTTTAAACGTGTCCGTCTGACATCTGTGACTGGAGTTTGTATTGATAAAGAAGTCCATATAGACATACATTTATGAAAAGCAATAACTCCAAGCAGGTAATGGACCCTCCACTATGCACAATTAATCTAAATCAAATTAAAATAATTTCATTTAATTGATTTATTCATTTGAGCAACTTGCAAGTTCCGTTACATTTTGCTGCAATGGTGTATTTATGCTCAAAAAAGAATAGGAAATAGTGAAAAAGTGTAAAGTTATTAATCGCAATTTGATATGTTGAAATTTTTGAACTACAATCATTTCCTCCATAAACAACAAAATATCCTAAAACCTGCTAACCCTGTATTATAGATAATAGACACAATGACTAAAACACAACAAAAGTGACAAAAAACGTGATTAAAAGTCACAAAATGACAAAAACACGACTAGAAGTGACAAAAAGTTGTCTGAAAGTGACCAAAAGAACGTCTAAAAGTGACAAAAAAAACCTACTTCTAAAAGTGACAAAAAACATGACTAAAAGGGACAAAAAACATGACTAACAGTGACAAAAAACATCACCAAAAGTGAAAATAAACACGACTAAAATGTACAAAAATCATGTCTAAATGGGACTAAAACATGACTAAAAGTGACAAAAAAGTGACTAAAACATGACTAACAGTGACAAAAACATGACTAAAAGGGACAAAAACATGACTAAAAGTGACAAATTAGTTACTAAAACATGACTAACAGTGACAAAAAACATGACTAAAAGGGACAAAAACATGACTAAAAGGGACAAAAAACATGACTAACAGTGACAAAAAACATCAGCAAAAGTGACAAAGAAACGACTAAAAGTGACAAGAACATGACTAAAAAGGGACAAAAACATGACTAAAACATGACTAAAAAGGGACAAAAACATGACTAAAAGTGACTAAAAAGTGACTAAAACATGACTAACAGTGACAAAAACATGACTAAAGGGACAAAAACATGACTAAAAGTGACAAAAAGTGACTAAAACATGACTAACAGTGACAAAAACATGACTAAAAGGGACAAAAAAGTGACTAAAACATGACTAAAAGGGACAAAAACATGACTAAAACATGACTAAAAGGGACAAAAACATGACTAAAAGGGACAAAAACATGACTAAAACATGACTAAAAGGGACAAAAACATGACTAAAACATGACTAAAAGGGACAAAAACATGACTAACAGTGACAAAAAACATGACTAAAAGGGACAAAAACATGACTAAAAGGGACAAAAACATGACTAAAAGGGACAAAAACATGACTAAAAGGGACAAAAACATGACTAAAACATGACTAAAAGGGACAAAAACATGACTAAAACATGACTAAAAAGGGACAAAAACATGACTAACAGTGACAAAAACATGACTAAAAGTGACTAAACCTGACTAAAGGGACAAAAACATGACTAAAAGGGACAAAAAGTGACTAAAACATGACTAAAAAGGGACAAAAACATGACTAAAAGGGACAAAAACATGACTAAAAGGGACAAAAAACATGACTAAAAGGGACAAAAACATGACTAAAAGTGACAAAAAAGTGACTAAAACATGACTAACAGTGACAAAAAACATGACTAAAAGGGACAAAAACATGACTAAAAGGGACAAAAAACATGACTAACAGTGACAAAAAACATCACCAAAAGTGACAAAAAACATGACTAAAAGGGACAAAAAACATGACTAAAAGGGACAAAAACATGACTAAAACATGACTAAAAGGGACAAAAACATGACTAAAAGTGACTAAAAAGTGACTAAAACATGACTAACAGTGACAAAAACATGACTAAAAGGGACAAAAACATGACTAAAAGTGACAAAAAAGTGACTAAAACATGACTAACAGTGACAAAAAACATGACTAAAAGGGACAAAAACATGACTAAAACATGACTAAAAAGGGACAAAAACATGACTAAAACATGACTAACAGGGACAAAAACATGACTAAAAGGGACAAAAACTTATGACTAACAGTGACAAAAACATGACTAAAAGTGACAAAAACATGACTAAAAGGGACAAAAACATGACTAACAGTGACAAAAAACATGACTAAAAGGGACAAAAACATGACTAAAAGGGACAAAAACATGACTAACAGTGACAAAAACATGTCTAAAAGGGACAAAAAAGTGACTAAAAGGGACAAAAAATTGACTAAAACATTACTAAAAGGGACAAAAAACATGAATATAAGGGACAAAAAAGTGACTAAAACATGACTAAAAGGGACAAAAAACATGACTAAAAGGGACAAAAACATGACTAAAAGGGACAAAAAACATGACTAAAAGGGACAAAAACATGACTAAAAGTGACAAAAAAGTGACTAAAACATGACTAACAGTGACAAAAAACATGACTAAAAGGGACAAAAACATGACTAACAGTGACAAAAAACATGACTAAAAGTGACAAAAACATCACCAAAAGGGACAAAAACATGACTAAAACATGACTAAAAGGGACAAAAACATGACTAAAACATGACTAAAAGGGACAAAAACATGACTAAAAGTGACTAAAAAGTGACAAAAACATGACTAAAAGTGACAAAAAAGTGACTAAAACATGACTAAAAGGGACAAAAACATGACTAAAAGTGACAAAAAAGTGACTAAAACATGACTAACAGTGACAAAAAACATGACTAAAAGGGACAAAAACATGACTAAAACATGACTAAAAGGGACAAAAACATGACTAAAAGGGACAAAAACATGACTAACAGTGACAAAAACATGACTAAAAGGGACAAAAACATGACTAAAAGGGACAAAAACATGACTAACAGTGACAAAAAACATGACTAAAAGGGACAAAAACATGACTAAAAGGGACAAAAACATGACTAACAGTGACAAAAAACATGACTAAAAGGGACAAAAAAGTGACTAAAAGGGACAAAAAAGTGACTAAAACATGAAAAAAAGGGACAAAAAACATGACTAAAAAGGGACAAAAAGTGACTAAAACATGACTAAAAAGGGACAAAAAGCATGACTAAAGGGACAAAAAGTGACTAAAACATGACTAAAAGGGACAAAAACATGACTAAAAGGGACAAAAACATGACTAAAAGTGACAAAAACATGACTAAAAGGGACAAAAACATGACTAAAAGGGACAAAAAACATGACTAAAAGGGACAAAAACATGACTAAAAGTGACAAAAAAGTGACTAAAACATGACTAACAGTGACAAAAAACATGACTAAAGGGACAAAAACATGACTAAAAGGGACAAAAACATGACTAACAGTGACAAAAAACATCACCAAAGTGACAAAAACATGACTAAAAGGGACAAAAACATGACTAAAGGGACAAAAACATGACTAAAACATGACTAAAAAGGGACAAAAACATGACTAAAAGTGACTAAAAAGTGACAAAAACATGACTAAAAGTGACAAAAAAGTGACTAAAACATGACTAAAAGGGACAAAAACATGACTAAAAGTGACAAAAAGTGACAAAAACGTGACTAAAAGTGACAAAAAAACATGACCAAAGGGACAAAAACATGAGCTAAAACATGACTAAAAAGGGACAAAAACATGACTAAAGGGACAAAAACATGACTAACAGTGACAAAAACATGACTAAAAAGGGACAAAAACATGACTAAAAGGGACAAAAACATGACTAACAGTGACAAAAACATGACTAAAAGGGACAAAAACATGACTAAAAAGGGACAAAAACATGACTAACAGTGACAAAAAAACATGACTAAAGGGACAAAAACATGACTAAAAGGGACAAAAACATGACTAACAGTGACAAAAACATGACTAAAAGGGACAAAGTGACTAAAAAGGGACAAAAAGTGACTAAAACATGACTAAAGGGACAAAAAACATGACTAAAAGGGACAAAAAGTGACTAAAACATGACTAAAAAGGGACAAAAAACATGACTAAAAGGGACAAAAAAGTGACTAAAACATGACTAAAAGGGACAAAAACATGACTAAAAGGGACAAAAAACATGACTAAAAGGGACAAAAACATGACTAAAAGTGACAAAAAAGTGACTAAAACATGACTAACAGTGACAAAAACATGTCTAAAAAGGGACAAAAAAAGTGACTAAAAAGGGACAAAAAGTGACTAAAACATGACTAAAAGGGACAAAAACATGACTAAAGGGACAAAAAGTGACTAAAACATGACTAAAAGGGACAAAAAACATGACTAAAAAGGGACAAAAAGTGACTAAAACATGACTAAAAAGGGACAAAAACATGACTAAAAAGGGACAAAAACATGACTAAAAGGGACAAAAACATGACTAAAAGGGACAAAAACATGACTAAAAGGGACAAAAAACATGACTAAAAGGGACAAAAACATGACTAAAAGTGACAAAAAAGTGACTAAAACATGACTAACAGTGACCAAAAACATGACTAAAAGGGACAAAAACATGACTAAAAGGGACAAAAAACATGACTAACGGTGACAAAAAACAACAACAAAAGTGACAAAAAACATGACTAAAAGCGAAAAAATACATGACTAAAAGGGACAAAAACATGACTAAAACATGACTAAAAGGGACAAAAACATGACTAAAAGTGACTAAAAGTGACAAAAACATGACTAAAAGTGACTAAAAGTGACTAAAACATGACTAAAAAGGGACAAAAACATGACTAAAAGTGACAAAAAGTGACTAAAACATGACTAACAGTGACAAAAACATGACTAAAGGGACAAAAACATGACTAAAACATGACTAAAAGGGACAAAAAAATGTCTAATAGGGACAAAAACATGACTAACATTGACTAAAAACATTACTAATAGGGACAAAAACATGACTAAAAGGGACAAAAACATGACTAACAGTGACAAAAAACATGACTAAAAGGGACAAAAACATGACTAAAGGGACAAAAACATGACTAACAGTGACAAAAAACATGACTAAAGGGACAAAAACATGACTAAAGGGACAAAAAACATGACTAACAGTGACAAAAACATCACCAAAAGTGACAAAAACATGACTAAAAAGGGACAAAAACATGACTAAAAGGGACAAAAACATGACTAAAACATGACTAAAGGGACAAAAACATGACTAAAAGTGACTAAAAAGTGACAAAAACATGACTAAAAGTGACAAAAAGTGACTAAAACATGACTAAAGGGACAAAAACATGACTAAAAGTGACAAAAAGTGACTAAAACATGACTAACAGTGACAAAAACATGACTAAAAAGGGACAAAAACATGACTAAAACATGACTAAAAGGGACAAAAACATGACTAAAGGGACAAAAACATGACTAACAGTGACAAAAAACATGACTAAAAAGGGACAAAAACATGACTAAAGGGACAAAAACATGACTAACAGTGACAAAAAACATGACTAAAAGGGACAAAAACATGACTAAAAGGGACAAAAACATGACTAACAGTGACAAAAACATGACTAAAGGGACAAAAACATGACTAAAAGTGACAAAAAAGTGACTAAAACATGACTAACAGTGACAAAAACATGACTAAAGGGACAAAAACATGACTAAAAGTGACAAAAAGTGACTAAAACATGACTAACAGTGACAAAAAAACATGACTAAAGGGACAAAAACATGACTAAAGGGACAAAAACATGACTAACAGTGACAAAAAACATCACCAAAAGTGACAAAAAACATGACTAAAAGGGACAAAAACATGACTAAAGGGACAAAAACATGAGCTAAAACATGACTAAAGGGACAAAAACATGACTAAAAGTGACTAAAAACTGACTAAAACATGACTAACAGTGACAAAAACATGACTAAAGGGACAAAAACATGACTAAAAGTGACAAAAAGTGGCTAAAACATGACTAACAGTGACAAAAAACATGACTAAAGGGACAAAAACATGACTAAAACATGACTAAAAAGGGACAAAAACATGACTAAAACATGACTAAAAGGGACAAAAACATGACTAAAGGGACAAAAACATGACTAAAACATGACTAAAAGGGACAAAAACATGACTAAAACATGACTAAAAAGGGACAAAAACATGACTAACAGTGACAAAAACATGACTAAAAGGGACAAAAACATGACTAAAAGGGACAAAAACATGACTAAAAGGGACAAAAACATGACTAAAAGGGACAAAAACATGACTAAAACATGACTAAAAGGGACAAAAACATGACTAAAACATGACTAAAAGGGACAAAAACATGACTAACAGTGACAAAAAACATGACTAAAAGTGACTAAAACCTGACTAAAAGGGACAAAAAACATGACTAAAAGGGACAAAAAAAGTGACTAAAACATGACTAAAAGGGACAAAAAACATGACTAAAAGGGACAAAAACATGACTAAAGGGACAAAAAACATGACTAAAAAGGGACAAAAACATGACTAAAAGTGACAAAAGTGACTAAAACATGACTAACAGTGACAAAAACATGACTAAAAGGACAAAAACATGACTAAAAGGGACAAAAACATGACTAACAGTGACAAAAACATCACCAAAGTGACAAAAACATGACTAAAAGGGACAAAAACATGACTAAAAGTGACAAACACATGACTAAAACATGACTAAAGGGACAAAAACATGACTAAAAACCACTAAAAGTGACTAAAACATGACTAACAGTGACAAAAAACATGACTAAAAGGGACAAAAACATGACTAAAAGTGACAAAAAAGTGACTAAAACATGACTAACAGTGACAAAAACATGACTAAAAGGGACAAAAACATGACTAAAACATGACTAAAAGGGACAAAAACATGACTAAAACATGACTAACAGGGACAAAAACATGACTAAAAGGGACAAAAACATGACTAACAGTGACAAAAAACATGACTAAAAGGGACAAAAACATGACTAAAAGGGACAAAAACATGACTAACAGTGACAAAAACATGACTAAAAGGGACAAAAACAAGACTAAAGGGACAAAAACATGACTAACAGTGACAAAAACATGACTAAAAGGGACAAAAAGTGACTAAAAGGGACAAAAAAGTGGCTAAAACATGACTAAAAGGGACAAAAAAACATGACTAAAAAGGGACAAAAAGTGACTAAAACATGACTAAAGGGACAAAAACATGACTAAAAGGGACAAAAACATGACTAAAAGGGACAAAAACATGACTAAAGGGACAAAAACATGACTAAAAGTGACAAAAAGTGACTAAAACATGACTAACAGTGACAAAAAAACATGACTAAAAGGGACAAAAACATGACTAAAAGGGACAAAAAACATGACTAACAGTGACAAAAACATCACCAAAAAGTGACAAAAACATGACTAAAAGGGACAAAAAACATGACTAAAAGGGACAAAAACATGACTAAAACATGACTAAAAGGGACAAAAACATGACTAAAAGTGACTAAAAAGTGACAAAAACATGACTAAAAGTGACAAAAAAGTGACTAAAACATGACTAAAAGGGACAAAAACATGACTAAAAGTGATAAAAGTGACTAAAACTTGACTAACAGTGTAAAAAAACATGACTAAAAGGGACAAAAACATGACTAAAACATGACTAAAAGGGACAAAAACATGACTAAAGGGACAAAAACATGACTAACAGTGACAAAAAACATGACTAAAGGGACAAAAACATGACTAAAAGGGACAAAAACATGACTAACAGTGACAAAAAACATGACTAAAAGGGACAAAAACATGACTAAAAGGGACAAAAACATGACTAACAGTGACAAAAAACATGACTAAAAGGGACAAAAACATGACTAAAAGGGACAAAAACATGACTAACAGTGACAAAAAACATGACTAAAAGGGACAAAAAAGTGACTAAAAGGGACAAAAAAGTGACTAAAACATGACTAAAAGGGACAAAAAACATGACTAAAAGGGACAAAAAAGTGACTAAAACATGACTAAAAGGGACAAAAAACATGACTAAAAGGGACAAAAAAGTGACTAAAACATGACTAAAAGGGACAAAAACATGACTAAAAGGGACAAAAACATGACTAAAAGTGACAAAAACATGACTAAAAGGGACAAAAACATGACTAAAAGTGACAAAAAACATGACTAAAAGGGACAAAAACATGACTAAAAGTGACAAAAAAGTGACTAAAACATGACTAACAGTGACAAAAAACATGACTAAAAGGGACAAAAACATGACTAAAAGGGACAAAAAACATGACTAACAGTGACAAAAAACATCACCAAAAGTGACAAAAAACATGACTAAAAGGGACAAAAAACATGACTAAAAGGGACAAAAACATGACTAAAACATGACTAAAAGGGACAAAAACATGACTAAAAGTGACTAAAAGTGACAAAAACATGACTAAAAGTGACAAAAAAGTGACTAAAACATGACTAAAAGGGACAAAAACATGACTAAAAGTGACAAAAAAGTGACTAAAACATGACTAACAGTGACAAAAAACATGACTAAAAGGGACAAAAACATGACTAAAACATGACTAAAAGGGACAAAAACATGACTAAAAGGGACAAAAACATGACTAACAGTGACAAAAAACATGACTAAAAGGGACAAAAACATGACTAAAAGGGACAAAAACATGACTAACAGTGACAAAAAACATGACTAAAAGGGACAAAAACATGACTAAAAGGGACAAAAACATGACTAACAGTGACAAAACATGACTAAAAGGGACAAAAACATGACTAAAAGGGACAAAAACATGACTAACAGTGACAAAAACATGACTAAAAGGGACAAAAAGTGACTAAAAAGGGACAAAAAGTGACTAAAACATGACTAAAAGGGACAAAAACATGACTAAAAGGGACAAAAAAGTGACTAAAACATGACTAAAAGGGACAAAAACATGACTAAAAGGGACAAAAAGTGACTAAAACATGACTAAAAGGGACAAAAACATGACTAAAAGGGACAAAAAACATGACTAAAAGGGACAAAAACATGACTAAAAGTGACAAAAAAGTGACTAAAACATGACTAACAGTGACAAAAACATGTCTAAAAGGGACAAAAAAGTGACTAAAAGGGACAAAAAAGTGACTAAAACATGACTAAAAGGGACAAAAAACATGACTAAAAGGGACAAAAAAGTGACTAAAACATGACTAAAAGGGACAAAAAACATGACTAAAAGGGACAAAAAAGTGACTAAAACATGACTAAAAGGGACAAAAACATGACTAAAAGGGACAAAAACATGACTAAAAGTGACAAAAACATGACTAAAAGGGACAAAAACATGACTAAAGGGACAAAAAACATGACTAAAGGGACAAAAACATGACTAAAAGTGACAAAAAGTGACTAAAAAATGACTAACAGTGACAAAAACATGACTAAAAGGGACAAAAACATGACTAAAAGGGACAAAAACATGACTAACAGTGACAAAAAACATCACCAAAAGTGACAAAAACATGACTAAAGGGACAAAAACATGACTAAAGGGACAAAAACATGACTAAAACATGACTAAAAGGGACAAAAACATGACTAAAAGTGACTAAAAAGTGACAAAAACATGACTAAAAGTGACAAAGTGACTAAAACATGACTAAAAAGGGACAAAAACATGACTAAAAGTGACAAAAAGTGACTAAAACATGACTAACAGTGACAAAAACATGACTAAAGGGACAAAAACATGACTAAAACATGACTAAAGGGACAAAAACATGACTAAAAGGGACAAAAACATGACTAACAGTGACAAAAAAACATGACTAAAAAGGGACAAAAACATGACTAAAAGGGACAAAAACATGACTAACAGTGACAAAAAACATGACTAAAAGGGACAAAAACATGACTAAAGGGACAAAAACATGACTAACAGTGACAAAAAACATGACTAAAAGGGACAAAAACATGACTACAAGGGACAAAAACATGACTAACAGTGACAAAAACATGACTAAAAGGGACAAAAAGTGACTAAAAGGGACAAAAGTGACTAAAACATGACTAAAAGTGTAAAAAAACATGACTAAAAGGGACAAAAAGTGACTAAAAACATGACTAAAAGGGACAAAAACATGACTAAAAAGGGACAAAAAGTGACTAAAAAACATGACTAAAAAGGGACAAAAACATGACTAAAAAGGGACAAAAAACATGACTAAAAGGGACAAAAACATGACTAAAAGTGACAAAAAAGTGACTAAAACATGACTAACAGTGACAAAAACATGTCTAAAAGGGACAAAAACAAGACTAAAGACTTGTCTCTCTGTGTCGTCTCTCTCTGTCGTCTCTGTGTTAGACGTCGAACACCCTCTGCTGGTGTCTGTATCATCTGGCCCGGGCGCCGGAGCTTCAGGAGGAGCTTTACCAGGAGGTGAGCCGTGTCTTGCCCGGAGGCAGAACACCGACCAGCGACGACACGGCCCAGATGCCCTTCATGAAGGCCGTTGTCAGGGAAACGCTCCGGTGAGCCGGAGAGAACTGAACATCATCATCATCTGTTTATTTAAAGGACAAATATTATGCAAAATTGACATGAGCTTTTAACCATGTTCTGACAATGTTCCGTCATCAAAAACATACCTGGAGTTGCTTTTTTTGTTTGTTTCAAAACATGACATGGCAAATTTAAGGTATTCAAGAGCATGTTTAAAGGCTAATAACAATATGAAAAATGCTGAATATTTTTCTTTAAAATCCTTTCTTTAAATAAATGTCCAAACTGAAAACCTACAAATGTTGAACCTCATCGCTTTTACACTCCATATTAACCCACATTAATTAAACTCTTAAAGGTGTTGCGTGATGGCACCACTTTTTACCACTACAATATGAAAATAAGTTCTTATCATAAATCTTGTGCAGACGAAGATGACATTGATGCCAGGTTTTTTTGTATAAACACATATAATACTGTGATGTTAATGTGTGTGTGCTTCATGTTCCAGGATGTATCCCAGCATTTGCAGTAATGCCCGGGTCTCCGTGGACAAAGAAATAGTTGTTGGAGATTATCTGTTCCCTAAAAATGTGAGTCTTTAAAAAAATATATTTTATAAAGTTTACACAATTCCAGGTCCATCAGCATTTGGACGGTGAGTGACGCACTTAGAAGAGTCTCAGCTCAAGTATTCTGTAACTATAGGATTAAATTTGAAGAGTTCGTTTGCAAAAACAGATAAGTCCCATTTTAAAAAGTCATCAAAGGCTTGCAGTCAAGTCTTTGTTTATTCATGTTTTCAAAAGCAAAATGTATTTTACTGCTATAAAAATGTATTCCACCCCTCTTTGATAAAAAATCAAAACACATTATTTTAATTAATTATATATGTAGATGATGGTGACAAAAATTTAAATACTTTTTGACAATTTTTTCAAAACGGAGATATCTGTTTTTGCCATTGACCTCTTCTTGCATTTATTCCATTGTAAGTTGTAAAATATTTTTCCAGTTTTTGTCACTTTTTGTAACATTTTTGTTGCTTTTAGTAGCGTTTTAGATACTCTTAGTGGCGTTTTTGTCACTTAAAGTCACGATTCTGGCACTTTCAGTAACATTTTTGTCACTTTTAGTCACGTTTTTGTCACTTTTAATAATATTTTAACTTCTTCTAGTCATATTTTTGTCAATTCTTGTCACATTTTTACTACTCTTTTACGGTTTTTGTTGCTTGTTTCAGAGCATGTTTTAAGTTTCAGAACAGATCTAAACTACAGAGAAAATAGTTTTTATGCAGTGAAATAGGATATTTTGTTATTTATGTAGGAAAATATTGCACTTCAAAAATTGCAGCAATTTGCTCATTGCATCCATTGAAATTGCGATTTCAATTCGATTTTGATGAATTGTGCAGCTCTAATTCAAAGTGCTTTACATCACAAAACAGAGAAAGAAAAATAATCCTTGAAAAAAAATACTTTAAAAGAGAGCAGTGCATCACCATGGAGACAAGCAGGTGGCGGATCCCTTCCAGAAAAGTTTGTATTGCACCTTTTTAAGTAACTGCACTCTCTTATTCACCTTATTCCGGAAGTTGCCGTGGGCACTGCCATCTTTTTCCCGTTGTAGTTTACACGGGGCAGACGAGCTCAACAGAAAATAAGTTCTACACGGACTAAGGCCGCCCAGGAAATCGGTGCATTGCTGACTTGTTTTTGCTTGTGTTCATTAAGCATTTTAGACAAATCAATCTACTTTATATAATGTGTTAGTAAGAGACTTTTCCCTTGTTCGCCTTTTCCCTCGATTTCACGTCAAACTGGAAGTCCCTTTACTACATACAACATAAAAAGAGGCAAAAGGAATGAGGTGAATAACGAGACTTTCTCTGTGTTTTCCAGACCATGTTCCACTTGTGTCACTTTGCCGCCTCCTACGACGAGCGCATCTTCCCCAACGCTCAGTCGTTCCAGCCCCATCGCTGGCTCCGCGACTCCGAGGAGAGGTCCCAAAGGCACCCGTTCGGGTCGCTCCCGTTTGGTTTTGGGGTCCGGGCGTGTCTGGGGCGACGAATCGCCGAGCTGGAGATGTACATGCTGCTGACTAGGGTAGAGTACAGTTATAGCAGCATTTTAACGACACATATGGTGAAAAGTTGTGTTTTTTGAGCTTGTAATCGTGTTACAACATTGTTCCTTTATCGAAAAACATAACAAGTTGCATAGGAGAGGACATCATCTTTGAGCCGGTTTGAACTCTGTTTCAAAGGAAAGGATCTAGAGGTTTCCTACACTATTTTTAAAGACTCGTTCCATTTCATTTTCATTCTAACTGTGAGTTTATATTTGCATATTGAGGCATGCTAGCCTTTGTTTATTTTCCCTCTGCTGCCAGTAGATAGAGACCAAAAGTGGCCTAAAGTGAAGTGTGCTTTCAGTACATGCATTATTTAAGTTTGAAAAGGTGAGAAGGTAAAACAAAAATATTCAAGAGCAAGTTTAAAGGAGCTGTACCTGATTTTTATTGTTTTGAAACGTGTCCTGTGTTGGCCCAGCATAGTTATATTACAAAAGCATCTATTTGGAGGAAAATTAGACCACAACGCTTTTTCTGCATCTCTTTATAGAGCGTTTCATTCTACGAGAAACAGGAAGTGCACCTTTAGCATGTTAATATTTGTTAGCTTTACCCGGTACGGCAAAATTTGCAAGAACGGTGAACAGTGTTCATAAACTCGTGGCAGTGAATAATTAGGATGCTGGGACTGCATTCGGAAAATGAGAGATACATGTGACTGATGTAAAGACTTTTAAATGATTTTTCATCTTTCAAAACAGTAAAAATCAAGGACAGCGCCTTTAAATGATAATATCAATACATATAATTTTATGAGCCATTTCAAAAAAGTGTATTTTAAACCATTTGCAGCTCCCCAAACTTATTCCTCACTTTCCTAATGCATTTCTTAATTATTCACTGTGATGAGTACATATACTTTTCTCAACTTTCAGAGGCCAGAGCAGAGTTTTGCCACCACAGTGAAACTAGCAACAATTAGCATGCTAACGGGTCACTTCCTGGTTCAAAACACTCTGTCTGTGCTGGAGAAAAACAGAGTTTAACTTTATTACTCAAAAGAAATGGTGTACAGA